>CAWUFW010003277.1:0-1200000 GCA_963921515.1 Calotriton arnoldi
GTGGATGTGTTTGTTGGTTCTATTTGTGCCACTGCCTAGCTGTAGTTGTGGTTGTGTTTGTACATGTGTTGGCACAGTTGGATGTGACTTTTTTGATGGCATGTGTTGTGTTTCTCTGACTGACATACACATTTTGGGATGATTCTGTTCTGGTTGCTGTGTGATTGCTATGAGTGCATGGTTTGACTCTCCCCTTGACAGTGATGTGTGTGTGTTTTGTGGCAGTATATTGTGTACATTTGTTGTGTACTCACCAGGCTCTGGGATGTCCTCTAGTCCATATATGCTCACTGGCGGTAGGATGGCCCGCACCTTCTCCTCCCAGGGCCTGAGGTATATTGGCTTGGCAGGAGGGCCACTGCCGGTGTGTTGGCTGTTGATGTAGTCTTGCTTCAGCAGTTTCCGTACCCTCCTGCGCACGTCATACCACCTGTTCTGGATGTCGGTCTTTGTGCGCCGACATGGTGATTGGGCGTTCACCCTGTTGATGATCCTCTCCCACATCTTGGTTTTCTGCGACATGGGGGTCTGTTGGACCAATGTGCCAAACAGCTGTGGCTCTACCCTGAGGATCTCGTCTACCAGGACTTCCAATTCACAATCTAGGAACTTGTGATTCTTCTTGGGGGGCATGGTGATGGGTGGTGATGGTGGGTGATGTGTGTGTTGGTGTGCAGGTGAGGGTGTGTGGGTGTGTGTTGTGCTGGGTGTATGTGAGGTAGGTATTTGTTGGTGTGCTGCTGGTGTGTGGCTTGTGTGAGGGATGAGCTGTGGGTGTGTGGTTGCTTTCTCTTGGGTGCTGGCAGTGGAATGGCATTTGCAAAGGCTCATGGTAGTGATTTGTGTCCTTTATATAGGTGGAGTTGTGGGTGTGTCTTTGTTCTCTGTCCCCACCCCCCCCAGTATTTATTGGCTTGGTAATTGCTTGTTTGGCCTTTTTTGGTTGATTTTTCCTTTGTGCTGTTTGTGTATGTTGGAAACGTTCTTGTGACCGAGTCGGACCCTGCATTGGTCTCGTACGGTGTTTTCCGCTTCGTTCACGCTGTGTTTGTGCAGTTTTGTATGCTGCGTACGCGTCGGTCGCGGTGTATTGTGTTGCTTCGGCTCGGTTTTGTATGCGTGTCGGTCGTACGGCTTGTCCTCCGTCCGACTCGGTCGTGTTTTTCGCGCCTTGCATCGTACTTTGCGGGTTGGAGTTGGCGGGTACGATTCGGTCGGATTTGTTCCGGGTGCGTGTCGGTCGGTTGAATTCGCGTGTTTTTCCGGCCGGATTGCTATTTTCCGAGCGGCTCGGTCGGTCGGCTTGGTTTCCTGACGTGTCGGTCGGATTTATCGCGGCTTGCATCGTACTTGGCGTGTCGGGCGCCACTGGTACGTGTCGGTCGGTAATTTTTCCGGCTCCGAGTCGGTCGGTGCTTTTTCCGGCCCGAATCGGAATCGACCCCAAAGTGAGTTATAGACATATTATCAAAGAAGCTCTGGTCAATGAACGACCCTCAACAAAAACAGAGGAACCAATTTTGCGGTGTTTGCAATTTGCGTAATTATGAATGGACAGACTTATTTTGCCTGAAACATGTATTTTCTCTATGTTTCAATAAGTAAAGGCTGCACAAATACTTAATGTGAAATCAGTTCGTGGTGGGTTTGTCCTGGTGAAAACTATATTTCTTTGAGAGTTTGTTTGAATGTGCGTTTTAACTGTGCAGTAATAAATACAACTTTTGTACTTTGCGTTTTCTCTAGTTTATTTTTTGATGCGTTTGGTTGTGTTTCACGAGGATGTGTTTTGCTGATCAGCGTCTTGGTTTTGAGCACGAGGAGGGATTGCTGCTTTCACAGGTCTCGGTTCACGGTTGTCATATTATATTATGGGATGAAGAGTTAATCATTTCTTGTTTCAAAAACTTTATTAACATTTAAAATGCGCACATCAAAGAGTGGGTAGTTCTAGCATTCGGTAGGAATGTCAAAGGTGCCTGAGAGCTACTGGGCCTGGTTCTAGACTTGGCGAGCGCCTGTACCTCACACAGACCTAGAATGCTTAGCTTGAGGTCCAGGGTATAAGCAAGGCCACTGGGATTATGCGGCAGAAGAGGGCCAAATTATGAAACCGGATTGCGTAAATGATGCGGCAAGTATAGGCAAATTATGCTGCATGTTTTTTAATAGTATTGCTACATTATTTTTTCATTTTAAAACTTGGTAACACTGTCTGGGCATTGATTGCACCTCATTAGTACCAGTTTAATACCGAAATATAACTATAAGCAACAGAAAGAAGACCAGGCCAGCTTTGCAAAGTGCCTTCCACCGCGTGGCACCACGTGTCATTGCATTTTTACTAACTTTGGAACCGTTTGAGCTAGAACCATTTTTTTGTTGTTGTTAATATCAGCAGATGATGCGGCAGATGATGGATTATGTGTCAAATCTGTAATTATGCGAAAATTGCAGCGGCCACACAATCACATAATTCCAGTGGCCCTGAGTATAAGAAGAATTTTGAAGAGTGCTTCTTGCTGATCTGTAGTGATGAAGGGCTAATGTAATACGATTTTATATACAAACGTTTTTTGCAGCCTTCAAGAGGAACAAAAACTAGAAATATACTTTTTAGTAATAAGTAATCAAACTGTATATAATGCAGACATTTTTGTGTCTCCTCTATTCCAGATCTCAGCTGATAACACCCCTACATTACATCTCAAAAAGAATAAATCTTTGCCACCATGAGGCTTTAAGCAGAGCCACTGGAATTATTCAGCAGGAGAGGACCACATTATGCGGCAGGGTTGACTAAATTGTGCAGCAAGAAAAAGTAAAATATGCGGCACAATCCGGCACATTTTGTGGTTAGCATTACTTCATTATTTTGTCATTTTAACTCATGGTAATGCTGTCAGGGGACATATTTCACCTCATTAGTACCAGTTTAACACCCAAATACAGCAGTAAGCAACTACAAGATTACCAGTCAATCTTTGCAAAGGGCCTTCCACTGCTCTGGAATACTTTGCCACGTTTTGGGTAAATTTTGTTCCGTGTGAGCTAGAATCAAGTTTCTTTTGTTGGAATCTGCAGATTACGGATTATGTAGCAAATGCGGTAAACTCATAATTATGTGGAAAACGCTGCTGCTGCAGAAACTCATAACTCCAGTGGCCCTGGCTTTAAGTGATTCAATCAATTAACAGCTGGTAAGAAGGCTGGTTTCTTTTTTAACTTTCTGCACTACCTCCACACCCTTCGCTTTCAGGCAGAGGCACCTAAAAGTCAGTATTAACCATTCAGGGGCAGTTTTTTGTGAAAGCTGAGTCCATGGGGTGGCAGGTAGAAGGCCAGCAGGGTTGCATTCAGATCCAGAGCCCTAATCCTCTGGATCCCTGGGGCCTCGCAATAATGGTCTAGGAGACAGAGGAAAGGAGCGAGATTCATACATATTGTCAAAGAGAAGGCCCAGAATAGGGAGCACTGTATGGGGACTCATTTTTATGTTTACAAATGGCCAGAGACAGCTTTTTCAGAGAGATACCCCAAAGAAGGGGACAATATAAGTGTTTTATTTTTTATTTTTTAAAAGGTTCATTCAGTAGTGAAGCTGGCACTGCTGCCAGGTGTGTAAGTGGCCACTGCTGGTTATCATTAAAGAAGCAGATGCAGCAGGACTGTGGCCCATGGGTCCGAGGGGCCTACTGCATCACAATTATGACTGTCTACCTTTAAAAAAGGGGCATGGTAGCTTATTTTCCTTTCTAGCATTAGGACCGAGGTGATGATCCGTCATGGTGGGGAAGAGGTAAACGATGCAGAGGAGTAGCCTGCTACTCAGGACTACAGTTATCATTAGCGCAGCAGGTGTAGTTGCATTGGGGTCCAAGAATGTGAGAGGCTCACACCACCCCAATTATGTTTGGGGTAATGCATGTTTTTGTTTGATGCATTTTCTGTTTTATAAGCCTCATATTTAGTGCAGTTTATAAGCTATAGAAAAAGTACTCCTGAAATCATCTCATAAGACCTGCCCTTGCATGCAGCTATGTCCCTCCCGCTCCCCCAATCCTTGCCATAAAGTTTTGGAGGGGGGCCCGACCTCAAAACATTTTGCTTAGGGGGGCGCAGAGCAGAAAAGTTTGAAGACCTCTGATCATAACTGCACATGGAGTTAAAGTGAACACTAGTTTGATCATCTACATTGATCATAATTTATTATTCTTCCAATAGGTTCTAACTAAATAAAAAAAATGCAGACTGTGCAGTGCTCATAGGTGCTGTGATGACACAGGTGTATTGTAGTGCTATATGCACTCATATGTATTGGGACCATGTAATGACCTTTAACTATCAATATTTTAATTGACTATCTTTTAACTTACTCTATCATACTCTATCTTGAATGTACAACATTTTTTCTGCACTTGCATTTTGACCTGTGATTTAATTTCGTGCTTCCTTATAGCTTCAGAGTAGGAGTGTTTAGCACATACCAAAACAGCCTTGCCTGGAACAGAACGTGTGGGATGTGCGTTTGAAAGCATGAGAGAGAGAAATATGTGGAATGTGCTTCTCTGTCTCAGAGTGTAGTGCTGTAGGCAATGGTGTGCAAGTGTGAATATGTTGGACATTGGGAAATGACGTTTTACCTATGGGCTTTATTGTGCACTAACTCCATCCTGAATTCTGAATCTGTCTGGCTTAAGTTCTGCACACACAAGCACAACCAGGTTCCTAGCGGTTATTCAGGTCATCTGCGTGCAGAATTGTTTTACTCTTGGAGGCTATTTTTTTGTACTCTTTAAGATGTTTTCTACTTTTGCAAGCTTCACTAAGATAAGAGGCTGTAACATGTAGTGTGGGAGCCTGAGGAGAATGCGTGAGAAATCCTTTGACTTAGAATGCTTGCAGGAGCTTGACCAGCACCAGTAAGTTTCCTAGGCATAGAGGGTGTCTTTTCATGCATTGAGAATATTGTAAAAGTGGGGTTTCTTGGCTCGAAACCCGGTTCTCTCCTGAGAGGTGGATGCATCTGCTCAGTGCTGCATTTCCCGGCTTGAGGAGTCTCTTAACCCCAGGGACTGTAGTTTGGGATCCCCCAGTCTTGTGTGGGCTAAGATGAAGATATTGCAACCGGTGTGGTATTGTCTCTGATCATTGGTATTGAGATATATGTATAGATATAGAGTTATTTCTACATGTGTTTTTGTCTGTGTGCTGAGTGACCAGCTGGTGAAGTATTTCTGTTCTTAACTATATATTCATGTACATACAGTTATTCTCCTATACATTCAAGATATATAAAACATAAGTACTCATGACCTAATTTTTAAATACCATGCACCTTGCCCTATGTTTATTTAGTTCCAACATTAGGGGTGACTTATTGTATTAAAAAGGAAGGAGTTCTCACCAGTGGATGGCCTTGCAAAAGGTTTATTTTGCCAGGTCGAAATGGCAGTTTAAAACTACACTACAGCCTGCAGTGGTAGACCTGAGACATCATTCACAATGCTGCATTAGTGCAGGCACAATGAGTGCTGTAGCCCACTAGTAGCATTTAATTGATAGACCCTGGGTACATGTAGTACCATATACTTGTAAATTAAATGAGCCAGGTGTATACCAATTTTACCATGTTTAGAAGGGAGATCACAAGCACTTCACCACTGGTTAGCAGGAATAAAGTGCTCAGGGACCTAAAAGCCAACAAAAACAAGTTCAGCAAAGGAAGGCAAAACTCTATAGTGACTTTGCAGAAAGGTCCAATTTCATCAAATACATTCATTGTAGGGCCACCATATGGAATAATGCATGGCTAGTGATAAGGGATAGCATATTGTGATGACATATGTAGGCTTCCCAAGGCATACACTCAGTAGACAACTTAGTAAAGGGTGGCAGCCCAAAATCCTTTAAGGGTGTAACTTTGGAATCTTACTTTCACCCAACTCAAGGTTGTCAGTATTGGCACCGGGTGCATTCTTTAAAGGGCATGTAAGAGTGAGTGCCAATCTCATGCCAAGATTCCCCAGATCATTTCTTAAGTGAAGAAATGAGTAAAACACAGAGGGGCGGTTTTGGGCCTTTACAGCTCCTTGATCTCCCACTTACACTCCACAGGAGTGGAGAGAGGCATTAGAATCAGGTGGCAAATACTCTTACAATTGAAATACTCTTCTGAGGAACACTTAGCACCCACAATAGAGACTTGAGAGAGGCATGTCTCATGTACGCACCCTGAAGAAGGGCTGAATTACCAACTTGAATACAATCGCTGATGGAGCTATTGCACCTCACAGCACATGACCATGTGATGTATCAGTTGCAGGACCAGACAGCACTGTTTGATCATATTTGGGAACATGTCTAGATTACTTTAATGGTCCCCATCTTTAGTGTTCTTAGCACAAATATGAAATCATACATCATAACCCTCCACCGGTTGGTGCATGGCTGACCAGGGGTGGAATAACTGAGCCTGAATCGCAGGGCAGGGTTGGTGGTCCGCAATTGAAGGGCTTTTATTCTCTTCTTTTCCTTCTGCCCTCCCTGTTATGAGACAGTTCAAGTACATCACCATACCCTGGACTGTTAAACACGTCATCGGATACTTGTGTTCCCCAGAGGAACAGAGCACCTCCTCTTCCTCCTCCCTAAAGTCCTTCATCGTCATTTTCCTTTTCCCTAGTCAACACTTGGTCTTTGACATTCCTCTCTAACTCTCAATAATTAGTGCCGGGAATAACGCCCCCTGCCCACATGACATACACACCTCATGAAAGTTTGCCTTTTTAGGTCTCGCCTGAGCCAGCGCATGCGCTGCTCTGGCGAGACATTTAGTGAGTGGGCTTCAAAAAGCCGACCACAGCTTTTTGTGTGGCCTAGAGCGTGCGGTTACGCGCACAGTTACGAGCACAGGCGCCATCTGGCTTTCCTGTCTCGTCATGGCTCATTAAGTGCATCTCTCGCGGGCACCCTTACAGCCCGCGATCGCGATCACTTTCACTTTCGCGGCCGCGTCACTTTCACAGCCGCGCGGCTCTCTCACTGTCTGTGTTCGTCGACTCCTAGAAGTTCTTTGCATGCCGCGGCATGCTCCTTCATGCTCTTTTTTATCCCCCCTCCCGCTTTGCATTTGGTGTCCCCCACAACCTGGTATTTCTTTCCGCATTTCTTTTGCAGAGCTCGGCGTGGTCCTAGAAGTTCTTTTTCTTCCCCCTCCCACTTTGCATTAAGACCCTCCCACGGTATTTCTTTTGCACACCGCAGCATGCTCCTTGAAACTCTCTTTCTTCCTCCCCTCCCGCTTCGAATTAAGAGCCCCCCCCACTCAGCATGCATGCTTTCATTTTACAAATGTCAGACTGCAACAAAGGCAGGAAGGCACGGAAACCTGCCCCTGGGCACGGCCATCGCAGGTAAACTGCCTTGGGAGCGGGGAGCAGTACTCGTTTCCCTCCATATGCGTGATTTAGCTTTAGCAATGGAGAGTGCCACAAACATTTACACGCCGCAGCATGCTCCTTGAAGTTAGTTTTAAGAGCCGATTCCCCACCCTCGGTATATGCGTGCTTTCACTTTTGAACAGCTCAAAAAACTTTAGTTTTGATGTCTCGCACTCCATTGTGCCTTGAATGGTTCAGAGGCATGCTTAGGGCCTTAAAAGCTTGATTATTTCTCGTGCCATCTGACACTTCCACTAGGCAAACACGGAGCTCTGCTGTTTCTACAAATATGGATAACATAAGCAGTGCAACCCTTCTGCCAGCCACTTCTCAGCATGTCAGAAACAGTAAGTATGCGCCCACAAGCTAAACATTGTAAAAGAACCCCTCAAGCCGCCACGGCCCTCCCTCAGTGTTTGATGCTGCTAACCAGCCTTGTTAAGACTAGAGGTGCAGACACGCCAACTTTTGGTGGACTTTTTTTTTTTAATTTTGAATGAGCACTTCCTGAAAGAAGCACGGATAAATGGCTCTTTATTTTCTTCTCGTAGATTCTAGCTGTTCACTAATGATACGCTGGGATTTGATTTATCACTGTTTACCGTAAATTCATGGAAAAGGGCCTTCCCTGCAGAGGCCCTTTCACACCACGCGAAACCTGTGATCTTCAGGCCCTTTTATGTCATGTGCATTTTTAGTTTCCATGTGTACATTTGATGATTGTCTTTTGTTCTGTCTGCATCGTAAACCAGTGTGACTCTTATGAAAATGAGTTTTTAATCTATGTTACTTATTTCAGAATATACTCTGCAGCTTGGCTCTAGAAAACGCACATTTCGAAAGCACATGTTACATTTGAAGGTGCAAGTGGGGAAAGTGCGTCCTTCATTCAAATAATACATGCTCTCCGTACAACTGCTCAAAAACCCCGAGCACAGACATTTGTTTTAGAAGAGTGACGGTAATCGCATTTAAAAACAAGCATTGGCATAGCCAATAGGTCTCGCCTTTGGGACCTTATAAGTGTTTAGCCATCCAACAGTTGATGTTGTTGCACCAAGGATATTGTGCTGCATAACTAAATACTTATAAGGTCCCAAAAGCGAGACCTATTGGCTATGCCAATGCTTGTTTATATAGCCTTCAGGTTCACATAGGAACTTGAGTTTGGCTGTTTCTCTCTAAATTGTTTTAACATGACCTTTCAGGTACTTATTGCTGTAGACTGCTGAATCATGACATTGGCACCATTGTAACTGCCTATACGCATTGTCATTTGAAAACTTAATACAGATGCATTAAAAATAAAACCATCACTGTTTCTGGCGTTGTTACTCGTGTTCCCTAAATGACAGAAATCTCATTGTCGGTTCTTTGTGAAAGTAAATGAAGGACCAGGGTTTTGCTATTAATTAAAAGCCTCCAATCCTGCATTCACAATTACAGCCATGCACAATGAAGCTCAATCAAATCCCACGTTCTCTATATTAATTAAAAGTGCTGGTGGGTTAAGTGTGACACGTTGACATGGGCATTTGGCCAGCATGGGATCAGTTAACTCAGTGCAGAGTGCTGATCAAACTGCAGCGCAGCACTTTATAAACAAAGCGCCGCACTGCATCCAGTCAATTAAAACATCTGTCCCCAGGTGCTTTAAAATAAAGTCAGTGTATCACTTGTACTTAGATTTGGGATTTAAGTGCAGGTCACCGGGTGAATTTTAAAAGGTAGTTATTCTGTAAAAATAATTGTCTGCCTAAGCAAATTTTTCTAAAAACCTAAAACAAATTTTAATGCAGGAGTTTCTCGAAAATGGTAATTGTGCACAAGGAAAATAAACACATTTTAGCCACTCTACTGTGCGGGTTGGTTAGTGACAAACATAAATGAATTCAGGATTCCGGTATCCATGCATTGCTCCTCATGACAAATGTGGCATTAGGCTCTGTGTGAACATTACAAAGTACATATCAATATAATAAAACATGCTAACAATCGAAAAAACACCATAACAAAATCCACAAAACAAATATCGCACAACACCAAAGAACAACACAAATGTTGCACACCTTGCCATTTTTCATGCTTAGCTTACCAACGACAACTGCTGGGCAGTCCACTGTTAATGACCCCATCGTAACAGTGAGATGTTCCACCTGACCAATGGTTTTTACATTCTGAGGCAAAGAAATGTTTTCATCATCGTTCTTGTTCGTCTTGACACGTTCCTTCAACCTATATTGAAAAAGACACTGCCTTTCAATATGTAATTGTTGTGTTGTTATTCACCTGTGCCTTTCCCTTAGCATTGTCCCCCCTAGGTTCCCGTCCCTTCCCTCGCTCTCTCCTTGTCCTCGCGCTGGCATTGTGATGTAATCAGCTGGCATTCTAGAATGCCAGCTGATTCCCTGACAGTTGGTGGACAGTTATTATTACACCTTATCTGCCAGCAGCTACGCACAGCTCCTGTTGTGCTGGTGTGTTGTTTGGTTCCTTTAAACTTAATAAATTACTGCAACTCTTCAACAATTTGGATCCTTCTTAACAATTATGGCGACGAGACGAAGATAACAACACACCCACTAACCCACGCAAGTAAAGAAAAGAAAAAGGGTGATTTTCGCAACAACAACTTGCCTACATAAGAAGCAGCGGAAACCTCACCAGGCACGTCTCTGTCATCCCAACGTGCTACTGCAAAGTTTTAAGTTCCTGCATCGCCCAAGGACCTCACGAAGACGTCTGCTACATAGCAAAATCATCCACTACTTAGTGAGGTATTTTGGGCAGTGTTCGACCTCGGCATCCGAGCAAAAGCATTTGGGGCATTTCGTGTTAGGTAACCCTCTCATCTGTGGCGCACCTCTTCTTCAGCGCGCGCGCGCTGCACACGTCATTAGCGCGCTCTGCACGCCATCTTGGACGTGTCACCAACAGGAGGCAGTCAGCGGTTCATTCTATTGATGCAACGCGCGCTACGTGCGTGCGTGCGGCCATGTTGGAAAAGTAAGGAGACAGTGTATTCTCTTCAGAACTCCTCAACGCATCGGCTCGCCCGTGTGCAGAGAACGCATCGGGCGGGCTATTTCTACTTCACTAACACTCAAGGAGCATTTTCGTCTGAAGTCCTGCAATCTGAGGTACTTTAACAACAAACAAAAAAAAGTAATATACAATTCACTCTTGTACTTTTCTATGGCATGGGTCTTATCCCATCACATTGAGGAGCATTGTAGCTCACTCCCTCACTATTAAATATATAGTGCTGTACATCCTTACTTGCCTCTAAATATCCACTCTTTCTTGCTGCGGTTACCCCTGTGCATTGCCACACGAGTATATTTTGAGCTGTTGTTTCTCATACTTTAACATGGTATCTGGCAATATATACAACTTGTCACCCCCGCAAACATTTTTACCTGCGTCTGAAGAACCAATATTGAAATGGGAGGAATGGCGCGAGTACTTCACCAACTACATTTCTACCTTTGATAACAAGGAAGAAGAACTTACCCCAGAAAAGAAAAATAACTTTTTGTTACATTGCTTGGGGGCAGGGGGCTTAAAGTATACAACAGCATCAACAAGAAAGTACGTGAAAGCGAAGAGGGAGATGTTTTTGTCCATGCTCTGGAAGACTTGGACAATTATTACAAACCCACTGTTTGTGTTGCTGTGGATCGCTTCACATTTTTCCACAGCAGACAAGGGAAAGAGGAAAGCATAGAGGATTTTGTGTCTGCACTTAAAAATTTAGCACTAACTTGCCGTTTTGGTAACCTGCACGATGAGTTCATAAGGGACCAGATTGTGATGCGTGCAGCTAATCCAAATATCCAAGACGCTTTGTGGGCAAAAGGTGAAAAACCCCTGCAAGATGTAATAGAAATTGTAAAAAGAGCCGAAATGACTGGCAGATGCGCAAAAGCAGTACTTTCTGAAAGCAAAACTAAACACAAAGAATCTAATGTAGTGGCAAAGATAAGCGAAACTAAGATGAGGTACCAGGCACAAAGCAAGAATAAGAATAAAGACAGTGTGGAGACGGAACATAAAAGTGGAGTTAAACGTTTCCCACAAAGGAAATGTTATCGTTGGGGTAGCAACAGACACTTAACCAATGACTGGAAATGTCCGGCACGTAATTTAAAGTGTACCAAGTGTGGCATTATTGGACATTTCCAGAAAGTATGTCAGAGAAAACCGAGTGCTAGAGTTAAGATAGTTGAGCAGAACGCCGAAAGCATGTCGGGTTCATCTGATGAATCAGAATATAACTTGTGTGTGCTTAATGTGATAGAGGCACTCGCCTCTGATGCCAGTGTTAATGAGAAGGGGAACAAGAAGAAACCCATGTGCACTGTTGCCATAGGAGGTGTGAGTATTGCAATTGTTGCCGATTCAGGCTCACCCTGCACCATTATCAACAGAGATGTGTGGGCAGAGAAATTCGAACATACTCTAGGCCAAGACATGGAATAACCGGATATCACTCTAAAAACATTTACTGGGGAACCTATAGAATTAGTTGGGTACAGGGAACTCAAATTTGCATTTAAGAACAAGGAAACCACAAGCAAACTTTACATATCTGCCACGGGACCCTCTGTATTGGGATGGAAAGACAAAGGCAAATTGGGCATAACACTTAACCCCAACAGTTCAGAACCTGTGCTATTGACGCAACCTGATAAGGATTTCGGGTCAGCCATTGCTAGTAAGTTCCCCAAAGTATTCACTAGTACCATTGGTAAGTTGAAAGGGTGTCAACACAAAATTCAGCTTAAGGCCAACGCCGTACCAAGCATACACAAAGTTAGACACATCCCTTTCTCCCTAAGAGAAGAAGTCAAGGCATAACTAGGCGTCCTACTCAATGCGGGTATCATAGAGCCTACAGAATCGTCAGAGTGGGTAGCACCCTTGGTCGTAGCCCGCTAGCCCAACGGTAAATTGAGGTTATGCATTGACCTACGCGACCTCAACAAAAGCATTCTGGTAGACCAATACCCCCTGCCCAAAATTAATGAAATGCTGGCCCTCACATAAGACATGAAGGTATTTTCCACCATTGATCTCACCGCGGCATACCACCAGGTTTCATTACACTCAGACAGTAGGTGCCTCACCACTTTCATTTCACCATTTGGGTGTTATAGATTCAAAAGAGTACCATTCGGGCTGGCTTCAGCAGCAGCCTTATTCCAAAGACTTATGCACAAAACTTTCAAGGGTGTCAGGAACGTACTCATCTTCCAAGATGATATCCTAGTTATGGGCAAAAACAAGGGTGACCATGACCAAAAGTTATTCCAAGTGCTCAATACTTTACAAGATTGTGGTATGACTGCAGAGTGTAAGAAATGCAGGTTTGCTGAGAAGAAAGTCACGTACCTTGGGCATGAAATCACGCCGGAGGGCATCAAGCCAAAGAGGGAGTTACTTAACGCCATTCGTGACACCCCCGTACCACAGAAGAAAGAGGAATTGAGAGCCTTTTTAGGTCTGGTGGAATTTTATTCTAAATTTGTGAGGAATTTTTCATCAAAGACATATGACATCAGACAATTGTTGAAGTCTAAGAACAAGTTTGAATGGTCAGAATGTTGTGAAAAAACGTTCAAATCACTCAAAGAAGAAATCTGTGATGCTCCTCCCCTGCAATGTTTTGACCCTGAACTCAACAGTGTGGTCACCACAGATGCTAGTGGTAGGGGTATTGGAGCTGTTCTTACGCAAACCAGTGAAGCAGGTGGGGAGGTAACCATTGCTTTTGCTTCGCGCTCACTTACCCCCACTGAGGAAAGGTACTCGGTCATTGAGCGCGAAGCATTAGCGTGCGTATGGGGCCTGGAACACTTCCGCCAGCACATTTGGGGCAAAAGAGTCCTTCTTCGCAGTGACCACAAACCTCTCACAAGAGTACTTACAGCTAAAGGGTTGTACACTGCATCACCCAGACTGGCACGCATGTCGGTAAGATTGTTAGACTTCAATTATGAAGTACAGTACCTGCCTGGAGTAAAGAATGTGGTTGCAGATTTTCTCAGCCGACTACCCCTCCCTGACTGTGGTGAAGTAGAATGCAAGGAGGAAGACAAAATTTTACAGGAAGTAATCAAACTCATTCTTCGCAGTTGGCCTAGCAAGAAAACTGTCAAAAATGAGTTGAGAACATACTGGGAACTTAGAAATTAGTTGTCAGTGGAGGGTGGACTAATTTTGAGGCAAGGGAAGGTAATACCCCCAGAAACACTTAGAGACAGCATTATGGAGATTTCCCATGAAGGACACCTTGGCATCAATAAAACCAAACACAGAATTAAATAGTGGCACTGGTGGCCTGGTTGTGACTTAGAAATTGAGAGAAAGGTCAGAAACTGCATGCAGTGTGAAAATTCAGACAAGTCTCAAGTAACCCTTAGACCCCCGCTGCAACCCTTGTCTTGCCCTGGTATGCCCTGGGAAAGAGTTGGCATTGACATTAAGGGGTCCATAAGGGACAGGTGTATGTGGTAGTACTTGTGGATAATTTTTCTAAGTGACCCGAGATTGAGATACTCCACAGGACAGAAGCTACCAACATTGTCACATTTCTTGATAGCGTTTTCACAAGGGAAGGCTTACCCAAAACCATAGTAAGTGACAATGGTACACAGTTCACCTCTGAAGTTTTCAAGAAGTACTTGGAAAGAAATGGCATCACATATAAGACCACATTTGTGTACCATCCTGAAGTACTGGGTTTTATTGGACCCAGCGGTGCCAGGGAACACACCCAATGACCTCGAGTTCTTCCTGTCTCAGACTACAGAAACACAGAGTCTTCTTGGTGGCTTCAAAGATCAATTTATTGGCTGCAGCCAGCAACAGGTATCCTAGAAGTACAACAATGTGTATGTTCTCAGGAGACTGCCTTCTCATGGAAACCAGCGATCTCTTTTATACAGAATATTATGCTTTAGGCAAACATTCCTTATTTTTACAGTGGGTCATTCACATATTTCTTACAACAAAAAAAGACAGATTCATGATGACAAGCCCATTTTCAGTTTGTCCAGCCCACAACCAAATACCCAGTGAGGCCCAACACCTGCAACAGATATAATCTGGACCCCTAATAAAACCGGGCACCTCCTCCTCGTAAAGCAGGTCATAAAGAAAGAGCAGTGACAGGTGTGAATAAGATTTAGATATAGATGTGTGCAATGAAGGGTTTATGGCATGCTGCACCTGGGCCCCTAATCTCGATCGGCCACTGGGAACTAAAACTGGCCGAACAGGTTCTGGCTCTGGACAGTGGAGTCAGCTTGCCCAGGTCACTGAAAGTGTACGTGTCCCTTAAGGCGCGTTTTGGCTTGAGACATTGCCTTATGTGAGGGCAACCACAAAATGGCTGCCGTACACAAAATGGAACCCGAGGGTTCACAAGGGAATCGTTAATATTAGAGTGATCCCGTCACTCGAATATGACGCAAATACTCAGATATAGCATACCTGTCATTACCGGTCTGCTGATACCAAAATCGTCATGTTACAATGATGTTAATGACACAGGTCCAGAATTTTCAGTACCACAATCCTGCAGGTAACGGAGCCGTGGAACGGTTTAACAGGCTGGCTAAAGGCACAATACAGTTAGCCAACAATAACGGGTTAAGTTGGAAGAAGGAATTGAACAAAATGATATGGGCATACAGGATAACCCCAGGTGAGAGTACGTCCGTTAGCCCCTTTGAATTGATGAGAGGCAGGACTCCTATGTCCAAAGACAATGTTGGTTGGCTAAAAACAGCTAGGCAAGCAGAGTGGTCTGCAAATGTGGTGAGGAAGAATGTTCAAGACGCGCAGAGCAAGTGCAAGAAACGTTTTGACTCTTAGCATAAGTGCAACCTCATAATCTCGAAGTGGGAGACAAAGTGAGAGTGAAAAGGAGCGGATTCATTGAAAAAGGTCAGAATAGATATTCCCAACCCCTGGTTGTAGAAAAAATCTTTTGCAATTCTGCTCTTCTTAGCGATGGCAGAGTTTGGCATGTCTCTGCGCTCTCTGTATGTGAGAAAGCTGTCGATAGTAGGAGCGAGAAAGGTGTAACTCATAACGCTGCTAGTTAAGCGCAGAGCGCCGCACGTGTCACTGCATGTCAGCACAACAACTGTGATTGGTTGCTTGACGAGATGTCAAGATCAGAGGAAGAAGGAAACATGATCTCTGTACAATCCCAGTTCACAGGAGCCAACGTCCGCTTCACACAGGGACGCATCGAATCTATAGGTGAAAACCTTAACCTGATTAGTAGCAATTCTATAGATGTACAATGTATCAGTAGTTCCAGCCTGTCGGAAGAAGAATGTGAGCCCGCTGGCAATTCTGTAATGGAGGGTGGTAGTACGGGCAGGTTTGGACGTATTGTAGTTAAACCCAGCAAGTTTAAAGACTTTGTATGTGATTAATTCAACCGCCTTGTTTTCCACGCATGTTCTCACTCATTGTACTCTTTTTCACAAGAAATTGTACAGTTCCTCTTCTCCCTTCATTGAGAAGGAGATGTGTTGCGTTGTTATTCACCTGTGCCTTTCCCTTAGCATTGTCCCCCCCTAGGTTCCCGTCCCTTCCCTTGCTCTCTCCTTGTCCTCGCGCTGGCATTGTGATGTAATCAGCTGGCATTCTAGAATGCCAGCTGATTCCCTGACAGTTGGTGGACCGTTATTATTACACCTTATCTGCCAGCAGCTACGCACTGCTCCTGTTGTGCTGGTGTGTTGTTTGGTTCCTTTCAACTTAATAAATTACTGCAACTCTTTAACGATTTGGATCCTTCTTAACAGTAATCAATATTGATTGGTTCCTTTCAGCTTAATAAATTACTGCAACTCTTCAACGATTTGGATCCTTCTTAACAGTAATCAATATTGATTAAGGAAAAATAATATTAATAAGTACATAAATAGTCGTTTTTTCAAGTTCAAAGTTTTGAAAATGATGTTTTAAATGCCGTGAATATGGAAGGAGGAAGTTAATGTGACTCTGCTATAGTCTTCTCCTGATATCTTGTAGGCATCTATAGCCGATAACACTTCTCAGGGAGGTTGGTCAGAGACAGAGTATGAGCTCCTGACGCAAATGAGAATCTACAAGTTTCGGCTCTGAATTTCGTCTATCCACTCTCCAAACTTACCACCCTGCATTATCAGGTGGTTTCCGTTTTTTGTTTTGTTGTCTGGTCCTATTGTTGTGGGCAGGACTGCAGTGCTATAATTCCTGCCCTAAGTGCATCACTGCAGGTTGGTATCGACAGAGGAATTGATGATCTTGCAAACTGCTGGAGTAAAGGGGTCTATGCTTTTCAGGACCTTCTATTGCCTCAGAGGGTTACTGGTTGTTCTGGGTCACTGGTTCACTGACTTCTTTCCCTGCCAGGTATGTATGTGATCCCAGGATGCTCTGATATTTCCGCCACAGCTTCTAGTTCTCCAAGCCTGTTTTTGACGCTGCATGTGCAGCAGCAGGAGTAGGACACAGGTGGACTGTCCTGATGCTGGGGAGGAGATTGAAGACAGTTGTGGGTGCAGCATGTGACCAGGGCAACAAGTGGAAGACCACCAGGGTAGTAGGAGTGAGAAATGGCAGCCATAGATCAAGCCGGGGGTATGACGAAGAGACGCTGAGGGGAGGATTTTCATGATTTCAGAGTGGGCATCTTGTTGGAAGAGTCACAGGAATCAGGGCTTATCGTCTTCCTGAGGTATATGGAGTATTCATATTCCTTCCTGGTCCTGTTTTGATATTGGGAAGTTGGGGAAACCCGCCCAATTTGCTCTGGTTGTCTGGGACAACCAAGGACATTGAAGAAAGGGCCCAGAGCACACTCCAAACGCCTCCTGCTCCTCCCCAAAGGTAATGAAGTCTCCCACTGACTAAAACTCCACCAGAGTAGTACATTCCCCTTTCCACCATTGTGCTAATACATCTACATGGTTGTAGCCACCACATTTCCAGAGGTCTAGTCAAAGGAGGGTGCTCCAGCACACTCAACTATAATTTTCTATGATGACAGGGTTGGGCACTCTATGTGGGAGCATTTTTTAATCGAAGACCCCCACACTTCATTAAAAGGACTGGTAGTGATCCTACTAACAGTAGCCCACTGATCAGCCTCTATTACTAATATTCCTCATCCTCACACCATTTATTTGCATGCTGCAGCTGCGCAGCAAGATAGTATAGCTCAAGATCCGACAAGCCTAGTCCCCGTCTATGTCTGTCCATTTTCAGCACTTTGCTCCTCTTCCCACCCCATACTAATGTTAACAGTGAACTATCAAGTTCTTTGTATGTTGATCTTGGAATTGGGCATAAAGTATTTTGCGACACATATAGGCACACGGGTAAATGCGCCATTTTAGCAACCGCAAACCTACCTAACAGATAGATGGAAAGAGCATTCCAGAAATCCACTGAGTCACAGTATTTCAGGCCAGTACTTTACCATGCTGAGACAATTCCAGGCAATATGGAAGAAATGGCATTCGCTATCATTACATCAGGGTGAGGTAATTTTACCTATCCACGATAGCCTCTTAGGGGTAAATTACGTAGTGCGCAAATAAATCAATTGTATGAGGCGAACCTGCAAGGAAATATCCAGTTTGCAAGGAGCCATTTTGTCATTTCTCCAATCGCAGCAGGGGTCACACACAGCTCTCCTATTGTTCTCTAAGCCCCAGACATAGGTCCATAGCATTTATAATTAGGGATATGTGATATACCTCCTTTCTCTTGTGGGCTTAAGGTGAATTTAGCTTCTAGCGGGCTGCATTTCAAAGGCTTATTCAAAGCGGAATGGTGAGAAGCCAACACATGCTGCAACTCTATGTATTTATAGAATTTGGTTTTATGGAGGTCAAAGTCTGCTTGAAGAGTCTGGAACAACTTCATCTGTGTTCCCTGTCAAATATGGAATGGAAAGAAAGAAATGCACTATCGCAGTGAGATCCGCAATCCAGTTCTGGGGGCTCACTAAGGGGGAATTTTGTAACACGTAGAGAAACCATGGCAAGACATTTTGATCATTTTGAATAGAGCCACTCTGTCTAGAATGTTGAGAGGTATTTTGGACCACTTACTTAGCTCCTTGTGTCTGAGCCAGCAGTGGGGTGAGGTTAAGACTCCATAGGCGCCCCGGCCCCAGTGCAATGTGTATTGAAAGCTGAGCATGCGGAAGGAAGCCAGGATTGCTAGCCAACCATCCCATTGTCCCCCTTGAGCAGGACCAGCAGTGACTTTAACCAATTAACCTATAGTCCAGAGGCCTTGCAATAGATTGCAAACATTTAGATCAATCGAAAGCCTGTATCATGGGTTCGACACAAAGAGGAGTACGTCATGGGCATAAAGGCAAACCGGTCTTCCAAGTCATAGTTCCTCCGGACTGCACAAAACTAGGCATCACAGCCACAGCACCAGGGGTTCTATTGCTGGGGCAAAGAGGAGAGGTGAAAGGGTACGCCGCTGCCTGTTACCCCCACAAATCAGGTGCCATTTAATTTCACTTGCGTATGGGGGTGAGCATATAATACTTTAACAAAGGATATGAATAGGGACACAAATCCCATACAGAGCAATACTTTGAAAAATGAGGACCAATCAAGGAAGTCGAATGCTTTCTCAAAAACTATAAGTATAAGGTCTGTGGGGTCCCAGAGACTATGAAACTGCAGCAGCACGAGATGTACCCTATGAATGTAGTGTTGGGTGCTACGATAACAGATCAAACCACACCAGTCTAGGTGGACAAGCGAAGTAGCCACCTGTAGAAGCCTATTGGCCAAGACCTTGGTATAGACCTTGGTCTCGGAATTTATGAGGGAGATCGGGTGATATAAATAGCATTGATCCAGGGGACGTCCTGCTTTATGAATGACCACAATGGTTGCTAGATCAAGTTCAGATGGGAGCAGACCATTCGCTATGGCTTGTTGGTACAAACGCAAAAAGTGAGGTGAGAGGTTCGACTTGCATTTGTTGTAATATTCAAGCAGGAACCCATCCGCACCAGGTACCTTCCCTGGTTTCATATCGTCAATAGCCACCTCATTCTGCTCTAGCATGATGGGTTGGTCTAGGCTGTCATTTTCTAATGCGCCCAGGGTCTCCAGCGGGATTGGAGTGTTCACAAGCTGTCTGCGCCTGTCAAGCGTATAGCTCTCGAAAGTAAGAGGCAAAAGCAGAGACATTCTCTGTGGCTGTATTGATGTGTTCCCCTTTTGGGTCTCATAGCTTAGGGATCACTCTAGAGGTGATATCTCTAGTTGCCAGCTCACAGAACAGTTTCCCAGTTTTATCCCCCCACTCATAGATTAATCTGTGCTTGAGGCGATCCAGCACTGCTGAGCTTCCTCTAGGCACAGCTGGAGGAAGGAGGCCTGTAGGTCACTGGTTGGCAATGGATTTTCTAATCCCCCTTAGCAAGGTATTCACACTCAGTGTGATAATCCTCGCCTCTAGTTTGGGCACCTGCTCGTTTTTCTCTTTAGCCTTTTTTTCCAAGAAGGCTTTGACCTTGCCACATAGGGTGGCTTTTCCTGCAGCTCCCTGTGTCCCCAGGAATGCCATCGAGGTCACATTGGGTTCAAAATAGGATTCCAGTTCTTGAAATAGGTTCTGTGAGTACTGTGGATTGACTAGACACTATGCCTTTATTCGCCACATTGGGCAACGCCCCGGGAGTCCTGATTCTAATTGTAATTGGAGAGAGATTTGATATTCTCTGGGGTAGGATGCTCACCGCTTTCGCAAATAGCACGTCTGTAGCTGGAAGGAATAAGTAATCAATTGTAGACATGCTTCAGTGTGCAGCCAAACTATGGGTATATTACGCCGCACATTGGTTGCCATATTTGCCAAATATCATACAGGTCCAACAAGGCGGTCCAGTCAGCAACCACAGCAGTTCTTTATGGCCTTGCTGCCCTTGTCCCACTAGATGCAGTGTCTAATACTGCATTGAAATCTCTACCGTTGTGAGAGGTCAAGGTGGAGCACCCAGCGGCAAGAGCTACTTCACCGCATTATGGGCCCTTTCTAGGACGAAGTAGGGCAACAACTTGTCTGATGGCTGCCGGGAGGTAAAACAAGTTTCAAGGCACCATTCCAAGGAGGGTTCCTGCACTCCCTCTGGAAAACCAATAAATCTCAAGTTGTTCCTTTGCACCCTGTTCTCTCCATCTTCAGTTAATTCCTCCAATACCTTGGAGGTTGTGGTGAGGTGGGATACAGTGGATTTTAGTTTCACAACTGTGTCTTGCATCCTCAAGTTCAGTCACGCAGCCTTCCCTTTCAGAGACCTTATCTACTATATTACGCAGATCTTGCCATAGTAGGGGATGCCAACCTCCCCTATCCTGGTTTTGAGAGCGGCTCAGTCTGGTTGTATTGCTTGGAGTATTGTGTCAGTACCTGATGACTCAGGGGACTGCTGACTTAGCAATGGTGCTCCAACTGATTTAGACATCTCGGATAGCAGAGAGATAAATGTGTCTATTTCAGTTTCCACTTGTGAGGAAGCAGGACAGCATCTCCCCATGACTGTGGTACTGGCAGAAGGGGGCATGTTTGGGTGACAGGCACAGCAGCTCCCAGAGTCTTCAGGGTCCACGGCATACAAGTACAGACATTGGCAGGGTGGGACTCAGCTCAAATTCCTGGGGACACCAAGGTACTGAAGCGAACTGCATATGGGATCTAAAAATGGTTTATTCTGCTGCAACCTTGATCCAGCAGTTCACCTGTGTGAGGGCTTCAGATGGTGGTATGGCTGGGGAGGGGGTTGGGCATTTAATCTAGGTAATCCCCCCCAAAAAAGATGTGTTATGACCACCCATCTCAGACTGGCATGGGACAGAGGCCATTTATTGGCATTAAGTCATACAGGATTCACTACGGTTTTCCAATTGGTCTGGGCTGTGGGCCCTGCCCTCCACAACGTTCTCTAAAGCCTCAGAGCCAGACATTGATTGGGCTGCAGGAGAATTGGAGATGATGGACGGTGTGGCCTCACCCCCTCCAGGAAAACAGTTAGCATCATGGGAGGAGAATGAAGCGCTTCACAGGCCTGCTTGCACTGCTGGTCTCTAGGCCACAGCATGCAGCTTGTGCAGCCAGGCAGATAGCCTGTGCGCGCTGGTAGAAGCAAGTTTCTGGAGCCAGTATTGTGAAGAAGAGGGTGTTTGTGCAATCTTCAGCATGTGTCCTTCCCCCCCTGCTTTGACCCAGAGGACCCCCGGTGCAGTTTAGGATTGCTGTAAGAGGCTACGAGCTGGGGCCCTCTGGTCTACCGGGGACCTGTGGTTACAGTATGCGAGTCAGTTATTTGGCTATTATAACAGAGCCCATCAGTTGGTCAGATGAAATATCAGGCTTTTATGTGTGGGTCTTGCAGGGCCACCTCTGCTTGGTTAGTCCTAGCCGCTCCAGTTGCCATAGTCTTAGCTCTGCCACCTCCCGGTAACAACTCACAAGCCTGCTGGTTTGAGGGCTCCGCCAGGTTGCCTACACCATATCATCCAAAAAATGTTGGGTTATGGCCCCCCCCGACTGGCATGGAGCCAAGGCCATTTATTGGCATGAAGTCATACAGGATTCACCAGGGTTTGCCAGTTGGTCTGGGCTGTGGGCCCAGGCCCTCCAGGACGTTCCCTCAAACCTCAGAGCCAGAAGCTGATTGGGCTGCAGGCGAATGTGAGATGATGGATGTGTGGCCTCACCTCCTCCAGGAAAACAGTTAGCGTCATGGGAGGAGAATGAAGCACTTCCCTGGCCTGCTTGCACTGCTGGTCTCCAGGGCCACTGTAGGCAACATGTGCAGCCGGTCAGATACCCTGTGCGCACTGGGTAGAAGCAAGTTTCTGGAGCCAGTACTGTGAGGAGGAGGTGGGCATTCATGCAATCTTCAACAGAAAACACACGGTTAGAGCCTACTCTCTCAATTTTAATATTTCAAACTGCAGAAGGAGGTTGGGTGAGATGAATGAGTAGGGGGACGTATTTTCACTCCTAATGAGATCATGTAAATGCCATAGAGACTTTCTTTACTTAGAAGATATTTTCACAGCAGAACATTTTAGAGCTTTCTTTGATGGGAAAGGTTTCCATAACTCAATACTCATAACATGCGCTTCATGTTTAGCTCTACGATTATTGATATACTTTAGAAGGCATCAGACCTACGTCTTTTCACTGCACAAAACATCTTCCTAGCTATGGTACAGAGCACACAGGCTTAATTTAGAGGTAATATGTAAAGTATTTATGCAGTGCCAAAACTGTAATAAATTCAAAACACAAGAAATATCACAAACCAATTCAGAAAAATAGAGTATATTTTAATAAATAACAACAATTATAATAAGGGGAACAAGAGATATGAATCTTAAGTTTTGTTTTTTTTAAAATGCCAATGGCCAACTGGTCGCGGTAGACCGGGACCTAGATGCAATTTGAGTCAGAACGCGATAGACCACAGGTTGGATATAGGGATAAGGTTCAACTTGGTTGGAGGATTTACCTTGGAACTTAGTCTCAAAAAAGTAAGGCCAAAGTCTTCAGTGGCAGCAGGCAGTGGCCGAAGAGGGCTTCACAAAGTCGACTAGCCATCGGACAAAGTCTCGGTGCAGCTGTGGGTTTTTGGCAGGAAAGCTCAGAGCACTTTGAATTCAAATTTCACGCTCAAGCAAGGTCTCTTGCAGGTATGATACTTTTGCTGCCTTCTCCTGGTCACGATTTCATCGTTTTCACTTATTCGCTTTTTTGGAGCTATGACTCCTCCAGTGGGGCAAGGATGTAGGCTGTAGCTGAAGAGGGCTCTACAAGGCTGGATTCCTTCTCTGTGAGGTTGCACCGATGAGGATTTGCTGCACAAAAAAAGCTCAGAGCTGGGGTAACCTGAATCTTCAGCCCAGCACCAATGCACATTGGTCAGATCAGATTGGCAAGTTTGTCGCAGCACTCTGGAGCCAAAAAGTTTCTAAGTTCCAGGTTTTCAGGGGTGGTGGGCAAAGTCCACCCAGACAAGGGTTCCAGCACCTCAGTAACAGCCTTTAGTGGGGTCAGGACTCACTCCAGCAGAGGCCAGCATCAGGCTTCAGGTCAGGTCCAGTTGGAACTGGTCAGCTTGTACTCTTCAGGAAGCACCACTTCTAGCTTGTTGTGTCCCTGTAGCTTCAGCAGGAGGTCAGTCGTATGAACCTTGGAGTCCACTTCTTTGTCCTGGATACGAGAGGGATCAGGTCCAGTGCTTCAGGGCTTCTCTCAGGTCTCAGACAGCAGGTTAAGTCCTCAGGTCTAGCAGTGATGCCACCTTTATGCCTGGCAGAATGTGGGTGGGGGTGACTCTTGGCTCCTCCCTAAACAATGGGAAAAATGTTCCCAGAGGTTACCCAACCCTCTTTTCTAGCATTTACTGCGTGCCCTATAGCAAACAATCTCACAATGCACTCTCTATCTAAATCCGTGATGGTGAAACCCTTTTCCCCTTATGCAGAGCCTGTGTGCCCACTCCAGAGGTGTGTTCAGGGAAATGAGCAACCCTTCCTCTTTAATCACTTCAAACCAGTTCTGGAGACAGTTCCCTCCTCACTGGGATTGATGCTTGCATAACTGGTGGAACAAAGAGTGGCCTGTCCCCTGTCCAGGTGTCATCTGACATGTGCCTGTAACAGGGGAGGACCCTTGGTAGTAATTTAAGTTTCTTGGCACTGCCCAAATAGTAATCCTGCCAGAGGAACAGAATCACCTCCACACATCCAAGCCTTAGTCTATGCCATGGGAGCAGTTTTCACACCTCATTTATGGCTTGAGCACTCATAGGGCTGTAGTTGGAGGCTTACGCAAATTAGCCTGCAGAGGCATTAGGCAGGGAAAAGGTAAATTTCAAATTGACCTTTTCCTTAATATTTATTAAACGTCGGACTCCTCCAGTGAATTGTGCTTTTGATAAATATTAAAAAGAGTCCAACAATGACATCCCTAGATGTTTCCTAGTTGAACATAGCATTGCTAAATTTAATCATGCACCCCATGTTTCTCTATGGAGCAATCATCCTTGCTACACTGAAAATAGCTTTTAGGTGCTAGTCACTGTAAGGACATTTTTTATATTAAATTTCTAATTGTCCTACTTGTAAATATCATGAATGCTGCATTATATGCTATGAGGCCCATTCAGGGGTGACTTATTAATATTTTAAAGGAAGGTTTAGATATGTGCAAAGGGTTTAATTTGAGAGGTCAAATTGTAGTTTAAAAACTGATTTAATCAGGCTACAATGGTAGGCCTGAAGCCATGATGGCACTGCCACACTAGTAGATGGCAGACAAGGTGCCACAGTCCAATAGTGGCATTTAACTTACAGGCCCTGGGTACAACTTGAACCTTATACTAGGGACTTCTAGGCAAGTTAAATACGCCCTTTAGGGTTATGCCCATTCTTCCACGTTAAAAGCGGTAGCATAGGCACTTTACTACTGGTTAATACGGGTAAAGTGCACAGTGTTCTACTGCCAACAAAACAGACAGGGCAAACATCTAGAGTACACCACGCAGGTGCTCAGTAGATGACAGTTTACAGACATACTGCAGTAGACAAACACCCACCAATTCAGCCCATTAAGAAAGCTTCAGTTTGGGATAAATTGCCTGTATCATGCTTCCATTTGGAAGATTTCCAACATAAGCTTTCAATGTTCACCCACACATTACCTCCATTAAGATGTACTACCTCAGAACCATAAAGTGCCAATGGAGGTATTTTCATTTCAGTAGTTTTCATCAGAATAATTTGCATATCTACAGTTGAATTTTGCTAAAGATCCCGTGTTAATAGAGCTCTGGTCTTTGCTGCTTTTAAATGATCATTCCATGTTAGCTTTCTGCTAAACAATATACTCAGATACTTGTAAGATTTTACTGTATCTACTTTAAATGTATCTAATAAGCAGGAGCAGTTTCCTATGGTTTTTTTAAAAACCAAAAATCATTATTTTAGCACTCATGTTTATTTTCTGCATTATTCTCACATTTACATGAGGGAAAGTTACAGAATCTGCAGGGAAACACAAAATTCCTATATACTTGTGAGAGTGGGAGCAGCACCCGCAACAGGAAAGACCCCAAAACACAACAAGGAAACAGCAGATTTGCCACTATTGCCTTACACACGGATTTCATTCTTGCACAATGCAACTGGCCTCAGTCCGCCATTTTAAGAAGAGTTGGAAAGCATGTCGCTCCTTCCGTGTGTTGGGCGCAAACCTCTCGGGGTGAGAACGGAGACTATCTTACTTTCAGAAGAGATTTGTAGACTTGACTTGTACCCATATAATTACCTCTGCTATGCTTGTTAGTCACCAGAATCAGGATTACTATGCGCCAGGACGCATTCGGGTTGCAGGGCTCTTTATAAACGTCTTAATATAATATAACAAACTGGATATGAGGCATTGCCAGCTGCCTCAAAGTTTGAAACATCAGAACATTTCAGAACTGCAGCAAAACAACCATAGCTACTGGACCCAAGAGTAAACCTCGCAACCTTTGATTTATTTATGGAATGGAAGTGCACATGACTCATCCGGTTAATGTTTCAAAACATAACACATCAATGTACCTTTTTGTATATTCTTTCCTGGCTAATGAAGCTCAGTTACTGCGTAGGCAAACCTGCCAACAACAGCCGGGCTGGCCTTGGCAATCATTTACCACACAAAAAAAGAAAAGATGCTTCTACCTTAGTGTGGGGGCTATATGCTTGCAAACAAAATGTTACATTCAAAACAATTAAGAACAGTATGAGTGCTTTCTAGCAGGCAGGTGCACTTAGAGTTGGTATAGAAATCTTTTTGAATTTTAGCACACTGCATGAAAGTATGACTCATATTAGTGCAAAACAATCCTTAAAGTTAGCTTTGCAGGATCGAGACCGTCTTTTCTATCTACCACAGTAATTAAACCACTGGGGATGAATAATGGGAAACCATTAAAAAAGACGACATGGAGTTCTCAGCCTGTGCGATTGTAAAACCAGAACTTAGTAAAGCTGTTGCTGCACCTTAATCAATCACACCGTGCAGGAACGTGCTGCAGGCGCTGTCACGGCAGCGGGCTGCATGTCAGTCTCTCCTATGCCGCCGTGAGACCACTGCAGCACCTCCTGCCCGCCCGCCTTGGATTACAATCGTAGTCTGGCAGACAGGTGCACCACGGCTTTGGCGGTCCTCCTGCGGATGGCATGTTGGTGGTGCTGCAGGAGGACTACCAAACTCGTAATAAAGCCCAAAGACTCCAAAGACTTGGATACTGTTGGTTTTGTTAAATCGTCAATTGTGAGGGATGTACCTAAGACATCTATTTACTCTCCTTTTATAATGCTTTCTATTCTTAAGGTCAAAGAAAATCTAAACTCAGTAGGCTTTGGTAATAAAATCGAAATCCGACATCATGATGGATGAGTAGAACATAAAACCACTACTTACTTATTGTGCTGGTCTGACCATGAATCAAATGATGTACCCTGGACAACATCAAAATCTCTATCTCCACAGAAACAACTTCATGAGAGATAGCGAGTTTGAAACCGAGCAATATGAAAAATCGTGTAATCTTTTGAATTGTTGTGTCGAATAAGATAGACTATGGATGGGTCGATGTCTCCGTTTCTATCTCTTATTCGATACAATCCACTGGAGGTCCATATAAATGAGTATGCAAAGGGGCAGGATTTTTCTCTGACCCTCAGGATAATAATTGCGAATATCCATGGTTTTGAGCGATCAATAAATGAGCATTGATTACATGAGATTTTTAAGCATAACTATGTAGTTATGTTCCAAAATTCTGGATGTAAGAGAACCCAACTGTGGAAGGTTTAACTGCCACAGATAGATAGCTAGATAGATATATAGAGAGATAGATATGAATTCACTGAAAAAAAAGGTTAAACCTTTGTTATATTTAGAAAAAAATCATTTATTCTTTCTGTTCAAACCAAACTTAAACTACACAAATATTCAAAATGCTAAAGTTATAGTTATACCTTAAATTTATGATTTACGCTCCACCTTAAAATGAGAAGAACTTTATTTACTCTTTCTATACAAACAAAACTTAAACTACACAAAATTTAGAATTTCTAAAGTTATACTCATATCTTTAATTTATAATTTACACATCACCTACAAATTATTATAACTTGCACACCTCCATACGCAGTATATTCAACTCAGTAGACACAATACATATTTATTTTTAATTTTTAGGTACCACAGTACTCTGTATATATTTTTTTAAATATATAGAAACTTATGAATAATTTTACCGGCCTATTACCAATTTAATACAGTGGTAATAGGAAGAGAATAATATAAAACCTAATACTTAACTATATCTAAGGCTGTAACCCAGAACACTGTACTTAAAATAACATGGCTGCTGTTAACTTATGTAAAGGTAGTCATTAACCAATCACATAATGCCTTGTCATCGCTATGTACAGCTGTAGTTTTGTGAAATACTGTGAAATACCGCAATATACTGTGAAATTACACGAAACTACTGTGACAACACACATTTTTAAGTTAAAATGCCTTATAACTTAAAAAATACTTATACTACTTACCTGCAGTACCCAAAAGGATCATCTGCACACTTTGATGTATAATCTTGGCAAATTTCATAGAAATCCGTTCAGCCATTTTTCGCGATACGTCCGATACAAAAGTCTATGGAAAATGCATTGGGGGAAAAAACGCGTTTTGGGGCCCCAATTTTACCTTTGGTACCCCTCGTCACCTCGCCATGCACTGCTTATGAAGTCACATACTACATCAGTCATGACGTTCTATAACATCATTAATAACATCACTGATGACATCTTAAATAGCATCTTTGATAAAACACTGCATGGCGCAGGCGCAAGTTATAGTTACGTCAGTTGGTAAATTTCAGTATTTTTTGTAATTAAAAATGTCACGTTTTCACTGCCATTTTTACCTATCTATAACATCACTTTAACCTCAGTTTTTTCAGTGAATTTCTGACATCTTTTTAATGTAAATAAAATATTTTTACCATAGCAAAGTATAACATCATATTAACCTTTATTTTTTTTCTGTGGATATATCTATATCTATCTATTTATCTATGTCTGCGTATGTGTATGTGTATATATGTATATATATATATATGTATATATATATATCTATATCTATCTATATATATATAGATAGATATAGATATATATATAGATATATATATACTGTCTCTGGGCCAGACTTTTAAAGAAATTTGGACTTTATAACTTTTCTCCACAGCAGAATGAACCGCAACCTAAAAAGTCTGCTGCTATACCTCGAAAAAAAGCCGATGTGCAGAAGACGCGGGAGTTTCACATGATTCTCTGCGCTTCCATCTTTCATTCCTTTGTGGTTATAAATTTGAAGCATAAGCGAGTCATGTTTGTTTTAATCCTCCCTCCCCAGTGAATATGCGCTCCATCGAGAAGTATACTACAGCGTAAGAGGCCCTTCAGCTGACCTGAATCTGTCAACAAAAGATGTATTTTTTTCTTAGTAGTACAAAATAAAGAGGACAGAGCAGATTTCTGCTCTAGTTCCCTTTTCTGCAGAAGTAACTGCAACAGTATAGTATACGATTCGGTGGCTGAAAGAAGACATTTACGTGTACGGTTGGCTTAAATATGTTTAAAGAAGACGTATCTACTGACTACTGTCACAAATGTGGCTCAATAAAAAAATAATACATTGAGAGAATATACATCACCCATCAGATCGGAGTATATTCATTAGAAAGAGAAGGTAAAGGCCAACCGGAGCAGAAAATGTTTTTTACTAACCAAAAAGCCCAGGTTAAAGGGCACAAGCCCGGCTGGTGGCACGCTATATGTGCATGTGCGGTGATCGGCATTTGGGCTCTTCCTCCTCTTACATCTGTAACATGCAGGGGTCCTCCCGGCCTCAGGTCCCGCTTCCCTGTCCTTCAATCCGCCTCAGTGTTTGGAGGAAGGCTTGTGGAGTTGTGATGTTGTGTCGTCCAGCGTGTGTGTTCAGGGACCATGCCCAGGGTCGGATTGGTAACGAGGGCGCTCGGGAAATGGCCGAAGGGCCGATAGCCGAGTTCCAGCTGTGGGCTGCTTTTTTGGGCAGCCTGGGGGCGGTCTGTGCTGTTAGGATGCCGCCAGCGGCCCACTGGGTGCCCGAGTGGCCTTTCTAGAGGGTGATGGGCGGAGGTGTCACTCCCTTTCTCTCGCTGGGCCGGCCCATTAATGTATGCTGATTGAGCGGGGGCAGGGGGCCTGAGCAGAAGTGGTCTCACTTGCATTCATGTGCGGCTCAGCAGTGTAAACTAATCTAAGCATTTTTTATATCTAAGTGAAGTTTATAAAACATGCCCCGACCCCCTTTCTTTTCATAAAACTTCGCAGAAGCAGTGTTTTGCGGAAAGGCAATACGCAAATGTGGGCCACTTTTTTTTGGTGTGCCAGCTCCGATTTTTGATCCCAATCCAACCCTGACCATGCCATGCATGTGCTGTGTCTCCTTTATCATCTGTTGGTGCAAGGAATGAGATATTTTTTTCCTTGTTGGCTTCCCAAGCCTGTACATGTTGCTCCCACAAGACGACGAAGAGTCACACTTGCACCCAAGAGGCAGAAAGGCATCGCAGTCACAGTGCCGCAGGGAACCACCAGCGCGCCTCAGTGCCGCATTGAGAAGATGTCTTCATCCTTCTCCTGGGTCTGGATCATTCTGACGTTGCCCTCTTGATCATCTCTGCAGTTCATGTCGGTTTTTATGCCTTTGGGCTTACACCTCCTTATCAGGAACTCCTTCCTGCAGAACCTGCTCTCAACACATTCTGTATTAATGTTTAGCAAAGTGACCCCTACCTCAACCGTGCATCCAGCCATTAACAGTACAGGCAAGTGAGCTATGATATGACGATTGCAGTGTGACTGTGATCCACAGAGCCACTATTGGTGGCTGAAGACAGAGAAAGAAAGAAATAGAGAGCGAGAGAGAGAGAGCAATAGAGAAAGAGCGAGGGGATGCCAACACCTGTGTCTGTATGAATGTATCTGTACTAGTGTCCTAAATGAGAAGATTAAGGTAACAATTTGTGTACATTTTCCTGAGGAGCATCCTTATTAAACTGCCCATTGTATATTTAAAGTTATTGGTTGAGGATTATTTCTTGTTTCAAAAACAAAATAATTCTCTGTAGCACATATTTTGAAAGATACTCATGTTAGTTGATGAAACACAAATGTCTAGATGTGGGTTGGTCTGCCTTGACCATGCACACTAAGGGGCAGATTTACGAGGACTGGCGCATCCCTGCATATTAGCAGGGATGCGCCAGTAAAGATGCGACACGCAGGAATACCCTTGCGCCACCACGGATGCATCGCATTTACAATGCGACGCACCGTGGCGCAAGGATAGTCAGATGCGTGTCGCATCTTTTGGCGTAAGGGCAGCGCATTGCTGGAGTCGTGTCGCAAGCGCGACGCAACTCCAGCAATGCTCAGGGGCGCCCTATGCCTAATATGCTGCGTCACTCCTTACGCCTGCTTCAAGCAGGCGTAAGGTTTTGACGCAGCATGGACGTAAAAGTGACTCAGTGAAATCTTGTAGATTTCACTGTGTCACTTTTACGGGGCATCCATGCGACGGAACGCCCACGATGCATACATTATACCTGACGCGGGTATAATGTAGCGCAGGTGGCGCATTGTTTACGACACCGCTGCGTCACAGAAGTGACGCAACGGTGTCGTAAACATGTCGCAAGGGGCTTGTAAATCCCCCTACGTGTGAAGAATATGTCTAGAGTCTGGTCCCGTAGATTCCTGTGCAGGAGACTCATGCAGCACCCCACTTATGAGTCAGATTAGCACTGAAACCAGTCTAGGGCTGCTTGTCTGCTCGTTACGAGGGCATGTGATCTAGCAGCTTAGGCCTGACTGTTTTATTGGACCAGGATCAAGACTGATTTGCATATGGTTGGTGTCGGTCTATAGTGGAAACGTGAGTAAACAATATACAGTTGAATGGAAGCGAGGGTAATTATCAGTGACTGAGATTAATTAAAGTATCCTTCCCATCTCTGATTTGCTTTTCTCTGTGAGACACCCCAAGTGAGACAGATATGCCTAGACAATTGTAACTTGACTCCCGCAAGATGAGGTACCCATCAAATTAAAAACATCAGAGAATGGGACAGGCGCATTTTTGCATATGGAAAAAAAACCAAGAAGGCGCTTAACAGAGACCAGCACAATCCTTGTTTGAAGCAGTTCTAGGGTACTACCCCTTTAAGAAATGTAGGCCAGAAAGTAATTCTGGGTTGGATTAGGAAGCACCATTATAGGTGGGTTTGAATCACAAACAACTGTGCCTGCCAACATTATGTATCGCTTGGTCCCACTTGACGAAAGCTAATTCACTGGGCCTTTGGGGTTCCTTACACCTTTCTTGGTCCCCTTACATTTCTAATGGGTTTCCCTTCTTGCATCACCTGTTCTTTGTCCTGCATGGGAAATGGTTATGTTGAGCCAGTGGTTGCAAGTGGGGCCCACAGGCACTCATTTTTGAGGACTTGCACTTCTTTTTCCTCATCAAACTTTAACCAAAAGCATGAGAGTGAAGAACACACAAGGGTAAAGAGGGAGAAGGAAGAGAAAGACGGAACACCAGTGACAAAGGGAGAAAGCAGGGATGAAAAAGAACCAGCAAGAGTGTGATAAAGAGGCAGGGAGTGTCTAGTGGTCGATTAAAGAGACAACATTAGAATCAAGACTGTGCAGCTTTGTATTTGGCGCCTCGGCTTCAATATCACTGCCCGTAGGCTTCTGAGCAAATCTTTGGGCGCCAGCACTTATTCCTTTACAAATTCAACACTGTTTGGGTCATTGTTTTGCTATGCTCACCTTTTATTTACAGGTGGTATCCAGTGTTGCTTGGATTCGATAAGACTTTTGCCTCCTTGAATTCAGTACAGCAGTTTCCCAAGTATAATCAAGTATGTGTTGTTTTATTGAGGTGCGTAACTATTAGCTACACCATCCAGACTACCCCGTGGTAATTCATTGTAATTGCTGAGCCAAGGTCCTGCCATGAACCATTTACAAAGGGGCCAAGTCTTTTACTTCATTGCCATACCACATCTGTCTTCAGAAACAGTGTGTGCTTTCACGGTCTTCCCTGTATTCTCCTTCTCTTCCCACACCTCAGTGGTGACTCAGGGCCAGACTCAGTCTGAGGGGTTTGATTTACGAGTCCAAAGCCAAATTGCACTATATATCCTTATGTTTGTGACAGTGGGGTCCATAACTCGCTGTGTCTGGAACTCAAGCTGCACCTGACTGATGAGGTCAAATGCATCTTTCTATCTATTGATCTATCTATCTATCTATCTATCTATCTGGTATGTATATAGTATGAACCTAGGTGAAAGGCAGCAGAGAGCTGCACTGGGGCAAAGGCAAAGATACAGTCAACTTGAGATTGGAGGGATAGCCGGTTTCTAAGAGCAAAGGTTGACTTGGCTGCATCATGATATAACTTTATTTAAAGAGATGTCGTAAGCTCTTTCTTAAATTACAGCAGCGTCGAGACAGGCGGATAATTACAAGGGTGTTGTTCCAGATGCTGGGTGCATGGACAGGTTTGCCTTGTTTTTCTATTTTTAGTACTTCTTTGAATCCAGCCTGATGGTATCTGGCTGTGGGTGTGCTGGGAACCATTGAGATGGTCAGCCAAATAAGCAGGGATATCAGTTGTGATCACTTTGTAGGACTGGCCAGTGGGAGCTAATGGAGTTTCATCAGGGTGGGAGTGATGTGGTCATATTTCTTAAGACACTGGATGAGGCATACTGCAGAATGTAGGATGCCCTTAATGGGAAAAAGTGGAGTCTGGGAGTATGTGGTGTAGGGCCATGCCACCATCCAGATGCAAGAGTATGAGGGTTTGAATGGCAGTTCTGAAGTTGCTTTCTGGGAGGAATGGTTTCACTTTCTCTAGTGGAGAGAGGTGGTACTTGGAAATCTTGTTTTTCCTGGTGTTATATTCCTTTAGGGTGAGGTAAGTGTTCTGGGTAAATCTGAGTCATTTGACAGTGGGTGAAAGTGGGGTTCAGATCCATCCAGATTTATGTCAGTGAGCCAGGTTTGCACTAATTATTTCTTGTTATTCTTGGTGAAACAGGAATTCTGTTTTGGGGGGTTAAACTTCAGGGAGGTGATGTACATTCTGCTCTGGGTGAGGTGCAAGCACTGTTTGAGGTGTTGGATGCCTGGAGCAGAGAAGAATTTCAATTATAATTGTGGGTCAATAGTGTATTCATTCATTACAGTAGATGGGGAACTAGATGGAAACTGTGGGGAACTCTGCCGATGATCTGGATCTTCTAGGACCTGAAGTACCCATGTGGACAAACTAGTGTCAGTTCTAGGGGTAAGAGAACCAGTGAAGGATGTTTCCAGTGCATCCCATTCAAGACTACAATGAGTGAATGAGGCCATGGTGGTCAACGCTGTCAAAGGCAGCTGGGAAGTCCAGTAATAATATGAATCAGGGGTCATCATTATCTGTGGTTAGGAGAGCGTTGTCTATGATTCGTAAGGCAGGCGTCTCCATGCTGCAGCAAGATCTGGAACCAGACTGGTAGTCGGGCAGGAGATTGATGCTGCTGATACAGTCTTGAAGTTGTGCATATTCTGCTTTTGCTCTGATCCTACGGTTGCTCTCAAGAGAAAACAATCAGTACAATTGGTCATGTCGACCTGATTAAAATAAATAAGATTTGTGCTCCTAATAATTTGCACCACCAGTGATTGTACCCCTACTTGTGCTGTCAATCAAATGTGATATCAAATAGATGCACACCTTTTATACCTGTTATGGGATCTTACTATCTGGATGTTGTGCGGTTTTGGACCCAAATGTGATGCCACATTCCTGCTGAGTTTATTCCAAGGATGCCCTTTATTGTATGTATGCACATAAAATGTTGTGTCTAAATGTGTTTTTTGCACCTACTTGTGGTTTGCACCTAAATGTTTTTTATGTATAAATATGATTGCTGCTTGCTCCTATCAGACAAAAACCTACTGCAATATTGTATATTCCCTACCTACAATATGGGCTGTACCCTAGACAGAATTGTCATAAAGAAATACCAAATACAAATGTCTAAGCATCTCAAATTTGATGAGCTAGATTACTTCATTTCTTACAAACTCCTGACCTTATCAGACCCTCCTGACCTTAATACACCCTCCCCATGCTGAAGCGGAGGCAGAACACAAACACGCTAGTGATCTTAAACACATTGACAACAAGCACTAGCAATGCCAGAAGGCCTAGCTCTAATGTGCTAATTAATGCAAGCAATGGCATGTACAAATGCACCTTTGATGCCTTGGCACGGACATAGGATGCACAGAAAGAGGCAGGTTGCGCAAAGATATTGTGCAAATAATCTGTGAGCATTTTTGCAAGGTTGTGTTTGCAAGTGAAAGCACACCAAAGCCAGACCTAATGTCTTTGCTATTGCTTGTCTCTATGGCTCGTGGGAACTATTTCTACTTTTCTCTACAAAACCAATATGTCTGACGTTGGCTGCCAACGTTATGTCTTTGTAAATGCTTGTTTTGTTTTGCCACGGTTTTTGCAAAACTTTTTTGTTGGGGAAGCTGCCAGGCTTTCGCCAAGCAAAGAAAAGTGCCTAAAAGCAAAAATATTTTTGGGGGTCTCAAAAAGTATCCACTACCATAGTAGTCTCTGGTACTGAAGGGTACTATTTTGTGTGCCAGTGTGCACCTTGTGAAAGGGCAGAATGCCATTACTCACAGGGAAGTCAACCAGTGGCTGAAGTGGGCTGAAGCACTGCCACATGTGGTGGGAGAAAGAAAAATGTGAATGACACAATAACAGACCAATAGATGAAGATTACTGGCTGAAAGCCTATATCAGTATATTATACATATTAGTTCATTAAAATAAAAAGACAATGACGCTATGGGGTATTTCTGTTATCAAAGCTGCACTAACCCAAAGCCGGTCTCCACCGCTAAGTAGGGCACCGTATTTCATTTCTACAGAACCCCTCTCCGGAGTTCCATTTTATGGCTTTAATCAGGTCGACATGACCAATTGTGCTGATTGCCTTCTCTTGAGAGCAACCGTAGGCTGATGTACACACATACTCCTGACTTGGGACTGAGTGCATTTAAACCTGGTTTTCCCGAGATGAAAGCCATGCACCATGACGTATTTCCCATCTGCCCTTACCTGTGAAAAGCAATTTACAAAAGAGAGACGATGAAACTGGAGCAGAGAGTCCCCACTGAGACATATATGGTTGCTAGGCACTGTCCTGTCTCCCCAGGGTGGACGTCTGTGACATGGAAGGGGATAATCAGCGGAAGGATCACCGTTAATGTAGCTCTCTGTACCGCGGGGACCAGAGGGAATGCATTTCTGTTATTTGCCTCCCGCCGTGTTTTATATTGTGTATATTGTTGATTATCTGAAATGTAGGAGATAGTGAAGCACAGAAGATAACAGAGTTGCTCCAGCTCCTTTGTAACCAGCTGGTTTACCTAAAGGTTTGAGTTAAGGGAAGAAACACCCATCACAACTGCACCCAGCAATCGACAAAGCCAAAGGCCCTTCTGTCCAAAGAAGGTTGGGAAGGGATTTTGCTGTCAATAAATTGTTGTAGGATAAGGGGCAAATAGTGGAGTTTACAGCATATTCCCCCCTCTAAAGCATTTCTTAACGCAGCAGCCAGTACTATCTGTGACGTAATATGTAATGGCAGGGTTGCACAATTCAGCTACATTTGGTAGATTAGGGTTTTAAGTGTGACACACAAAACCAGGGGCCCTCATATACAAAGAGGTTGGTTGTTGCACTGTCTTTTACGTTGTGCTCCCACCAGCCTCACCCTTTGCAGTGCAATGTATTTTCAAACACAATGCAAACACAGTACAAATGGACTAGTAGCCAAAAGTTGCAAACTACCCCCCATCATGGGCTGGAAATTGGTTCGACCTACTAGGAAAATTAGGGAACGCTTGGATGGAAGCAGCAGACCTCCATTACAGACATTACTTTTGAAATGTACCTATATAAACAGTGGCGCTTTTTGAATTTCACATGGGGGTCGCAGGCAGGGCTTTGTGGGGCAAATGCCTTCTCTTCTTACACATATGCTCACCATTCCATACTTTCTAACCTCAAAAAAACAAAAACATTTTTGCATACTACTGAGTTAAGGGGAATGGACCCCCACCGCAGTCTCCTCTTTCTCTTGTGATTCACAATGGAACACAACACGTACATTGCAAATCGCGATTTGGAATGATAATTATGAATTGGTACGCACATTTGGGCACTGCGAATTACTACCTGGCTTCTGAAAAGTCAGTTTCATTGGCTTTTCTTGAATACAACGTATTTTGCGAATGCTAAAAAATTGACTTAAATCTGGATTCAAAGGCTGAACAGTCCGCCCATAGGTGAGGATATGGTTCAGGGTTTCATGAGTTTCAAGAAATCTTTCTCTGAGTCCAACAGCACAGGAGAGAACATGGGCAAATATGAGTAGTAATGAATGCATGTCTGAGTTAGAGTAGGCAGTTAATAACACACAAATATGTATAAAACAAACAAATGTTAAAGTGACCTTTTAGTTAGGAATTGTAATAATATATTACTTTATAATAAAAAAACAGAAAGTCACTGGAAAAAAACCCAAAGGTTAAATGGACGTTATAGTTAGCTGAAAATGTCAGTTAAATATTTCTGTTTTAAACAAAACCACTGAAATTCACAGTTATAGTTATCACAAGTAACTATAACTCTTGCCCTAAATTAACTATAACTCGCACACACTTTTCCTATGGAAACCTGGTTCTAACTATAACTAAAACTATCCAGTGGTAACCGCCAGACCGTGAACATTTCAATAGGAAGAGCATTTTTTGTTTTGCTAATAACATTGGCGTCATTTGAGTAATCTTTACAAAACTTTCTGAAAGAAAGTTCATCCACCATAACTCCTTCCTCAAAAATTTTGGGGTGTTCCATCAAGCGCAGGCTTAGAAAAAGCGGTGGTCCCAAAACATGTTTTTCCCATGCAATTTCCCATTGGAACTTTGGGGAAGTGATACAGAATAAAACGGCTGAACAGAATTACACCTAATTTGGCAGAAAGCTAGATCGTTACTCAGAAAGTGTGCTTTTGTGATTTGGTGTAAATCCATTCAGCCGTTTTAGAGAACTTAAGCTTCAAAATATAGTGATAGTGACTGCAGTACTCCTGTGGTAAATTAAATAAAAAAAATAGAGCATTCTGATTGGCTGAGATGAGTTGGCTGCCGGCGAGGGGTTGGGCATAAGGCCAAGTCCTGCATCCAACCCCCTTCTGCGCATGGTCAAAAGTTATGTTCAGTGAAGGAGTTGGGTGAATATGATAAAAAAAAACTGAATTCACAAAAAAAAACAAAGGTTAAAGTGACATTATAGTGAAGTATGATAATAAGATCTTACTTTACATTAATAAAACCTAAAAAAAATCACTGAAAAAGCCAAACATTAAAGTGAAGTTATAGTTAGGTAAGGTACGAAGATTTTAGCTCACTTTAAAAAAATCATAGAAATTCATAGAAAAGAAAACAAAAAAAGTTTAATGTGATGGTATAGTTAGGTTTTGTAACAATATAAAAACTAATGTTTAAAAATAAAAAATTGTTGAAATTCACTAGTTTTACTTTACTTATCTAACTCTAACTTACACCCATGATACACTGCTTATTACCCCACATATTACATCACTCGTGACATGTTAAATTACATCATTGATGACATCACTGATCACATCACTGATTACATCACCCAAGCTGCTAAGATCATACACCACACCTTACCATTTACACAGTGTTTCAGCCTTTATTGGCTGTTAAGAGCTCTGTTTACCTGTCAAGCTATAGCAAGGGCTCAGTAATTTGTCAATCAGAGGTGGGAAGGGGTAGCAAAACGGGAGCTTGTGGACTCAGCTGGTCGCTCTGAGAACACCACCTCAGAATTTTGCAATGATTAGAATCTAGATGGGTCTTCCAGGTTGTAGCCATTTCAGCAGACATAGCTTCTGGTCAGAGTAATTAGCATTTTGATTGCTCTTTTTTCCATTACGCAGGCCAAGACGTGTAGGAGCGACTGATGTAAAGAAAAGTTTTAGCCTCTTGCAAAAATCTAACTTTAGAAAAAGCTCCCGACATATAAAATCACAGTCAGAAGTTATTGAAAAAAATACACTTTTCAAACGCAATGCACCTCCAGAGCAGGAATACCATAAACACACTGCAATGGCTTCTTGCAGGCTACATGTCTCACTGTGTGAGGACTGCATGAGCTAAGTGTTTGATACCTTGGTCTTACTGCAGTCAATAATCATTTTTAGCATCCATAGAAATTTCAATACATTTCAAACAGATTCATATACAAACATGTTATAATCATTAATAAACCTTATAACCTGGATTTTGGTTGTATCCTCACAACATTACACTTTACAACAGTGTTAAATTCTCGCTTGGACCAGTGGCTTCTAGTCCCACTGTTCTTTTGCACTCTATAGTTATGCAGCTTATATTTTGTCTATTTTTCTGGTGTCTTCACAATCTTGCTATTTTTACTCTAGAGCCAGGACCTCTTACAATGATGGGGGAAGTGGAATTCTAGTCATTCTTATTTTTATTGCAGTTTTTGCCACTACTACATTTTTAATGAAAGCACTTCTACTTCAATGTGTCTGCACAGAAAACATATTTAAAAATGGAGAAAGAGTATGAAATATATTTGCAGTGCTGTTCATGAATATATATTTTTAGATGCTGCTTGTAGAACAATACAAGGACAGTTTGTATTCTTACATTTATTAGACCTCGTGAGGAAGACGAGCCTTTAAAGATGTGTGGGTGTGCCAACGTGCATATGGTTTAGCACCGAGTATAATTTTGTTATTCCAGAAGATGCCATAGGGACTCCTTTGTCATGTTTATAAGGCTGGTGCGCTTACTTGGAGGCTGGTAAAACCCGTGTGTCCCTTTGGGATCCATTCCCCTTCGTGAATGAAAAAAATGTTTGTTGGAGAGTAGGCGGGCACCACTGCCAATTCTCAAACTTTAAAAAAAAGAAAACATTTAGTAAAACGGACTGCATTTCAAAAGTTTACTATACTGAAAGGCAATCACAGACAAGGTGGTCTGCTAACCGTGGTAGACCACCATCGCTGTGAGGACCACCAATCAGAGTGAGTCAGAATTTACAACTTACCTCATTAGCATTCATGAGGTCAGTTGGATTGTGACCTACTCCGAATCATAATTTACAGAACCGGTATATTAGTACATAGGATGGTTCATTAAATATTCACTGGTCACACAAATGGTGGTCGCAAATTGTGACCAGGATTTTCCAACCTGTAATTCTTACATCGGGCCCTAGTTCCTCCTCATTCAGGCAGTTGATGGTGTGTCCAGGTGTGTTTATTCCAAAGGGTAAAAAGTGTTAAATAGAATGATGTTGCCAGGTCAAAGTTTGAAAAACTAATGCATACAGTTAAATTAACCGATGTCTTGGTTGCCAGACACCGACAGTGCTCTTGGACTTGTCCTCTTCTACACAGCATTGGTGTCAGAAAACTCACAATCAGGGATTGGCTATTTCTCCGCCCTCCTTTAATATCTATGTCTTCCCACTTGCCAAGGATTTGAAGGAATCGGATCTCTCATGTATGTAGATGACAACCAAATTCTCTTAGGTTTCGAGAATAGCCCCCCCCACACAGGATGCATTCCGAGAAACTGTTCTACATCTGACAGTGGATGGGTAGGAAATAGTTAAAACTAAATGCAGAGAAGACTAAGGTTATGATAGTCAATGGGTGGAATGACATGTGGCTGGACACTTACAGGTCAACTGAACTGGGTGCTAAACCCTTATCTGTTTTATTTCATCAAGGCTGATAGCCTGCTGTCGTTATCGGTTCAAGTCGCTGCAGTAGTATCGTCTTTTATGTATGTCAACAGAATATTGAGAAAGATTTAATTACTAACTTTTGATGGTACGCTTCGAACAGTGATTACATGGATTGGCTCCCAATTAGGTTATAAGAATGCTTTGCAACTGGACCATCCCACGTTCCCGTGGAAAAAGATTCAAGTTATCCAGAATGTGGGAATCGGATTGCTGGTGGATGCTCAACACTTTGCACACATAATGCCAACTCTTCAAAAACGTTAGGTATTGATTCGATGTAAGGCAGCCACAAACTTCTTTCACAACAACCTAAAAGAATATATTCTGGAGAGAAAATTTAGATCTTCCAATGCTAACCTAATAGTGGAATCTAAACTCCACAAATCCAGATCAGGGGGAGGATTATTTTTTATTAGTGCAGCTAAACTTTGGAATTCCCTTCCTCCCTTCCTCCAAATTTACGCTCTGAAACTTCTTTAGTTCTGTTTCACCACCACCTAAAGACCTGGCCTAACATTTGAAAAGTTGGAATATTAGCCCAGGGTTGTTAATCAGAAACAAGGGAGACGCTACTCCTTTCCATCAACCTGGCGGCACTGAAAAATTTAGGCCGCTAGTGATACTTGATTTAAACTCACCTTGGTCCTGAAGAAGCGCTTTGGATCTCCTCCAGAGGCCACAGATAGCGCGAAACATGTCGACCACTAGAGACACCCACTAAGGACTCATATCTAGCTACTGAGGGACATAATATCCCACTAGCAGCACCACACACCTTTTACTAATGACAGAGGGACCACTTTAAAAAATAATAGCCACTCTCCCTCCAGTCATTTTTTAACACACTAGTTGAGACCTCACTTCCACTCACACGCACGCACCTAATGGCTTGTTTCATCAAAAGATCTCCGAAAAAGAGACCCTTCGGGGGACCCGTAGGGCATTGCAGCGCCGGCCCGACCAGGAGCAAAAAGCCCAATGATGAAGCATGACATCCTTCGGGGTGTGTGAGGGCATCATGATGAGGACACACTGTCCCCACACATAGAGTAGCACAGGACACCTTTTCCCTTTTCTTTCTCCACTTTGAACTCTCCTCTTAAGGAACAGTGACCCCCCTTTATATACCAGTTACCAATCGGGAGCAAGGGTCACTGGACCTAACAATCAGCTCCCACCGTCCCCCCCTCTCTTTTTGATAAATAGGAAAATTGTTAATCTGGCCTACATTTGAAACAGCCCCTAGCGACCACATGGTGCTAGTGCACTTTACAACTGATGTTCACATAACATAAAACAAGAATAGATGGTGAGTTCCCAGTGTAATTTATTCTCATTTCCTGCACTGTATAGCAGGGACCACACAGTGGCTACCTCACGCTACTTTCAATATTGCAAGCGCGTCGTTAACATCCAGAGTTAGAAACCTGGAGTTATTTTAATGCAAACAGTTGAGCAGAGTACTTACCCCAGTCTATCCACGCATGCAGATGTTATCAGATTGTACTGACAGCCGGTATCAATCATAACTTTCAGATCCTTTCCAGCACACTGTGGAAGACAAGATATACTATTGTGAACATCCATTTAACAATCAACCAGGAAGTGGAACATCATTCCCAAATGTAGAGTAGTTTATTAAGCAATACGTGATTCAGACTAATGCCCATTAAAATAAGATGTCGGTGTAACTCAACATTTTTGTGAAAAACAGCTTTACAAACAGAAATGCTTTAAAAACATATTTGCAAGGGATAGGTAGTCGGGTGTATTCCCTTGACTACATTTCACATATAATGTTCCAAAAGTAAATTGGAAATCAATTATTTATGTCTCTGTTTTAATCGCTGATAACAATTATTTAGTATCTGTAAATAGTTAAATAAAGACAAGCACTAAGTTTTATGTGTTTTAAAGGGAGGATTAAAAATGTTATTACCTCTTGGTTCCATTGGGATTTGTAAAAGCAGTACAAACTACAAATACAGACTAGGCAGAATGTCCCTTTTTACAGCTTAACCCATTTGACATTAGGGCAAATAGGTTTAAATGCTTTGTAAAATTGGCCCGAAGGCTCTCATTAAACGTTAGTCCTAATATTTGATGGGTACAGGAATAGGAGTTGCTTGGCCCATCTGGATTACGGGTAATGCAGAAACACCGCAGGCCCATACATTTTCTAACTGTTTGAAGCAACAACAAAAATCTCTGGGTAACAAATCGGCTGTGATTGTGCATTACTAAGGGAATCGGCATGCAGTAATCCAATTCCACGGTTATTCACCATTTCTTAGTGGGCTCTCCGAGTTCCCCTGGTAATGGTGCATTTTTACAGCCCCCAGAGATACAGTACCCGCCACTATGATAACTACAGTGGCTGAAATTACCAGCCCAAATACCAAGGACTTCATAATGAGGTCGAATGGTCTGAGGTCACCTAACACGCCCAACTGACAAGGGCACAAACCATCGGTCTCCTCAACCCTATGACAGCGTCGCACACAATGACCGTGGCATCACTCAAGTGGTCTTTAATTTTGTACTTCAAATTGAGGCTCTTAAAATCCATTCATGTTATTTTGAACGAGGCTTTGGCCCAGCCTGACTGGCAGTCAATGGATACTTTTAGGACAAGCCAGGACTAGGCTAGGTGTAATTAAATCAGACTAAATGCCACTTCTTAAATTGGCAATCTAGGCTCCTCCATAGAGGGATTTTGTATACTCCCTCTAGGTGTTGATTACAGCTCTAACAATCACAGTATGGCTCTGAAGGGGATATAATCGCTACTTCTTACTAAGAAGCGCAAGTTGTCAAATCACATATTTGCAACCATTCCCACAAACGAGTAGATGCTGAGGTTAGTGTCTGTTGGAACTGGAGCAATATTGGGTCCGGTGTTATAAATTCAACTCACATACCCGCAGAAGTGGTGCCTAGCTTCAAGGAGGGAGTTGACTTACATCAGTGGCAGCAGGAGTATGAGAGCGCTCTGGCAGTCCCAGGATCCCTGAGGAGAAGTGGGGAACTGGCCTAAGGAGTTAGATTCCTGAGGATAGGAGTGATGCCCTACTGGCCCTAGATGGGAGTGACAAGCAGAAGTACACCCCCATGAAAGAAACACTGATAAGAAAGTATGGTTTCACCCCTGAAGATTATAGGTTGAGTTTTGTAGTACTGGGTTTCATTTTGCATTGTGAGGTCATTACCTCTTGTCATTTTGAATGTATGGCGTGCAGGATTCTGACCGAGTCAGTTGCTCCTTGGCTGGCGAGGGGGAAATCACGCCGCGGTTGATGTCGCTGAATAAACCTTTCAAGTTGGTCCTTCATGTGTGGTGCAGTCACTTCCACATTTTGGCGACAATTGCCAGCCATATGTCGTGACTGAGACATCAGATAACAGCGTGGGAAGGAAGTTGTGCGAGGAACTCAACTGTCCAGGCGGATACGGTCTGTGAAGTAACACTTCGTGTGCTCCCTTCGGTGCCTGGAGGCATCGGGAGGTAGCACATTCGAAACAAATAAGTGCACTTGACTGTGGATAGGGAATTCCCTGTGACGTCCGAGGTTTCAGGCAGTAGAAGACAGTGCGTTTCTTATAAATTAATTTGCCTGGTTGGAGGAAGAGAATTACCTGAGCCGCCTGTGGGCTGCAAGCAAGTGGGTAACGGCTGGGCTGGGAACGCAGTCGGCGTCTATCAGCTTACCAGAGTCTTATCAGGCTGGGCGGGGAGCGCATCAGACTCTTGTTCGTGTGACGTCTGATAACCTTTAAAAGAAGCATTTGGATCAACCGTGTGTCTTCCATCGAGACTGTCCTGTCAAATTGTTTTGCACTTCCCAGTGCCTACCTGTGGTGGTCCTCACATCGAAGTGGTTGAGTCTTCGTGTGGCTCGGCTGTGAGGGAGGTGTGGCCTTGATCACATACTTCTTTAGAGGAAAAGCCTTGGGTGGCAGTCTCTGTTTGGATTAGGATTACTTGGCTGCAGAAGAAAGCTCAGTGGTATAGCTGTGCTATTTTAAGTAACCCTCTCTGTGCTCTCTGTTCTTACATTATGGCTAATACTTCTATAGTGATTCCACCTCCTTTTCTGGCACAACAGGGTCAACTATCCATGTAGTGGAAAGAATGGATTTATTTATTTGAAAATTATATCATTGCTTTTGATGGGTTAGAATTCACTCCAGAGTGCAGGAAAGCATTGTTATTGGGCACCATTGTCAAAGAATGGCATCATATCTTCAAATATTTACCCCAGATGTTAGGCAATGATAATCAGCCTGTTGAGTTCCAAGAAGCTAAATTGCGTTTAGAAAAAAGGTTTGCCAAGGAGGAAAATATTGTTATGTCACGATACAAATCTTACACTAGACCTCAAAAGCCAGGTGAATCTCTGGATGAGTTTGTTTCAGGTTTACGAGAACTGTCTATTAAATGTAAGTTCGGGCAAATTACTGATGAGGTAATCAGAGATCATATTATAGTTCAGTGCTTTAGTAATAAAACACACGAACGTCTGTGGGCAGCGAAGAATCCATCTTTAAAGGATGCCATCTCCATTGCCAAGGTGGTGGAAGAGACGGAGCGGTACATGAAGGAAATGAGTAGAAAAGAGACTGGGGAAGGAGAGATTGCTGCAGTCAGGAAAAAGGAGGCAACATTTAAAGCTACAACCAGTAAATTTAATAATACAGTGCAGAGAGGGCCAGGATATAGAGGATGCTCCAGGTGTGGAAGCACGTATCATTCCAGTGACTCTAAGTGGTGTTTTGCTTTGAACAAGGAATGCAGGAAATGTGGGCAAAGAGGACATTATGTCCGGGTTTGCAAAGAGCCCGCAAAATCTTGTGTGGCGGTCACTGGTGATTCTATATGGGATGAGGAGAACAAAGATCAAGTATTGATGGTGCTTCCTGGCTCTGAGGAGGAAGTTAGGAGTATTTGACCTAAGTCATCGTTCCAGATTTTGGACAAATGGGTGGAACTAATGGTGGACTCAGGCTCTTTATATACCATTGTACCTAAGAAGTTGTGGTAAAGGGAGTGGCCTCAAGTTTCTTTTCTCCCCAAGGACATTAATTCTAGGGGGTACCAGGGAGAAAAATTGTAGTGTTGGGGTACTTTTCATCTCCCATTGTGTTAAAGTCTCAACAAATAGTAGGGAAAGTGTATGTGGCCGAAGATGGTCCACCCATCTTAGGGTGGGGACATCAATTTGACTTACATATTATTATTGATCCACATTCTCCAGAGCAGGTGTTGTCGGTGATGGACATTTCCATTGATGAGGTGCTGAGTGAAATAAAAGATGTGTTCAGTGAGAAACTAGGAGAAATGAGAGGGTACACACATAGAATTGTAGTGGAAAAGGGGACCATTCCAGTCAAACACAAATTAAAGAGAGTACCCGTGGAAGTCAAGGAAATGCTTGAAAATATGCTGAAAGATGGGGTCATAGAGCCTGTAGAAGCATCCAAATGGACTTCTCCGATAGTTATTACCAAGAAGTGTGATGGCAAGCTCAGGCTTTGTGTTGACCTCCGCAGTTTGAACCAGCATGTGGTAACTGATACTTTTCCCCTCCCTGATATAAATGAGCTGCTGTTGTTGCTTAAAGGGGGAAAGGTCTTTTCGAAACTCGATCTTAAAAATGCTTATCACCAGATTAGGTTCCATGAGTATTCCAGGGACCTTACCACTTTTATCACCATGGAAGGGACCTTCCGGTTTATGAGAATGCCATTTGGGTTATCCTGGGCCGCCAGCATATTCCAAAGGATCATGGCGGAGGTTTTCAGGGGTGTGGAAAATGTAAAGTTTTTCCAAGACGATATTCTTGTCTTCGGAGATTGCGTTCAAGAACATAATAACATCTTTAGGTCGGTGTTGGGCAAGCTTAAAGGGGAGGGCCTTACTTTAAGGAAGGAGAAATGCAAGTTCCTTGTAGAGGAAATTGAATACCTGGGTCACACCATTTCAGGTCAGGGGGTCCGACCTAAAATTGATCTGTTGGATGCTATCAAGTTGGCACCGATACCATGTGATAAAGATCAGATACGGTCTTTTATGGGCTTAATTTAATATTATGCCAAATTTGTACCCAATTTTGCCAACAAGACTGAATGTCTTAGAATGTTATTGAGAAAGGGGTGCACCTTCATGTGGGGTTGTGATCAACAGAGGGCCTTTGATTTGGTAAGGAGAGATATTTGTGAGGCCGGAATTCTAGCACCGTTTGACACACAACTTAAAACATTCTTAACTGTCGATGCTAGCACGCATGGTTTGGGGGCTGTTTTGTCCCAGGTGCGACCAGGATCAGAAAAAACTGTGGCTTTTGCTTTGCGCTCTTTGACGGATTGTGAAATCAACTATTCGGTCTTAGAGCGTAGTGAAGCTCTAGTGGCTGCCTGGGCTGTTGAACATTTCAGGACCTTTTTATGGGGTTTACATTTTTGCATACACACTGATCACAAACCCTTGGTAAATGTCCTGAGTCCAGGTGGCGCTGGTAAGGGTTCAGCTAGACTGGCTAGATTGGCATCCAGACTGCAAGAGTATCGCTATATTGTTGCCCATATTCCAGGATGGAAGAACGCTCAAGCCGACTGCCTTTCTCGTTTGTCTATGGAGAGCTCTGTTGTAAAAGATCACGGTGGGTCTGCTGTGGATCAGGATGGAGCAGTGGCTTCATTAGGTGATGTGGAAGAGGGAGGTGGTGGCTTGTTGTCTACTGATGAATGGCGGTTGTGCATGGATCGGGATGTGGTCTAGAAGAGTGTCAAACATATGGTGATTCAGGTGGAGCGCAGGGAGAGCACTGTTTCTCCTTCTGTGAGACCTTTTGTTAGGGTTCTGGAAGAATTAACCTTTAGTGATGCTAATGTTTTGATGAGAAACGACAAGTTTGTATCATCTGAGGGATTGAGGGGCAAAATCATCAAATTAGCCCATGAGGGACACTTAGGTCAAACTATGACGAAGAAAAGAGTGAGGGAGAACTTTTGGTTGCCCTGTATGGATGAGCAGATTACGTCCTGGGTCATGGAGTGTGCAGTATGTAAGGAAAGCGAAAAGAGACTTAAGACTGGGGCGCTTACAGCACGAACACATTGAAGACCCTGGTGCACCCTGGAGCACAGTTTGCTTAGATTTCATAGGGCCCATGTAGGGGTTGGAGGAAGGAATGAAGAATGCCATGGTGTTAGTGGATGTACACTCCATGAAAGATGTGACCACTGGGAGTACGTTAGAGGTTTTGAAGAAAGTGTTCATGGAGGAAGGTCGCCTCGTATTCTGGTCACAGACAATAGAACGCAACTTGTCTCTTTTGAAATGAAATCTTTCTTGGGCAAGTGTGGCATCACTCATCATTGCACTGCACTGTACAATCCCCAGGTCAATGGCATGGTTGAGCGGGCCAATCGCTTGGTCAAAGGGACCATATCCATGGCTCTCCAAAGTGGTAAGGATGTTAAGGCGATGGTTAATGATATGGTGTGGGCTCATCGTACCACTGCACATGGCGTAACTGGTGTTTCTCCTTTTGAGAAAATGCGTGGAAGTAAGCCAGGCACGAAGTTAAATCCTGCGTGGCTTTCTGGTTTATGTCAGGAGAAGCGTTTGGTGGAGGACAACAGAGTGGGTGACAAGGGTGTGTGTGCTGGGGATTTGATCAAGATTAAGCATGGCTGAGTTTGCAAGGGGTTGTCTAAGGTTTGGGGCCCTTTCAAAGTTAAACAAGTATTTGACAATTATGTGATCTTGACCAATGGCAATAAATGGAATAAACGCTGTGAGGCGTTATATCAGAAAGCTGGTAGGCAGTCAAACAAAGGTGTTCACCTGGACTCTGCCAGTCTGCAAAGGGGTTTGAGCAGTTTTATGCTGATGTCTGATGATGAGTTGACTAGCAGGGGAGCCCATACCAGGAGTGATCGCAGAGAGTGTGGGGTTGGCGATGCTGATCCGCTCGGCACAGACAATTGTGCTGCCCCAAACTCTGAGGGCACAGTTGTCCATAATAGTTCCAGAGCATTTCTCTCCTCCAGATTACGTAGGCCCCCACGGTACCTGGAAGATTATGTACAAACTGGGTGAAGCTGTCTTTGGAAGGGGTTGTCTGGTGTGGGCTGTTTTTATTTTGTTTGGCAATTGTTCTCTGCTTTTGGTTCTCTTCAAGATTCCTAGAGATCCTGTACCTAGATCCCCATTTTCTGTATCTTGCTTTCATGTTTTTGTTTGTGGGTTTGGTTTTGGGTAAAAAAGGAGAGGGGGGTGTAGTACTGGGTTTCATGTTGCAGTGTGAGGTCATTACCTCTTGTCATTTAGAATGTATGGCGTGCGGGATTCTGACCGAGTTAGTTGCTCCGTGGCTGGCGAGGGAGGAATCACTCCGCGTTTGATGTCGCTGAATAAACCTTTCAAGTTGGTTCTTCATGTGTGGTGCAGTCACTTCCACAAGGTTCAAGGGCAGCCAGAAACTGTCTCACCAGTCCTGGGAGGAATTTGTGGAGTATTTTTGCAAAGCACTGGATAGATGAGTGAAGGGTAGGACAGTAAACAATTTTGAAGGACTGTACAATCTGATTATGAGAGAGCACATGTTCCGTTGTTGTTATCCAGGGTTACGCCAACACGTTTTGGAGTGTAAGTTCTCTGATCTCAGGTAACTTGCAAAGGAGGCAGGCTCTGGGTGAGTGCCAGAAGGTATGGAAAGGCGTTTGAGAGTGATCCTAAAGGGAGTGGCTCAGGTTCCCACAAACCAAGGGGAGATTCATAGTAGCCCAGACAGGTCCCAGTGTAGTGGGATGGGTAGAGGGTCCCATGTCCCTTCTCAGAGAAGGAGGAGAGGTGGGCAGAGGCCCAGGGTGCCCAAAACCCAGTCCCAGAGCCTAGAGAGGACCCTGAAGGACACCGGGGAGGGAGCCTAGCCTATGCAGGGAGACCATCCGGTGAGGGGGACCCCATAAGTGTCAGAACTTGGGGTGGCAGCTGACACATGCGTCCCACCAGCTCTGGTGTCTGGCAGTACCACTCCGCAAAGGAAGGTGCAGAAGTCCAGATGGAGAGGTAGGAGGGGGAGACAGTACCCAGTAGAAGGACCAGTGGGTCAGGGGTTGCCAGTTCTTACATTAGAGCACCCCAGTACTGACCCTCGTGAGGCCACTTCTGGCCTGGGAGGACTCCATACTTTGTGAAATGGACAGGGGTTGGGAGGACCACTGCCAGGCAGACTCTTACACAACACATGAAGAATGTGCTTCCCTTGGCACATGCTCATCCTAAGGGTACAGACCCTGGGCTGGTGGGGCAGTTGCAGGATAGCACCCCTGAACTGGTGGGAGAATTGTGCAGGACGGCTGCCACAAGCGCCCTAACAGTACTGGATTCTGGGGGTACCACTCCCAAAAGGAGGGTGTGGAACCCCAGAAGGAGGGACTGGGAGGAAGGACTTGCCCCTGACTCCTGTCGAGCCTGAGGGTCAGACCCTGGGCTGTAGGACCAGTCCCAGGATATCACTCCTGAACTAGTGGAAGGTGGAGTGGAGAAAGGATGCGATGCATCTGGGGCTACCGCCCCCCTCTCTGAGAAGCCACAGAGGACAGAGACCCCTGGATGGCCTGGGCCTGGCTATGGACGCTGACAGCTGTCAGTGGCCTCTGTTGGTTGCTGTCCTTGTGGACAGAGTTTTCCTTGGGCTGGAGACAGAAGTCAGACCCAAGGGTTGGAATGGGCCACATCGCTTTGTTGGCCATGGTGGTACTGTCTGCCTACTACTGGGATGCATCTGTGAACAACTTAAAGTGAAGCGCTTCACAGGTGGGTTCCGCAGGTGAGGAGAAGGATTCCCCATGGGTCACCTTAGTGGGCCCTGAGAGTATAGACCGAGGGATCCAACTGGGTTCAGAGAGGAGTAGAACTGGCACGTGCCCCTGCAGTAGCGGGCCAAGGTACATGTTCTATCACCCTGAGCAGGGAAGCACATCAAGGTATTGATTGGTCTAGCCTGGCTTTAGCCTGGAAGTGGGTTGTGTTGAACCTGACCCTCTGGCCCTTTCTGTAGGGTTATCCCTAAATATTTTGCCTTCCTTCGCCTATTTTTCTGACCCTTTTATTGGCTTTAGGACTCTGGGCACTTTACCACTGCTAAACACTGCTAAAGTACATTTATTCACTCCTCTAAACAAGGTTTGATTGGTTTACACCTGTTTGGCATATTTGATTTACTTGTAAGTCTCTTGTAAAGTGGTATCCCATATACCCAGGACCTGTACATTCAACTACCAGTGGGCCTTCAGCACTGCTTGTGCTAGCCACAGAATTAGCCTTTCAAACCTGTCTCATGCCTACCACTGCAAGGCCTAGGTGCGCAGTTTACTGCCACTTTGACTTGGCATTTAGAACTACTTGCCAAGCCTTAAACTCCCCTTTTATTACACACAGGTCAACGCTAAGGTAAGCCCCTAGGTAGCCCCATGGGCAGGGTGCTGTATAAGTGAAAGGTAGGACATGTGCCTTTATGTGTGGTATTTCCTGGTAGTGACAAACAGCCTATTTTGTTTCTCATTGCTATGAGGCCTACTCCTCTCATAGGCTAGCATTGGGAATTCCCTTATATCTTTTGAAGTGGTAATTCCTGATGAGGAAGGAGTGGCATTGCCATGTTTGGTATGTTTAGAATAGTGGTGATAAATCCTACTTACTGGTGTAGTTGGATTTTACATTACTATTTTAGAAATGCCACTTTTAGAAAGTGGCCATTTCTCTGTGCTTATGACTTTTTGTGCTGACTCCAATACACGTCCGAGGTAGGGTGACAGCTACACTTGGTACTTGCCAGACAGCCACAACACAGGAAGGTCTGGGTGTGACAGGGGATACATCTGCATTCATCTGCATACTGATAATCTTCTTGGGCTGGGAGAGGGAGAGGTCGGTCACGCTTCACATTTATATAGATTGTGTCCTGACCTCGCACAAAGGGCTGATTTACCCCTTACTGATCCTTTGGAGCCAGGGCTGGGTTGAAAGGGATTGTTGCACACTTCTGAGAGTTCCTTTTAAGTCACCCCTTCATCAAAGGCATTATTGAGTATAAGTACTGGGGATCTGACCACATGTTTTTAGACACTGCGTGGACTTGTAACATTGGGAGAGGCAGGGGTCTGGTTATTTTGGGCAGGGCTGAGAAGTAATTGTGTTTGGAAGCTGATGTGTTGCCTTATTGTCTCAAGAATAAAGTTTAGGAAGTATTCCTGATGAACATCATTTGACAATGTTAAGGCCTGTTAGCGCTAACAGCTGTTAAAGAACATTGTTTAGTTGGGACTACAGACTTGTTTGCTTATATCCCCCATAGTCCAAGTGTCTATTGTCTCCCAGTTTGTCTCACATGCTAAATATTTGTTCCATGCATTAGTGTCTCTGTGTTCTCATGTCTCAGTGCAAGTGACCTTGTGCAACTTCCAGTCCCCTTCTCAGAGACACTCTGTGCCAGTATTCCTGTCGCCCAATGTCATTGTTGCAGTATGTCTCCCAAAGTCTGTGTCAGTCACAATGTCAATTTATTGGTGTCCCCCAAATCACTGTCCAAATGTGCATGTCCCTTTAACAGTGGCAGTGGTGTATCCATGTTCATGTGGCCCTTGTACCAATTTGTGTCCCTGTGCCAGTGTCCCAGTGCCAATATGCTAATTTCAATGTCTGTGTCTTTGCCGCAGCATCACTATTCCAATGCCAGTGTCCCATGTAACTTTGATTGTCCCAGCGTCAGTGTCTCACAGTATCTGGAGTTTTGTGCCATTGACAGTAATGGACTTTACATTTTACATGCTAGTGCTCCACTGTCAATATTGATCACACTGTGTTCCTGTGTCAATGTATCCATATCAGTGCTCATGTCAGTGCCTCGGTGTCACTTTCCCATGCCATGATCCCCCATCAGTGTTCCCCATCATGTGCAAGTATTGGTGCCCCAACAAGTGTGTCCCCCTGGTAGTTTCCCTGTGTCCATTATGGTGCTCTTCTGCCAGTGACCCAGTATCAGTGCCTCCATGCTGGTTCCCAGTGTTATGTCACTTCCTAGTGTTAGCATCCGTGTGTTGTAGCATCCTGCATCAGTCCCCCAGTGCAGGTGCCCTTGTGTCAGTGTCTCAGATTAGTATTTGTGGACTTGTCAGTGTTCCTTGACAGCATTCCCATATCAGTATAACAGTATCTCTTTGTTTCCCGTCAGTTTTCTAGTATAAACGTCAGTGCCCCTATTTCTCTATCTGCCAATGTTCCAGTGTGAATGTGTCCATGTCCATCTCAAAGTCAGTGTCTCTTTTCCAGAATACTCATGTCCCAGTGTGTGTGTGTTCCCAGGTAGCATCCCTGTGAAAGTAACCCTTGGCTGTGCCCAGTGTCCATGTTAGTGTCCAAGCATCACTATCAATGCCTGTGACCCTATGTCAGTGTCCTTGTGCCAATATCTCTCTGTCAGTGACCCATAACAAGAACCAGAGGTCAGTACCCCAGTATTGTGCAGTGGCAGCCGGCACAAACAAAAAGTGGTGAGGCGGGTGGAGGGGGTACGGCGGAGAGCGGGAGGGGAAGCGCGGGGGTTAATAATAAAAAAATAAGACTTACTTGAAGCTGCCGGCTGCCTCGTGCCTTGGTATTCCTCTGCTTCCTGGTCCCAGCAGACACTGGGACAGCATCAGAGACTCCCTGTGGAATCCCCGCGCTGCTCTCATGCTATTGGTCAGTGCTGTTTCTCCAACCTAGCTATGCAATACAGCTAGGTTGGAGAAACCTAACTGCGCATGTCTGTTTGGCTGGCCTAAAACGGCCGACTAAACAGACATGCGCACTTAGAAGTGCACATACCACTCCATTGCTCCTCCCTCCATGGCCCATCCCGCCCCTCCCTACACACGCTGGCTCAGTCAGCAGGTGAAAAATAAAACAATTTAAATTTTTTTTTATTTTTCAGCTGCTGGCTTTGAGCCAGTGGGGCGGCGCTCCTCCGCCATTGTGGAGGAGCCGCTGCTGGTGTTATGTTTCTCTAGTCAGTGCCGTGTGTTAGTGTCCCTGTGACATTTCATTGTCCTGGTAATAATGAGTCCAAGCATTAGTATTTTAGCATGAGTATCCTAATTTCCCTTTTCACTCTCCCAGTGTCACTGGCTATTGCCACTGTCTCAGCATCAATGTTTGTGACTACATGCAGCACTCCAATGTCACTGTTTCAAAAACAATATCCACACGTACATGTGGGTGCTCTTGTTTCTGTGTCCTTCTGTTATTGTTGCCATGTGATTGCTAGTGCCCCTTTGTCAGCGTTCCAGTATGAGTGTTTGGGCTCCTGTGTCAGTGACCTAGTACTAATATTTGTAACCCATGTCAATGTTTGAGTTTCTCTGTCCCTATATCAAATGCCTTTGTCAGTGTTGGTGTCTCTGTGTCAGCGTTCTTGTATCCATGTCCCATCAGTAGTATCTCAGTATCAGTGTCTCCATGTAACTATCTTTGGGTCAGTGACTGTCAGTTTCCACGTCAGTACACTAATTTTTCGTTCTTCCAGTCAGTATCTCAATGTCATAGTATTGTATTGGGATTGTGTCTTATTGTCAACATCCTTGTGTCATAGTGTCTGTATGTCAGTGTCCCAGTGAAACTCCCCCATACCGGTGTCCCAACTTAGTGATAGTTCCCCACATCAGTGCTCCAGTATCATTGTTGTCATGTCAGTATTGGTGCACATGTTTCAATGATCCTTGTGCCAGTAACCTAGTGCCAGGGTTGATTTTTCTTTGTCATACTTGTGGCAGTGCCTTTTTGCCAATGCCCCTGTGTTAGTGTTCTTTTGTTAGTGACCTTGTGTCAGTCTAATTTATGCGATGTACCCATGTCAATTTTGGTGCTCCTGTGGCACTATGCCAGTGACCATGTTGGTGCCCCCTTATAACATAACATGTGTATTTGTAAAGCGCACTTTCACCCTTGGGTATCTTGGCACTGAATAACAGATGTTTATTGTTACCCAACTCAATGGTACTCATTTTATCGACCTCAGATGGATGAAAGGCTGAGTAGACCCGCCGGGATTTGAACCTGTGACCATTAGGTCGAACACAGGCCCCTGCAGTGGATGCATTAGTCCACTGAGCCACCAGACCCGGCTTATCATGGGCCTTACGTCATTGTTGGCACCGCTGTGGCGGATTTCTGGTATCAATGTGAGCCCCATTCCACTGTCCCAGCCAGGATAAAGATGGACAGTTCTGGTGATCTAAAAGATGGACTAGGGATGAAAAGTATTTCTTACTTACTTACTTTATTTCGACCATAAGGTCATAAAAGTACACAGCACAGAAAATTTACAATACAAAGGACCAAGTTAAAAACATAGATAAAAGCAATTCATGTCACATAACAACATTGAAAAGAATACACATGCTTTCAAGATAAGGTAGACCTAAGGTGCTTGCTAGACACTGGATCTATAATGCATATCAGTATTTCCATGGCTGATCAAAGACCATCATAATATACATTTGGACCTTTTCAGCCACAGTGCGTGCCAATATCTCGATAACCCAAAGATCACAACTCTGCTAGTATTCGTGCTCAAAGTTCTAAGCACCTCCAGGTAATGGCCGGGACCAACAATTTTGATAAGGGGAATTACCCATTTTTCCTTAAGAGATTTGTAACTTGGGCCAAAAAATAACAGATTCGGGACTCACATTACAAGCAGGGCATTGGTCATCATCAGCTGGATCCTTACTCCATTTTTTGCAAAAAGATTTGGTGGGTATTGTTTTGTACCGAAACTGAAAGAATAACTTCCGAGCCAGGGGAGGGACAACTTCATCCATTGAATCCTCAAAACAGGGGGCACATTTAAAATTGAGGAAATTGATAGTCAAGTTGCCCTTAACCTTAAGCGAAACTTGCAATAGGGTTGTTTCCCAAAACATTTCCTTCAGCTTCTGCCTGGATACAGAGGACATGTTACCCGGGTCTAGCCAAAACCCCATCATTCCAAGCCTCCCTAATAGCACTTTCACTGCTCTAAACTAAGGGATTGAGCTAGTCGAGGGAAGCTTTAGTAGCTCTAGAAGAGGCTCCCGGTATGAACAAAGTTCATCCACGGTCCACAATCTGTGCCAAAACATCAGGAGTTTATAACTTGTTTTGTGTACCAGCTGCCTTTGCGCTAGATCCAGGAAAAGAGGCACCAGTGGGGTACTTGCAGGAAGATCTATCAAAGATCTAAGAAATCGATTTTCAATAAATGACAGAAAGTTTATCGAGCCTGTGCCCCAAAGTTCAGCCCCATAAAGAGCGCCCCCTAAGATTTTTATGTTATAAATTTTAAGGGCTGGTGCAAGCTGCCTTGAAAGTGTGTTTCTATGTATTTTACTAAGGTTTGCGGTCTGGTGTGTAAGTTGCATCTTCACCTTTTCAATGTGTGCCTCCCAATTAATTGTGGGGGTCAGGCGGATGCCCAGGTAATCGAAGGCATCAACCCGTTCCAGATTGCTATTACCAACTAGCACAGGTCTTTTATTGGATTTGGCCTTACCTTTCCTAAAAATCATATATTTAGTTTTGGTTTCATTCAAAACCAGGCCTCGCTCATCACAGAACTTGATGAAATAATTGAGGAGCTGCTGAAGTCCCTGCGGTGTCTTTGAAATTAAGAGAGTATCATCAGCAAAGAGCAAGGCAGGGACTCTCTTGTTGCCTTCTTTCGGGGCATCGCACCCGTCTCTATCTAAGAAGTTGATAACATCATTAAAAAAAAGAATAAAAAGGGTGGGGGCAAGAACACAACCCTGCCTAACTCCACACTGGACCAAAAAAGGGTCGGTAAGTTGATTGCTCCCACCCCATCTCACCTGTGCTGTGTTCGATGTGGGAAGTCTAATTAAAACATCTAGAAGGTTCTGTGGCATACCCTGCTTCTTGAGGACCCTCCAAAGGGTAGCGCGCGGGACTAGATCGAATGCAGACCGTAGGTCTACGAAAGCCACAAAGAGTTCTCCTGCTTTTACATGTACTTCCTTCCAATATATGCACAACAAATGGAAGGTTTGGTCCAGGGTGCTAGTTTTTGCCCGAAAGCCTGCCTGGAAATCACTCAGGACATTTGACTCTGTGATCCAGTCCTGCAACCGAACTAAAATCTGCTTACAGAAAATCTTTAGCAAGGAGTCAATGAGGCTAATTGGCCTATAGCTGGATGGCTTCACTCTGACCCCTTTCTTATAGATGGGGACAATCTCAGCATTTTTCCACGAGGAGGGAATAGGGCTACCTCTGAGGATCGAATTAGATAATAAATTTATATAAAAACCCCAGAGTGCTACATCCTCCTTATAGAGGTCATTCGGATTCGATCGGGACCGGGGGCACGGGCCAGAGTACAAGAGGCAATTGCTACTTGGGTCTCTTCTATGGCAAAATGAAGGGGTTCACCCCCTACTCCCTCTTCGACCGGGCCTTCGTCAAAGCCCTCAATTATCTCATCCCTAGATTCGTACAGGGTGCCAAAATGTGTTTCCCAGTCCTCTGGCTGTACTGAGAATTCTAGGGTTCTCCTATTCCCCTTTAGCCAATACGCTGCCTTGCTTCAGAAACATTTCGAGTCTCGGTCTAACAGTGATTTCTGCAGAGATGACCATAGGGAACCCTCCCACTCCTTCTTAGCAGACTCAATTTCCTGTTTATACTTAGCTCTACAGATCACTATCTCTGTACGAGATTTTTGCTTTACGGCCCTTAGTAGTGCCTCCTTACTGAGCCTGCAGTCCTTGGTGTACCATGCACCCTGTTGGTCTGGTCTCTGTTGTGGACTGGATCTTTCTTTCTTTTGGGGATTTCCCTGGTGGCCTAGCAAGTCCCTTATCTCTTTATATAATAGTTTGTGGCTAGGGCCTATTGTCTCATCGATGTACTCAACAATGGAGCTAGCAGCTTTCTCAAGTAACGTGGAGACCTTCCTCTTCACTACGCCTAGCGCCTCCTGGTGGGCCTCCACCCAGTCCCATTTAATTCTCCTTTGATTATTTGTTACTGTAAGAATTCCTAGGTCTGGGCCGTCTATATTAGCAGACCCCACAGGCGCCTGGTTAGTAAAAGTAAGGGCAAGAGCGTTGTGATCGCTGTCAACCCTTTTTACCACTTCCATAACAATGACTAAGTGCCAATAATCTAGGGATACTAAGCAGTAATCGATTCTACTTTCCTGAGCTAGCCTATTGAACGTAGGTTACCCGTTGGGGTCAGATAATGTCCTTCCGTTGGTCGCTCTCAAATTATGCTGCATTGTGGGTGCCAGCAACTGCGCTCCTCTCTTACTCCACCTTACTAAAGGCAGGTCTAGCTGGGGGACCTGCCATTCCCTATCCCATTCATCAGTCAGGTTTGGGGGGATTGGGGCAAGTGGCTCAAACGTACAATTAAAATCCCCACCCACCAATACCTGAGAGTTGTTTGAGTGTTGCGTTAGTGCAGTATCTAGAGTGCGCAAAGTGTTAGTTTCTTCCTTGGCCTTCTCTACCCTATTATAAACATTAAAATCCTCGTTTTAGCACCATTTTTGAAGCAAAGCTCCAGTGCAAGTATGTCTTCGGAGTCCACATGCAGTAATCTCACTTTAATCCCTAGTGCAATATTCACCCATACTGCTAGTTCTCCCGAGGGTCTACCCCGCTCTTTTCTAGTGGCATCTTTGGCATAGGTGGAAAAGCCACTTCTGTACAAGCAAGTAAGACTCCAGGTTTCTTGAAATAAAATAACATCAAAGGAGTCTACAAATGAACACCATTCTGCGTCTGCCATTAGCTTATTAATCCCCACCACGTTCCAAACCAGTACCCTTAAAGTGTGGAGCTTCGACAACCCCCCTTCAGTGCCTTCTGTTTGTGTTAACTCTCCTCTATGAATTCCTACAGCAACCCCGGTTCCAACAGTGGGAACACACTCACTGTTCGCATCTTTGTCTAGGGCTGTGGCACATGCTGGGTGAGTAGAGTTTGAATTTAGAGGGCAGCTGGTGTGGATCAGCCCTAGGGGACTAGAGAGACCTATCCTATCAGCAGATGTTAGCTTCACCTCATCCAGGGGTCAACTAATCCACCTCCCCTCACCCATATTCGGCAAGGGCAGCCCAGTTGGGGCCAGCCCAATTTTCGGGTGAAACAGCCCGGAACAGGATTCGCCGATAGGTGCAAAGAGAGGTCATGGGGATGCTCCAACTGGTGGTCTGTGTCTGATGGATATGCGGGAGTTGTTGGGGGGGGACTATGCGGGCATCGATCGACAGTAGGCCAGTAATAATTGCAGCATCATAGAAGCTGACCTCGATCATATCCCACATTGAGCTCTGCATTGGAAGTCTTCTAACCACTCTGATGTCATCCCTAATGACCGAAAAACATTGTCGTGTGAACCTAAGCCAGTGTATGACCTTATTTTTAAGAGACTCCTGGCTTTCAAAGTGTCTGATAGAGAGTTTAGGGACTTCCGTGAGAAAGATCTCTGCACTGCATTCCCTTACCCTTGGTCTCACGTAGACACCCTCCCGCACAGATCCCCTTGTAGAGGCCCTCCCATGATCTTGCATAAGTGTATTACCTTCGTCCAGGACAACCTCTCTTCTATCTATGTCCCAACTCAACATGGAAACCGAGGGGTTACTCTGGGGTTGTTTTCTAAGATCAGGGGGGGTGACGATGCCCAACATTAGATGGCAAAGAATTAGGGGATCTTGTTCGAATAGAATCTTGAGGGGTAATTCCCTTTTTATGGACTATACTGCATGCTTCCATACTAATTGCATCCCTTTTTGGAGGAAGTGATTTAGATTCTGGGGCCACCCCAGGCCCATAATCAATCCTTTCCAATAAGGTGGCAACCTTTTCTTTGAGCATGTTTACCTCAACTCTCAGGGATTCTATCAAGTCTTTTAGTGACTGGATCACACCTATGGTGGTGCTCGCTATCTCTAAGGAGCCTATAGAGTCAACCCCCCCTTTCACCTCTCCCCCCCCCCATCCTCCTCCACTTCAAGAACATCAAATCTATTGTGGCACTCAATATTAGAGGTCAGGATTCTATTGTGAACTGATCGGGGGTCAGCACCAGGTGAAAGGACTTGTGTACGAGGCCCCAGACCAGTACCCCTCTCCTTTCTATGCCAGGTGTCATTTTTTTTTTATCTCGGTGGGGTCTGTCTAGCTGTCTTTTTGGCTGGGGGAGGTTCGGGTGAGATAGCGACCAATGTTCCATCATCTAGGACTTTATTACACCTTTTGTTTGTCTTTTTGAACATCAGTGGAATCCGCTTTACTGTTTTCTTTGCAGGGGGTGGGCCTGGGGAGGAAGCAGACATTAGTCCGATGGTATTGTCACTGCCAGTGTGGCTGCCACAAGAGGAAGAAGGACTAGGTGGATCAGAGTTGACTATATCCTGGCATTCTGCCAGGATTGACTCAATCCTGTCCATTGTCTTGTGACAAACGACATTTGAGGACCTGTTATAGCCCAAGGGTTGACTCTTAGCCTTCCTTTTACCCATATGTGTTCTTAAACTAAGCTGGATAGTAATGAAACCAGGTTAATGAGCAGGAAGACAAATGGTGGATGTCACACTGACCGCACAGCACCTAGGGACCAAGTGAGGGCAATAAAAGTATAAATAACTAGTTGGGACCCGTGGAGCAATCACTAATCTGGAGCCCAACAGCCACACTAGTCCTAAGGCAAAAGCTGTATGGGGAAAGTGCACAAGTGCAAAATGGAAAGTGCAGAGTGCAAAAAAACACAGTCCTGAAGTGCAAATACTAGCGCTGGGACTAGGACCTACAGACCTGCAATATAGAAAGGGAATGCGGTACATTGTACAGCAGCTTAACTGTATTTCAATAGTTAAAATAGTTAAAATACAATGACAAAATTGAAAATAAAAGATGTTATCAATAGTATTAAAAGTCGGTCTGGTTCCGTTCAATAATCAACCAAGTCTTCAAATCGTGATAACAAAGGATAGGTCCAGGTTGTTTAACTAGAGTCAACAAACAGAGTTTTGGAGGTGCTAAGTAAGTAGCAGCCAGTGCTGACAGCACGCAGCTCGTGGCCGTCGGTTAGTATGAGTTCTTAGTGCCAAAGAAAGAAAAGCCCAAACAAAGAAGCGGCCTCAACACAGCACTCCAATCCATAGGGGCAACAATCACAGAAGGTTTGGTAGGCGAGCACGTCTCACCATCTGACCCTGTAGATAATCTGTGTCAGTCCTCACCTTCTCAGGAACTCCCAGAGCTTCCCTTTAGCTGAGTCCATCTCCTCCATTTGGAGACCCTAAGAACCAAAGGAGATGGCCCAGCCCTGCCTCAGCCTGTCGCGGACGGGCACAGACGGGCCTGCCCTTGGCCCGGGCATGCCCGCGTAAGTCCCGTGCTGCGGGAGCCCGTGCTTGGATTTAAAGCGCCTCTAGGCGCTCTGGTTGGCTGTAGGCTGTGAGCTGTAGGCGGCTCCTGCCGCGATGACTCGTGGGCCTTGCAGTGCCCCCAACTCGCGGGAAAACAAAGGCTGGTAGCGTCTGATTGCGGGACCCGCGCTGCGGGAGCCCACGCTTGGATTTGAAGAGCCTCTAGGTGCTCTGGTTGGCTGTAGGCTGTGAGCTGTAGGCGGCTCCTGCCGCGATGACTCGTGGGCCTTGCAGTGCCGCCAACTCGCGGGAAAACAAAGGCTGGTAGCGTCTGATTGCGGGACCCGCGCTTGGATTTAAAGCACCTCTAGGCGCTCTGGTTGGCTGTAGGCTGTGAGCTGTAGGCGGCTCCTGCCGCGATGACTCGTGGGCCTTGCAGTGCCCCCAACTCGCGGGAAAACAAAGGCTGGTAGTGTCTGATTGTGGGACCCACGCTGCCAGAGCCCGCGCTTGGATTTAAAGTGCCTCCAGGCGCTCTGGTTGGCTGTAGGCTGTGAGCTGTAGGCGGCTCCTGCCGCGATGACTCGTGGGCCTTGCAGTGCCCCCAACTCGTGGGAAAGCAAACGCTGGTAGCGTCTGATTGCAGGAAAGTATTTCAGGAAGGATAGCTTGACAAAAGGTGAGAAATATTGGGGCTGATTTTCTAAATTTTAGCACAACACAGCACAGCAACCAAAGTTTATGCGCTGTGTTGCGCAAGGGGGAACAAGCAGGGCAGAGCCATATTTACTAACATGGCCTGCTGCTGGTCTTGTCCCCTGCACTGGCACACCGACACTCTACCTAGCACCATAGACACACCTTTGCACCATGGTGTCAGTGATGCCTAGCACAGGTATTGTACTGGAAATATCCCTGTTGGAAATGACCATCTTTTGTATGGTACCCTCAGATTTTTGTCTTGACCATTTTTGCTGGCTGTAGAACTCTGCACTTTACCCCTGCTATGTGTAAAATTCCTGTGCTCCCACTTTTAACATTATGAAGTTGGCATACCCATGATTGTCATATTTAACTTGCCCATAAGTCCTGTGTATATGGTACAGAAGAGTGCCTTGGACTTGTAAGTTAAGTGTCACAAGTGGACTGCATAACCCATTGTGCCTTCCACTACCGTGACACTGTAAACACGACTGCATGCCTACCGTTTGTAGTCTGGTTGTGCAGTTCTAAAATTGCAAATTCGACCTGTCAAAATGACTGCTTTAGGAGACTTAAACCTTCTTTTTAAATATTAATAAGCCACTCCTAAGTCGGCCTTCCTGTCCATAAGGTTTAATGTCAAATATGTCCTTAAAGTGAGAAAGGGTCCAAAAAGCTATTTTCAATGTAGCAGGGTTGGCTGTTCTATAGGAAAGCTTTGGGTACAATATTAAATTTAATAATGGTATCTCCGGATAAGAAACAATTACAAAATTAATTCTTGGTCTTTTTGAAATATTTATTACAAGCCCAATTCACTGGTGAAGTCGGATTTTGAATAAATATTTTGGAAAAGGTACTTTTAGAATGTTATCTTTTCACTGCATAAAGCCTCAAAAGGCCTATTTGCATGAGCTTTAACTGTCACCTGGCAGTTGAATAGCCCCCTTCATAAGGTGTGAACTTTCTCTCAGAGCTGAGACAAAGGCAGTGTGCGTGGGGACATGTTCTGTTCCTTGGCAGGATGACCATCTGACCTAGGAACTTGATTGACTTCAAAGTGGCCTACCCTGTCACAGGCAAACCTTAGCTGACACCTCTGCAGGACCCTCCTGCAGTCAGCCAGACACCAATCCCAACTGGTGACCACAGAGGAGGGATTGCTCATTTCCCCAGTCACACCTCTGGGGTGGGCACAGGAGCTTTGCACAGGGAAGAAAGGTTCTGCCATCTTAGTTTTAGGTAGAGGAGCACTGTGTAATTGTTTGCAGTAGTGCACACATGAAATGCTGCAAAAGTGGCTAGGGTCACCCATGGGAAATTTTACCCCATTGGTTAGGGAGTGGGCAGCAGTTTCTTCCACCCACAGGCTGGTGCCAGGCATAAATGTGGCACCCACAGTACCCTCCTCAGAACACTTTCTGGACCTGTGGACGAACAGAAGAGGACTGGACCTGCTGACTGTACCATGAGGAGAACATAGAAACTGGAATGCTCTCCCTCATGTACCCAGGACAAATATATGGACTCCAAGTGTCATATGGCTGATCGCATGTTCATGCTACAGGAACACAATAAGTTACAAGAGGCCTTTTTCTGGAACTGTCCAGCTGACTAGCTCCAACTTGACCTGCCCTGGACCATGCTGCTGGCCTTTGCTGGAGTGAGTCTTGACCCCAAGTATTATCCCACAGGTTCAGGACCCTTGGCTGATGTCAAAGTGCACTCCTCCAAACTTTTCCTGAAACCTGGAACATAAATCATTGTGGTTCCAAAGATCTCCGGAGGACCAAAACCAACATGGGCCAAAGATCCAGGTTGCTCCCATTCTGAGCTTTTCCACAGCAGCAAATATGATTCAACAGGACCTCCCGGAGAAGGTATCTGGCCCTGTGAGCATTTTTCGGCCGCAGCTTGCTGCCTTGCCCAGCTGAGGATTTTTGACTTCCATTCCAAGCCTAATAGTAAAACTTCTGACCGCGTCGAACTGGTTTCCTGTATCCGACTTGCACTCCTTTGCAATTGGCCGTAACTTGCGCCTAGGTACCAGTCTAGCGCAACTAGATGACCACGGTTGGCGCTTAACGCTTTATGGCATTATTTTCTCATTTAAACTTTAAAACTTTTTTCCCTTATTGGATTTTTGTCATTTTGGTGTCGTTGTATTCATTAAAATTAACTCTATCTTTCTAAATTGGTTTGTGATTTTTCTTGTGTTGTGTTTTAACTTTATAGCTGTTGTAATACTGCATAAATACTTTACACATTGTCTTTCGTTAAGCTTGCCTGCTCTGTGCCATAGCTACCAGGAGGGGGAGCTCAGGTTAATTTGTTGCCTTTAATGGTTCTCCCTGACAAGAGTTGTGGTTACTTGTTGAGGTGGGTACCCACCCCCTCAACTATTACCCCAATGTCTTACAACACCCTTCTAGTACAAACTCTCTGCCTAGACAATTATTACATTCCACATGTTGAATGTGCATTTCCTGTACAGTATAGCACAGATGCAATGTGTCCATCTTAGCGTCTTGTTCAAGGGGGCATAATTTTTTTATGCAAAGCCCTTGTTATCTACGTAGATCAGGCTTTGTGTCAAAACATGGCAGTTTGAACTGTAACATCCAAGTACCAGCCAGATAACTTCCCCTTGATGGAAAGTGGTGCAAAATAGCACAAAGAGCAATGTGCTCAAAGCAAAGGGCACTTTTCCAATGCAAGATACTTTTGTGTTGGAAAGTAAATCCCTTTCCCAGACTCTGCAGTGGCAAAAAGTCCCAGTAAATATGTCTTAACATTTTTCTTAGAGTGAGAGAAAGGAAGAGAGAATGAGATAGAGAGAGAATGACCCACTTTGAAAAGGGAGAATTGACAACATACATTTTACTATTGCTTACATTACAGTGACTCGTCCAGCATTATCCTTCATATTGTACACATTTTTGTAGATGACCATGTAGGACACATTACATATGTCTTTTGAAAAATAAGGAGAACGTTTGACGTTTGCATCACAGTGCAGAGCAGGACTTTAAATTTGCCTTGCATGCTGAACATATTCTGGGGTGAAGAAAGTAGTAACATCAGCTTAGATTTTATTTTGAAACCTATCTTCCTGTGAGCCCTGTCTGCTGCCAGTTGCATTTGGGGAGCCAAGCATTATTATGTGGATGCTTGGCCCCTCCAGCCCCCTCCCCCCTACCGGTATCTACAGCCCTGGGAAGCAGCTTAAACTTAGTATAGGTTGAGATATCCAACACAGTGATTGCATAAATAACTGTGTACCATTTGGACCTCTGAAATTGTCTAAGTGGCATTTAGTTGTGTGAAGTGCTTACAATTTTTTTTCCTTTCCGTTTTTCTTTCTAAGTAAAGGTAGCGGGTGATCAATGAATTTTTAGCTGGTGTTTCCTGCTTATTTGAGTTCCAAGTCTGTACCCCGTGTCACCTCCCTGAGTAAGCCTTGGACCGCTGTGCCTAGCTACCCTGTAAGACAAGTGGTAAAAGGATGTCGTTTGTTTCGGGTTCCTTAATACAGTAAGATACAGGACAATAGGAGTAAAAAGCTCATATTTGTACAGTGTGAGCCCAGTAATCCTTGAGTACCTAGGGACTCCTACATAAGTTTCCACAGTATCCATGCACTGTCACTTACTCATTCATCTGTATTTACGTCCACTTATACAACCTAAAGCTGACTCACTGTCATAATCGCCCACTAACACATCCACAAAATCACACCAAAAACTTGCAAATCAGTGATGAACCACTTTCACTTATGAACTAGCCATAACTATTGGTTTTGCCAATGCTTGATTCAAATGGAGGCCATTTTGCAGCTCGTGTGGGGCCTTCTGGGTGTACGCAGCGCCTAGAATGTATTAAGCATTTCTTTTCAGACAGTCCTGTGATGTGCATCATTTCTGATTATAATGGACAGACACTATTGTGTGGACTTTGACGCGTCTCCTTCCTGAATCACGACCAGCTGCTCAGTGTTCACTGCCAGTTACGGCACAACAGGGCGGTAGAAAATGAACAGGGTAACCGTCCCTGTTCAGAAATGGCGGTCGTTTCTAACAGGGCGGCTAAATACGTGGAGCCAGTCAGTACAAACAAGACATAAAGACAGATCCTTCCTAATTGTGGAATACATTCGAGTGAAGGTAAACCTGCTAGCACGTCATCCTTTCACATGCATTCTGAGCTGGAATGAGAGCATTTCTAAGCAGCAGAGTGACCTGTTGTTTATTCAAAGAGGTTAATCCTTTCCATGTAATTGCTGTCTAATTAAGCTTTTAATTCTATAATTAAGGCAGAAACAGCCCAAAAAATGTCTTGCTGAAAAATAACTAGGGAAAGTAAACCATTCTCTGAAATATAAAAGCAATTACAGATGAAATAATCACCCAAAAACATCTGGATCTAGAGTGGAATGGCGACAGCCCGCGCATGGAAGGCGCATCTGAGGGGTCTTTATGATGGACCCTAACCTCAGCATACATTTGACATATTGTTTAACACCACAGTGGAAAACCACTGATCTCCTGATTGGCTTCTTGACTTTAATATTTTGGTCCTGATTAAATTATTATTATGTATTGAGGAAAAACATATTTTACAGCTACCAGGGGCCAGTCCTTTTTTTAAAAACATTTTTTAGTTTAAATAATTTGTATTAGTTTCATTTAAATAGACCTTAAGTGCAACATTGACCGGCATATAATAAAGATCATAAATGATGTGCACTACATATACAGTAATTTTCTTTAAAAAGGTACACACATAATTATAATAAATAGATTAAAATATAGTACTGATATTCTAATTGAAAACCCATTTACTTTCCAAGGCACGAGTCCATCAACTTTGCAGTAGTTCACATCTCGCTTTTCCCATAGTTAATAATCCAGGATTTTACAGTCACTGTGTACCACCAGGAGTAGAACACTATGTACTATGCATGAAAAGTATGCTGCAAATTTTCTCTCAGAGTTTTGTGATGTTATAAGGGAAGTGAACGTTCAGCCTTGTTCCCCTCTTTGTGGTCATGCATCTCCTTGGTGAATTGCAATATACTGATAATGTACAGTATGAAGCACTTTATACCATAGATGATATGGGGCATTACAACAATGTTTTTTAAAGATATAAAACATGTGAGCCTGAAATCTCTGTATAAGAACACATTTTCTTATTATAATTAAGTTGTGACATCACTAGTCACCAGTAATAAAAAAAAGAGATAGCTACTCAACTATAATAATCTAGTACAGTCAGGTTTTGACACAATACCTACTGCAAGAGCCATCAAACTTTGTGAAAAGCAGAAAATGGTACATAATTACATCTGACTAAAAACAATGAGAACAAGAAATAGTTTTTCAGCTTTTCTGAACAGCTCTGCTGAAAGGAAATCTATAGCATAAAGACGTCATTCATGGAAGCAGTTTCATATTTTTCACAGCTATAGTCCATTACATGAAAGCAAAAGTCGTTCGGCATTGTCCCACACTATGAACTAGAGCTATTTTATAATGTACTAAGTATAATATGTTTGCAGTCCTGCCAAGTGTCACGCATCAGGTGTGACGCTAACACATTTCAGTGTGGTGTTCCGCATCACCGCACTGAAATGCATTGTCACGCATTTTGCCCACTCTCTGACGCGCTGAAACTGGCCGCTAATAATAACGCCTGGGGGGCTGCTCTGCTGAGTGCACTGCTCTCGCTCCCCGCAGACTACTAGGCGACAGAGTAATTGACATGAATCGGTCCGTGCTTGTGGCGCTTGCTTGGTAGCTACAATGTTGCAAAACTGCAGGCTGCAGAGTGCTGGTTCTTGATTCCAGCCGCGGCCTGACCTCTCAGAGACAAGTCGTGCGTTAACTGGCTGCGGCGCCTGGCGCCCATTACCTCACATCCTGCTGTAGTTAACAGGAAGCAGGAAGTAAGTGTGAGGCTCGGAAGCGGCGGCGGGAGTGACTCTGAGTCAGAGTCTCTCACACATGATGGCAGCGCCGCGGCATGACGACGAGAGAGGGCTGTGGCTCACGTCGCGTCCTGCTACCCACGGCTGCAGTTATTGTGGGAGGCTGGCTGGCAAAGCTCCGGCAAATCATGGCAGTGGTGTTCGCACTGCTGCATGGCGGTAAATTCAAATTAATGATCACCCAGCGACCGCCAAACCCAACCCCACTGGACTGCGCCGGTGGCCGCTGGAGCCCAGTAGCAGCTGCACTGCTGAGTCTGATCATGCCCGGGCGGGGGCGGCGCACCGTCTGTGCAGTTGCCTAGGGAGTGCAGTGTGATATTGCAGAGGCAAGGAGTCTGAGAAGGGAGGTGGCCGGCCCGTAAACAAAATGGCTCGCCTCGCAAGTAAGTGTCACTTTTGAGACAGTATCATCAGCGGGTATTAATCATCTGCAAATTTGCTTTTTACCAGCAGCGCGCTTTCAGCTGCCTTCCTATCAGTTACTACTGGCTGAAGATCTGCCCTGGCTCGAAGCTGCAGCCTGTGACCTTACGTGTGTACCTCAGCATGAGGCTGCCTTTGCCGAAATTAAATGCCCTGGGTTGCGTGCTAGTGTCATCCGACTTGTGAGAGTGCTGGCTCACAGGTATGTGAGTTCACATTTAGAGATAATCCTGTGTATGTTTGTGATACACATGATGTCAGGTGTGCAGGTGCACATTCACAAGATACAGAGTGGATGCACTGCAGGTTTCGTGGTAATCTCATGTGCGGCGATCGATGGCAGGAGTGTGAGTGCACATTCTTTATAATCTTGGTCGATGCACAGATTGTTATCTGTGGGAAGATGTTATCTGTGCGAAGAAAATACATTTGAGAATGTAAATTCAGTGCGTTTCAGGTGAATGAGTGGAGATTGTAAGTGCAGGCAGTGAGCCTGCCTCCGTGAGTACTGTGTACATAGTGTTGACTGGCAGTGACTCCTCCGCGAGTCTACCTTCGTTTTCACCATATAATACTTCACCCCCTCGGCCAGACAGCAGTGAAATACTCCTTCTCGTGTGCGGCCAGTTTGATGCCTGTCCTGATGGCGACTATTGGGAGAGCAGACGAGCTCTTACTATCATCTCTGCTGAGGCAAGATCTCAAAAGATCTGACTGCCTCTAGTGCCGTGCTGAAAGAAGAGACCACTTGTTCCACTTGTTAGCCGCTCAGGTCTGATAATTTATGACTTCTGACATGATGTTAATTTACAAAGTTAATAGTAATAGGCACAACTGGACGATACCACCTTTTGGTGTATTGTGTTAGTGTTTGAGGGGGTCTTTGAAAGGCTAAACCTCTGATAACAGTTGCAGAAGGAATAAAAGCAAGCTTTAGCAACTGAAGTATTTTTGAATCTCTAACTCCAACTCTGATCATACAATAAAAAAAACATGCTTGCAGCAGTGCAATCCAAATAAATTGCTATGCCTGTATTAAGCGTTGATGAGATACCAAATTGAATTTGTAATGACAGAAAACGTTCCAGTGTTTTGAAATAGTCGCACATAAATTCCAAAGGAGGAGGGAGGTGGAATTTCTGCTATTTATATTTTTCCCTCATCCTCATTGCTTGATTTTGCTCGCGAGAAAGTGTCACTCATAGTCGTTGAAATGTCACACATAATTACACAGAAATTATGAAGATGTCACACATAGCAATCTGAAACCTTGGCAGCTATGTGTTTGCCATAAATTGTTGGTGTGCCTAATTTTGCCATTTTGGTGTGTGACTCAACATTTGTTTAACATATTCGTGGGAGAGGTGTGGCGCAGCGACCAGAGCGGCTGACTCAGGAGCACGGGGCTCACGGTTTGATAGCCGGCGGCAGCTCAGCTCAACATGTTACTTAATCTCCCTGACGGCCCCCAGCGCCTCAATACCCTTTGGGGTGATAAGTCGTGCTTTACAAATCTGGAATTATTATATGTGCAACTATACTGATTCACGCTCGTGGAAAGAGACTGAGGTTTTACTTTTTTGGGTGGAAGAGTAATGGTGTAAACATGTAGTGTAAGAACTAAAATGCTCCCAACCGTTGGCCTCGTTTATCAACAGTCACATCAATTCTCGGTGACTGGTAGTATCCGTTTTATGCATGGCAGAGGGTTCTTTGTTCCATATAATACAGCTTTACACAATTCGTTCAAATGAGATTCTGCTACAATTATCATTAATAATGCCCATCATATCCAACACACAGGTTAAGTATTACACTCGCAAACAGTTATGAACAAGACTGAAAATGCTCAAAAGTAATAATATTTTTTTTTAGCATATAATACCTGCCTTATGTCCCAAAAGTGAAATGCATTATGCAGTTTCTCTATTGAAAGAGAAAATATTCTTACCTGACAGGAGACAAATATCATATCATCCTCTTCAATTTTCCTCTGGCTTGTTTGTTTTACATGATTAAACTTCTTGCTCAGTGCTGACTGGTCGCTCTTTGGTGTCCATGCTGTGCGGTTGTTTCTAAATTTTGATAGATTCGTCTCCAGTAAACGTCTTTGCAAAATGTTATGCGGTTGCTAGGAAAATGCATAAACATTTGGTTAGAACACTTTAAAATTATATCGGTAATAAAAACATGCTCAAATGAACTTCCAGAAGAAATGCGATCTGAAGGGTCTATTGGCAGTGTCGGCTGGCATGGATTGGGGTGGCGAGACGGGGGTAAAGGGGTGAATGTAAAATTGTTTTTTTTAAACTTACCTTGCCGCCATGTCACTCCGTCTCTCCTCCGTGTCGGATTTAGGCCAGAACAGGAAGCAGGAAGCACCCAGGCTCCCCTGACCAATCACAACGCTGCAATGCAGCATTGTGATTGGTCTGAGCACCGTGGTTCGGCGCTCAGACGGGGACTGGGTACGTGGGCATGTTCTCCACCCAGGCTGTAATGAAGCCTGCGTGGAGAGCATGCAAAGTGTGCATAACTGTTTGGCCGGCTAAACATTCATGTGCACTTGGAGTGGGTCAACCACTCCTCCCCTGTCCTGCTCTAAGAGCAGAGCAGCCCCGCCTGCCCCGGCTGCAAAGCAGCAGGAAAAATTAAAATGATAAGAACAATCAGTTATTATAATTTTATTTTTCCTTTAGTTACAGTGCTTAAAAGCAGTTGGGCAACGCTTCCCCGCCTTAGTGGAGGAGCCGCCACTGTCTATTGGAATGGTGTGCAATGCCCATATGTTCTTCAGTAGGCAGGGAAAGATGGCAACCCCTCGTGGGCAATTTAGGAATATATTATATGGTTACCGGTTATGCAGCCTCTGTTTATTTTAAGCATTAAACCTTATCAAACAGGATCTTTGGCATTTGCTCGCCTCCCTTTGTTAATAACTGGTGCAATTCTCAAAAACTCACTAGCACTAACTTCATTCCAGCGCAGGAAAGTTTGATAATGATCTCAAAACATCAACACTGCTAGGCGAAAGGCTTCATGACTCTGCATGGACATCTACAGGATTTTGTGGGCCCCGGGCCAAACATAATTTGGGGCCTCAAACTCGGAACAACTCTGAATTTATTATCCATTTCTGGCTCATTCACGCCCTCAGCAACTATGGCCTGATCATTGGCAACCCTCTTCGTTAGCCCACACACTTTAAGGGGACCCATGTACTTCATGACGCCTCCATTCAGTGCTAAGTGGGAGCCCCTTTTCATATTGTGCAGGGGGCCTCATAATTTTTGCGTTATGCCACTGTCTGGGATTGTCTTGAAAGCTTAATGATCGGGCCCCTAAAAACCCGGGGGCCCTGGGCCAGAACCCATTTTGTCCATGCCTTGAAATGTCTCTGTGTCTCTGGAGGACATACTACACATTGGTGAATGAATGCAAACTACATTTCCCATGAATCTACTGAACTATCACAATGTTTGACAATGGCAGCTGCCATTTTGACGTTATCAATTATATGTTTTCTTGTGGTTCAAAGCGCCCTTGCTCCGCATTTGTGCCAGGACCTTATTGCTAATGATTGTGAAAATCTTGGAGACTTTTTGAAGCATGTTTTGAGGTCGAAGCTGCATACAGAGAAGTACTGTAAGGAATATAATCATACTTTGGAAACAAACTTAAATAGTTTAAAGTACCATCTCAGAGATAATCCTTGAAGGATCATAAACTATATGTTTGTTGCACTTTTGATATTTAACTGTGTGGGGGATGGGAAGGATCCTCATCACCTTAATACTGTTGAAATGTTCACATTGTATATATAATGTTCTTAAGGTAGTGATATATGTTTAGGGAAAGACAATGCATTGATATCAGTGAGAATACTATAACTCTGATGAATATTTATTTATATTGCAGTTAAAGGAACAACCTTGATATATAATTCAACTTCAAAGCGTGTACTCAGATAACGGAAGATAGTTCTCTTTTCATAAAGTGAGTGAGATCATGACAAAACTTAAGGATACATTTTACTAAGATTGTATTTGTGTTTCAGTGAAAGGAACACTAGATTTTCATAAATGTCCCAGAGAGTCTAAGTTATAGACATAGTCTATAGGTATATCATTTGGTACAACTAAAGTGAAGGACTTTATGCACAGATATGTCCTTAAGATATTAATCTTGGTTTTAGGTATCTACTGTGAAGCAGCATACCTCAACAGCCTAAGAGCAGACAACAGTGCCCAGCAGAGTGAGTTTTCCAGTCTCTCTCTCTCTTTCTTACCCCATTCCCCTTTCCCTCAGTCTGCCTTTAACCAAAGATGTCACTATGGCGTATGGGTAACTGTGGACAGGGAGATACGTAGAAAAGTAGATCACTCCCATTTGATCCGGAATTCAGCTTAGTGCTTTCTGACATTTTTAGAGAAGTATTTAAATAGAAATATATTTTTGGTCACATTGATATTAACCCCGGGCGTAGTGTGCGTTGCGGGGCTACGCGGAGGTCCACGGAGTTGAAAACAAACTCCGTGGAACTGCGCTTCACTCCGCTCCGCACACCCGCCTCCACCCCTCCATTATAAAAAGTAATTAAACATTATTAAAAAATAAATTTAAAACCACTTACCTGGCATGCGGCGTCCCCGGGCTGCCCTCCTCCTCTTCTTCGCCGTCTCGCTAATCCTTGTGAGAACTGCGCATGCGCACGCACCCGCGCATGCGCATGTGTAGTTCTCACAAGGATTAGCAAGACGGCAAAGAAGAGGAGGAGGGCAGCCCGGGGACGCCGCATGCCAGGTAAGTGGTTTTAAATGTATTTCTTAATAATGTTTAATTACTTTTTATAATGGGGGGGTGGAGGCGGGGGCTGGCCAACTCCGCTCCGCTGCGGAGCATGCAGAGATTTGCATTCTCCGCGGAACGCGGAGACGGCAAATCTCGCACACTCCGCGGGCGGAGCGGAGGTCTCCGTCCGGGGTTAATTGATATCTGTTACATCACCGGTTTAATCCTTTTGGTTGTAGCAATGATTGAATTTTATTTGTTGTTGACATACAAGCTGGACTTATTATGGTATTTAGTTGTTTGCCCAAATATGGGGCCCATTTTATTCTTTAGTCTAATGACTACTGCTGTAAACAGCACATACACTAATAGGTGCTAATCTATATATTCACAGGGATGCTCCTTTATGATATAGCAGAGAAATTAAGATGAAGACTAACGTGTATTCAGAAATCAAAGGAACATAAAGGGATTTTCAAATGGGGCTAGTCATTAAAATACATTAAATCATCATATTAATTTAACACAGACATAGGGAAGTATAATATTTCTACACGCAGGACAACAAAATGTTTTCAACTGAAAGATTGTAAGATTAAATTCCTTTCCAAGCTGCATTGATTCATTTCTTCTTCACCTATTGTAAAGAATTAAAAACGCTAACGTCATTAGCATCTTTTTTATCGAGTGTCTTTATAAAACCGTCTTCAGGTGTAGAAGCTTTTTACACTCTCTGCTTTGCTTTTTGTCAAGGACTTTTTATATTCTTTTTTGATCTTATCTTGTTGTATTTATGGGTCACCACCATTTTGGTGTGGTCGCCGCCTGTTTTTGCACCTGTGCTCCAGTGATTCTTTTTAGACACAATTTGCCCACCAGCAGAACTCTGCAAAAGTCATGGGTTGCATTTCAAGGTAGAAGTCACCTTAGCATAAAGATTCACAGAAAATCACATGCTGAGTCTAGTACCTATTATAAGGTAGGAAAGTTTAAGCAGTTTAAGCAGGAGGCTGCGTGAAGGTAATAGATTGCCAAATTACTTAAGCTTATGCCTTCTTGGTGTTCCTAGTCTTTGATATCTGCAAAATGTTCTCAAAGCCTTTTGGCTAAGGTATTCATGCAGCTGGAAGGGTGAGTGAGGATGAAAGTCGAAACAGTGTATGCCATCAGTGCAGTCCATAATGTGTCAATGATAAAAACATAGTTTGAACAGTAGCCTTGTTGGCACCTCTCTCACAATTTGTTGGTGTCTTCTTACAACATGTTAGGGGTATACCAGCCTTTTTAAAAGATACTAGCTACCCTCAACCTTTTAGAAAATGTAACCTTTTATCCTGAAAAAAACAAATGTTGATGTGGAGTCCCTCTCTAACACTATACCATATGCAGCAACCCTTCGGGATAATGGAGGAACTGCAGAAAGCCACAGAACCGTACTACACATCGCCAATCAAATTGTAATGTAACATGCCTCCCTGGCATTTAAAAAAAAATCACTTTAGATTTGAGGACAACATTACTTTCAAGCAGGCGGGACTGTTGTGGGTAGTTCTGGTGCCCCCAGCCTTGCATAGAACCATGGCTAAGAAAGAAGCCTCTACCACACTATAAAGTAAAGAACAGATGGAAGAGAGCCCGTTTTACATAGCAGAAAATCCACCTATTTCATGGCTCCTTCATGGAGTAATTTCCCTTTCCATTACAACCTTTCAATTTCACGAATACCAAAAGTATAAGTCCTTGGGTTGGGAAGAAAAATTCACAATTCCTTCCTATATCTTTTCACTCCTGTGTGATTCCATTACTTTTCATGGAATTTGTAATCCTTTGAAGCCAATTGCACCTGCTCCATCCATCCTGACTCACCATATAGTGCCTGATTACGTTCTTGGCGGAATAGATACTCCGTCACAAATGTGACGGATATCCTGTTCGCCGTATCACAATTCCATTATATACTATGAAACTTGTAATACAGTGGACGGAATATCCATCATGTTTGTGATGAAGTATCCCATCTGCCAAGATCGTAATCAGGCCCATAGTCTTGAATGGTTCATATTTATTGTTAACTAATGAAAGCTGTTGTCGAATGGCACAAGGCCAACCTTATTTGCTAACTGTATCAAAAGTGATAAAATGTAGTGGAATAACCTTGTATCCTCTGCAGCGTGCTTGAAAATGTTCTTAGGCCTTGAATAGACACAGGCAATATGCATTTTGATAAACTAAGTAAGCTTGTTGCCATTTTGATTCAGATAGCTGTCCCTTTGACTTCAGCAGCAGAAACATTTGACTTACAACCATCCCGCTCTGGATCAGAAATTCAGAGGCTTTTGCAGACACAGTATTCGACTCCTTTCATAGACTTAGTACACATTACTACCAATTCATCAAGCCCAACTGGTATTGAGCACATCTTTAAAACCATCGCATGTGGTCAGATGACTGGATTTAAAACTGTGTTTGAACTGATTTATGCGGTTTTTCACTCCTTGGTTTCAAGTATGGCGGATTTCCTGTAATATATTATATTTCTAGTCACTGGCTGTGGCATTCTCCTTCTTTTTCTAGCAAGGAACGTGTATCAGTCCAGTCAACAACATGGAATACACTTACACAGCTGAAAAGAAACTCCGAGAAACTATCGAGTTTATAAGTGGCTCTCAGTACTGGGTGAATGCTGGACTTTGACGTTTCTTAAAATGGATGCTCTGTGAGTATGGCCCGTCTTTTGGTGCATGAGCTGTATACAAGAAACCATTCTGGAACTGCCTCTGGAAATGACCCGAATTGCATTCATCAACTTCAAACATCTTCTGAGGCCATTGAATTTGCACCAAGCCTAATGGAGAGCAATGCACCTACCAATGGTGAAGTGTGCTCATTATGATGGACTACTCTCAACACTTGAGTCATCCGCAACCGAGGAGATGAAGAATGAAGCAATGTTACCACCTTTAAATGTCATGGAACTACAGGATCTGTTCCATAGTGTTTGGCCATCTCCTTCACTAGAGATTGGTGTTAAGCCAAAAGGCTGCAGTGATCAAGCCTATGCCACCACCGCATGTGTTGCTGTAAAGTCTCCTGGAAAGTACATGGACTACATGACACCATCATTGATCAGGAAAAAAGAATTAAATACCCATTCTATCTTCTAGCTTTTCCGAGTCTAAATGAAGGAAAGGACTTTTTTGGAGCAGTTTTGGCACCTTTTTTTTATTTGTACTTTTTGCACCCAGCTGCATTACATAAGAGCCAGCAATAATTCCTAGTTTGTGTCCTTATCAAAATCTATTTTATTATTCGTTTTACAATTCATATGTATTTCTGCATGCATTTTATATCTTACCATTTCATGTTTAATATGCATAATGCTTGCATTTTATTATCATGTTTCATATGAATTTATGCTTCATGTTTAAATGCATTTATTCTTCCATTTTATTATCATATGTGTATATGCTTAGATTGTATTAGACATGTGTATATGTTATTTCAATATAAAGTCATCTTTAGACTTCACATGACTCAAAATGAGTAATCGCTATCCCCAATCCGGAGATGTTGTCAGACTCCAGTTTGTTAGGCGAAATTAGCCGGTTTTTTCATTTTCTCGCTTGCATATCTTTAGCTGAACCTATGAAGGTCATGTTCACAGCTGCTCACTTCTTGTTTATTATCTTCAACTACAGGACCACAATTCTAACATGGCCCCTTGCTGACTAGATCTCAAGGTTTTAGTAATGGCCCTTTAAAATAAACATACGGCTAGAGCTGACACATTTTCTGTCCTGTTAAGAATCTCATGTCTATAAGCCCAGTTTTATTTTCTCAATACAAGATAAAAATCAGTGTTCTAACCCCATATAAAGTCCAGAATTTGACCACTGATTAGGAGAGGTGTTCACACTAAGGTTATCACCAGAAGTCACTCTAGATTACATTATCAGCCACTTTTGGTCAGGGAGTCTGATCGGGAAGCCTAGCAGAGAGTGCTCTTTCACGCAAAGCACATTTCCTTTAACAGCAGAATTCTGATAAAGGACAGTTGCATTAGCTGTCAACAGGTATGATGTGCGATCATCTTTAAGACGCTGTAGAGGCAAGTTTGCTATTCAATGCTATGACTAAAATACAGAGTAACACTTAGGAATAGCTACAGGGTGCTAGGATGCTAAGACATTTCTAAAACAGGTTAGAAATTTTCATTTTATTCTTGCTGCTTATGGCATGCATAATTGCTTTCACATTTTCATGTGGTATGGGTACTGTGCACATTTTAAGTACTAGATTAAGGCTTTTAAAATATATGTTTCAAATAAATCCCTGTTGCTCGTAGTACTATGCTTGATTGTGTTGTTCAAGAACGAAAGATTGTTTGGATTACCCCGGTGTCCCTAAAACAGGACTGATAAATGATGTGACAACATTGCCCACGCAGGATTGTCTGGTGGGTCAGTGACAGGGCTGCAGTCCAAATGGTATTTCATTCCTCAGCGTAGTATGTTGAACTACGTCTTTGAACTTGTAGGTTTAGAAAATGAACCACATGCTGTTCCAGGAAATCCCAGACTTCTATCACAATTGTCAGGAACTATGAATAGGAACCAAATACAATTTCTAGACATTGATACTGAACCCGTTGAGCTAAAAGGGATCCCTTTCCTTCTCCAGGGATAGCCGGGTGTTCTTTGAAATGAGGGCAGTCTTGTTTTGATTTTTCAACCCAGCTCTCCTGGTCAGCGGAGTTCAATGGCAAAGAGCATGATGAAACACATGGCGGAGGGTCTCCCCCCCTTTTCCAACCCTTGTAAATTCTGGGTACTGAGTCTCGCTCACTAGACTGGTCTTTCCAGTTTTGTGATGTCCTCTATGGGGGGAGCGGGCGGAGTCGCTTTTAATGTCGTCAACCTGTGAGCTTTCTTTCACCGTCTTCCAATTGTGTCTTGCCTCAAGTGGATCACCCTTCTCCATTCCTTGAGAGTTTAAGTCTGTACTTAAAGTTTGCTCAGCGAAAGGCTGTGAGGTCACACTTTCAATCTGCCCCATTTGCTGAGCACAGGTCTTCGCCTTAGTTTTTGCCTCTCATTTTCTCCACTACTCACCAGATTTCTCTCATCAGGCTCATTCCCTTGAGAATCTTGCGACTTTGTTTCACCTGCAAGATCCATAGCTTGCTGCTCTGGGGTTTAAATCCTGCAAAATTTGGGTTTTCACTCTGGAGAGGGAGCTAGCTTGATGAGGCTTTGGCTTTCTCACTGAAGGCTTCCTTTTCAACATTTCTGTCTGCTATGAGGCATAAAAGCGGGTGCAGGGAGGTGCACACACATAGCAGGGTTAATTGAACCTTGTAAGAGTTTCCAAGAAAGGGGAGGGATTTTTTTTTAATCTTGGAAACAAGAGAAAAAAGGAGGGGATCTTCTTTTTTATTTACTCTTTGTAGACCAAGTCTGGGTTTCAAAAAGAAGTACACACGGGGTTTTGCCCATAAATTATTATAATGTCAAATGGTGTGTGGCTCGCGCTCTCATCCTTCTCCCCCGGCTATGGCTATAAAAATGGCAATAAGTCTAGACTGTCTCTGAGCCTTCTTGCCTTTTGGTAGCACTTGCCATGCTCACCATACTGCCTTCAGCAACCTCTCAGCAGTCTCCCTCACCGTGTCCATCTGATCCTCCGACAGGCTGATAACTCCTGTAGCGTAGCAGCTACATCCAAGACTGCTCAACAAGCTCCAATAAACTCCATTATGCGGTGTCAGTACTGCGAAAGAAAGCAACTGACGCCACTATCTGCTCCATTAGGTTCTGAGGACCAAGCTCCTGCTACACACCATCCTTGCAGAACAACGCCGAAGCCGCCATTACAGGAGATTCAGACTTGTGGCCTGTCAGGAACTTGCTCTCCCGTCATTGCCCCTTCACTGAACAAACAGATTCCGGCAGCTATCTTTCTTTTAGACGCTGAAAAGGCATTCAACCTTATGGTCTGGGAAACGCTCTTTCGTATTCTTGAGTGATTGTTTTTTTCCTCAGACCACAGGATTTATAAAAAGAATGCATTTTATCGCTGAAGCTAGCCTAATCTTAAACGCATCCGAAAGTGGTGTTCTTAAAGTGCTTTGAGGCACCAGACAGGGTTGCCCCCTTTCCCCTGTTCTTTTTGCCTATTTTATCAAGCCCATAGCTCAGGCTATTAGACAAGATGTTGAAATTAAGGCACCTCTGCCTCAAATGTCCAAAATTAAACTATAAGCAGATGACGTAATGTTAATACTGGCACCCGAAAGTTCAGTACAAAAAAGAGTGTTTGAGATCTTTAAGGCCTTTAATATCTTAGGGGGTATAAGATCAACCAAACTAAAACTGATTATTCTTTTCTTCTTTTTAGCTGCTTGAGGGAGAAATTACTGCCGGAGTTTAGAGCTGGCGCACATACTCAACCAAAACACTACTTGGGTGTTTTTGTAACAGAAGGTGTAGGTGGGTTGTACAATATGAATTACCAGCCCCTTTTGAATAAGGTGAAAGCATTGCTAGATACTTGGATGCTTTTATATCTCACGCTGTTGAGTAGGGTGGCTCTTATAAGATGTCAGTGCTTCCTTTATTTAGTTTTTTGTTTGCCGCTGCTCCCGATTTTTAAGAAAGTGTATTCCATGATCTCATCATTTCTATGGACTAGAGGCAACCTGAGAATAGCTTTAGAGATTTTAAATAGGAGTACATGAAAAGGAGGGCTAGCCCTTCCTAATCTGAGATATTATTATGTTGCTCACTTTGCACAGTTTGCTTTTAAATTTAGAAAAACTTTCCCGCCACTTAACCACTTGCATCATGAATTGATGGACATAATGACTGCAGAAAACCTAATTGTTGATCCCTTGCACTTGTCCAAATCTCCTAAAAAAGTTAGGTACAAGACTCTCCAATGGCATTTTAGAAGGAAAGTGCAATTAAAAAAATATATAGTCTTCCATTCATAAACGCTGAGTTGATCATCGGGCACATCGAATGGGGGAATTGGACAGTAATGGACAAAGCCATATCCAAAAGCTAGCAAATTCATGGTTTTTTAAGATTAGATGATTTCCTGGTCTGCGAAAAATTGAAAACTTAGGAGGAAGTCAAAGTCTCCATCACCAGCAATAAAATCTGGCGCTAATGGTCGTATAGAGTTATTCAAGGGCAATTGCAGTCTATAGATCCCAAAGCTCTAGTCGAAAAAAGGGAGCTAGCTGGAAATTAAATTAGCATCCCTTAGTAGAGGAAGAAAGTTAGTGATTGGTATAGATATTTGCTACTATGCAATAAGATAGATATTTTCGTCCATATCTCTGCTAAATGGCTCACGGAGGAAGTGTTAACAGTATCACGAGATATCTGGCAGGAAGCCAATGGATTACATTTTAAAACTCTGAGAGGTGCGAACTACCACAACATGCTATTTTTTCAAAATTGCTTATCTACCAGACCCCCCAATTTTTAAACAGAATTTGTAAAGACTACCCAAACAAATGCTTCAGACGTGATAAACAATGGTAATTGGTATCATGTGATATGGCACTGTTCTAAACTAAATAATTTGTGGAATAGCATATTCAGGTTTTTGGAAGATGAATTGAAGCTTGAGATCCTGCAGGACCCTTTACTTGGTGTTTTGGGTCTTTGCCATATGCCATTTATAGCAAAAAGAATTCAGAATATAATATTTATCTCAATGTTGGTGGCCAGATCGTTACTTCTACAAAATTGGAGGTCTAAATCTGTCCTATACTTCGCTGACTGGCTAGGTAAAATGCAGAGGGTCAGGACCAGGGAGAGGATGTACAAGGAGAGGGTTGGATGATCTAAACAATTTTATGAATTATGGGGTTGTTTCATGGTCTCTGCGGAGACTGTTGGGTCCTAGTAGCAGTGGACTGAGATGTATTTATTAAGCCTTTGGTATGGAATTTTACTATTTATTCTTTATTCCTTCAATATGTCTTTGTATTTATTGCCTTGTATGTTTTCCGTTGCACCTCCACAATAAGAAAACAAAATAAAAGAGAAAAATGGCAGTTTAATGATGTAACCACTCTCTCAATCCTTTCAAACAATGAATAAACAATTCTGAATACAGGAGACTCCTTCTTAACCAGATTCCTTTTTGCTTTTCAACTGGAAAGAAACTAAACTATGCGCTACAAAAGTGACCCAGGTGTGCACTAAGAAACTAGTGCTGAGGCAAGATGGCGGCTGTGTGAGAGCTGTGTGGAGCCGCTTTCCCTACCTCGGCGATTCAGCTATGGAATGAGGGAAAATCATATATGTTGATCTAACTCGGCATTATTTATGGGCAAAGCAACTCAGCACGTACCTGGCAGGGGCTTCAGCTGTAAATCTGGTCGTGGAGTACAAGCTGATGAGGCTTTTGTCGGCGATCGGTGTACTGACGGCTCGAGCGTCGAGGCTTTTACTTGCAGTGGTACTGGCAGCATCCGGCGCTCATCAAGCGGCATTGGGGAGGCCCGGGACAACTCGCCGATACATTGTATCACGAGGGATTGTATCTGCCCCCGGCGTGGATAAGCGATATTCTGTGGCAGTAGAGAAGAGGCTGACAGGATCCGCTGCTATGCCGCCAAAGATCAAAGGGTTGACACGAGATGGCAGCGCGACTGGAGGAGTCAAGCCTGTATCGGTGAATCGGCGTGCAGCAGCGGATGGAAAGGGGCTGAACCAGAGCCTGAGCCAGAGAGTCAATCTACAAGCAGATTTGGACAAAGAAGGGCTGTCCAAGGAAACTCTTAGTGGGAAGCACTGTGGTGAGCGTCTTGGCGCTATGGTTACTAGACCAAAGCAACCAACTGTCCCTGGGATGTTTACCGGAAGGGGAGCCCCTTATTTATCCGGCGAAAAGAAAGTATTTAAAGGCAAAACTCATGCAGACAGCCCAAAGAGTTTGGTACTAAGCGAGGACATGCAAAATGATAGCAATTTAATAGAGATCTCCCCTGAATTAACTGTGAGTATTGCAGGCCCTGCTTCTATATCTGGGGAGCACTCTGAAATGTTAGTACAAACTACTTCTGGGAAAGAGGGGCAACCCGAGAATTCTGGTCCTCGGGATGTTATTTCCAAAGAAGTATGTGACGCAATTAACATTACTGTCCATAAGGAACAACCGGAGGCTACCATCCAAGCATCCGGCAAACATCTAAAGATCCCGGATAATGGGGAAAAGTTTTATTCATTGACTGATGATTCGGATTTATCCAACTTCAGCAGCAAGGGTGGTTCTGATGAAGATTTCTCAGAGGGGGACAGCGGCACCCCCTCACCAACCCTGCCACTCAAAAACGCGTACCTGTGCGCAAAAAGAAAAAGAGTATAAAGGAGTCAGATAAAGACAGGGGGCTTACGTCCGACTGCAGTCAGTCTAGCCAGCTAAAGTGGGACTACTCTGCCACTCAGTTTGGGAGGAGTCTAGAGGATGAGCTCGGAGCCCCAGAGGGTATGACGAAAGAACATGGTATAATGGAACTACAAACTCAACAACCGACAATGGATCTGATATATTCAACATTGAAGCAGATGCAGATTGAGGCACGTCTTGAACATAAAAGGGCTCATTTAGCCACTAGAAAATTACAGGGTGCTGTGCGCAAAATTAACAAAGCCTGTACCGAGACTTCAGTACGCACCACAGCTTTGGAAGAACGCGTTGTGCAACTGGAGGGCGACGTTGAAACCTCCACCCGATTAACTGAAGCTAATGATAGTAAGATGTCTGATGTTTTTTGGAAGCTGGAAGATTTTGAAAATAGACAACGCCGTAACAACCTTCGTTTACTTGGGATTGCAGAGAAAGCAGAAGGCGATGACATCCGGGGGTTTGTATTGACGCTATTCAAGGAGGCATTTCCTGACCTTGGTCATTGGAACTGGGAGTCTGAAATACAGCGGGTGCATCGATTTCCCTTAATGCTTAGAAAAAAGCCAGGGCAAGATGACAAACCACGAGCCATTCTTATTTTTTTTGGTAATTTCCTCCTTCGACAATCTATATTTGAAAAAGCAAGACCTGATGCTAGGAAGATAGTTGCGGGGCACTCCTTCTTTGTTCGGCCTGACTTTTGTCATGCTACGGTAGAGAGGCGCTGGAGATTGCGTCTGCTGATCTCCCCATTCCAGAAACTGGGCTGCGAAGTCTATCTTATGAATCCTGCCAGGCTCAAAGTCATCTGCAAGGGGGCGATTAGAGTTTTTTCTTCTGAGATCCAGGCACAGGAGTTTCTGCAAGAACTTACGGAAAAAAATAAGACTTGACTCTAGAGTGGGGTAATTGGGTGCTTTGTCCTTTTTTTTTCTTTTTTTTTTTTTTTCTCTCTTTTTTTCTCTTTTTTTTTCTTTCTTTCTTTTTAATGATTTTGTTTTTATTGTAGGAGGCGGCTAGGGGCACACATCATGCAGGAGGCATCACAAGGGTCCTTGGACCTTTTTTGCCTTTTTGATCAGGGTGGGGAGGGGGGGATGGGTTGGAGCCTGTGGGTGAGGGGTGGTATCTTGGGTGGGTTTTTCTTCGGGCACTGGTATGAGTTGGAGACGGCTATCTCACTAATTGCATCTTTATTTGGTTTGGAACTATTTTATTTTTTTCAATTAGGAAGTTAAGAATAGCCTCTATTAATATATGCGGGCTGAATAATCCTGTTAAAAGAAGGAGAATCAGCTTGGAGGTTCAATTCCTAAAGGCAGACATTATTTGTCTTCAAGAGACTCATGTGGAAGCTTGTAACAAGGGGGCACTGGGGATGGTGGGCTATCAAATTGTAGCTTCCACAACACAAACTACAAAGACAAGAGGGGTGGCAATTTTGGCAAAGAAAGGGTTGGGTCGTTTCCCGCGCTCTTCTGCTGATAAATTGGGGAGATGGGTAATAACACAATGCTGTTTGGACCATAAGATATTCACCCTTTGCTCAATTTATGGTTCCGTTTTGGATGACCCGGCTCTGTTCGAATGGCTAAATGTCGAATTAGTGGGTTGGCCTTTACCTTTGATTATATGTGGGGATATGAACATTAATATGAGCTGTCAGGTATCTAGGAATAAAGGGGTGATGTACCATGGTCGTAAACCAAAGGTTTTTAAATCCCTGATGCAATTAAGGTCACTGCATGGGTTAGCGGATGTATGGGCAGAACAGAAGGAGGATGACCCTGGCTTCACTTTTTTCTCCGCACCACATCAAGTGCATGCGAGATTAGATTATTTCTTTGTATCCCAGGAGATGCTATTAGGCTGTAAGATTAGTAAATTTCCAAAAGTTATGTCTGATCATAACCCCCTGGTAATAGAAATTGATATCAGATTAGAATCCCCACAGACACGATGGACATTTAACAGGGCCTTATTAAGCGAGGAGGGGTATCAACAACACCTTAATGAGTGGATCCCTAGGTTTATAGCAGAGAACTTAGGGAGTACAGATGTAGGTATAGTTTGGGATGCTTTGAAGGCTGGGATTAGAGGGGAAACATCGAAATATGGATGGGAATCACAGAAGAAGGATAATATCTTGGTACATACCCTGTATGAGGATTTGAGTAAAGAGGAGGCTGATCTAGTAAGGGTTCTGGCCGAAGGGGAGACGCGGGGACGGCTCAATCAAAAATTATAATTACTAGGTCTGCAATCTCCGAGATCTCCACCAAAAAAGCAGCTGGGAAATATATGGCATGGCGGAGCAGGGTATATGAGAACAATGAGAGAGTGGGCCATGTACTTGCTGTACGTACAAGGGAAAAAACGGTACAGTCTAGAATTAGCGAAATCAGGGATCCAGACATAGGTATGGTAAATAGCCCTGATGCAGTTCTCATGGCATTTCAAAAATTCTATCAAAACTTGTATACCGAGGATATTCAAAACAAAGATGTTGATATTGAGGATTACTTAGATGGGCTATTACCGGATCAAGTATCCTGTGAGGAGAAAAACAACCTTAGTGCATTAATAACATTAGATGAACTCAGAGCAGCAATAGATTCTACTCCTTCAGGCAAAGCTGCAGGCACGGATTTGATCCCAGGAGAATTTTATAAAAAATTTAAGACACAGCTTGTGGCTCTTATGCTGGAAGTTTTTCATAGAGCACAAGTAGAACTGCTGATTCCCGATTCCTGGAAGACAGCTAATATAATAGTCTTTCCTAAAAAAGGTAAACCCCCTCAGAATTGGGTTCATATAGGCCAATCACGCTGATTAACAGCGATGTGAAAATCTTTTCTAAAATTTTAGCAACCAGATTGGCAGCGGTCATTAAAAGATTAGTTTCCCCGTTTCAACACGGATTCGTTCCAGGTAGGGGCACGACTGATCATATTCAACGCATAATTACGCTGTTTGATTATACGAAGGTGTCAGGAAACCCTATGGCTGTAATATTACTTGATGCGGAGAAAGCATTCGATAGGGTCTCCTGGCCCTTCTTATGGGCAGTTATGGGGAAATACGGCTTGGGGCAAAAATTTATTGGAGCAATTAAATGTTTATATCAGGATCCCGGGGCTAGAATTGCAATGATGGGGTACACATCGGAGCCAATCAAAATAACAAGAGGTACGCGGCAGGGGTGTCCCTGTTCCCCGCTATTATTTGCCCTATATATAGATCCTTTAATCAGGAAAATTGTGGGGAACGATAGGATTTCAGCCATCCCTTCGATGGGAGGGGATACTAAGATTCTTGCATATGCGGATGACATCGCAATAATCACAGCCAATCCATCAGAAGCTATTAGAGAGGTTGAAAGAGCTTCAAAAGATTTTGGTCAAATTTCGGGGTATCATCTTAATGAGGATAAGACCATGATTGTTAAAAACTCAAATGTGGCTATGGTTGATACACGGGTAGTGGAAAACACTAGATATCTGGGGGTTGAGATCTCTGCCAATGTCGATAAAATCGTACAGATTAATCTAGAACCTCTGCTACATAAGACTAGAACAGATTTTAATAGAATGAATAATTTGCATCTCACTCTTTTAGGGAGATGCAATGTCATCAAGATGTTGTTTTTACCAAAAATCCTCTATTTTTTTAGAGCTATTCCAACGGAAATAAACAAGAGCTGGTTTTTGGCATTTGATCAAGCAATTTCCAAGTTTTTGTGGGCCGGGAACCGTCCCCGCAGAGCGCTGAGATATATGTCCCTACCGAGAAATCGGGGTGGCTGGGCGGTACCTAATCTCCAGGTTTATTATTGGGCAGCAGCTTTGCAGCGAATGGCACTAATATTGGGGAAAGAACCAACATCGATAGAGGAAACATCCAGCCCTTCTATATATAGGTTACTCTTGGGATCGGATTCAGCTGGCTGTCTTCTTCGATATATTGATTTTGCTTATTTTAAAAGGGTAAAATTTAAGGTTTTATTGGGATCATTTAAAGTATGGACGTCCATCAGGAAGAAACTTAAACTAGGTAGGATACACAGATACTCTCCTCTGGCAGACAATAACCTACTACCTGAAATTCTACTAGATGGCTATATGAAAGTTTGGATGAATAAAGGAGTAAGGTTTATTGGAGATCTGATGGAGGATGATAATATCCTTTCTTTTGATGCAATCAAGAGCAAATTTGGGTTAGGTAATAAGTATTTTTTTAAATATTTACAAATTAGGGATTTTGTTTCTAAAAAAATATCCAGTTGTCAGAAAATCCCCTTACTTGAAGCAATATTAGGGACATCTTTAACACTTTCTCCCCTCTGCAAAATGCTTAGTAATTTAATGAGTGATGACTTTATTAAACATACTAATCGCTGGAAGAATCTGTTGCAAGCAGGGACAGAGGTATGTGAGGACTCTCTTTTGTTAAGTCAAACGGCATGCTTCTCGGCAAACTTACAAGTGCAGTGTTTCAAAACCTGGCTTAATTTGTACATTACTCCAGCCCGCATAGCAAAATGGGGAGGCTCGCGTGGTTCTTCTTGCTCTCGATGTCACTGTTATGCTGCTGATAGTGTACACATGTTTGCAACTTGCCCTCGACTTGTACCTGTAATCACTGAGGTGGGCAAATACCTAAGAGGTATGCTGGGGTTTGAGGTGGAACTTTCACCGCAGGTAATTATGTTGGGGGTTAGCAATCAAGCCATGCCGGAACCAAATAGAGCTCTGTTATTTATAGCTATGGCAGTGTTTAGGCTTTCCTTGGCCAGCGGGTGGCTGGACAAGGACCCCCCTCAGTTTATTGCTGGCTGGGGAAATTTCTGGCCACATATCGGTGGGAGAAAGAGGTGTATAAACGAAGGGGGCTTAATGCTAAAAGGAGGGGCTTGCAATTTGGCTTCCAATAACGAATTGGACGAATGAGGTCAGGACTTGATCTGATTTGTGTTGATATAAGTTAAGGGATCAGCATAGGATGTTTAGACTGTTGGTATTATTTAGGTTGTAACTATATTTAGGGTTTTTCCAAGAAATGTACATTATGGTTGTGTTATAGCTCAATTTATGTTATGTTACCACCATGGGCTCCATCTGGGTTTGGGTGGGGGGAGGTAGGGGTAGGATAGGGGGTGCTGGGTATTAAGATATACATTAGACATCTTCCACATATGTTTTGGAAATATTGTTTGGATAAACCTGGTGCATAAAGGATTGTATGTGTTGGATGTCTACAATAAAGACTTTAAAAAAAAAAAAAAAAAAAAAACAAAAGTGACCCAGGTAACACACAGGTAACCCTAAATAACAACTCTATGATACTCGCAAGGAGCAACCTAGCCAGTGGCGGCTGGTGACGGGCAAGAATGGTGAGGCGACATAAATAGAATACTTTTTTTTGTTGCAGATTTATATATAGCAAACTTGACCGAAGGTTTCAATTAAAGCCCAATCTAGAGATTTCAAAGAAGAGGAATCGAAGCAAGCGGGCTTGAGCAGGCTTTCAGGGAGGGCTTCAAAGACACTTTCTTTCGGGTGATCAACCTGCATTTATATAGTGGAGAAAAACTGTGTGGTTTAAGGATTTAAAGCTGCCGCTTCCAATGACCATCATAAATCTGACCGTTCACACAACACGCTGGGGGAATCGGCAAAGTGCTTCCCAGCCATCCTCTCCTGCTACCCCCACCTCACCAGAACCCCCACCCCCTTACACATGCACCATATTGGTGACACACGAGACATTTGGTGTGTATTTGTCCTGTGTTCTGTTTAGCAACCATCTGAAACAACGCGTTTGTTTGACTCTAAATGAAAAAAAAAAACCTACGCTGATACAGAAGTTGCCACGTCTCCCATAAAACCGCCAGATGGCTCAGCAGCATAGTGTGTCATTTCCCAAAAAGCAGCATATTTTTAAAACATCAAAATGGGCATTCTGAAACCATGTGTGAGCCTGCTACCTTTACGTGCACTTTACGTTAGACAACCCCATAAACCACGAAATAATAAAACACAGACATTCCGTCTGTTTTCCTTTGTGTGTGTTTATGTGTGTGCATGGTACTGGTGTGAGAGTGTATGTCTGTGCTGCAGCCTACATATATGTGTGTAAACTACTATCTTTACTAGCCGCTAATTAAAATACAAATGAATAAACATTTACAAATTTAGAAAGAAAACAAACTTACCTTAGCCTGAAGCACGTCCAGTCCCCAGCTCCAGATTCCTCAGAGTGCGAGGTCCCACAGCTTCCTATGGTCCTTATCCAATCCAGACGCTGCTCTCATGCAGCATGAGTGAGGCGTCTGGATTGGCTGGAGCAGGCTGCCTCAGTGCTCCGAAGAGCACTGGAGGCCTGTGTCTGCTCTCCAACCCAGCTGTCTAAGACAGACGGGTTGGAGAGTCTGAATTTCACGTGTCGGTTTCGCCGTAACAAGGTAGCCAGCCAAACCGACATGCGTAAGTCATACTGAAGGGGCCACTCTCCATTTCTGCCAATCAGCAGCAATGATGAATGGCCCCGCCTTGCCCTCTCCGTTCAACAGAAAGCCGGAAAAATAAAATGGTGATAAAATCCTTTTATTACCATTTTATTTTTCCGGCTTTCTGCAGCTGTGTGGGGAGAGGGGCAGTGCTCCTCCGCTCCCATGGCAGACCCAAGGATCTTATAAAGGGACAAAATGTTGCCTCCATCCAAGACCACTTAATACATTAAAACCTACACTGATAAACCATAAACATTTATTTTTACATGTAACAGCCTCCTATTGAATGAACACCACCAGTGCCTTGTCGCATGCACCTAGGTTAGTTCGTGGGTATGCACCATATGTTGCAATAGTTTTCTGTCCTTATAATCCCCATGAGCATTAGACTGAATGATATAAATGCACATATTACACAATGAAGTAATTGATAACCATGCCCGGGAGAAGGCAGCCATACCTTGGTCCAAGCCAGCTCCTCAATATAAGAAAACGCACAGGCGCAGCCGGTACAGGTAAGAGCGGTGGGGCGGGGCGGGGGGGGTGGGAGACGACATATGACAAGATAGGGAAAATAAGATAAATGAGTAAAACCACTTACCTTGCGCTCGCCGCATCGCCGTCTCAGCAATGCGGGGAGCGCAAGGTAACTGTTTTTATTTATTTATTTATTTATTTTCCCTATCCCGTTGTATGTCGACTCCCCCCCCGCACCGCTCCCGCCCGCCCCACCGCTCTAACCTGTACCGGCCATGCCTGAAAACGCATCACACTGACACCACTCTTTCAACAAAGAGAGGAGCAGCGGTCAGTATATTTAAGAATGCAGCAGCAATGTACAAATTTACTATTCAACAGACCGCAACTGAAAGCAAACTACCAAAACAGATCTAATTGTATGGTCCCAACTAATTTATATCGCACAAGGTGACTGCTCTAATAACTGTAGTTCAACAACCACCATTTGGACAGAGCTTTAGAAAACAGCCCATCTTGGGAAGAACTATGGGGATACCAAAGCCAAAAACCTCTCCTCCTTTCTTTGTGAGTCATGAGTTTTGATGAGTGTGTATGGTGGTTAATACGCTAATCTTGTTGATAGAGCGGAAATTTCATTTACACTGAACAAAAACTGGACATGACACTTTTGAGAGAAAAATAAATAAATGTGCCAAAATTTCACGTTATAGAAAAATTATGAAAACAATTTTTTTAGCTATTGCATCATAAAAGCATGCAGAAAAAGAGTAGTTTAAATTATATTATACTTACAAGTAACATAGGTTGTGATTTACTAAAGAAAAGAATCGTGTTCTATTAACAGGCGATAGAAATGTGTACATGATGAAATTCTCAGTTACTGAATTTACTTCCAATTGGTTTACATTTTAGATAAAATAGAAGAATAACTAATGAAATGTATGAAATAATATAATGAATTTGATTTCGATAGTGAATTTTTGTAAATTTAACAATTTTTATGTGATAATGTGTGCCCCATAAATGACAAAGAGAAATAGGTGCTACACCTTTATACTAAAAGGTACAATTGCGAAACTTTCGGAAAAAGTTCTGTACACATGTGCTAATAATAATTGCTTGAAACGAAAATGTAATCTATATTTTTAAAGTGCATATACAAGTTGGTACTTATAAAGTAGTACTACCCTGTTTCTATCTGAATTAATTTTGATCATATTAATGTTCCTAAGTGCATCAGAAATTTCATTAAAATCTCAACTCCATAATTTCATATAAATGTACACTTTTTTATTTAGTTTTTATTTATTTGAAAAGTTTTCTATAGCGCGGACTAGACCCTGGAAGGGTATCAGAGCGCTTTACAGAGGTTACAACACATAGAAGTTTAATACAGTAGGTACAAAATGAGAGTAGAGAGTAGGGAGGGTAAACAATGTCAAACATTCGTAGTGGGTCCAGGGGTACTCAGGAGTGAGATAGTCAATGTTCCTGAAGATCAAGTGTAAAGTTCTGTTTGGAGAGCAAGTTAAGTGATGGGGTTAGGTAGTAATTTGTTCATTAAAAGCAGTTTGACTTCATTTTTGAAGGAAGTGCTAGAAGGGTTCATTCTAATTTCCGGGGGCAGGGCATTCCAGATTCTAGGTGCTAGTCCGGAGAAAGTACGGTTGTATGGTTTTTTTTCCAGGAATTTTTGCGGTCTCAGTAGCCAGGTGGTGGTGCTTCTCGATGCACTGCCACCACCTGATAGTTCTAGTTTATCGGCTAGATACTTTGGAGTGCTGAAGTGCAAGACTTTGTGTGTCATACAGGCGATTTTTATCTGTGATCTTGCCTCAAAAGGGAGCCAGTTTAATGCCTTTAGATCAGTGTTGATGTGGTTGTTCCTTTTGGAGCCGGTGACCAGTCTTGCGGCCGCGTTGAGCGAGGCTTTTAGTGGAGCCAGACTGGATCTCAGCAGACCACATAAGGTTGTATTCCCATAGTCTAGCCTGGGTATCACTAGGGATTGCACTGCTGATTTGAGGTCGTCGATGGGAAGGAAGGGTTTTAGTTTTCTGATAATGTTCATGTGAAAGTTTGCTCCTCTGGTGGCTGCACTGATGTGTTCCTGCATGTTGAGATTTTTGTCGATTGTTATTCCTAGAGATTTTGCGGAGTCTATGATGTGTGGTTTGCAGTTGAAGGCTGTTAAAAGTTTCATCCAGTCTTCAATGTTAACGTGTCCTCGCGTAGGAGTAATTAGGAGGAATTCGGTTTTGAGCGCGTTGAGTTTGAGGTGGTTTCTGGTTAGCCAGTTGTGTGTTTTTTGCAGAGTTGTATTGAGTGAGCGGATATCATCAGGTGATGATACTTTAGGTTTAGTTGGGTGTCATCCGCATATATGTGGTAGTGAACATTGGAGAGTTTCAGAATTTCGGTTATGGGCTCCATGAATAGATTGAAGAGGGTAGGTGAGAGGGAGGAACCTTGAGGTACTCCTAAGGTGACCGCCGTGGTGGTCGAAATCGATTGGTTGAGCTTGATTCTTTGCGTTCAGCTGTCTAAGAAGGAGGCAAACCATTTTAGGACATTCCCAGATATCCCCATTCTGTGTTCAAGTAAGTCTAGGAGACTATCGTGTTTGACCGTATCAAAGGCGAGGATAGGTCTAGAAGGATTAGGAGGCAGGATTCATTTTGGTCTAGTATTCTGAGCGCGTCGTCCACGATGTGTGTCATGGCAGTTTCCGTGCTATGGTCCTGACGGAAGCCTGATTGGAACTGGTCAATGAGGTGGAATTGAGCTATTTGGCTACATAGTTGGGAATGGATGCATTTCTCCAGTAGTTTTGCTAGGGTAGGAATAGTGGAAATTGGACGTTAGTTATCTGGGATTGTGCGATCAGCTGTGGGTTTTTTTTAGAATGGGGGTTACCTGACCTGTTTTTAGGCAGCTCGGAAGGGTTCCTTGCAGTAGGCAGGAATTCACTATCTTTGTCCAGAGGGGGATTAGAGAGGTTTTGATCTCACTGAAGATATTGGCTGGAAGGGGGTCGCAGAAGTGATTAGATGGTTTAAGTGATGTTAAGATCTTGAGAAAGTCATTTTCGTTAAGAGATTTGAAAGTGTTCCAGGACGCTTTGTTTTTGAGGGAGAGTGCGTTTTGGTTAGGGGTTTGTACAGACGGGGGTGAGTGGGGGTAGGAGGAGGTATCTTTTTGAGGTGATCATTTGCCGTTCGGAGTTCATTCTCTATATTTATAGATTTTTCAAGGAAGTGGGAGGCAAATATGTTGCAGTTTGGTTGGGAGTTTGGACCAAATGTGGAAGCGTTGGCTTGTTAGCGGATTGTTGCTTGATAATTTCGAAGAGTTTCCTTGGTCGATTTCTAGCCTTGTTTAGCTGATCTTTGAAGAAATTTGCTTTTGAGAGTCTGATGTGTTTGTTGTAGGTGCTTCTTTGAGATCTCAGTTGCTTAAGGTGCTCTAGCGATGGTGAGGGTCTCCATGTCCGTTCAGCTAGTCTCAGATTGCGTCTTTGGTCATTTAGGCACCCATTGAACCATGGTTTGGAGTCTTTAGAGGAAGTTCTTTTTAGCTGAAAGGGCGCAACTGCGTCAAGAACGCTAGTCATCGAGGTGTTGTAGTGGTTAGTGAGGTCCAGGACCTCTGTCATGTCTACTGGCGGCAGTAGTATGTTGTTACTGAGGCAGGTTAGATCATGGAGGTTAATGTCACAGGTGTTCCTTTTTCATTGTTTGGGTTTCTTAAGTTGGGGTTTATGTGTCTTAGTTGGTTCGGTTATAAGGAAGGTGATGTAGTGGTGATCTGTCCAGTCAGAGGGGACGATCAATTCTAGTTTGATGGAATTTGGTCGAGCAATGACGAGATCCAGTGTAGCACCCAGGTTGGGCTATCACAGATTTGGACCAGGTTAGGGTCAGTGAGGAAGGTTTTTAGGCTATTGACTGAGGGGTCGTTGTGATCGTTCCAGTGGAGGCTGAAGTCTCCGAGGAAGATGTGGGCGCAGTGTTGTCCTGCGTTGGAGGAGATGATTTCCATAATTTGTTCGATGAATGAGTGGTTGTTGCCCGGAGGGTGGTAGATCAGGTGTAATTTGCATAGGGGACTGTTGTTGCTCACAATATTTATGCTTAGGTATTCGCAGGTGGGGTGGTCGGTGGTTTGTGATTGGTTTACCTTGAGGTTAGTGCGATGTATACAAGCTATGCCACCCCCTGATCTTTTTGGTCTGTCTGCCCTTATGATGTCATAGTCCACTTATAATTCTATATGTCCTGCGTTATATTAGCCTAAGTTGACATAGGCCAAACTAAAATCATGAAATCGCTATGCACACTGAGGGCCTGAGTACGATCTCGCTAGGAAAGCCCTCCATACGACTCAGATCCGGAGGGCTTTCCTAGTGAGTTGTGCTCTGTGAGTCCGAGCTACCGAGTACGATGCACCCGTATGGTGACGGACTCGGTTCGCTCGGACTCCCATTGAACTCTATGGGAGCCTGTATACTGAACGCGTACACAGGCTCCCCTAGCAAAAAGGGGTGGGTGGGAAAAAGCCTGCACCCTGTGGCGGGCACCCCATGGTGCCCGCCACACTGTGCATGCATGGAAAGGGGGGACCCATGGGTACCCCCACGGAAACGATTCGGCGGGCCCCGGGTGAAGGGGGCCTGCTACAGCCCCCCAAAGTCCAATTCCCACAGCAGTTTTGTCTCGCTGAGACCGAGTCGATACGGCTGTCCAAATCGTGCATCGTACTCGCTCGTTCGGAATCCGGCTCCATTGTGCGGCACGAGTCGGCTGCGAACGAGTCGGACTGACAGGATCGGGTTCGGAAACTATTCGGTTGACGCGGACGAGATCTTCGCATCGTACTTGGTCGTTCGGAACAGGGGACGATTCGGTCGGAAACATCAGCTCCCAATTGGATTTTGCTCGTTCCAGAACCCGTCTGGAGGCATTTCTAGCGAGATCGTACTCAGGCCCTGAGTGTGAGAGAATCACTCAATATAACAGTTGACTGTAACAAGTTCTTTCCCCTCTTATGAGAATCTCATGTATTGTATAACGTTTTTGCTACATTTATGTTACCATTTACAGGACACTTGCCTGGGAAACTGCCCTTTCGAACTATACTACGTGCTGTAGGTATAGGGGCATTAACGTTTTATATGAAGAATGACTTAAGGGCTGCGTAATAGTTCCACCTATTTTCTCTGCATTTTGTGTCTACTTCATGTCGCCTGATTCACATTCCAATATGAACTGACCAATGGACTGAGTGGACTGATCAGATGAGGTGACACCAGGAGGTGCCATCCCCGAAAACGCTAAGAATATATTATTGCTTGATTTGACGGATTTTGGGAGATCTTTTTTGGAGAGATCTTTGGGAGATTCTTTAAGAGTTCATTACTCTTGGACACTCTTGAGAGCTTATGCAGCTGATGGTGGTGGCAGACTGCTATAGTCCTGCATGCTGGCTAATTACAAACTGATTGGAAAGATTTACAGAACTTAAATGCAGACTCACCTAGCTTCCTTTCCAAATCTGCGCATAGGCTACATGTGCTCAGTGGTCCCTTTCTTCGGAGACTACTAGAACTGGCAATTTACGTCTTTTCCTGAACTTGTAAGCTTTGGTTACTGATCTGTTAACTAAATGTCTTATTTCTGATGATGCACTTATTTTTCTAAAGATTTGATAAACTGAAATATATTAACTAAATTGGCTCAGTTATCATGTTTTATCCACTAAATGTGAATGAGCAGTCTCAATTTAAATTTTACTAATGACTAAAGGTGATTGGAGAGATTACAGGTCATCAAATACTAAAGTTGCTATTTTGTATTGCTTTATGTGAACTCTTAGTGTGTATGATTTTTGCTCACCTTCATTTCTTCAGGAGATTTGGGCCAGCAGTATTAATCCTATATCTCTATAGAATTGTGTTGAGAGTCATTTATATGAGTTTGATTTCAAACTCGTAGTCTAGTAGTCCAATTCCTGGTCCTCATTGAATGGCTTTTGAACCCCTTTGTAGCTAACCCCTCTCAGCACACAGCAAGGTCCGTCTGAGGACCAAGAGATTTAAGCGATCTTTTTCTGGGGCCCAGTAAATGCTATAGCAGTGTCTACACACAGAGTAAACGTGAGTTGCAATAGAGAGTGCACTTACATGTGTTTCAATGTAATTTTATACATATTCACTGTACTCTATTTTGACAAACGCTCTTTTTTATCTCAATCCTGGGGAGAAATGCTCCAAGGACGTACATCAGCCTATTGAGCAGGTCAAAAGGCTATACATTCTTTTTTTCCCCCCTACACCACCCAAAGCCATTAGGTGTTGCGGCATACAAGTCCCTGTCATGATGATGAACATGCACCCCTGCCCTAAGTGCCCTAACTGTAATGATGTCTGGAACCCTGATGCTGATTTTTGTTGTCATGGGCGAGCAACAATCCTTCGTGTGTGCCATGACATAGGCCTGCCTCATGGATTGGGGTCTTTTTTGGCCGAGGGGGGCACCCAACATGCTACCCTCATAGTGGTGGAAGACTGTCTTTGCCAGGAGTTAAGCAGCACAAGTGGGATGGTGGCAGCATACCATGTAGTGATCAGTAGGAGTGAACAGGTCTTTTTACCTGTGTTACTGGAGTGAGGGCTACAGGCTCTCTAATTTAAAGTTCTACTGCTGTGTATTTAACTCATCCTTGGCCTACATTGGTTTGGTGTATAGAGCTGTGGAGTGTGTGTGCATTATACATGTGCTAGGTGTATGTGTGCCTATGAATGGTAGAATACAGATACGAAGCAGTGCTGTGCAGTGCATGTGGGTTGCACGTATGTGCTGGGTGTATGTGTGCTAGTAAAAGGTACAATACATGGAAGACTCTGGGCTCCATTTTGTGAGACTCAGGGCTAACTGGAGGAACAAGAGGAGGTAGAGAAATCCTCCCAGACAGATTTGTGGATTGCTGCATTCCTGTGAGCTAGGCGGGCTACACTGGAGGAATGGAGAGCCAGGCTCTTCAGGACACTTCATAGGGTGCTCTTTGTTTCAGACAGAGGTCACTGGGAGAGGCCTGAACACATCTCAGGATGATGATAGGGCTGATAAGAAAATGACAAAGAGTATGGATGAGGCCCCGAGGTAACCTTTTGATACACATGTGCCTTACATCCAATTGTGAAGCTCTGGTCACTTCCATGGCCTGTGTTGTGGGGCTGTCAGATTTGGAGTCCTGCTCCTGCTGTGACATATTGTTTTGTGGAGGAAGAGCAGGGCAAAGGGGAGGGCACTTCAAAAGGAAGCAGCCCCTAACAAATTTCAAAGACAGACTCTAAATCACATTTGGTGTCTGGAAAGGGGCTACAAGAAAGGGAGCTAGAGAGCCCCAAAATTAAAACTGCCAATGAGCCAGTTTGCTATGTGAGGAGAAGAAGCTCTGCAAGACTTCTGCCTGTGACCAGGACTGTGGGCCAAGGCCTGCCAGTCTCCCAGCTCTGTGAGGGGACGTCACCCAGGGAATTCAAGAGGACCTACCACTGGAACTTGGAGCATCAGTGCCTTAATGCTTGCCAAGACCAGTGAGCCGTGGGAAGAAGAGGAGAGAGCTGGAGGGAGCGAGGTCTACTGGGCGATGCTGGAGAGTGTATTTCTGCTGCAAGGTGTGAGGAGACGACTGCTGCACAGATCGGGTTGTTGCCCGTGTGCAGGGTAAAGTTGGCGACCCCCATATGCCAGAGGAGGGCTGCCATAAAGTGAGCTGTAAACACATTGCCCGAGTGCAGTTTTGTAGTTGGTGACCCAAATGCAAGATGGGGCTACTGTGAAGATTGCTGCTTGGCTGATGGGGCCGTAGCCCATCTACAGAGTGAGGAAGATGACCCTGTAAGGCGGGGGCCACCGGGACAAGGCAAGGAGCATGGTCTGGTCGAAACGGTTGTTGTGAGGAGGAGAGCGCCGTGGTGAACTGTGTGGGCCAAAGCCCTAACTCAAGACCAGAACCAGGAGCATCACATCCCTCCCCTGATCTGTGGGAAGGATCCCAGGAAACATACCAGTATCAGACAAGCAACGAGGACCCCCTAGCGACTGCCTCTGCAGGACCGTGTGTGAGGAACTTGAAGACACCCGACCACTGCCTCTCCAGGGCCACGTATGGAGAGCTCACGGAGACAGCCACTGCAGCTTCAGTGCCTGCGAAGGGGACACACTTGGAGACTCTGGTCGTGCAGGTCCTGCTGGTGCAGTTAAGACTGATTTATGGGCCAGACGGCCCTGGAGGAACTTGGCTGCCATATAGCGCTTTGGAACTGGAACACTGTTGACTTTAATGAAGAGTTAGAGTGAGACTTCCATGACTTGGACTACTAGTGGGGCTTAGACTGAATGTCGTCTATAGTGGAAGGGGAATAACTATTACAGCTAGGGAGTGGGTAGTGGGATTCAGGTACCATCCTGTTAAAACAATAGGGCCCTGACCTCAGGGGGCTGGGTGTATTGTTTGTGAATGCTGTATTTTACTTTGTGTTGGTATATAAATACTTCTTCTTTCACAAAAGCAAGTATTTGACTGGACAATCATTTATTGCTGCTGCTGAACATACTTTGAGTTGTGAGCCTGTGTGTACCTCCCGCCCCTCTCCTGAGAAGCCTTGGACTGCATGACCTGCACTACTACTAAGACTCAACTTCTGAAGGGGTAATTGGCCCAGTTGCTCAGGATTCATAGTAGACTGGGCCCCGGAACATCAAGAGTAAGAAGGCTCAACCCCCATGGTTGGGCCCAGTAGCTCCTGCTTGCCCCGTGGCCCTCTGAACAGGGCTTTGTTATAAGGCAAGAGTTATCAGACTTTCCAGGTAAATGATAAAGGTAGACTGGTCCTAATGAATTTCCCGACTCATAGTGGCATGGAACCCAGGCAGAAACATATTGAACTTTTAAAGTAGATATATAGGGTTCTTGTCCTAATAAAACCTCTATCTTTTTCTTTTTAATTTGTGCTTGGGATACACCCAGACAAAATTTAGTTCAACCATATACGCACTTTTAGAGTACATTTAAGTTCCCTATTATAGCCATTACTCACAAATATGCCCATATATAGCTCATGGTGAGCCCACCCACAGCATTGTCGTAAGGTGAAGGAGTACCTTGTGATGTTAGTGTGGGTGAAGAGTCCACATCCTATTTTTTAGGATAAAAGAGTACAGACAAGTTCCATGAGACATCGGATCTTCAAGCCTCTCACAGGGCCTCAGTATCAGCTGCAAACAACAACTGCAGCTTATGTTCTCTGCGGTGTCAAAAAAGAAATCAGTCTCAATCGCTCCAACATTAAAATATGTTCAGTGGCTGCCTGCATACAAGAACATTTCTTTTAAAGCACTGCCCAGAGCCTACAAGGCAGTATACATGAAGACTTCAGAGTTCATGGCCATCAAATTTAAAGGTATAAACCTGTTAAGAATCTACACTAAGAGCAGAAATACCTGCCCCAAGTACTTAGATCACTTACTTTAAAATTTGGAGACGTACCTTCACAATAGTCAATGCAAACTCTAGAATAATCTTTCTTTAATGCTTTGCAGCCAACTTTCTCTTGCTCTTTTTAGGAAAGCTCTAAAAAGTTTACAATGTAATTTGTAACCCACTGGCACTTTTGTATCCCCCTCGGCATGTTACTGGATAGCGCAAAGAAATATGGTAATCATAACCAAGGATGCACACAAGGTAGTACTAGCAGGTGGTTTGAGCGATAAATGCTCACAAAGCATGCCTTCGAAAACAATTGTTTAGCATGTATTTATTGAAATCATCATGAGGCCATTTCGTGATATCATAGATTCCACTATGATGTCATTGGTGAAATCATTTGTGATGTCATTTGTGATGTCATCACTGAAGTAAACTGAGTTGTCATGACTAATATTGTGTGAGGACATTAGCAGTGCATGACAGGGGAATGAGCTCTGGTTTGCATAGGTAACCATACCTGGACAGTTTCGGTGGTTCTTAGGTTTGTTTTAGGATAACTATAAATTCAAATGAACCTTTTCAATAAATATTTCACTTTAATGTGTTTCTTCAGTGTTTCTTAGATCGCACTGCTCTGCCCATGCAAGAGTGTCAATGTGCTTTACATAGAGGTAACTGTAAAGAGAGGGAATTCTCTTTAGAGAGGAGAGGCAGACAAAGGTAGGATGAGAAAATTTGGGTAGGGCTGCGGAAGAGTAGAAACTGTAACCTGTAACTGTAATCTTGTTGAGAAACATGTTACTTAAAACATTTCATATGAATTGTATGTAAGTTCATGAAGTATTGGTGGGAAATGAGAGCTTTCAATTTTATCTGAAATTGAAGCAGTTTTCTTGTCTTGTCTTTCATAAGATTGCGGCCACATCAGGAAATTATTGTGATGCTCCTGAGTAAAAGTTGAATTTCATTGTTTCTAATCTTAGGTTATTTTTGCTTCTTATCTGTCTTTTGCCACCAGAACTCATGAAAGACAAGGAAAGGTATGGTGGTTGTATGAGAGAAATCACCTTGAAATGATGTAGGCTAATTTATTTTGCACTTGATACGAACCTCACTCACTAGCCAATGAAGATTGATCAAGTCGTGTGATATGATCAAATTGTTTCTTCTCCAACAGACCTCTCACAGCAGACTATATTACATACTTAAGGGGTGATATTGAGGCTATTGAGAGTGTAAGTGTAACAAAGTGACCTTTCTTAATAAGCAGGAGCCAGAAATGGTTAAAGGTGTAGGTTTATTCCGAGAAAAGATAGCATCCATCAATCCCCTCCAGCTGTCAGTAAGATCACAACTGCTCTGACAATTTAACATTCTCTTAACATATCATTCTACTCCCATGGAAACAGGATCATTACCTAAGATGCCACACATCTCCCTTCTTCACAAAGATAAACCCCAACAATGTTGAAACAACATATAGAAAACATGAAAGGTAACAGAGAGTAACACAACAGTACTAGCTAGTACAAATGGTTGCATATTTACACAAAATTATAACAAATCATAGCTACAAAGCTTCAAGTCACGATTCGCATGTTCAGACACATGTATATAAGATTAATTCACATATTCTCTCAAATACGCAGGTGGTGTGGTTTTCCCCACAGACCTCTTAAGAGACCTATCTGCAGAATCAAGTCCCAAAGTACCTTTTAGAGGCGCCATCAATCACACTTTTCTCTGGAACCCCCTCACTCAACAGGCCACCCTGGACTATAGCATCTCTGAGTACAACAACTCTGTTTAAATTCCATATGCGATAGTCACTGGTTTTGACAGCATTGTTGAAGACTTTGATCACCTTCATAGGTTTTAGGAAACTTGACGAACTTCCTCTCATACACACTTTTTTAACCAATACCCAGTTTCCCACCTTGACCTCCGTTCTTTTAACACACTTCTTTAAATCAAAATGCTCCTTTCGAGCTTCAATCTTCTTAGCCTCTGTCAACCTCCAATTACACTCCTCTTTACCTCTATCACAACCTGCTTGCATATCATTGACCCATGTAGATGCTACAAGAGTGTTGGTTCGTCTTCCCCTGAATAATTCAAAAGTAGTTATCCGTAAGGATGATGTCAGGAATGCCTTCCCTTCCAAAAAAGCTTTTCCAAAAATTGTCTCACGTGTTTATTTTCTATTCCTTGTGTAGTTGCTATTTCTGGCCACCTGGAAAACAAATCAACCAGAACTATAATATACAAATCACTTCCTGAAGTGGGAATAGGCCCCACTATATCCAGGCCAACTTCTTTCCATGGACCATTAGGTCGCTCTCTTACCACCATGGGTTGCACCTTGGGCTTGGCCACTTTCTCACTCAACGCGCATTGAACACAATCTCTGATGATCCTTTCCACATGTATATCCATACCTAGCCACCAGTATGCCAACCTGAGTCTCTCCTTCATTTTGGACCTCCCTTGATGACCTACATGTGCTAAGCAGATAAGTTCCTCCCTGAGGGAAACCATGGAACCAACCTCGTACCTCTGAACAAAAAACCTTGCTTCTTCTATGGGTTTGGTCCTCCAACCTTTCCTCACCCAATCCTTCACTCTAACAATTCCTTGATCAGAGGCAAGGGCATCACGCCACTTTTCCTCCGTGAAGCTACCACCACCTATCTCACAAACAAACTCCTCATCCTCTTCCCCACCATCAGAAAAATTCTTCTCATCCACAACCATCAAACGGGATAATGCATCCGCTACTTTGTTCTCAACTCCTGGCAAATAATTTCAAAATCAAATTCTTGAAGAGCCACCACCCATTTGGTGATCCTGCTCGAAATCGCATCAATACCTTTATTTAAACAAAATCTTGCGTAAAGGTTTGTGATCTGTCCTTACTTAAAAACACTTCCCCACAACAGATTTTTTAATTTCTTCACAGACCAATGTACTGCTAAGGCCTCTCTTTCCACTACAGAATAGTGCAGTTCTGCTCCTTTCAAACTCCCAGAGAGAAAGAGAATCACATCATCCTGGCCTTGATTACTCTGCAGCAATAAGGCACCTAGTCCTTTCATTCTTGCATCCGTTATCAAAATTGACTTATTCTTAGGATCAAAGCTCCTCAATTTGGGGGCACTACTCAATCTCTCCTTAAGTATGCAAAACTCCTCCTCACACGCTTGATCCCATACAAATTCACTTCCCTTCCGAAGTAATCCTCTCATGTGAACACACAAACTGGCAAAGCCTTGTACAAATTTACTATAATATTCGCCCATTCCTAGAAAACTCATCAGTTCTTCCTTATTCGTTGATGCCATTCGCAGCTTGCGAATGGCATCAACTAAGTCCTCTTTTGGTATTACACCACTGGCTGAAATCATGTGCCCCAAGTAGTCAATGGACACTCTCCTGAACTTACATTTCTCAATTCTGACCGTTACATTAAATTAATTCAGCCTGCTCAAAACCTGCACCACCCTCTCATCATGTTCTACATCATTTTTCCCAAGATTAATATTTCATCCTGATATATTCTCACACCTGCAAGCCCGTTCAGAACATTCTCCAAGGTTCTGTGAAAAACAGAGGCCGCTGGCACCAAACCAAAAGGAAGCCTGACAAACCGATATGTCTCAAAAGGAGTAATAAAAGCTGTCAGATCTTTGGAGGCCTCATCAATCTTAATCTGATGGTATGCAGGTTTGAGGTCAATGGTTGAGAACACTTTGGCTCCCTGCAACATCAGCATGTCCGCTATCTTAGGTAAGGGATACCGATCTACCACCACTTGTTTGTTCAACTCTCTCAGATCAACACATAAACACAAACTCCCATCTGCCTATTTGGCTGCTAGAACAGAAGCAAGCCACTGCGTTCCTTCCACCTCCTCAATAATACCATCTCCCTTGAGTTTCTCAAATTCTGCTTGTATTTGTTCACGCACAGCCACAGGAACGTTGTGCACTTTACCACACACAGGCTTTGCCCCATCAATAAGACGTATTTGATGGACATAATGTAGGAGGCAACTAAGTGTTTCGCGAAACGCCTGAGGGAATTTTGTCTTTAAACGATGTACAAAATCCCCGGAAGAATTATCCTGGGTGCATATCTTCCTCACATCGAAATTCTCCTTCAATTTAATGGTGGTGAACTATTGGGATCCAAAATCACCAAAAGTCTCTTTGGTGGAACCAACTCAGTATGCTGTCACCCTTTTGCGAAATATAAATCTTCGCATTGGTAAACCTCCCTTTGCATTCAATAAGACCCCAAAAGTACCCAAATAACGTGATGGGCTCTCCCCCATATGCACAAGGACTTATGTCAGGTTGAAATACCTTGGTTTTCACTTTAATCTTTTGTAAATAGAAATCTTTCTAAACTATGGTGATTTTCACCCCAGAATCAAATAATACTTTAGTTGTTTCTCCTTCAACCACTACCTCATCAATAGGACTATAACTACTACCAGCATTCTCTGTGGCTTGTAAAATAATCTGTCCACACTCCACATCTGCGTGTCTTTTTTGAACACCTGCAGTTATCATTAACTTCATTCACTCTCCCTTTGAATACCTTGGCTATGCAGCCAACCGCAAAGTGTCCTCTCCTTCTACAATTACTACAAGTAACTTTGCTTGCCAGACACTGTTTGTCATTGGCCAAATGTCCTATTCTTCCACAACAGAAACATTTACCTTGAAAAGTGTTAGACTTTTCAATTTTATCATCACCACCCTTCTTTTTATCTTGTACTGTTAGAGAATGTTTAACTTGAACTGATTCCTTCTTGTCCCATTCCTTTTTTATAACCTCAACACACTTCATGGAATGCTCAATTCTTTTAGCAATGAGAAGTACATCCTCTAGGGAAGGTTCATCCTTTTGCCAGAGTTCCACTCTCACACGTTCTATATTGCACACCAACATAAATTGATCCCTTATCCTTTCATCAACTAATGCGCCAAATTTACATGTCGAGGCTAATTTCCTCAAACTTGTTATGTAATTCTCTATAGTTTCACCCTCTAATTGATTTCTGCGACCAAAATTATACCGTTCAAGGATGGTGCTGACTTTAGGTAAATAATTTTTGTCCCATTTTGCAATACAAATTTCATATTCATTTAAGTACCCATCATGAATATCAGGCAAATGATCAAAGACCTCTTGTCCATCCGACCCTAAATAATGGAAAAGTAACGCTGTTTTCCTTTCAGCACTTAGTGATGATCCACACACCCTGGAATACCTTTCGAAAACTTTCCGCCGTTTCTACCATTTAATGGGTGTATCACCTGGCGATGTGAAAAAAAATGGAGCCGCAGGTACATTCTGCATATTGTGTATTTAAGAGAAAAATTCCAATTTAAAAAAAAAAAAATACTGAATCAACTACAGAATATGCAGGATGAACCTCCAAAGCCTAAACATAAGATATAGTTACATTAATTTTATACCTGCCCAAAAAAAAAACTATGCTAAGAATGTTATTCTTAAGCAGGTGACAGCTAAGAAGTAAACAAACAGTGTTTTTATAATTAGCATAAATGTCAAGCTCATTTGAAGGAAAAGTGCATCTCAGTAATCCTTTTTTTATTATTTTTTTATTATTGCTTTTTTAACAAGAGTCAGAATAATCAATACAATCACTTATAAATAAGTACCAAATGGCTCCAGTCAAGAGTAAAGAGTAACACAGACTAATATACAAACATGATTCATGATTGATCAATACATTAGACCAAAATGGCCAGATAGAGATATATTCGGCTAAGACCAACTCCAATGAGACCATATTTCCCCTGTTTTTTTAACTGATCGGGGACCCAGAGCTTTTGTAATAGCAATCTCACATTCATAAATTTGATGAAGAATAGCCCAGAATTCTGGCACCGTTGGTGGCCTAGGATCAATCCATGCCCTAGCAACACAAAGATGAGCACTAACAATTATAATCGTAATTCATGCTCTCAAACTGGGGGCCAATCCATCTTTAATACCCAACATGATTTCCAACTCACTCAAGTTTGTTTTAATGCCAGTGTGCACTGTAATCAATTCAGATAGGTTATCCCAATAACCTTTAAGCTTAGGACAGTTAATAAACATGTGTACTACATCTGCTGCATATAGCTTACATTTTTGGGCAATATAAACATCCCGAAGGCCCACCTGTACTCCATTTCGAAATCCGATCAGGTGTGTAGTATAACATACAGATTGTCTTAAATTGCTGTAATTTAAGACTGGTCAAGGTAATTGACTGAACAAGGACAGCTAATGCGTCCTTTAGCTCGGTCGCCGTTACTGTAATCAACAGATGCTGGCTCCATTTTAAAGCAAATTGAGAACTATCGTCAGGAACACAGAGCATGTACTTCTGATAAATTATACTTACACTGGCCATCTTTGCTTCCTTTCCAGAAAAATAACAGGTATGAAGGTCGGTCGTTGCTGTATCGCTCCTATACTTAAGGTCATCAACAATATAATCCCTCACCTGTAGATATTTGTAAAAAATGATGCTGCGGAAGTCCAGATTCAGCCTGTAGTGAAGCAAATGTCCGGAAACCGTGCATATCAAACAGTTGTCCCAGTTCAGCTACACCTGCCTGACCCCAAAGTAGCCCCACGTTATCATGGAATATACTCGGAAAGAGAGGATTGCCCCAGAGTGGGATCAGCGAGTGTACAGTTGGTAGTGAGAATCTTGTACAAATTTCTCGCCAAATCCGAACTATATCCCTTACTACTTTGAACCTCACCCGTTTAAAGTAATTGGGATCCATAAGTTTATACATAGATGATCGGGAATCAATACCTAGTGCCTATTGATACCCATATTTAGTTGGTACCCGTATCCAGCCAGTAAACTTCGAATACGGCCAGTAAATGTTGCCCAAAAAATAACTTAAAATCTGGTAGTCTAAATCAACTCTGTATATAAGATAGCTTCAAAAGGCAAATAGCATGCCTAGGTCTCCTATAACCCCATATGAAGCTACTGATTGTCCCATCCAATTGCTTTAAAAAAGAGTCTGGAATACGGAGTGGTATTGAACGAAACAAGTACAGAAGTTTGGAAGTATACTCATTTTCACAATATTACATCTGCCCAGGATGCTCAGAGGGAGCTTGTGCCATTGGCGCAGTTTCGCTACAACTCTTTTCAAAAGAGGTTCATAGTTTAATAGAATAATCTTATCAACATGACTACATAGGCTTATGCCAAGATAGGTAGCAGTATCAGCCACCCCCACCACAGGAGTGTGTGGCTTAAAATTTAAGATAACCTGTGTCTTGGAGAGATTCAGCTTGGAGCCGGAAAAAGAGCCGAATTGCTCAGCTTCATTAGCTATAATATTAACCGCATCTTTTGGGTTGCTAGTGAACACTGCAACATCATCAGCGTAAGCCATCATTTTCAGATTGATGCCATTCAACCGAGCAGCATGTATACCCTTATTCTGATTTAAGTGTCCTATCGGTAAAGACAAAGATGAGTGACCACCAACCATTACTTTAGCAACGGGCTCTTATAAAGGCTCTGAAAAAGTGTAATAAACCGACTTCCTATTCCACATTTATCCATAATCAGCCAGAGTGCTCCCCATATAACCCGGTCAAAAGCCTTCTCCGCGTTTAACATAATCATACCTATATTATCTTTAGTTTTACCAGCCACGTCGAACGCAGCAATCGCAGTGTTAGTATGAACTATAGTATCTCTGCCAGGTATAAACCCTTGCTGCTGTTCTGAAACCACATCCTACATAACTGGAGCAAGGCACTGTGCTAGAATTTTTGAAAAAATCTTTGCATCCACGTTTATCAGGGAGATAGGCCAATAAAAGCTCCGTTCTTCAGGTGATTTATCTTTCTTGAGAAAAACAATAATATTAGTATATCCCCATGATCGCGGAACGGTCTCTCCATTACTAATAGCGGTGGCCAACTCTAAGAGTTCTGGTGCCAACATATCTATGAAAATTTTATAAAACTCAAGCGGTATTGAGTCTTTCCTGGCTGCTTTCCCTGATGATAATACATTAATGGCTGTCACCACCTCACCAAGACTGACTTCCCCCCTCAGGAGTCTGTTACTGTTGAAAGTTAAGTTGGGGCATTCCGCATTCCTGTAGATATTTAACTGCAATCCGATAGTCTATACTATTTTTATTGCAATTTTATATAGCGCGAACATTACCCGAAGGTGTCAGAGCGCTTTACAAAAGAACCAGTTGCGTTACATAAGGACTTTGGATTACATGAGTTACATAGGAGATACAAATGGAAAAAAATTGCAAATGTACAAGTTATAAAGTCACTCAAGGAAGAGATGCAATCAGATAAACTCTAAGATCACATAGGAATGGTAGAAGTACAAAGGTCAACTACATATACTAGTGGTTAGAGTTATATATATACAAGTTGCAAATTCACACAGGGTTACATTTTAACAGCGATTAGGCTTAGACAATTATATATTACATATTTACAGAGCAGGAAATTCTTGCCATCGTTCAGCCAGGTGTTCAGGAGGTGTTGCACTCAAGGGTGGTGGTCTTTACGAAGTCAGGTCTCCCGCCTGGTTCAAGCACCCGCAGTGAGGCCCCGGCAGGCCCAGCGCGCCAAAACCGTTAGGCAAATAAATACAATTTTAAGTAGAATGCTGCAAAGTCCCTTGTTGCAATGAGGTGAGGACTTGTGCAGCTTCAAGTTCCGTAAGAAATGTCTGTGGCCGACCATTCTTGATAACCTTCAATCGTGGTGGCTCCTGCAGGAACACTTGCGCCCCAACATCTTTAAATGGATCTATCAACTGACGCAGCTTCCAGCGCTTGTCCATTGTTGTTTTACAAAGATCTGAGTGGACGTAGATAGAAAGAGAATCAACTGACTATGGAGCTGTTGGACGAGCTTTGTAATAAATTGCCTGCCACAAAAGAAAATTGCCAACATAAATAAGAAAGGGGCGAGGATAAGAATGTTTAGAATTTGCAGCTTGCATAGAATACAACAGTAGCTTATGAGCTTGTTGAATTTGGGAGTCCATATCCCAATCTGCCAGGTCCGGAAGAGCTTTCTGCAACAGGTTAACCAAGAAGGCTCTGGTGTCACTGCCTTCCCTTCCTTTCGGTATTCCGAAAAACCGAAGGTTATTACGACGTTGCCTGTTCTCCAAATCCTCGACTTTATGTTGAAGATAAACCAGCTGGTGCTCATGCTCTGTGACTACTTTAGTTGTTGCTGTGCCGACCTCTTCGAAGCTTGCTACTTGGTGCTTTAGCTCAGCAACATCCAACGTTAAACTTGCCATTTTACTAGTAACCTCTGTAAGGGTATGCTGCATATTATTATTGTCCTCTTTAACCTGAGCATAGTGTTCCAAGGTCTCGGTTCTTTGCATCTGTAAGAGCTGCAAGATGGTTGATAGAGAGGGCTCAGTTGCCCCCATAGGCCCACCCTTCACTGTAAGCTCTTTCCCATCTGCCTCAGAGTTATCGGGGGAGATACCGTGATGCAGAGAGCAACTAGAAGATTCCAGCGGGCCATCCGTCGCATTAGATCTAGTGTCAGTTACTGATTGTGCTACACCCCTTACTGGAGATGAGTGGGGCTGAGGGGCAGAACCACTTTTGGATAGCCTTGAGATCAGAGTCTTTACCTCTCCCTTAGGGGTGACCCACTTCCGCAGGGGGCTCTCCCTAGCCCCCCACAGGGAGTTAAGGTCAGGGCAGTGACGCATTTTCCCAGCCTTTGTTACGACCTGTCTTTTATTGAGAGCCCCTTTTTTTCTCTGTAGCCTCATCTTCCTGTAGTAAAGATCCAAGGAGTGCTGCCTCATGAGGGACCTGCAGCACATCTGAGCCAGCCACTTCATCTATTGCAGCCTCCGCCCCCCCCATCACGATCTTACTGTGGGGGTGTTCATCCTCTACCTCCCCCGGCTCTGTGTCATCAGCCACTACAGCCACTGCACCACCTGGGGCCGATAGACTTTGATGCCTTTGTGAGATCACATGGCTCAGGCCCGTAACCGCCGCTCTGTTAGGTTGAGGTGGTCTGCTCGGTTTGAACCCATCTGCCGGCTCCAAGCCCCCCCCGAAGTTCACTGAGCCCTGAGTCCATCAGGAGTGATAAATTACAGTCCTTCTCAAACAGAGAAACTCTATCTAAGGGGGTCAACTCTTTTTCCGTATTATTCAGCGCCATATTAAAGTTAGAGTTAGATCTGGCATCAGTGCAAAATGTAAAACAACCTAGTTTCTTTTACCATCTTAATTAGAAGATATTCATTCAGATTCGCAAGATGATACAAATATATTTATACATATAGTTTTACTTTTGTGTTACAGTTTCAGGCTTCATCTGATGTATAGTTTAACTGGCAATGGTGATTCTTCACAATTGTCAATACTAGTAAATGTGCACATTTGTGTTAATGACACCATGATTTAGTCCCAATCAAGTGTTTGCAAGTGTACACTGTTGCCAACTGTTTTGCCTTAGAACATCTGTGTATATCACATCTGTACCTTAATGCAAACCCTTCCTTCCAACAGATGTTCCAGATAATTAAATTCAACAATTCAAAACCTACCTCACTAATGTGACAGGACGTTTAGATTCCATTAAAGACATAAGTGAGAGTTATGATATATTTTCTTATTTGTAAATCTTAAGCCAAAAAATAAGCAACAGGAATAGTTTGAAAATGGAATTACAAATGTCCCCATTTAAGGCTAAATCACATTCAGTGTTCCACGAGTGATGATGTCAGAGTCAGACCCAATCCGCCAGTCATGTAACAAGTGGCCCTTCAAAGGGCAGTGCCTGATGCCTCTCATCTTCACCTTTGGCATTGAAAAAGCAGCTTACAACCCAATTTCCTGAAAGGTTTGTCAGAACATCAGATCCAATGAATTAAAAGCACACCTTCTAGAATTTGATACTCCAACCTCTCTTCCTTAGTAGTAAAGATAAATCATTAGGGAGGCGTTGGGAGGGATAATCTTAGCCATTCTGTCTTTAAATAGAATTTAAATGTCCAGTCCCAATAGTGAAAGAGATTTTGCATTCTGTTACAAATCAAAAGGCTCAATTATGAGCTCAAAGCTTGTCCATCACATTGTGTGATACAGATGTTAAAGACCAGCCTTTTAGACCAGTGGCTTTCATATCTTCCCACCTTCCAAAAATCATGAAGGATTTTGACACCACAGCCCTTTTGCTTAAATGAGCTCCAAAAGCAGATACATCTGTTCCTGGCTCCTTCACCAACTATCTAACCTATCGTTCAAAGGCCGATGAAGAAAAAGGTGCAAATGTCTCCTCAAAATGAATCAAATGTTGAAAGGCCTAAGGAGATCTGAAAGTGGCAAAGTGTGTTTCATAGCATAATAGAAATTTTGCAACATATATTTTGGCATGATCAGCTAACTAGGCCTACAATATAGTGGTATAAAACAATTTAGTATCCCTAGTGATATAAAAGGATACCCCTTCAGTGGACAAACTCTGTGTCACCATCTAGGCCCTTGCATCAGATACCCTACCGACTGAAGTGATACACAAAAGTAAGGTTATTGTTGTATGGTGTTTGTGTCATAGTATTATGATTGGAAGACAAACATAAGTGGTTGTGTGCATGTGAATTTGTACTTTGCAGCAACTGGCGATGAGTAGTCAGCATTGGCATGTAACTACAGACCCATGCAGCTGTGTGTCTTGATGTAAGGAGAATTTGAGGGGACTGCTTTGGACAATGTTGGCCTGTGTCAACAAGAAGATTCCCTGAACAATAGGGGCACTATGCCAGTCGTGACTGCCATCTATGGGGAGCGGAGGGGCGGGCAAATGGGTAGTGGGTAAAAATAAAAAAATTAAATCACTTACTTTAAACACGGCCTCCTCCGCGAAATACATCGTCCTTCTCCTGTTGCTGCACCAGCCAACTGCCTTAACCAATCCTGGTGCTGCTTTCACCAGCATGAGAGCAGCGCAAGGATTGGTGGGAACGGCCTCTCTCACCACTCCCGAGGACACTGGCGCCCTCCTCTAGCCCATGCTTTCAAAGTGCGCATGTCTGGCTGGCCATCGCAAGACAGCCGGCCAAAGGGACATGCGCACTTTGAAAAGTGACCAGGCAGCCCACCCTTCTCCCTGCTGCCGTCACTGTACAAACCCCGCCCCGACCCTCGGTTCGGAACGGGGGGGGGGGGGGTTGTGGGATTAAAAATAAAACGGTAATAAATTAACTTTATTACCATTTTATTTTTCTTCTCTGGGGCTTTTGGGAGCAATTTAGGTGGCGGACAACACTGCTCCACTCTCACGGAAGACCCGCACCTGCACTACGCTCATTTTACCAGGCAAAAATTTTATTTTCTGTCTTATCAGTACCAATGTGTACTGTGTTGTGGCAGCGCGAGCTGTTTACTCAGCATTGTGAAAGATGCATACGCACACGGCTACGGCTGACGTAACATTTGTGGAGTCAGAAGAGGCAGCATGTGACACAAGACACACGTTGTCACGTGATGTGCACATTCTGTTAAAACGAGGAATAGCAATCCCCAAAGATCTTTTAACTTTCAAATAATTACAGAGACAAGCTCAGAAGGGGAAAAGCAACCAATTTCTGGAGCAAGTTGCTGTTGGTGACACTCATTCCTTGGAGTGCACACCTATAACAATATACATGGGAGATGAATGAACTAGTGTAAAGCAACACATACATAGATTTTATGCAAATCTGCATATCACACTTAAGACACACATTTTTAAATCTCTATGTAGTTAAAGGGAAATGTATTTCCAAGGAACTTAAAAGTCTAACACTGCTTGTTACGTCTTGTTGAACTGGTACCTTGTTGTTGTGTTGTTTTATATTTTGCGCATCGTGAGCCTATTTCGCCACCTTAACCAAATGACTAGTATTTAAATGCCATTGCTATTATTTCAAACTCTTGGCGAGTCTCCCTCGGAATAGGAAATATGATATCCAGTTTTTTTTGTCTGATGTTGAGGTTTTATAAAATGGAGATGGCACCCCTTCATTGTAAACTTTCACTTTTAAAATATTGCTTAGGTACTGCACTCAAAGAGTTCAAGAATCTTCCTCTATTAGACATAGGAATTAGTCAAAGCCATGAGGTTTTTGCAGTGACAATTGAACAAATTAGTTTTCACTATGGAAAAATGGCAACACAGTGATAGAAAGATTCAAATTCTACTGGAGGAACACATATTTTAGATTAAAAGCAGTGAAGGCTATGTTTCAGCTCTCAAATCTCTTTCTGCCTCAAGTGACTTTGAACAGATCACTTATGATGAGGTTCTATAGGCCAAATTTTAATGAAAAGAAACATCAAAAAAGGTCAAGAGGGACTATGTATTTGCACTGAACTCAACTTGAAAGCAGCAATGAATATTGCGGAGGAAACAGAACACTCTGAAAAATGTGTTCAGGAAATACAATTTCTCTTCACCATCTGATAAGAGTAGTGTGTCAGAAAAGGGATTTTTCGAGAAGTAAAAAAAGGAACATTGTGGTAACATTGCATGCTACAAATGTGACAGTAGCAATCATCTGGGGAACAGAAAAACGTACCCATTGTTGTGCAAGATTTTCTGTACATAGGTCGTTTTGGCCATGTTTGCAGAACCTATGCTAAATATGAAGTACACTCAAGGCAAGGTTTAGATCTTGGCGGACGGCTTACTCCATCACATCATATCCTATGGGATTTATATTTCCGCGGACGGGATATCGTCACCGTTCTCATGAAGTAACCCATCCGTTAAGATCTAAATCACGCCCTTTGTCTCAGAAATTAGTGATTCAGTTGCAGAAAAATAATTTTATCCTTATACTGTACTTACTATTTCTGATGAGCAAAAGAAAAACAACAAGCCATATCAGCCTCGCAAGGTGCTTACGGCAAAGCGGTTAAGGTACTTGTAGATTGTTGTGCACGGTCTTCATAGTCAGTAAAATGGTTCCTTTAACTCTTTTGCCAGAAAGAAACATATTCAAATCACAAGCATACAAGCTAGATATGTTTGGATATTTCTGGGATAACCTAGATTTTTAAGGGAGGCGCACTAGCGGAAAACATATGTATCTAAGAAAGGTGAATTCTTAAAAATAAAGCTGTCTTAGTCAGACACAGTGGGGATTTTTCAAGTTGCATGCAGCTGTCAGCACTATTAATGAATTACTGTACATATGTATGTTGTACATACACCTGAGTAGAATTCACACATTTTGCAAGACTGTCTTTTCGTTGTTTGGTTCTCTTTTGACATAAAGATCAAATTAGATCATCTATTTCATTGATTGCTTGCAGTCATAATTGATTGTATATGGATGTAGGGGGCATGGCTAGCGGCATGGCCGACTAAGACGTGTTATTACGGAGCTCCGGCCGATTGCATGAATCCGACCATAATCCGGCGGTCCTGAGGCCCGGATTGCATGATCCTGCAACTAAACTACGGCGGCCCCCCCGATATCTACAGTGGGGAGCTGTTAAAATACCGAACTTCCACGAATACGGCGATTGCGATGCGGACAAGGCCTGCGACGCGCTGATCAACATGGCGCTGAGCTGGTGATCGAAATTCACGACTGACCCGCTGCGTCGCTGCAACACCCCAAACGTTGCGGCTCCCACCCACCAGGACACCGGAGTCGGTAACACTGGTGTCGCGCTCTCTGGGGCGGCTCGAAGAAGCAGCTGGGAGTTTTGCCGGTGAGGGGAGGCAGAGATGTGCCCGGGACCTGTGGACGCCATGAGAGACTGGTAGGCGATCCGGCTGAGGACGGCGCTAGATGGCGACATACCAGGGCTTGAAGTACTGGAGGCCGGTGTCCCGGCCCCCCGTTGGCTCCTGAGACCCGGAGACCTTTGGCGCAGCGCTCCCCACGGGCCGTACGAAGTGCACGTCGGAGGACGGCGGCCCTTCCGACTCTCTGGCCCACACAGCTGTGGAGAATCCCGAGGCCCGGACGACCATCTACAACGCGGAGACCGAGAGCGCCCGCATATCATCTGTGCAGCGGTAAGGAGACCCTGGCTGCTTGCGGGGCTCTGGACGACCCTGGGGGCAAGAAATAGCGGAGTTCACGTGTGCGCTAACCGAAGGGGATCAAGAGGACACTCTCAGAGACAGTGGTGAAAGCTACGGTTCGGTAGTGAAGTCACTCCTTGGGGCCCCCCACGGCGTGCTTAGAGCCTTCTACCCATATATGGGGGAAACCCTTGAACACCAGTGCCATTAAGCGCTTCACAAAGGGGAAAATAACAACACCGTCTGAATTGCCCTCAGAAGCGGTGGGGGATCCCAAATCCGGACATCTTGGCGTGGGGGAACCCTCCTACCGAGACACAAAGGGGGGACCTGCATGGCTGTGTGACGCCAGGGAGCTAGAGTTTGGCCCGTGGTGTCATAGCGGCTACTGGGGGCTGCGTATTGGAGCTGCGCTCTCCTGAACCCCCCCTCGCTTAGTGTGGTGGGGTCGACTACAAGCTTACTGCGGGCACTCACTGAAAAGGACTGACCCATATCTGGTCCAGAATATTGGTCCAGGCGGCACACGGGGGGGGAGCAACAGACTCTCCCGAAGAAAGGAAAATGCGGGCCACCGTTCCCTGCCTACGTATAAACCCCTCTGGGCTTTAGAATCTCCCGCTAATCACAATGGGCAAAGACAAAGACCCTAAACCTTCCAGACAAGGGAAAATGGACCACTGTACTAAAGTGGTCACCCCACCCCCAGAGGAGCAACCACCGGCCTGCACAGATACAGACACCCTACTACAGGCTATCCAGGCCTCCAGGTTGGCGCTGGAAGAGAAAATAGGGGGTGTAGGCTCGGAAGTGACATTGCTGAGACAAGACCTCCGTAACTTGGCTGACAGGGTCACGGAGTCAGAGACCAGAATGGGGGAAGCCGAGGATCAGATTCAAGATCTCCGTAAGGGAATGGAATTACAGGCCTCAAATAAAGACCTTCAATGGCGCATCGATGATGCAGAAAACCGAGCGAGGCGCAATAACCTCCGCTTTGTGGGTTTTAGGGAGGGCGTTGAAGGGGGAAATACACCGGACTTCCTCTATGCCTGGCTCAAACAAACTTTCCCCACGGACAAATTTTCTGCATGCTTTGTTATTGAACGTGCACATAGAACACTAGCTGCAAGACCACCGCCGGGCGCACCGCCAAGACCCATTATAGTGAAATTCTTGAACTTTTTAGACAGAGATCTGATTCTTAGAGAAGCCAGGAAACTGGGGGATATTAAACATGAAAACGTGCGCATCATGATCTTTCCAGACTACAGCAAGGAGGTCCAGCGACAGAGACGTACTTACGACTCCGTTAAGGCAAAGCTCAGAACGCTCAAAATTCAATATATGCTTCTGTTGCCGGCGAAGTTAAAGATCATCTTCATGGGTAAAACTCACTTCTTCCAGACACCTGAAGAGGCCTGGCACTGGATAGAAGAACGCCCCATCATGAGACAGTTAGATGATCTACAACAGAAGACCCAGAAACGAAACGAAACTGCCCAGAGAACAGCCGTTTCCCAGAAAACAGCCAAGATCCAAAGTCACCGGCAACTGCAAGTACAGGGGGCAACACCTTATACTCCGAAAGGCACAGGACGCCTACGTAGGAGAATTCTAAGATCGCAAGATCCCCAGAGGGCCAAAAACTCACGCACGCCACACCTCTTCAGGCGGAACGACCCATGTACCGAGACGGACACTAGAGAAAGCACCTCCGGCGGAGAAGATGATGAAGCAACGCAACACCCCCTGCTGGCCGAGATAGTTGACATGGAACTGGACTCTGAGGTGGGGAAACCGGTCACACAAGAAGAGGTGCCCGACTCGAATTCATACCCAAGGACTTCAAGGACTTGCCGCAACTTTTCGACCTGGGGCTCCAGACATGACCGTTTTCATGCCCCCAACAACAGCACCCTCTTGGCTCTGCGCAGAGAAAGACACCCCGAAACCAAGAGCAGGTGACAGGCCAGTCCAGGCCTGAGACATTGATTTCAGTATCCCTACCTCTCCTTCCCTTCCCAGCCTTTTTCTCCACCGTCCCCCTTTTTCCTCCCTTCCCTCCCTCCTCCCCTGATATTAATCTAACTGCTGTTTTTTCTACGGTTCTTTAGCGTGTTGTAGGTGTTGGGGCCTATTTAGTATATTTCTGGGTAGGGTGGGCGACAGACCTTTCCCACCCCTATTCATAACACCGAGAGGAAAGCTCTGGGGGAGCGTGTGATGGGGGGAGGGGGGATGTGGGGTGGGGTGGCGAGGGATGGGTTTAGCTTAATTGCAAAGTTGTTGTTGTTCAGGTATCAGTCTCAGCTTAGTCACTTGATTTACATACAAAATGCGTCCATATACAGTGATCTGGCCAGGCTTCAACTCCTTGCAGCGGCAGACGTGCATTGCACATATACAACAGACACAAATGTTAGGATCTGAAATTACTCCCTTCACCGTATTGACATGGAATGTGAACGGCCTCAGGGACAAATTCAAGAGGGGGCTAGTGTAATCCTTTATCAGACGTAGACACCCCGATGTGGTGATGTTACAGGAAACTCACCTAAGGGGCACCAAATGTGGGTTTCTGGCGAGAGGGGCTTACACGGTCCTGGCCCACGCGGGGTACACCTCCGGCTCCAGAGGAGTGGCGATCCTCATTAAGAGGTCGCCCCCCTTCTGTGTGCAACAAACATGGCTAGATCCCCAGGGCACATATGTCGGAGTGACCGGGAGATGGGGCAGAAGAAATGTGACTCTGGTTTCAATCTACGCACCACCGAAACTACAAGCACGCACACTAAATAAACTGACAGAAATATTGCTGGAGACACCGGGCTCACTGTATGTTATAGGGGGAGACTTTAACGAAGTAATGCACACTTCCATAGACCGAACAGGGGATCATGCCCAGGGACCCCAGACCTCATTGATAACACGCCTTACTGAGACACTAGGTTTAGTGGATGTCTGGAGACACTTGAAACCGGAGGTGAGACAATATTCCTATTACTCAGGTGCACATAAGGTCTATTCCCGACTGGATTATTTTTTTCTCCCGAAAGGTGAAATACGAGAAATATACGAGGCACAATACTTAGCTAGGGGCCTATCGGATCATTCCCCGTTATACGTGCGGATAGGTGACCGACTACAAGACCGAAACACATGCTGGCGCTTAAATGCGTGGAACCTCCAAAATGAGACAATATTGAAAGGCATTAGAGCTGACACCGCAGTTTTCCTCGAAGAAAACTTGGGATCGGTGCAATCCGGTGTTATAGTATGGGAAACCTATAAAACAGTCCTACGAGACAGAGCACAGAACCGTATAGCGTGGGATAGGGAAAAAGAAAAGGAAGAACTTACACAACTAGAAGCCCAGATCTTAATCCTTGAGGGAAGGAACATAACGCATTCCGATCCCCAGATTTTAAGGCAATTGATAGACACACACCAATACAAAGATTTAGCAACCCAGGCCGCTAAAGCACAGGCCCAAGCGACCCTGCATAAACTTTATGATGTGGGAGACAAATCCGGAAAGCTTCTAGCCTGGCTCAGTCGGAAAGAAATAGAGGCCCGATGGGTCGAACGTCTCTTGGACCCACTAGGGATACCACAAGACAAAGATGAACAGATATTGCAGAGTTTCGCGTCCTACTACGCAGACTTCTATGAGGCCCGCCACTTATGTGCCCCCCCATGACATTACAGCATACCTAGAAGAGGTAGATACAACCATACTGGAAGACACGGACAGAGTAGGGTTGGATTCTGACATCACAATTGAAGAAGTCAAGGCAGCTATAGTCCAGTTACGCCCAGGTAGGACACCAGGACCAAATGGCCTGCCAGCAGAACTCTATAAAAAATGTATGGACCTTGTTGGTCCACACCTCTTAAACCTTTTTAAGGAAGCAGGCGAAGATGGAGTCCTTCCGCTAGATTTACGCATGGCCACAATCATACCAATCTACAAACAAGGGAAACCGAAAGATAAGTGCGACTCCTACCGCCCAATATCCTTACTCAACACAGAGGTGAAGATACTGTCAACCATCCTGGCCACAAGACTGCGCCAAGTGATTGCGACCCTGGTACACCAGGACCAATCGGGTTTCTTACCTGGCCGAACGACCAGGTTGAACCTGCGAAGGACCCACAATTAGATGATGGAGGTCAAAGACAGAGATACCCCACATTTGTTGTCATTTTTAGACGCAGAGAAAGCGTTTGACGCAGTCCATTGGCCCTTCCTGGAGGCCACCTTGATTAAATTCGGTTTAGGCCACAACTATAGGAAATGGGTGGGATTAATGTATAAAGACCCCAGAGCTTGAGTCCGGGTAAATGGAAGGACCTCCGAAGATTTCCCCATAAGGTGTGGTACTAGACAGGGCTGCCCGCTGTCCCCACTACTCTTTGCCCTCACGATAGAGATTCTAGCCTGTTTGGTGCGCCAACACCCAGGGATACAGGGATTTCTAATCAACCCAGAGGATGATATGGCTGAGAAGATTTCCTTGTATGCGGATGACATATTATTATATATTACACACCCAGACACAACGATACCTAACCTGTTCCAATCAATCAATCAATCAATCATGTCACTTATAAAGCGCACTACATACCCGCGAGGGTCTCAAGGCGCCACACAATAGCCAACCATGGACAAAACTCGGGCTACACAATCAACTGGCATAAATCCGTGATATACAACCCAGGCATGTTAAACACGTGGCCCACACTCCCTGGAGATCTCCAGACTACAAACAGTGGGTTTACCTACTTGGGAATCTACCTTACGAAAGATAAAAACCTCTGCTATCAGAGAAACATTAAACGCATACTTACGAACTTTAAGGAAGATGTGCAACGATGGAATTCACTCCCACTCACAATATTGGGCAGGGCCGCCTTGTTCAAAATGATTACACTACCACAATTTTTATATGCCCTACAAAACCCATACTTCCCCCTACCACAAATAATTTTCCGAGAGATAGCGGCTGAATTACCTTCTTTCTTGTGGCTAGGGAAACAGCCCAGGATTGCGCTTCATACTTTACAACGCAATCAGTACAATGGGGGAATATCCTTACCTGATATAGAAGCATACTATTGGGCGGAGCACCTAACCCCAATTAATGAGTGGATACATTCACCAGGGGCGCACCCCCACCTACAGGTTGGAGAGGGCAACCATGAGCGGCTGCACATTTCTGCACTTTTTATATGGTGGCAAAGGCAAGGGGAAGCTCCTCCCGGCCACTCAGGTTACCATAGAATCCTGGGGAAGAGCTACGAAGACAATGGGGTAGGAACATATATTGACCAAAGAGACACCCCTGTGGCACTGCTCCTGGCTCAAACAACTGCACAAACTGAAGGGCTTTGGAGGGTGGGATGTCATATGTATCTCCACGCTAGGAAATATTATCCACAATGGTATGCTCAAAAGCTTTGATGCTCTCAAGGCTGAATTCACATTGCACTCATCCCAGCTCCTCAAGTATGCACAGCTTAGACACGCTTGGCTAGCGGAAAATAGGGGTGACTCCCCATTGCCGGAATATGCTCCACTAGAGGGGAGACTGCTCCAGGAGTATATCACAACCAAGGCCGTCTCACTGACGTACAAGACCCTGAATAATAATGCTCCAGACAGACTGGGCAAGCTGCGGTCTACTTGGGAAGGTATTCTGGGCAAGCTAGAAAACATAGACTGGGAGGCAGCTCTGATGAACCCCAGAGAGGTAGCGATTAAATCACGACTTCGCCTCATACAATATAAAATACTGCATAGAACATATTATGACCGGGTTCGATTACATAAAATAGGACGAGCAGAGGATCCTAAATGCCAGAGATGTGGACACAGAGAAGGCGATTTTTACCATATTATCTGGGAGTGCGTCCGGATACAGGCCTGCTGGGCAAAGATAACGCAGGAATTAGGCAAAATACTAGAAGCTACGGTACCCTTAGAACCCAAATTTATACTATTGGGCATCTCATATGATGTTGATCTGGGTAGACCTCAATTAATCTTCCTTGCACTGGCGCTGGTAGTGGCAAAAAAGAGGTGGCGAGGAAATGGGGAGCCACAGACACACTACTGCTACGAGAATGGAGGGCGGGGATGGATATGTATATGGCAGCCGAAAGGGTCACATACAAAGCGAGGGGCTGCCCGAAGAAATTTCATAAGGTTTGGGGCAAATGGAGGAAGTATTACGGTCTTGACGCAATAGTGGGGGATACTCAACTGGATCCTAATGGACGAGTTCTCCCAGACACTTCAATAACCTGATGATCCCTGGCTATTCAGGGGAGGGGGTAGCCCGAAGGAACTGTTTTAAATATGTGGTTACCGCATGTCTACGCTGCAAAAGGGTATGTAAACTGCATGCAGATAACTTGTTTTGTATGCTGACTAATAACATCAGAGGCTGTATGACTGCATCTGAAGTTAATAATGTTTTGTTTGTTTTTGAAAATGATAATAAAAATATTTATTTAAAAAAAAGTATATGGATGTAATTATACAAGGAGACATATATATATGGTCATAACACCATATATCACAGATTAACCTTTAGATTTTTTCATGTGAACGACTCCCTGTGCACCCTTGTTCACATATTTCTGTATTGTACCCAAGAATATGGCTGCACTGGTTCTTGAATGCTTGAGATGCTGGATTCTCTTAATTGCCCATTAGGGACATTTTGGAATGTCAATAACTAAGAGAGGACATTTATTGGTGATGAACAATTGATGACTTAATAGACTGTTGGGTCAGGAAATGTAACAGTTGCAAGACTAGTGATAAAACTGATAAGAGAACAACCTTATTCCATCACAAAACAAATGGACAAGTGGAAAGGTTCAATAGAAAAATCAAGGAATCAGTACAATTGACTATAAAAACACATTTGGACTGGAAGAAGGCACTTCAAGACATTTTGTTGATGTACAGGGTTACTTCAAGCAGTGTTACCGGTAAATCCCCTTTTGAATTGTCACAGGGTGTGTTGCGGGGTTGAAGCTTTTTCTTAGTGGCTAAGAGAAAAGTTGTGAAGGACCAGGATGTTGATTATTGCAGTATTTACCAGAAAGTCAATGAGTACAGAAACAAAATGATGTTTTACATGTCTAGAAGGAGGTGCAAGAAAAGTTTGGAACCCATTAATGCAGGGAAATATGTGACGATTAAACTAAGGATTTGGGATGAAACAGCTATTTGGTCTGGTTCCATTAGAGTTACAGAAGTATATTCTAAATCAGTTAGAGTTGAAGAGGGTAAGGTGTGGAATATGAGTCATGTTTCTGTGTATCAAGAAATCAAGAAGGTGGTGTGGAGGGTGAAAAGTATGAGTGTTTTTACCTAGTAGTGTTGGCGATTGTTGGAAATGGCCATTTCTGCAGGGTCACCCCCAAACATTTTGCCTTCCTCCTCCCCTTTCTGAAGAATTTGTTTTTGTTGGTCTTATGACTCTTTACACTGCTAACCAGTGCTAATGTGCATGTGCTCTCTGCTTAAAACATGGAAACATTGGCTTATCCACAACTGGCATATTTAATTTACTTTTAGGTCCCTAGGAAAGTGCACTACATGTGCCTAGGGCCGGTAAATTAAATGCTACTAGTGGGCCTGCAGCACTGATTGTGCCAACCACTTAAGTAACATGTCTCAAGCCTGCCATTTCAGAGCTTGCGTGTGGAGTTTTAAACTGTCATGTCGACCCAAACCTTTCATTTTAATACATCTAAGTCACCCCTAAGGCAGGCCTTGGACAGCCCAAGGACAGGGTGCAGTGTATTTAAAAATTAGGAGATGTACTTTTACGTTTTAAATGTCCTGGTAGGGAAATACTCTTAAATTCGTTTTTCACTACTAGAAGGCCTATCTCTCCCACAGGATAACATTGGGATTACCTTATTGCATTTTATAAGTGTCATTTCTAATTGGGAAGAGATTGAACCCCAAGTTATGTGTCTCTGCAATCACAATTTATAATCACAACTTATGGTGAAATCCGATTTTCAATTGTAATTCTGAAAATGCCACTTTTAGAAAGTTATCAAATACAAAAAGGGAACCTGACTCCTTCACAACTTGCGCTCTTTTGCTTTAGAGCATCAATCAAACAACTAACTTTTCTGTTTGAATAGGTTATTTATTTAACCATTCCATTTAGAATTATTTTCGTATATTTTTTTACCAAAATTCAAATGCATGAAAAGAAGAAAAACACTTAATTTTCAAATGACATATACAAACAATTCATTCGACAATTCACAGAAAACATTCATAAACAAACAGTGAAATGTGACATCACTATGTACATTAATTCAACAAAACCATTATATTTACACCATTTCATCTGACGATTAGGCAAGCCTTAGAACTACCAATTGTGTCAAGCTCAAGGAAATGCCTAACACAGGGAGCTAATTTATGCGTACAGACAGGGGATAATTATCAGTCCATTTCCCTCGAGCAGTAACGCATATTAATTCACAGTTCCTCCGTGTTTAAAGATGCCAACGCGTTTCAAGTCCCAGGCTTGTAGTACTGGGACTCTCATCAGGGCTTCATATTAATGGGTGTCAAAGTGTTCCTGCTTGGACAGGGTGCATACCTTTGCCAACCAGAAACCCAGTTTCTAACAGTGATAGTCCTATTGAGGAAGACAGTAGTAAGTTTTTGGAAGTACGTAGTTTGTATTTCAAGAATGGGAGTTTTCTGGGTAATGGGAAAGGATGTGTTAATCATTTGGCCGATCACATTTTCCATTTTAGGAGTAAGACGTCCTGTGAAGACAGTGATGGTGCCCCTTCTAATGCTTCTGTGTTAGGCTGTAGACAGAGTGTAAGAAAGAGAAGTGTGCCCATGCAGTTCTGTGATTACTTCGTTTAGCTTTGTTGATGCTTTATGGTCATCTTTAGTTGATGCTTCAGAAAATATCAGGAGTTCCTGAGACATCCTGAGTCTCTAGCATCTAGCTAATTCTCAAATGAACAGCCTTGGAGGGTGGTGTAATGTAAAGTAGTGGGGTCAGAATGATTGCTTGAATTGATGTTGATAAGAAACCTATAATCCTGCTTTATCTTCTTGTGTAAAAGATCACATGGGATACCCGATCCACCAATCAGAAAGCATGGGCATTTTAACTAAGATATAAAAAACAGTGGTTCACTGAGAACAAACGTGGCGAAATTATTTATTCCTACATTGATAACACTGGAGTGCTCACAGAGAGATGATCACAGAGTGCAGCTAACATGATATAGTGGCAAGTTCTATAATGAGTAAAAAGCAAAAGACTTTAGACTCAATGGAATTCAGGGGCACATTCTAAATAAAAGATAGGCATCTTTCAAATACAACTTGACCATCTAATCTGCCTTCAACAAGGACTATCTCAAGCAATGAGTGCACTCCATCTTGAAATGTCTGTAATACACTAAACCATTAACTAACCCAAAATTGATTACTGCACTAAAATGAGGTTGCTGTTGGCATGGAGCTGCCCAGTGGTGCATGCATTCTGCAGACGGTGGTGGAGAATGTGAATGCTGTCATGCAGATGCCTCTTGTGGTTGACCCTACTGTTTGCCTGTTGGGTGACGTTCACCGCCCGAGAGACCGAACAATGGAGTTTAGGTTTGTACACCTACTGCTGCTACTGGCTAAACGGCAGGAAGCAATTACCTGGATGGGACTGATGGGTCCTAGTGTGGAAAGATGGAAGGCGAACGTGGCCAAGTGGGCAGTGGCTTTAGAGGTGTGACTGAGGCAATATACACATGAGAATATATACCTGTACATCACATGCGTTTACAACGCATGCGATTACAACGCGGTCGTTACAACGACCGCGTTGTTACATCGCAGTACCATTACAACGCAAGTCGTTACAACAATTTACTGTAGGGGGCGCTGGATGTTGGAATAGTATAATTTACTATTCCTTAGCTTAGAGCGCCCCCAACAGCAAGTCCTTGTAACGACTTAAGTTGTAATGGTACTGCGATGTAACAACACGGTCGTTGTTACGCATGCGATGTAATGGCTGTTTCCCTACACATGATGATGAGGTAAGGGAGGACTTGGGGAGGTGGACGGAACTCCTGGCCAGGTTTATAGGCTCATGGGGAACACTCAGTCACAGACCGCAATGGAGGATGGAGACTCTACTGACTCTGACGATGGCTGAACTGTATTACGATTATGAAGGAATCTGCTCGGATTTGGGTGTGCTGTTCCTGGAATATATTAGGAACGTCATGTGGGGACCATATATCTTTGTGACATAGCTGGAGATGGCTATTGTTTGTGTAACTGTTGATGTTACAATTTGATAAAACCAAAAAAAATGAGGTTGCTGAAAAACCATGGGGCCCAGAGAGTTACTGGCGCATGATCCTATTGAGAGAACAAGAGGATTAGGAGGAACTGCAATAGACAAGAATTACATTTTATTCTGTATAGTCAGAAGCATCCATGGATCTGATGTTATATCTTTTTACTGAAGTGTAAAGAGGGTAAGTCTGACACCCAACCTTATTGGGAAACAAGGATTTCATTGAGAGTAACATGCCAGTTTTGGCACGTGGCCATCCTGGACCCAACTGGAAACTGCATCTCCTCTGTTGATAAAAGTGGAATAACTATCATGGAGTGCCACATATCACTATAAGTTTTAAGGTACATGGGTTCCTATATATTAGATAAACAAATAGGACTCTGAGAGCAAATAATAATGCCCAGGGGATGTCCAATCAACAGTTAAACCAACATTTTATTAAAGCATTGAAAGTAAAAACACATTCATAAGAGTGGGTACCCCAGTGTGGTGAACCTCAACAGGTATTGAGAAGAACTCACAGGCAAAAACACATAGTGACCTAAACTTTTTCCAGAATCAAGGTCACTTATTAACAAAACACAGCACTACTGCACCCATAAACCAATTGTACATGATCAGGCGGGTAAGATAGACTAGGTTGGCAACATTTCGATCCACTCAAATTATAGGATCATCATCAGGAAAACACATAGTTTGCCTGGATACCTAAATCAATGCAAGAGAAAATCAATCAAAATTAATCAATGAAATGAAAAATATATTTGTAAAGTGCTCTAATACCCTGCGGTGTCTTAAAATGTATCAGTTTATTGACAGGGAGCCAATGTAGGTGCTTAAGTGCTGAAGAAAATGATTGTTGCTTAGGAATGCCCAAAATGAGTCGGGCTGCTGCATTTTGTTAGATCTGGATTTTGTTGAAGCATTTTTTCTGAATATTGACAAACAGAGAATTGCAATAGTCTATTCTTGAGAGAACAAGGGAGGTGGTCACCGTTTTCTGCAGATCTTTAGGAATAAAAGGAAAAACTTTCCTGAGAAGTTTGATGGTAAAAAATGAGGCTGAGGTGCTGGAGTTTACGTGGCCCTCAAAAGAAAGTTTACTATCGAAAAACAGTCCCAGGTTCTTGACTTTGAAGGAGGGAGTAGGAGGTGTGCCAAGCTCTGTCGGCCACCATGAAGGGGACCACAGTGAGGAATTTCTGCCGGAGTAGAACCTCAGTTTTTCCAGAGTTAAGCTTTAGGCAATTGTGGGTCATCCAATTCCCGACCTGAACCATGCAGTCGCAGAAGCGTGAAGCCGTTTCTACTGGGTCTCTCTTCAGAGACACCACGATTTGGGTGTCATCTGCATATGATACTGCTGAAAACCCAAACGATCTGATCAATTTAGCCAGCGGTGCCACGCAAATGTAAAAAAGGGTGGGGCTCAGAGATGAGCCCAAGAGGAACACCGCATGGCAAGGAGAAAGGAGGGGAGTTAAACTCTTCAAGTGCTACAAATTGCATTTGGTCAAACAGAAAGGATTTCAGAAGAGCAAAAGCTTGGTCCATGATCTGAATAGAAGAAAGTCAGCCAAGGAGGATATTGTGATTAATTACATCAAACGCCACCAAAAGATCTGAAGGCGGCATTGCCTCCTGCATCAATGGTCTAACGAATTTACTCCTATGCCGTGATTAGGGCGAGTTCTGTACTGTGGTGGCTTCTGAAGCCAAATGGAGAAGGGTCCAGGTGGTCATGTTCATGGATGAAGGCTGTCAGTTGAGAATGAATAGCTTTCTCAATAATTTTAGCTGGGAACCGCAGGCGGGAGATAGGCTAGTAGTTGTTTAGGTTTGAGACATCCAATTTGGACTTCTTAAGAAGGGGGAGAATGGATGCTAATTTCCATTTTAATGGAAAGTAAGCCTGTGCTGAGTACCTAATTAAAAAGTTTCGTAAGGTGTTATGCTAGGCAAATGATTTTTGGAGGGCATGGACAGATTTTATTAGAGTTATGAGTCTCAGCAATTGACTAAGGGAAAGATAGGAGAAGAAGGACAGAGTCCCAGGGTCATTACCACACTTCTGGGAGATGAAAAGTTTTGTTGGGACGACATGGCCTGAATCAGGTGGCTGAACTTCTGTTGGGTCAGACCTGAGTTGAGGATTGGCAGCAAAAAGGTTAAAGACTGCGTTAACCCTGAAAAAGGACGCTAGGGAATTACAAAAATTTTGACTAGTGTTATTATTTTTATTTTTGGGGGTTTTAATTAATTTTTTTACTGTAGTGAAGAGCTCTTTAGAAGAGTTCTTGGAAGATTCAATTTTGTTAGTGAAGTAACTCGTTTTCTCTCTTCAAATCAGATTTTTGTAAATTAATAAAGACTCCTTGCACAGTTGCTTATTTGAGGGGTCATAGTTAACCTCCATTTCCGTTCAAGCCTGAGGCAACCCAGCTTCTGTAGTCTCAGGTTTTCAGAAAAACCAGGGTTCTGAAGGGGATGATCTTGAGTTTTTATGGGCTTTGAAAGGGGCTAGTTGGTCTACAGCTGAGTCTATTCAGAGGTGATAGGAGCTGACCGCGTTGTCAATATCTAGGGAGGCTATTGGCTGTGAGGAAGCTAAAGACCTTTCCAGAAGATCCAAATTGATGTTGTGCCATGGGCGTGAAAGCTTAGGGGGTTGATGCTGCATTGTGACTGGAGTATTTAAGGTGAAAGTAAGATTGAACATGACTGCAGAATGATCTGACAAAGTCAGTGGTAGGAAGGGGATAAAATGTAGGTGCGGATTATCTGAAACAATTTCATAAAGGCAGTGGCCTGCTGAGTGAGTAGGTCCGTGCACTTGTTGTTCTAAACCCAAACTATTCATTACATCTGTGACATAGGCTGAATCACTGTTGGAAAGGTCATCGAAGTGAAGATTAAAATCCCCAAGCACGGTAAAATCTAAAGAGTCCATTTTGGTGTCAAATAGCTGACAAAGATTAGAGATAGATGTGACCTTAGAACCAGGGGGAGGTAAATCAACTAGCCATTGAATGAGTAACACTTAGCAAGTTCTATTTTAAAGAAAAGAGCTTCAGGTTCACGAATACCTTCATAGCCTGATGTAATGCTATTAAGAATGATATATTGACCATTGGCTCCATTTTGCATAATGGACTCCATTTTCTGTGCTGACTCCATCTTGTGTAACAGACTCCATTTTTTGCGCTTGCATGTAGCTGCAAAGTGGGGAGGGGATGTTTTCGCCCCTTCACTTGTTTTCGCTCCTCAACGATCAGAGTGAACTGGAACATGTTGTGTGGGATGCATGCTTGGTACCTTTCAGGGAATGTGTGGAATGTACAGCTCTGTCTCGGAGTCAAAATACAGGGGCCTGGCCAGCTTCTGTCTTGACCTTGATACAGACCAGTGCAGCCAGCTCAGTTTTTCGTAACAGAAGAAGGCGGCGAGGTTTCTAGAACCTTTGCCTCACGTTGAGTAAAAGGTATTAAAGGCGGAGAATGTTGACAGGCAGATTGGAGCTCACTTGTGGGGTAGACGTGCCGTCACAAGAAGAATCTGGATTTCAGTCCTGATCGCGAGTCTTGCCTGGCTGTCAACCGGCTCCCCAGCTTGAGTTGGCAAGGATGTCGAATGAACAATCGGTGAGTTGTTACTTACTTTGTGTATATAATTTCTAAGTTTCTTTGCTACATGTATATGTGCTACATGTTATTCTGGTTTTGTGCTTAAGTTACTTGATATTTGGGAGTCTGCATCAACCAATATATATTTTGCCTTCCTTTCCAAAATATTGAATTAATAAACATGTGTGTGTCACTTTAAATGCACCTGAATTTGTTTTCTTGCCTCGCCTTAAGAGAGTGCTGGGTCTTGTTTTATCGCCTCGTCTTTCGGGAGTGCTGTTTTACATGTGTTATTTAAAGGTGTAGTGCATTTGCCTCCCCTCGGGAGTGCTGGGTTTAGGTGTGTCAAATTAGTAGCACGACACCTGAAAACGAGGTTTTGATAGGGCTCCAGTAGATAATAGCTAATCCACTGCCTCTTTTCCCAACCCTATCCAGTCTGTAAACCGAGTAACTGGATGGAACTTCATTGCAAAATCGGGCCCGGAGCCGACATTGGCTCAGGTCTCTGGGACAAAGGATATGTCTATTGAATTGGATTCCAGGAAGCTAGAACATTCTAGCGCATTTTTGATTAGAGACCGCACATTGATGAGAGTGCAGTGATATGTATGTTTGAACTTGGGAGTTTTAGTTCTGGGTACTTTATTTGGTCTGGTGTTTTTACCAGGAGGTTGGTTAGTGAAAGCTGGCATATGACAGGTTGTACCATCCAAGGAGTCCAGTGGTTTTAATGTGGAGCCAGGACAGCACTTACCTGCCATTTTAAGCATCAAAAGCTGTTCCCTGGTGTAGGCAAGAGAGGCTTTGGGTTGGGAAGTTAATCCGGTATAATGGCTGGTGCTGAGCATGATCTGCGTGCGGGCGGGCACAGACAGACCTGCCTTTGGCGCACCAGCGGCACACCCGCTGCATGTGGACGCACTCTTAACTGATTGAAATAGACCTTCGCGAGAGCGGGCATGTCCTGGTGCTGGCACTAGACACGGCGTTAGTGAAAACAGTGGCAAAACTAACAAGGGCTTGTTGTCGGAGTCCAGCAACCCCTGCAGCTCTCGCAGGCTCCCAAGCGAGCAGATGCATACTGGCAAAAATAAATATAAACCAAATAAAAAGTGAGAAAAGGGACCACATAAAACCAATTAAAACAGGTGGGAGAGAACTCCCTTCCAATGTGGCGTGCAGAAGCAGCTGTGGAGCCAGGCACCTCCGAGGGCAGAAGTGCCTACAAGGAAACAAACGCTAAGCTACGGGTGAGCTGTGCGGACGCGCTCTCACCTTATTGAAATAGGCCTCCATGAGAGGGGGCGTGTCCTGGTGCCGGCACTAGAGCGCGGCGTTAGTAAAAACAGTGGCAAAATGAACAAGCATTTCCAATGCAATAGGTCTTGCAACTGCGAGTTTTGGAACTATTGGCATTGTAAATGGCAATGCCTTTTAAAAAATTAAAAGCCATTGTTATTTACAATACCAAAAGCAACACATATTGCATTGCATAACGCGGTGTCCATGAAGACGGCGCCGCGCTCATTAAAGTAAAAAAAAAGAAAGAAAAAAAAAGAGTGAGGGGTGTAATTATGATCCAGTACACTCTGGAGGAGGCGTGCCTCTGAAGGCGCGAGGGGTGTAATTCCTCCTTTCCTTTTGCCTCCAGGCCTCTGCGTCCCCCCTCCCCCACTCCCACTCCCACCCCCATTGCTCCTTCACCTAGGTCTAATTTGGTATGAAATTAGGAAATCCGGAAAAGCTCAAGTGGCTTTGAAACTGGTTCACGGGGGGGGTGAGAGCCCCCCATCTTTCTTTCCAGCTACCACTTGTAACAAAACCCCATTGCTGCCTCGACACAGAAGTAGGGAGGGGCGTGGTCGCTGTGTTTAGAAACACTGTTTGGGGAAAGGGATTCTCAAGAAAAGTGTTGAGCTCCGTTACACTCTACTGTGTAGTTGGGAGGGCTGTTAAGTTCTGGAGGGCCAATTTAGTGGGCTGATGCCAGTGCTACAGCGCTTCGGCTGATACTGCTTTTCATCTTTGCAAGGTGGATAATGAGGCCAAACCAGCTGGGTAATAAGGCAACTATTGGTATAAACGCAAGAGAAATATTTCCATTGCGCTGTGTGGGTAAACTCTTCAAAAGTGGCCAGGGCCTGATAGATTTTGTGACACTGCAGCCATGGCTCTATTCTCTCATAATAATAAAAACCAGCAGCTCCGCGCACACCCTCAATCACTTCACTCATCCCATGCAGTCCCGTACCGACGGACTTTGAGCACTCAAAGAGGACACGGCATACCTGACCAATTGCTGCATCTTGAACAAAGCAGGCAGAAATCCCCTGTATTGTACATGTGAAACACATCGGAAAGAGCTCGCGCTGCTGCCGCCCTCCTCCCATGTTGTTTTAGCGGTCCCTGCCCGTGGTAGACGCGCGCTACCTGGTGGTGGTGGTGGGGGCGGGGTTTGAAGCAAGTAAAGGCACGCAGAGTGGCCATTACGTGCATACAAAATAAAGCAAGACGCGCGGCCGCTATGAATAAATGTAAAATAAAACTAGGCGAGGGGGGAGGGTGTGTAAACATTTCCATGCAGCCGCCATTGCATGGTACTTAGATGGGAAAAAAAGCATTTAGGGCAGCTTGACTTCCAGTCCGGTCGTAGGCGATTTCTTGGTCTTTATGCGCCATTTTGTGTCCCGGGCCTCAGGGATCTCGGCAACCAATAACAGACTTCCCGGGTCCGCTAGAGCCGCCGTTTTCAGCCCTGCTGCTGATCCGAGTATTCCGATTACGGAATTATACTAACTGTGCCCTACAAGATATTATTTTTAGGTGGTAACAACAGATCTCTTTACAGGACATTTAAGTTCGATACAATTCTATTTTAGTATATTGATAAAGATTTGCCCCACTTTTACTTCAACCCAGTCCAAAGAGACCACCCACCTCCCCGAAGCTCTGCCTACCTCATAACACAACAGCCTCAGCCATAAATAATACTTGTGCTCGTGCGATGCCCGGTTTCACTTCCCTCTATAAGGGTGCTGATGTTAACTAACCGGAGGGGCGCAAATGGGAAACTCACCGAGTCTCTCCTCGTCCTACTAATGCCCGTATTCGGGTGCTTCTTCGTCGTCCAGTTTGTACTCTGTGAATTTGGAGTAAAACTGCACCCCGTTTTGCTTCGCCAAGTGGTAGTTTCTTAAGCCCTGTATGATGTCTGTAATGAGGTTCAGTATGCTGCTGTCTTGGAGCTCGACCGGCTCGGTCCTCTCTTTGCAGCCTCCGGCCGTCAGCATGCAGAGGAGCAGCACCACCTCTAAGGGGCACCTCGGCTGGCTCATGGCGCTTAGGCAGGTGGGGACAGCCTCCGACAGCTCCGGCTCCCGCTGCGAGACGCAAACACATGTTCACGGGAGGAAAACTGCAAGACCCTCGTCAAAAACTATGCAAACATTACCCACGCACATTCACTGCACTTCTCATGTATGCGTCTGGGAAGATCGGCTGTGTGCACGTAGAAATTAGCTTAGGGAAGCGCGCCTGCTGTGCAGGAGACAAAAAAAAATACATAAACAGAGCGTGGTGTCCCTGAAGTGAACGCCGCGCTCAACTTCAAAGTTTTAAAACAAGCTCTCCAAAGGCAGCCGCTTGTTTATATTTGCATCGCCTACCTCTCCGTGTACGTAGCGCCACTGCTGTCCTATTGGACAGGCCAAAATAACACATAATAACACACCTCCTTTAGATAAGAAATACCCTCACGACAGCCGTGAAGCAAACGATCCAGTCCGGATGGGCCGTCCTAAAAGGAGACAGGGCTGTAACAAAGAAGCCTCATTTTCAATCGAAGGCCACCATTTAGCATAAACGATGACGCCAGCCAATGAAAATGATGGGCAGGGCTTCAAGTCCCCTTCAGAAATCTCCTTGATCACAATAGCCCTTGCAGAGCGAGCAGCGCATGCGCGCTGCAACGCTAGGCGAGACCTAAAAAGGGCTTGTTGACCTGGGTCCAACAACTCCTGCAGCTCTCGCAGGCTCCCCTGCAGGCAGATGTGTACTGGCGAAAATTAATATAAACCAAATAAAAAGGGAACGCATAAAACTAATTAAAACAGGTGAGATGTGGCATGCAGAAGCAGCTGTGGGCCAGGCACCTCCGGTGGCAGAAGTGCCTACAATGAAACAAATGCTACACTACGGGTGAGCTGCGCGGACGCGCTCTCACCTGATTGAAATAGCGCTCCATGAGAGGGGGCCTGTCATGATGCCAGCACTAGAGCGCGGCATTAGTAAAAACAGTGGCGAAAAAAAGGATTGTTGACCGGGGTGCAGCAACTCCTGCAGCTCTCGCAGGCTCCCCTGGGATCAATCTTCATCAGTAAAAACGTGTGCATTGTGCAGATAAGGAAGTATTGGTGTTGCCAAGCGAGCTCACAACTCTTAGACTCTAATGTTTTATCACAGGTAAATTCAAAGTGACCAAACACAGACATTAACTCCATGATTTGTGCTAGAGGGTCTAAAATGTCTAAGAGCTTATCTTGATCGTGGTTGAGAGCTTCATCTACGCCCTTTTTTAAGATTTTTATCATTCTTCACCAGAAAGGCTACTATGAAAGGATTTAGGTCTGGTATATGCCAGTTTTCTGGAACAATTCAGATGAGCGCCCTCAAACCTCAGCAGGTTTCTGTTGGTCTTATCCACTAGACACTGAATCCTGTAACAAATCCTGTCACAAAATCTGTTATAGTCGAAGATGGAGTCCCTTCCATTGCCCTGATGCCTCAGTGTATTTAAGCCAAAATAAGGTGCACCTAGGACACTTAAAATAACATGATCTAACATAATCTTTAGGACCCTAATGAAGGACCAGTCGGGGGACCCTGCACCCCAGACGAGTCATCATTGCTATCAATTAATGGGGAAGAAATGTAATCACAGGGAACACAAAGGGAAATATATTTGTAAGTATTCATTAAGTGTTAATCAATTATTTATAAAATATCACCAAACCAAAATAACACAGTGACCCACTAAGGAAACAGAGCTAAACTTCCCTGCAAGTGAGTGGACATCTTAGACACTATAGTGTCTTCCTGTAGTGGTTCAGCCAAGAGGAGAAAATCCTGTTAGGTTAGCTACAATGAAAAACATCAAATTACGTTGTTAGACTTGGCATCCTTGGAGTGACTTTTTGCCTCTACCTCCTGTATTTTTGATGCTGTGCTGGATTTCGTTTTTCATGGCTTAGATGCTTTGGGCACTTTGCCACTGCTGATCAGTGTCAAAGTGCAAGTGCTCCCTGTATAAATTATTATTATGATTGGTTATCCCTGATAGGCATGTTTGATTTACTAGTAAGTTAGTCCGTATTAAAGTGCACTGAATGTGCCAGGGCCTGTAAGTCAAATGCTACTAGTGGGCCTGCAGCACGGGTTGTGCCATCCACATAAGTGGTCTTTTCAAATGTGACTCAGACCTGCCACTGCAGTGTCTGTGCAGTTTCAACTGCCATGTCGACCTGGCAAGTGCACCCACTTGCCAGGCCCTAACCTTCCCTTTTCTTACATGTGAGACACCCCTCAGGTAGGCTCAAGGTTCCCCCATGGGCAGGGTGCAGTGTCTGTGAAAGGTAGGACATGTACTGGTGAGTGTGACATGTCCTGTTAGTGAAATATTGCCAATTTCATTTTTCACTATTGAAAGGCTATCTGTCCCATAGGCTAACATGGGAGTTACTTTGTATAGTATAACTTCCCATTGGGACACGTTAAAGAAATGGAGTTTAGGCTCTTTGAACTCAGAATGTAATAACAAATCTTTTAGTAAAGATGTTTTTTAAATTGTGTGTTTGAAAATGCCACTTTTTAAAAGTAAACAAACATCCATTGAGAATGCACTCCTTCCCTTAATGTGACACCATGCTTCAAGACTTAATTCAGAAATGCGTGCGGTCAGTGCTGTGGATCGCCCCCACCACAGGTAATACAAAAGTATGCAAAAGAAAGCACTGTTCTCGTGCTTGTTTCTGCCGCACTGCGAAAGTCGGGAACTTGTCCCTCCATAAGTATCAAGTTCATCCTGGTATTCAAATGTACACCCATATTCACTTGCTTTCACCAGCTGTTGTTTGTAACGTATCCTTTCTCTTCTTCATCACAACGGAGACAGCGTGAGTCAATTTGTAATCTTTATTTAACATTTCTAATACCAACTGTATGCCATCAAAAGCTTCGTACAGCAGTACGTACAAATTGATCTCAATTTAGGTTTGAAACTCAGCACGAAATGTATTTCTCCAATGCATTTCGAGCCCCTCAGGCTCTTCGTCAGGAAGTTCTAAAACAGATAGAGTAAACAACTTAACCATCTGACATGTGATATAACGTGCAAATTAACTAAATCAAAGCTCTAATTATATAAACACATAGCCCACATCATACTCCCGATTTTATCCAGCAGTCATAAAAATCATCATAAACCTACCACACCCCAATTACCCAAACCCAGTCAGCTTAACCTGCAACTCATGCTCTCCCTTTCAACCCGTGGCTACTCTCTCTTTCTCGCTGTTCTCCCCTTTCTTCTTGCTTAATACCCTCCCTCACCTACACCAGGTTCCCCGTATAGTTCTCTCAAGCGAAACTTGTTAAACTTGTCAAAAATATCTTAACCCTCAACCTCTACTCCATAGATCCACTCCTTGCTGTAATGCCCTCCCCCTACTTGACCTCATCTCTCACTCTTTCCACTTGCAAAAAGTTGCGTGCAGCAATCTCACCTCTTCATGCTTATCTCCATGCACTCGTAGATTCCTCGTACTTCTTAACCGTCAAACCATATTGCCTCCTCCTCAATCTCACAAACTCTTAAATAGCCTAAGGCATATCATGAATTGCTACCACATGACTGCTAACCCACTTCCTGCGCGCGAAATTTTACCAAACTACATCTGGGGACTGCTGAGTTTCAAACCTAATTGAGATCAATTTGTACGTACTGCTGTACGAAGCTTTTGATGGCATACAGTTGGTATTAGAAATGTTAAATAAAGATTACAAATTGACTCACGCTGTCTCCGTTGTGATGAAGAAGAGAAAGGATACGTTACAAACAACAGCTGGTGAAAGCAAGTGAATATGGGTGTACATTTGAATACCAGGATGAACTTGATACTTATGGAGGGACAAGTTCCCGACTTTCGCAGTGCGGCAGAAACAAGCACGAGAACAGTGCTTTCTTTTGCATACTTTTGTATTACCAGTGGTGGGGGCGATCCACAGCACTGACCGCACGCATTTCTGAATTAAGTCTTGAAGCATGGTGTCACATTAAGGGAAGGAGTGCATTCTCAATGGATGTTTGTTTGCCTCGCTATGTCATCGCCTCAAAACGAGTTTTTGCACCCTATGGATTAAGTGGATGTTTGAACAATTTTGAAAATAGTTACTAGAATGTGTTTATCACCACGGAGACAGCGCAAGCATGATGCTGGAGTAAAGCGCAGAACTATCTACATGGATTATAATCAGTTTTTTTGAATCACGGGGGTGTACTGGGATTGTTTTTTGCACAAAATGTGTTTTTGCTTTGTTTATGTTTTGTTTTTGCTTTGTTCATGTAATTGTTTATTTGCGTATCGCATGCCACATTTGAATTTAGCCTTGAACTTTGGGTCATTCGTTGATAGAATGCAACAGGCCACGTTAGAGGGTTTATTTGGAGGTTTTTTCTTTTTCGAGTATAATTGCATTGTATGTATTGCACAGATTATTGTGTTTATTAACAGTGAGGGTATATATCAGACGTCTGTTTCGATATAGGGTGTTAATGAGTAAGTAGGAAGTAAAGGCGCATTCACCAGTGGTTAGGTAGGTGCATTGTGGGAGTCAGAGTCCCCAGATGTAGTTTGGTAAAATTTCGCGCGCAGGAAGTGGGTTAGCAGTCATGTGGTAGCAATTCATGATATGCCTTAGGCTATTTAAGAGCTTGTGAGCTTGAGGAGGAGGCAATATGGTTTGACGGTTAAGAAGTACGAGGAATCTACGAGTGCATGGAGATAAGCATGAAGAGGTGAGATTGCTGCACGCAACTTTTTGCAAGTGGAAAGAGTGAGAGATGAGGTCAAGTAGGGGGAGGGCATTACAGCAAGGAGTGGATCTATGGAGTAGAGGTTGAGGGTTAAGATATTTTTGACAAGTTTAACAAGTTTCGCTTGAGAGAACTATACGGGGAACCTGGTGTAGGTGAGGGAGGGTATTAAGCAAGAAGAAAGGGAGAACAGCGAGAAAGAGAGAGTAGCCACGGGTTGAAAGGGAGAGCATGAGTTGCAGGTTAAGCTGACTGGGTTTGGGTAATTGGGGTGTGGTAGGTTTATGATGATTTTTATGACTGCTGGATAAAATCGGGAGTATGATGTGGGCTATGTGTTTATATAATTAGAGCTTTGATTTAGTTAATTTGCACGTTATATCACATGTCAGATGGTTAAGTTGTTTACTCTATCTGTTTTAGAACTTCCTGACGAAGAGCCTGAGGGGCTCGAAATGCATTGGAGAAATACATTTCGTGCTGAGTTTCAAACCTAAATTGAGATCAATTTGTACGTACTGCTGTACGAAGCTTTTGATGGCATACAGTTGGTATTAGAAATGTTAAATAAAGATTACAAATTGACTCAAGCTGTCTCCGTTGTGATGAAGAAGAGAAAGGATACGTTACAAACAACAGCTGGTGAAAGCAAGTGAATATGGGTGTACATTTGAATACCAGGATGAACTTGATACTTATGGAGGGACAAGTTCCCGACTTTCGCAGTGCGGCAGAAACAAGCACGAGAACAGTGCTTTCTTTTGCATACTTTTTAAAAGTAGGCATTTTCTTATTTAGCCATTCTGTGTGCCTCTGCTGTTTTGTGTATTGACTGTCTGGCTTTAGAGTGACAGGGGCTGGGGATGTGCATTCACTGTAGACAGCCACTTGGGGGGGGGGAGGGTGTCCTGCCTTTCCTGGGTGACTCAGAGCTGAACTGAATAGGCCTTGGCTGCATTTAGAGTAGTGGGAGGAGCTTTCCTTGCACCTTAATATTGGCTGTCTCCCTTGCACAATGCTGTCTCCACCGCCTGTAGTGATGCTGCACCATAGAGGACAGAACTAGTTTTGACTGGGCTCAGAGACTCTGGCCACAAGAGAACAAAGACAAAATGGGGTATAAGTAGTGGACCTTCAACCCCAGAACGTTCGATCACTTCTGGACTCAAGAGGAACCTTTGCCAAGGAGAAGAGCTTTAGAGCTGTGAGGAGGAGTACTGCCCCTTTGCTATGTGCTTTGTGGGGTTGGTCTGCAGCTGCTGCTTCTGCCAAGGAAAATACAAAGACCGCAACTTTGCTAAGACACCTGCTTGAAGAAGAATCTCCAAGGGCTTGTGTGTGCTGGCCTCCTGTTCTGAAGTCTCAGGGACACAAAGACTTCACCCCCAGCTGCCCAGAACTCTACTGCTGAGAGTTCTGACCTGCCAGGAGGTGCCTGTTCCAGTGTTGGGCCTCTGGAGGATTTTCCTGCTGCTGGGAGCTGGAAGAAATCTAAGAGAAGCAAGAAAAACAATCTCCGACACAGTCAGCGATGCCGCTGTGACGTCGTGACCTGCAGCGAGGCCAGGGGCACCGCTAGTGAAGTGCACGATGCACCGCCCAGCCTGCACAGCAGCTCCGACACCCTTCGATGCCTGCTGACGCCTGCAGTTATTGGCCTTCCCAACACCAGCACTCGCACCGACTTCATCACCACCAGCGCCTGCATCCAGTTATCGTGCCACCGATAACTGCCGAGGGTGACTCCACGAATTTGCTGACTTCACATCGCCTCACTGGAACCGACGCATCATCGCCGAAGCAACTGACTTCCCCTGTCCTGGATTGGACATGTTGCCTCCTCCCGGACACAAAGCCTCGCCTCCCCGTGGCAGCCAGGCGAGCAGGCCTCGACCTTGGCACCAACTCCTCACCTCCACAACCCTGTGCATCATCATAGACTTCATTTTCCAAAATACTGTTTGTTTGGGGGTCCGTGTGACTCCGTGCCCGACGCCGTGCACCTCCCGGTTGGCGCCATGCTATGGATTTATTGCTGTCACGTCGTAATAGCCCCAGGTGGAGCTATTTGTTTTCTACCAGTTCTATTTTTGCAATAACTGTTCTAAAATTGTAATTTGATACATGTATGTTGGATTTTTGTAGTTTTGGTCTTGTTGAGTTTAGATAAAGATACTTTATTTTTCTAAACTGGTGTGGTGTCCATTTGTAGTGTTTTCACTGTGCTACTGAGTGTTTTGCGTACAAATACTTTACACATTGCCTTTGGGATAATCCTGTCTGCTCGTGCCAAGCTACCAAGGGGGTGAGCAGAGGTTATCTTAAGTGTGTATCCCCCTGACCCGGACTAGAAGCAAGGGTCCCTACTTGGACAACGGTACATACCTCTGCCAACTAGAGAACCCCATTTCTAACAGACATGCAAACATGGGTGCAACCAACTACCTGATTCAGCATGGGCAAATCCTACTTCTTACAGCCACCTCAAGCAGAGATTTACACATCAACAAAAGCATGACCATGAAACGTAGCCCAATGACTGTAGCCAGTGGTCAAAGTGGGTGTGATCTGAGGAGCATGACGTACCCATACTTTTTAAATTTAAAAAAAACAATTCCCCTACTTTTTGTGAAAAGATAACTGTACCAGGAGGGTTAATTCCGAGAGATGGAATTCTTCAGCTGAAATGTAAGGCAGGGAGTCTCCTGTGCTGTGAAATCGAGGGAGGGGCAGACAGCTAAACAAGGCTTCTTGCCAGTGTGCCTGCTTGCCTGAAAAAAATGTAAATGTCCACAACTGGTTAATATGCAAATGTAAAGGGTGCTTGGCAGCCGAAATTGGCTTTAATTGATGGAATCACTTGAATCTGCTGGATGACACAGATTTATTATGTTGAATGGGAGTTACTAGCTGAGCTGTGAAGTGTGTGCTTTTAAAGGACAGTTTCTCAAAAAATTGCACTACGTACAGTCTGGGTTTTACTAAAATCTATATTTTGAGAGCACTTTTTTTATCTTAAAACTTTTTGCACATTTTGTAGCGGTCTATGTTATACTGTGTGTAATGCAAGTCTAAAATAATGACTTACATATTTTACAGTGCTTTCTGTCACAGACTGGGGCATCCTAGCATTAAACATACACAAGTCACTATTCGCCACTGCACCAACCAAGATTCACTTCTGTGGCTCTCTGGTTACATACACAAATCTCTGCAGCGCATTAACTAATAGAGGTTTCATAATGTACGATAGTGCATTTCTCACTGATTAACTTATGAAGCATTTATTTTTTCTTTAAGGTGTGCCTTATTTTCTATGTAGTTACCTGAAGGTGAAAGACTGAAAAAAGTTATGGAATATTTCGTTTTTTTAACCATGCCTCTGCCCCTACGCTCACTTACCCTCCCCTCTTTGCGCACTGCATCACAGATTTTTAATGCCCTTCGACCACGGACTGTATCTTCTATCCGGGGATGAGTGTAAGAAGTGACCCTGATGTTTCTTGGCCGCTGGCAATGGGAGCTACACATTCAGGTCAAGGTGGCTCCATACTTATTTGCAGCTTTGTTCACAAAGATACAAAATGAACAAGCATTTGCAATGCAATAGGTCTCACATTTACGCGAGACCTATTGCATTGGAAATGGTTGGCATCACGGACAATGGGAAGGAGGGAGGGCGGGGGGAGAAGGCACGGACAACGGGAGGGTGGGCGGGGGTAGAAGGCACGGACAACGGGAGGGAGGACGGGCGGGTGGGGGAGAAGGCACGGACAACAGGAGGGAGGCCGGGCGATCAGGGGAGTAGGCGCGGACAACGGGAGGGAGGGCGGGGAGAAGGCACCGACAACGGGAGGGTGGGGGGAGAAGGCACGGACGACAGGAGGGAGGGCGGGGGTGGGGTAAAGAAGGCACCAAAGCATGCCGTTACTGCAGTAGGAGAACCTCATTAAAGAAAATAGTGCTCAAAGTCTAAATAACACGTACCGTGTAACAACCGAAGTAAAGTGGGCAGTTGCCATGGGAGGTGACAGATGAAGAAGAGGCGGTACTAAGGAGGGACTAACAAGCCTATTTACGAATCAGAAGCCAGCATTTAGGACAGACAATGACACAAGCCAATGGCAAATATGTGCGGAGAGTGGGCGGTTCTTCTATTCGCTACTCTACCACAACAAGTCTCGCAGAGCAGCGCAAGCGCGCTGGCTCTAGGCTCGAACTAAAAACTAATGAGCACCAAAATAAGAAGAATGCTTTGGAAACACAACTGTGTAGCGACATTTACTCAAACGTTATTTTCATTAAAATCAAAGCAGTCATGTTTTGAGTTTATTGCAGGTAAAATGTATAACCATAAAAACAGTTAAAACAGCATATACCTGTATACAAATTAATAACAATGCAGCATTGTCAACAGATGCATCAAAATCTGCATGACTATAAAAGCAATAAAAGTATAGTATAATATATACACAATTTTAAGTTACAACAGTCCAATATCAGTAAATACATCAAAAGGCTGCCCAATCAGCTAATCAGCAAATTGCCCTAACCCTGAAACGTCCCACGAACTGCAAATCACGGGGACATGAAAGTAATAATACCCATCTGCTAATGCAGCAAAGTAACGGATGAGTGACCTTAGAACAGGGCCTTTGAATGGTGGCCTGCTAGGGGGTTGGAGGACACGATGTTACATCATCACTGATGGAACACTAAAATGAGACTGCTGCGTATCTATTCTCTTCCATTTTAAAATTATTCTTGCGGTTTAGTGTCGATGCTGTGTAATTGCAGTAAAGAAGATATGTCATAATTGAGACCCCCCCGCCCAGTCTTGCAATAGAATTACGATAATGGAATATCCATGGTATCAGTCCAAATCAGCTATTTTAGACTCCTCCTTCTCCTCCTCGATTACGCTGTGACGCCTCAACCTTCTAAACTAAACAAGCAAGCCGAGCTGTGCCTATTTCACAAAGAAACGGGGTTTAAGGACATTGGATTTTAACTGAAGTCATATCTCTCATCTGTGTGTGAACCTCTGTTAGTGAAGGAGGAAGAAAAGGAAAGGAGGAGGGGACGTCTTTGTTTTCTGGGACAGGCAAGTTCATATTGTTCTTTTGTGCTCCAGGCGCTTTTTGTCTTCTGCACATTTGCACTTACTTAATTTACGTGCTAAAGAAAAACTTTAGGGAAACTTTAAAGCAATGATAAAAAGCCACACACAAAAAGGTCTACTACTTTGCTCTCAAGATTGTTGTTCTGCACCCAACCAACCATTGTGTATTGGGAGCTCTGAAGTCTCAGGACAAAGTCAAGGGACAATGGTTAATGGGTTGTAAGGGCTAATATAGCATCAGCATGCAAACGTATTTTAAGACACAGGACAACTGTATTTAGTGTGAATGTGCATGACCCCCTGCTACCAAGACTGCAGGCACAGAGGGCCAAAAAACCTAGAAGTCCAGCGAATGGAGCAGAAGACTTTCTGGACCAGTTGGGCCTTACCCTTGAGAAACCAAATAAATTAACACTTGACGTTTTTAGGGACAATTTTGGATAAACTACTTTATTAGCTCCTACTTTGGCTGACGCTCCAGAGATGAACACTAATTTAGCGCCTCCACCAGAGGGTATAGCCACTACTGCAGCGAGAAAGGGTGACAGTGAACCCTCCAAGTTCAATCTTAATAAACTTGTTGATGTTGCCCAGAAAAAACTATTTTACAAGGACACATTCTTGTCCAAACTTGCACAAACGGAAACTGAGATAATACCCTTTGATTCCAAGAATAAGGCTTGAACCTGACCCCCAACGTCACATCTGACCTACCTTAGCCTTCTTTGATTACACATTTCCTGATATTCTTTTATCACAAGCTCCTTGGCTCAAGTCTCCTATAGCTCCCTCACGAACTGAAAGTCAAAGAGGTAACTCCTCTAGGGGTGACCCAAAACTTTCAGACTCTCAATTGGCACAAATGAAAGCACTGTTGTCCGCCCACATCTTTAAGGGGTTGCCAGTGGGACAAGTCGGCACCAGTTCAACGTACCATTCAGCCACCCTGGGAATCTGAAGATTGCCTTTATCCTGAACATACTATTTGCTATCTTGAAGTTGCTGGGGAAACAGGTCGGCACACTAGACCATACATTATTTATATTATCAGGTATTTTAAAGAACTCCTGGTCGTGAATAACCACAATAGGAAAACATGTGAAGGTTCTTTTAAAATGGGTGAAGTTCAGTCAGCTTCTGAGTAAAGTTAAACAGACCCGGTACTAAGAGCTATGGCCGATAAGGTCACTCAAGTTGATAGACCTGGTAATAGAAATCCTTCCTCAAGTAAACCAAGACCATTCGCAATCCATGATACCATCACAGTAAATGCTCATCTTAAAAACGATACCTCATAATATGCTAATGAGGCATTATCATCTTTGTTCTCTGAATCCCATCCCATACTTTCCGCCTCCAAAAGAATCAGATGAAACCAAGGAGAAACAAGCATTTGCAATGCAATAGGTCTCGCATTATTAAAGTTTGAGCTATTGGTGTTGCATTTGCAAGAGTTTGAGCTATTGCCATTGTAAACGACAATGCCTTTTATTTATGTGTTTCGAAAAGCTGTATGCGGTGCATAAACACGCCCTTTGTACTTATAGTCCTTGCTTACGAAAAGGAAGGCTGGCAGTAAAGAGGCATAGTTACTGCCAGCGTTGCTTCTCGTAAGCAACGACTGCAAGTACAAAGTGCCTGTTTACGCACCGCTTGCAGGTTTTTAAAATACAGAAATAAAAGGCATTGGTATTTACAATGCCAATAGCTCAAACTCTCGCAAATGCGACACCTATTGCATAGCAAATGCTCGTTTTCTTATTCCGTAGTAGAACCACTCTTTGTGGTAAACAACAATGCCATGCCAGATAGTCTTACAGGCATTCACAGATATACAAACCTACAATAAGTTTCCTATATTGAGGTTTTGGAATGTTCCGTTTTTGTAAAGCACAATAAAGATGGGGGGGCTGTTGGTGGGGGTTGAGAGGTGGAGAAGTGTGGCTCAATGGTTAGAGCGGCAGACCCTGATACAGAGATCTGGCCCGGGACCAGGGTTCAATTCCCGCCTCGGCGGGTCTTGGGCTCAATTTCCTTGGACCTGATAATTCTCGCCTCGGTGCCTATTCTAATCATGGGTCCCACTCTGCAACTCTGGGCAATAGCTTGCTTAATCTCCACAACGGCCCCAACAGCGCTGGGATGCTTGGCTTCACCCTGGGGGTGCCCAGGAGTGGACATTTCACAGGGAAAAGCCAGGAAGGGTTCCACAGCGGTATGCGTACAGCGCCAGGACACCCCTTTGTGGGTATAAGTGCGCTTTACAAGTACAAATTTCATTTTTCATTTCATTTCACCTTTAACTTGTGAGGGCCTGAGCCTGGTGAGGTAGCCTGTCTGCTTTGTTTCACTGTTCTACCAAGGTTTTAGGAACTGTAAGATTCCTATCAACAACAGCAAGTGATGGATGATCTGTGGCTCAAAACCTAATCCCAAGTAGTAATTGTAATCATTCATTATTATTATTTATACCGGACTAAATATTGATAATGAATCATTACAATTACTACTTGGGATTCCGCTTTGGTTTGCCCACAGATGAGTGCAAACATCCTTTTGTGTGAATATTAATCCAAAATGAGTGATGAATGCTAGCCACTAAAAAACAGAAGTGTCTGTCCATCCCTTATTTCTCCTTGCTATTTTTCCAGATGTGGTCTGGATGAGATGCCCACAGATTTGCCCGAGCAGCCGGGAGTGCACATCTGTTTGATGGGAAGGGATAGCAAAAGATGGTGAGGGCGAGGAAGGAAGTAGGGGGAAAAGTAAGAGTAAAAAGGATAGAGAAGGTTGGGAAGGGATAGCAAAAGATGGTGAGGGGGAAGGAAGGAAGTAGGGGGCAAGGCAAGAGTAAAAGCATTTGCAATGCAATAGGTCTCGCATTTGCGAGAATTTGAGCAATTGGCATTGTAAATGACTATGCCTTTTTATTTACGTATTGGTTTTTCAAACATGAATAAAAGGCATCGTTATTTACAATTACAATTGCTTAAACTCTCGCAAATGCGAGACCTATTGCATTGCAAATGCTTGTTTAACAATGTACGTTGAAGCTGTAAGTAAGGAAATTCTCTATCTCTCTCTCTCTCTCTCTGTCTGTCTGTCTGTCTCTCTCTGTCTCTCTCTCTCTCCCTCCCTCCCTCCCTCTATCCCTCACACCACAAGCTGCCAAGTCCAACAATTAACCGCAATTTCCTTAGCTGGCAATTAATTGTGGTATGAAAAATCTTGTACTTAGCTTGCCCTCATATAGTTTCCATGATATCAGTTATAAAATCTGTCATGTCTTTAACCCACACATCCATACACAGAAACACTCACCCGATACAAACATGTCTACCTGCAGCCATCACAAATGTTTCCACACACACAGACAGTGCCAGCTTTTGGGCGACGTGACTGGTGCCATCGCAACGGGAGCCAAGCTCGCTGAAGGGTGGAGGAGCGGGGATGGGTGTTGCGCCACTAGCACTGTGACCGAAACGAGACCCAGTGCCTGTCTTTCATTTCCATGACATCGGTCGTCGTGGAAATGAAAGATGCCCATCTGCACTCACGCCATGCCGGCCAGTTAAGAAGACCTCCCTATTGGGCTGCGCATCTGCCCTCCGCGTGCCGGGTGAGTCAGGCCCCCACAGCTGCTGTTGTTCCCCGAGCCTGGCGGCAGGTGGCGTTGCTTCTTAATGGTTCCCCTTCTGTCCTTTAGGTATATAACACAGCCGCGTTTCTGTGGAATGCCTTACATGCTGCTGTGGGGGCCGCGGTCTCTTCGTCTCTTTGAGTGGCGGAGCTGCCATTCCTGTTGGCCTGGCGCGACCCCCTGGAGCAGCGCACTTGAGGTCCCCGTTTTTTTTTATATATACTTTTTATTTTTGTTTTTAACGTTGGAAGCAGGCTGTGCAATCCCACAACAGTCACAGACGGCGCCCGTGGGCTAGTTGTTTGTGACACTCTGAGTGCAACACCTCAATTTACACGCTAATTGACTTACACACTTTTGTGTTTGATTGTATGTCTATAAATATGTATGTGATGTAAAGCGCTCTGACGCCCTATTCGGGATGAATAGTGTTATAAAATAAATTAAATAAGTGGGAGATGGGGCTATGGAGAGATGAGGGGCACTGTTACAGTGTGGCAATGGGGGAATTTGTAGAGGAGGAGGTCTGGGAGGCGGCGCACCAACAAAGCCGACACTGCGCACAGACACAGACCTCACATATGCATTTCAGACACATCCGGATACAAATCCCACACCGAACTCAACAGAAACCCGAAACATAAGCCTGTGGACAGATGAGCCTCCATGATCAGTCTCTAAGTATCACACACTTACACTCAACAGCAAAGTCACACATACAAATACACAGACAAAGACAGGCGTAGAATAGTACACAGTCACACAAGTGAAAATGTTTGCGATAATGGTAACCACTTATCGTCCTTTTAGCTTTCCTGTGATTTTTTTTTAAAAGTGACGCTTTAGTAATTAGTAGTTTACATAATTGAGAACAGTAGGACAAGTTTCACAAAGTAAAACGAAGAAAAAACAAAACGCACAAATGAAAGAGAAGCATCAACGACTTGGAGAACGAGTAAGCTAGTGGTGCGCGCGCACCACAGAGGAGCGGGGGGAGGGAGCGCGGCAGCAGACGAACGCGCGCTGCTGCGCGTTCTGGCCACCGTCAGGAATGGGCGCGGCAAAGGCGGGACATGTGCCCGCCTTTGACCAACTGCGTTCCGTCTCCGCAAAAAAAAGGCACGCTCCAGCCAATGTGGGCTTTCGAAAGCAAAACCACACGCACGAGCGTGTGGGTAGCTTTCCGAAGCCCTTTCTAGAGGTCTCGCGCTGCGCGAGCAGGGCTGCGCACTGCAACGCTAGGCGCGAGACCTAAAAAGGGTATGGCAACCACAAAAACCTAGAAAGTAATTCTCATACTTATAAATACATGAACTACACTGATGAACAGAGAAGTAAATCAAAAGGGAAAAGAATGAATTATGTGAAAAAGAAGAGGATTACCCATTCAGAGGCCTCGGAAATTCAAGTTAAAAACGCTTACCTCCAACACGGAGTTGTTTTGATCCCCTATGTCAGAAACAAATTTTAATTCTGTTAACATGAAGTCATCTGATCAAAATGTATCATGTACCCTAAAAGGGCGACTTCAGAAGTAGAAAAGTGTTTCAGCCCGTACTACCGTCACTCAGTGTCAATTATCTAGCAACAAAACCCAAAAGAGGGTATCACAAGACCCTGCTTCGGGGAGGGGGCGAGAGACCTCGAGTATGCATGAAGGGGGATACATCCTCCCTAGTTCAACTAACACATTACAAAAGTATCCCGTCACCCAGCCGGTTGGAGAGCCGGACTGGAAGTAGGTTTACTACTGGAATGCTACCATTGATGAATGTGTGACTACAGGGGCATGTCCCCACTTCCCCCACTCCTCCCATTTAGCAAAAGAGGATTCCTGAGTTGGGAATCAAGACCAAATGCAGCATATTAAGCTAGTAGTACCTCACTATGCATGCATGAGATTGTTGCATGGGATGAATGTTTTGGAATGAACCCCGAGGCAGTATTAGAATCCTGATGAAAGCCCTGGACCCAAGAGGCCTTTTACTCTGGGCTGAAACATGTCGACCACTTATTAGGGTAATAGGGCTTTTATATCCTTACCCCCCCCTACATTGAAACCTTTTAACCATACCCAAACAACGGGAATTAAAGGGATGCGCTCGTTGTTTGAGATATTTTTCTTATCTTTTGTAGATCCCGGCCTTAGAAATTTTCAAAGTGCTCCCTGAAATAAGGTCTTGGTTTTTAGGGACCAGGACGAGACCCGATGATGAAGCATGTCACTAGAATGGGTGAGGGTCTAACTAAGAACAAGCATTGGCATAGCCAATAGGTCTCGCCTTTGGGACCTTATAAGTGTTTAGTTATCCAGCACAATATCCTTGGTGCAACAACATTAACTGTTGCATGGCTAAACACTTATAAGGTCCCAAAGGCGAGACCTATCTTCGCATTCACGTTATTGTTTTCATACTAAACTACAAGTCCCAGAGTGCTAAGCGGTTTGGTGAGCAACGCATGCTTCTCGAGCTACAAATCATGCTTCTAAATGTTCTAATGCTTATAGGAGTGTTAAAGATGTTTTTCGGGCAGTACCTTGACCCGGTGTTGCACTTTCTGTTTTTAGATTGGTGGCCGCAGGGCGGGTCACAGGCAAAGCACACGGTAGCACAACTGCACTGCTCCTGAAAGCCAGAATTATCACCAATATCGGGAACAAAACTGGAGAAGATGAGGCATTACGATAGAGCTATTGAGAACTGTGGAGCCAGGCTTGAGTCTCAGCGCCGGGTCTACAGCCTGTGATTCTGGTCACATCATATAATTTTCCCGTTACAGCTAAGACAGGCGCATGAACAACTGGGATAGGTGCATACATTTCACGCGCAGGTAGGAAGGGGGCGCACACCTCGTGAACAGCTAAAGTGGAACCACACAGTGCATGAGCAGCTACAGTAAACAAGTGTCCCATAGTGCCTGCCAGTGGGGCATGAAGGTGTTCATAATCCGCGCTCGGGCAGTCCTGGTCCTCCTTGCAGTTGCACCGAGCGGTGGTCCCAAATGGCAGTGATGATTGTTATTTTAGCAGAAGCGTGTGAAAAGCAGCGCTGCAGCCCTACAAGGTAACGAGCAGCACAGACCGCCCTGTGACTGGTGGGGGGGGAGCCTGAGGGAGGGGTGGGGGTGGTGGGAACCTGGCGGGGGGAGGGGGGCTGGCGGGGGTGTGAGCCTGGCTGGTTGCACTCAGAAGAACAGGGAAGGCTGCAAGAGGTTGGGGGCGAGAGGGGTGGTGTAGGAGAAAGATATGAAGAGAAAATGGCGGATGAGAGTGAAATGAAACGGAGGGATGGAGGAAAGAAATGAACAAGGAAGAGATAGGCAAGAGAGAGAGGAGAAACCACAGGACACCGTTAAACAGAAGGGAAGAGCACAGAAAGCAAGGACCTGGGCACAGCATGGTAACAGGGCACACACACATGTTCTTGGGAGGGTATACCGGCGACCTGGTGCAGTCTGAAGTGAGGACCATTTGCAGCCAGAACGGGAATGCCAGGTTCCATACCAAAACCACACGGGTGAATGCCAGGATGGGAGAGAATAGCAGCTGGCTGTAGAGCAGAGTCGGCCTTTGCCAAGGTAGCTCCCTGTGCGGAAAGAAAGTTGGCGCCCTCGCTGCAGGTGCATAAAACGAGGCAGCAGAGAGCAGCTTTTGTGCTCAGAAGTCAGCCCATGGCTGCCTGCATCAGAGTAGTGACTGGCCTCGGAACACCCCCCTGTACCTCCACCCACCCACCCACCTGATTATGCAGATTAGTAACTCACGCTGCTGCCAAGATGTTTGTTGGAGGAGGGTTAATAGTGTGTGGCAGCAGGGGGTGAGAGGGGATGGAGGGGCAAGAAAGCAGGCTGATGGGGTGTTAAAACAGCGCCCGGAGGACCACTGGAGCCAGGTGACAGGGACTCTGCTGTCTGCGTGACCTGAATGCATACAGCTCCTAACGCCCCTCTGAAAATTGGCACCCTGAGCATGGGCCTAGTTCAACAACAGCCAGCCCTGCTGTCGAGCAATGGTTTATGGGGTGAAAGAAGAAGAGAAAAGGTGTGGTCGTACAGTTAGATTTTTTGGGGCAAAAGAGGAAGAGGGGATAGCAGTTCAGCAAGGGTTTCTCGATGAAAGAGGAGAGGTCAGCGGAACAGCAAGGAATTATGGGACGAAAGAAGATAGGATGAGTGGCCTGCGGTGCAGTAAGGGTTTCTGGGATGAAAGAAAAATGGAGAGCGGCACAAAAAAGGCTTTCTGAGATGAAACAAGGGAAAAGAGACGGTGGCCCAGCAAGTGATCCTGGAATGAAAGCAGTGGAGCATAGAGGCCGAAATATAAGAAGGGTTTTGGGGATGAAAAAAGAAAAGTTGAGGTTACTGGTGATACAGCACGGTTTTCTGAGTGGGTGATGGTTCAGAAAATGATTCTGGGATAGAAGGAGAAAGGGAGAGGGGCTGGCAGGACAACAAGGGTTTCTGGCTGGGATGAAAGAGTTCGGGATAGGAAAGGAGGTTAAGAGAGAACGACGGCTGCAGATGACCAAATGGCCCCTGCACACGCCGCTGTTTAAAACAAGCCCGGCAGTGGTGCATGCGCGCGCAGTCTGCTCTTTTTGGAAGCACATACTTGTGCTTGTGGCGCGCCCCTGCTCGCTCCCGCAAGGTGGATGCCGCCACAAGCACGAGTATGTGCTTCCAAAAAGAGCAGAGCGACGGCTAAAGGTCCTCCTATGCAGCGCATGCGCGCTGCGTAGGCGAGACCTAAAAATGTACTCTTTTCTTTGCCGGCAAGGTGATAACTTGAGGACAAACCAATGTATTCAGAGAAAAAAAAGAGCCAGGCATGGTATACTTTTGGTAATGTGTTACTCATTATCAATTGCCTCGTCACATTATATGATATGTGGGAAATTTAGCAGTGGTGAAAATGCTGATGCCATTGTTTGCTCGGATGTGAGAGGTGGGGAAATTGATTAGTGCAAGGGCACAGTGTAGTCTAGGCAAAAGGAGGCTGCTATGGGGGAACAGGCAGGAGATCTAGGGTTTCGATGAGCAAAAGTGGACAGTGTGGACAGGGGAACATGAACTGCTCTGGTCGCAAGGGATTATGGATGGTTGGAAGGAGACAGTTGAGGGCAAGAGGGCCTTCCCCATGGGCTGCTGTGGTGGCAGGGGGCCTACACAAGAGACTGCTCTGATGGGAGAGCTCATAAAGGGGATTGCTTTAATAGCAGGGCAGGGATCGTTACCAAACTGCGCCATTCGACCAAAGGCCCCTTGAGGCAGTGGCAATGTCTTCATAAAGTTGAAAATGTTCACTAAAATTGTACCGCTTTTTAGAAAAAATGCAAACTTCACACCGTTTAAAGTCCATAAAGTTTTTTTTTTTTAAATCATAAAGATGCAAGTCTTCAAACATTGCAGCTTCAACACCCCTACTGTTAGTGAAATAATCCCCATGATCGATAATTTCCTTTTAATAATTTATTTTGTGTATAGTCCCCAAAGGAGTCTCTTTCCAGCTGAACTCAAGGCAACAGTGGTGGCGGGGTCAAAGCAGAAATGGGGACCAATACAAAAGATGTCCTTCTGCCCCATCAGAGTACTAACCTTGCGCCTTGCTACCACATTAATTAAATACCTGGAGTCCTGATACGCTATCTCTCACCCTCCTCAGCAATCCATTCCTTTTCCAAGCTTAACAATGTCATTAAATTTACAAAGGGTATCATCATCCTCCTATGGATGTCATTAGAGATCACAGGGGGTTTCAGTTGTGACCCCTGGCTTTCCCCTTGCAACCCCTGGCACTGCCTTTGCAACCCCTGACCTCAGAGGTAGCAAAATCAGTGTCTGGAAAACAGTGGCAGCTCGTCATTTTATTACACTAATAGTAAATGTTAGATTATTTACTATCAGTGTAATAAAAATGGAGTGCAATTAGCTAGAATAGGACTTTTTCTGACAGCTGAGGTAAGTAAAATAATGTTTTAAGTATATGTTGTGTGCGTGCTTGCAGATGAGTGTGTGTTTTTAGGTCTCGCGCCTAGCGTTGCAGTGCGCAGCCCTGCTCGCGCAGCGCGAGACCTCTTGTATGGGGTTCTGAAAGCTGACCACACGCTCGTGCGTGTGATCAGGCTTTCGCCGGCAGGCATTGGCTTTCGCGTTTTTTTTGTAAAAAAAAAGGCCCGCGATTGGGCAAAGGCGGGCGCATGTCCCGCCTTTGCAACGCCCATTCCCGTCCGTGTCTAGCACGCGCAGCAGCGCGCGTTCGCCTCGCTGCCGCGCTCCTCGCCCCCGCTCCTCTGTGGTGCGCGCGCACCACTGGTTTTTCCAGATAGTATCTGAAATAAGTTTCGTAGCTGCTTTTAAAAGTGTTGAAGTATTGAAGTATTATGCATTGCACTATGTTCACTATATTCACACAGTATAAAAATGTCTGCCCCATCTTTAGGCCGCTCCTCGGACTTCTGTGAGGCAGAACTCCCGTGTTTTCTGCTGACTGTCTTTGGCGTGGATGTATGGAGGAATGTTTGATTACAGTGTAACAGGTTTGGTGGCGAACTCCAGATAAATGTACACCACGCACGCAAAATGTTCCTTTGGGCATTCAGTTCAGCTACTTGCAGCGGTGGAGGGCTCTGCTCTTCGATGTACTTCCTGACAGACTGCTAAGTTTGAAGTGCCTGTCGGGCACAGGTTGCTCTTTTGAAACTTTCTTAGATTTTTCACTGAGGAACAGTGCCGATGCCAACAATGTGAATAGCACTGATGATCCCAATGGGACTAGTGCCGATGCCAACAATGAGAATAGCACTGATAACCATGGGACTAGTGCCCATGACAACAATGAGAATAGCGCTGATGATACCAATGGGACTAGTGCCGATGCCAACAATGAGAATAGCACTGATGATACCAATGGGACTAGTGCCCATGACAACAATGCGAATAGCGCTGATGATACCAATGGGACTAGTGCCGATGCCAACAATGAGAATAGCACTGATGATACCAATGGGACTAGTGCCCATGACAACAATGAGAATAGCACTGATAACCATGGGACTAGTGCCCATGACAACAATGAGAATAGCACTGATGATAACAATGGGATTAGTGCCGATGCCAACAATGAGAATAGCGCTGATGATACCAATGGGACTAGTGCTGATGCCAACAATGAGAATAGCGATGATGATACCAATGGGACTAGTGCTGATGCCAACAATGAGAATAGCACTGATGATAACAATGGGACTAGTGCCGATGCCAACAATGAGACTAGCACTTATGATAACAATGGGACTAGTGCCGATGCGAACAATGACAATAGCACTGATGATAACAATGGAACTAGTGCCGATGCCAACAATGAGAATAGCACTGATGATAACAATGGGACTAGTGCCGATGCCAACAATGAGAATAGCACTGATGATAACAATGGGACTAGTGCCCATGACAACAATGAGAATAGCACTGATAACCATGGGACTAGTGCCCATGACAACAATGAGAATAGCGCTGATGATACCAATGGGACTAGTGCTGCTGACAACAATGAGAATAGCACTGATAATAACAATGGGACTAGTGCCGATGCCAACAATGAGAATAGCACTGATGATAACAATGGGACTAGTGCCGATGCCAACAATGAGAATAGCACTGATGATAACAATGGGACTAGTGCCGATGCCAACAATGAGAATAGCACTGATGATAACAATGGGACTAGTGCCGATGCCAACAATGAGAATAGCATTGATGATAACAATGGGACTATTGCTCATGACAGCAATGAGAATAGCACTGATAACCATGGGACTAGTGCCCATGACAACAATGAGAATAGCCCTGATGATAACAACAGGACTAGTGGTGATAACAATGAAAATAGCTCTGATGATAACAATGGGACTAGTGCTCATGACAACAATGAGAATAGCACTGATGATAACAATGACTATAGCTCTGATGATAACAGTGGGACTAGTGCTAACGAGAACAGTGAGAATAGCGCTGATGACAACAATGAGACTAGTGCTGATGACAACACTAATGACAACAACGAAAATAGCGCTGATGATAACAATGAGACTAGTGCCGATGACAACGAGACTAGTGCCGATGACAACGAGACTAGTGCCGATGACAACAATAAGAATAGCGCTGATGATAACAGGACTAGTGCAGATGGCAAAACTGCATGATTAAGAGACTGTTACTCAGGGTCCGCACTGCTCATTCATAGGAGACACTGTCCTGGACTCACATGCCTCTCATCAGTGTGCACACTGGTCTTTAACCATATTCCTCCAACAGATTCTAGCACATTATTACAGGTTAATATGTTCCTTGTGAGGCCTCCTGACTCCTGCCATTGGGATTTAAGTTCTGCCACTTTGTTGATTATAATTCCAGTGCTGGAGCATTGTGCTTTTGGTTACACGAAGCCATCTCGTGCTTTACCTGTACTTGTTTGTTTTTGTGAGTAACGTTAAAGGAGCCAGTATGCGCTGTGGAAAGGGCTTTTCGGTAACAACAAGCATTTGCAATGCAATAGGTCTCGCATTTACGCAAGTTTGACCTATTGGCATTGTAAATGACAATGGCTTTTATTTATGTTTCAAAAACCAAAACATAAATAAAAGGCACTGTCATTTACAATAAAAATAGCTCAAACTCTCGCAAATGCGAGACCTATTGCATTGCAAATGCTTGTTGTGATAGTGTGTGTTTGTGTGAATGTGTGTCTATGTGAAAGTGATGGTCAAAGGGCGTCGGATGTCACTTCCACAACCCCTGGCACTTTGGTAAATTGACGTCCATGCATCCTCCTCATCAGCTTTAGCAGCCCCACTTCTTCCCATATATTTAAAGTTACTGCCATCACCACTCACCTCCATTTGTGTACATTGCTTCCGTTCTCCTATAGAGGGCGGTAGTAGATCTCTGGCAGTGGATCTGTTAGAGCGAGCTAGTGTCGAACACAGCACAGATCTGCTGTCCTTGAAAGAGGCAGGGAAGAGGATGGACGGTGACATATCAGGCTCACCTGCCATTCCAACATGTCCCTCAGGTATGTGGAGACTTGCAGGAGAATACAGGTGAGGTAGTGGATTGCTATTCACCATCAGTAGACCTGAGAGGAGCCATCAGTTAGTGCCCGCCCTCGCACTTGCCTTGTTTCTTTGCAGACGTGGGTAAGGGGGAGGAAGACTGGGGAAGTAGCCATTTCCCAGCCATGATGTCAAATCGAAAACAATCCACAGGTGTGTCACAGCAGTGTGCACGTATTTATCGAGTTTACCAGTTAATGTGTTTATTTATAATGTGGTACCGTACTCGATGTTCTAGCCTGGATCAGTTTCATTTCCGTGGCGTAACACACAACGAAAGGGTCTTTAAGATGTTGGCGCATCTGAGAAGTGCTCGTTTTGTGCACAGTATTGTGCAGATGCTTTAAAAACGCATATGCACACATTATTGCATAAACCCAGGCTATATGTTTTACATAATAATCAGGGAATATAAAAATATTCAGTAACACAATACATACTCTCATACAAGCATTGGGAAACGTATTAACGGATTCTCACAAACATCTTTAAAAGCTGGTTGGAAACAAAGTACTTAAACAGAGGATGACTCAACAGGTCAGCTACCAGCGGACCCTATAGAACCATGGCAACAGCCACAGTCTAGCACAGCAAGTATGTTACTTAAATTCCACTACAACATGCTCTGTCACACATATATCTTTTATTATAAAACTTGACATTTAAACAAGACACAAAGAGCCTAAATAATACGATACTAGCCATAAATGACTTATGTGATTAAAAAATAATGCTAGTTAAAAGAAGTATTAATTCCACAGAATAAAAAGTTTCCATAAAGATTCATTTAAGACATGGGGCCTGATTATGATCTTGGTGGATATCCCGTCCACTGTATTACAATTCCATTATATCCTATGGAACTTGTAATACGGCAAACGGGCTATCCATCACATTTGTGACAGAGTATCACTTCAGCCTAGATAGTAATCAGGCCCATAGTCATTAAGGTGCAGTGGTCTGTGACTCCTTATGGGCTAGACTTCTCCCAATTTTTCATCACAATTTACCAACCATGTAGAGTTGTCATCAACCATCTCTTGCAGCGAGACTATATCATTCCCTTTTCTCCTTTTACACAGTGCTGTTGGTAAACACACTTGGTAATCATGTTTAAGCTTCATATACAGGGGCATGGCCTTGCAAGATAGCTGACAGGACGCGCTCCTAAGAGGCTCCCAGCCAACCCTGCATTATCCTGCACAATCTTGCTAACTATGAGTCCACCCGACGCGTTCTTTTAGGACACACACCTCGGCTGTACTGCTGCACCCCGAAATTTACCCGGACGGGCCGCTGGGGCACACCTGGAGACAGTGGTGGGCGACAACTCGTGGCGGGGCTGGGGGCCTGGGCTGAGTGGTGCTGCAGGCTGGGAGAGCAGTAGCCCCTGGGGTCCCTGGCCCCCTGACGTGATCGGGGGTCCCCCCTCCTCCCGTTAAGGGGGGGCTCCACTGTGCTGGTGGTGACGGCCACCTGACCACTGAGGTGACTACTGCAGAGGACGGATGCAGGTCCATGGCCTGCTCAAGAGAGATGCCCCTCGAGTTGGCTTTCGGACCCGTTGTGGGTGGTGAAGGGCAACGTGCCGTCCTGGGTCTGCGCCCATTCATGCCTGGATAGGTGGAGTGGAAGGTGCACCACCATCACACTGTTAGCGCCACCCATTTGGCCCCTGTGCAACTGGCGGCTGGTGTTGTGGGAGGTGCCCCGCAACTGGTTTGGCCCGTCAGACCCCGTGGACAGGGCCACAACTGCGGTGTTGAGGGCCCCATGGAGAGTGGGGGGGAGTTGCCCTCAGACATCACAGAAGCTGGCTGGGGCCGCGCTGAAGAGATCCAGCTACACCAGGAGTGGCAGACAGTGAGAATCGGACTGAGCCCGGTGGATTCCCAGCAGATAGCGGCCTGTGGAAGTGTGTGGGGTTGCCACAGGTTATTGCTTGCAGCGGCGCAGCTCGGGGGGGGCTCATGGGGGCTCCCCTGAAGAGTGACGGCGTGTGACTATCTGGAGGCCTGCTGGAGCCCAGAAGTAAGTGTCTGGGCCTGAAATGATGGTTCCTCGGTCTGCCTGTCCCCGGGGTGAGGCGAGTGCTGGTGGGGTTGGGGTGGTGAAAATTTGCCTGCCAGCACTAGAGGGCCTGGATCTACACCATCGCTATGCGACCCACCAGTGGTGGTGGTGGTGGTATTCTGCTCCGCTTGGAGCGGGGGGGGGCTGCTGTTATTTACTGGTATCCAGGGTGTGAGAGGGCACTGAGGACTTGGCACCTCAGCACTCATGGGGAGGAATAAGCAGGCAGGGGCCCCCCAGGGCAACACCATGGAGCACTACACGACCCCGGGCCCCACCTTGCTGCGCAGTGTCCACCATGCCTCTGGCAGGGGAGATCCAGACACCGATCAGATGGCGGGGCAACCATCAAGGGTTCTAGGCTGGCCCTGGAAAAAAAATTTAGACTGTGCCCTTCGAGGTTAATCTTTTGCACACTGACCTCCACAAGGTCTCTGACAAGGTCCAACTGGCGGAGGGCTCAATTGAAGAGCTGCAGACGGAGGTGGCCACTTTGAGGAAGCAAGTCGCGGCAGTCACATCCCGGTCAGGGGCCCCGGAGGCTAGGGTGGAGAATGCGGAGGGGCGCTCCCACTGCAAAAATGCGCACCTACTCGGAGTTCCGGAGCGGGCTGAGGGGGCACGCCCTGAGTAGTTTGTTGAGGCTTGGATCAGAGGCACCATGAAGCCTAGAGGCCTGTCCCGCATGATCATTATTGAGAGGGCGCAACGTTCGCTGGTGGCGTCACCACAGTTTGGGGTCCCGCCGCGGGCTATCCTTGCTCACATTTTGAATTACAAGGATAGGGACTGCATCCTCAGGGCAGCCAGAGACACTGACACTGCCAAGAACGAGAATAAGAGGATATCCATTTATACCGATTACACGAACAAGGTTCAGGGCACTCGGAAGACATTCCTGGAGGTTAAGGCCAAGCTTCGCTCGATGGGCCTCCGTTACATGTTACTGTATCCAGCTAGGTTGAGGGTGCTGTCGGGGGGCAAGTCCCACTTCTTTGATACTCCTGAGGATGTGTGGCGCTGGCTAGAGGCCTAGGACAAAGTGCCCAGGTAATACAATGGCTCCTGGAGATCTGGGACTCAGAGGTGGAGGGTTCCAACTGGAGGGCGGGAGAGGGTCCGTAGGCTGACCATCATCGGTCCCCTGAAAGGGCTGATCCTGTTAGGGTGGAGATACAGGAAGATGTTACCATGGCTCTGGCCTGCCCGGACCAGCGGCCTGGATCAGGAGCAGCTTCAGTGATACAGGAGGTGGATACTCTGCGAACTGCTCCTGAAGCTGGAGGCGAACCGCCAAGATGTCAGAGGTCCCTATGTAATGACTGTCTTACCCCGTTGTTTTTTATTTTGCAGGATGGACTCATTTTAATTCCTCTGCTACACAGTGCTGGTTGAGTATGGGGGTGGCGGGCTGCAGCTGAGGGATTGTTAGATTGCATTTTTCAGATATTAAGGGTATGTGCTATGTCTAGGTCTCACGTTTAGGCGGTATCGTCTGAAGGCACAGTATACTTGTGTGGGTCATGTCTTACTGGGTAGCCTCTCCACTTTAATGGTAGGTGCTAGTTGGGGGGTTGGGTTAGGCTGTGGGTCCTGTCAGCTTGAGTACAATTGGATTTCCAGTGTAGAATGAAGATGTTACACTGTATATATGGGGGGGGTTGTTAATGGATCCCGCGGTTTGGGGTCGCTTGTTTGTTGTTATTATGGTGTGTGTACCACAACAGTTTGAATGTTAACTGGTCAGACGGCCCTTGCCTAGGTCATCCTGGGAGGCAGGAGTGGGGGTGGGGGTGGGGTCTGGCGTGGGAATTTGCTGTGCATACGGCTGAGTGATTCAACATTATTACATGGAATGTCCGTGGGCTCCGAGGGTATGCCAAGCACTATAGAGTCCATGCTCCTTAGACTCCACAAGATCCAACTTGCTTGTCTCCAAGAGACACACCTTGAGGTTGAGGAGGCACAGAAATTGCTAAATAAATTGAGGGGTCAAGTGTTTTCTGCTTCTTATTTGTCTTATTCCAGGGGGGTGGTCATCTGGGTGGCTCCCGGGGTCCCCTTACAGCCCACCTATAGTGAGGCGGATGTGGAAGGGAGATACGTTCTGATTCAAGGTACCCTGGATGGGAAAGAGATTACGCTGTTAAATTTGTATGCTCCCAATATTGATGACCGGCATTTCTTTAAGGAACTGTAGGACTTGTTGTCAGACAGTGTGGGTTTCCCATAATCTGTGCAGGGGACTTCAATTGTGTTTTGGACAGGGCGGGGGATCTCTATCCACCCAAGGAAGGTACCAAGCCACTGATGTTGGGCACGCTGAGGACTGCAATGCAGAATTTGGGTCTCTTAGATGGGTGGCACCTCTTACACCCGGATGGCTAAGAATATACATGCCAGCCTCAGACCCATAATACTTATAGCAGACTGGACTGGACCGCTTCTTGGTGGGTGGTTTGAATCATTCCCAGATAGGCGCAGTGGCACACATGGTCAGGTTCTTGTCCGATCATGCCCCGACTTTACCGACTTTGGCCTGGTGCAAGAGGCTGGATGGATACTGGGCATGGCGCATGCCCTCTGATCTTTTCACAGATGTCACATGTAGAGCCGACTTGCAGACTGCTATAGAGAATTATATTACTGAAAATTGGGGGACCATGGACACCAGGGCAGTTGAATGGGAGGCATTGAAAAGGTAGTGCAAGGGGAATGCATAGGAACTGTCTGTGGTGTGCGCAGAAGACTCATAGCAGACTTGAAGTCTCAGGAGGGCCGGTTAGCAGACCTTCAGAAACAGGAGGCATATACGGCGGAGGTGTGCGCAGCAACCTTGGCGGCCCACAAAGAGCTCCACTCCCTCTGCGATATATTAGACAAAACTGACCTTAAGTCCTACTGTCTATTGTTGCATATGGAAGGAGATAAATCTAGCAAACTACTGGCGTGGGTCCTCCGGCTAGAAACAGAGATGCTCCCCATTTTGTCCATATGTAATGCCCAGGGTCAATTACAATCTCGGCGGCGTGATATCCTGTCTGCCCTCTGTACCACTTTAAGTCGGTCTATAGAGCTGGCCCACTGGGTGATGAAGGTAGGACAGAGAGGTTTCTGGCTAGGGTGGGGCTTCCTCAGCTGCAGAGGGAGGCCATGCAAGAGTTAGAGGAGGATCTCTACCTGGAGGAGGTTGGTGCTGCCATGAAGGCACTTAATAGGTCCAAAGCACCGGGCGGTGATGGCTTCCCAGCGGAATTCTATCCCACCTATTCTTCTGCTCTTGAGGAAAAATTGCTGTAGTTTTACCTGGAGGCAAGGAAGAAACGTCTGCTACCTCTGACTATGAGAGAGAGGGTGGTGTGTTTGATGCTGAAGCCTGGGGGAGACCAGGTGGACCCTTACACGTATAGTCCCCCCATTATGCTTAGTACTGATCTTAAAGTATTGTGCAAAATACTGGTGAGGAGGCTGAGTGGAGTGGTCCGAGACCTGGTCCATGAGGACCAATGCGGCTTTATGTCGGCATGCAGCACCACACATAACCTCCATAGGCTGGCACGTGTTCTGCGTGTTGCGTTGGATGGGGAGGGGGAGAAGGCCTTGGTATTCCTTGATCTCGAAAAGGCATTTCATACAGTAGAGTGGGCCTTTTTAATTGCTGTACTGCGGGGCATGGGGTTTGGACCCAGCTTCTGTGCTTGGATACAACTATTGTACACAAACCCTTCTATACGCATCAGGGTGGAGGGCGAGCTTAATGAGGACTGGCCAGTGGAGCGCGGTACTCGCCAGTGGTGCCCCCTCACCCCTACTGTTTTCCTTAGCATCTCACCTACTGTTTGCCTTAGCAATTCAGCCTCTCGTGCTGTTACTGCGCATGGAGCTGGGGCCCTGGGGGAGTCAGGTGGGGGACACCACTCACATTCTTCCGTTATGGATGGATTTCGATACTTTGGGATTTGGCTCACACATACTGAGACCCAGCACCAGAACGTAGATAGGGTGCTGACAGGTCTGGAGAATTCCATTAAGTTCTGGAATAGGCTTCCACTGTCAGTAATGGTTAGGGCAGCCATAACAAAGATGGTCTTACTCCCCCGATTGCCTGTACCTTGTGCAGAACTCTCTGTTTCCGCTGAGCAATCGGTTCTTCCACAGGCTGGATTGCCTGTTGGTGACTCTCCTGTGGGTGGGTAAGTGCAGCGGGGTGGTGTCTGCCACGCTAAAGAAGCACCTGGAGGATGGGGATTGGCAGTCCCAGATGTGCAGTTCTACTATTACGCTGCACACTTGCAGCATGCAGCTCAATGGCTCACTGACTCAGATAATTGGGAGATATGGCTTCTGGGGACCAAGTTCGGAGGTGACACTCTGCCCCAGTTGTTGATAGGAGGGGGCAGGTCAGAGCTCCCCGTTCCATACTTGATTGACACATTCAGCGGAAATATGGGGAAAAGCATTCCAGAAGATAATCCGTAGAGCCCCCTTCAGTAGGGAGTTAAAACTGTGTAATCTGGCACTCTTTAGGAATCTTGTCTATGGAGCAGTGGTGGGAGGGGGATGTATGGAAACAGGGGATATTTATCCAGGGGACACATTCATCTCATTTCAGGAGACACAGGACACTTTTGGGATAGGACCAGCCCGTTTTTAAAATTACCCTAAACTAGAGAGTTTGGCGATGGAACTCTGGACAGATTTCCCCGTGGCACCCTGGCCCTCTGGGGTCCTAGATGGTCTCATTGGATGGGGAGAGGGTCGCCATTTAATTACTCACTTTTATAATGCCCTTAGGAATGATATGCAACCGCAACAGTTTCCTGCGCGTGGGGCTTGGAAGACAGATTTCGGTACACCTGATTCGGATTGGGAGACTGTGTTAGGCTTTGTCCGTACTGTGTCCTGCAACAACAGGTTTAAACTCCTGCACTTTCATTTTCTGCATCGTACATGTGTCACTCCATATAGCCTTAATAAAATAGATTCTACCAGAGGAGCTGCATGTGCACGTTGCGGGAAGGGTGGGGCCTCCTTCTTACATCTAGCGTGGGATTATGCACAGGTCCAAGGTTATTGGGCACACGTGGTGCCACGCGTAGAGATGGCCACTGGGATTTGCGTTCTGCTGGCGCCGCTTGCCTGCCTCCTGGGAGTGGTTGTGCGTCCCAAAGGATGCAAGATCCCTTATAATCTGGCCCAGCTGGCCTTACTACTGGCAAAGAGACCGGTGGTTATTAGGTGGATGAGTGTGAGGGTCCCACTGTTGACACACTGGCTACGAGACCTGTTGGAATGGGGGGTGGTGGAAGAACAGCACATGAGAATGTCACGCACTGATGAGGGGGCTACTGAGGCTATAATGTTGTGGGTCCAATTGCTGGGTATGTTTCAGGATGACGAAGGTCAGTCCTCTGAGGATGGGTCTGAGGCGGGGGATTGATTGAAAACTGCAGTGGCAGCTCCTCCGCTTAGGCGGAGGAGCTTAGCCCCACTGTTCAATAGGGAAGCAAAAATTATAATAACGTATCGTTATTATCATTGTTGTTTTCCTATTAGAGTCAGTGGCTTTCGGGGCGGGTGCGACTGGATACAGCAGTGGTTTGCACTCCTTAAGTGCGCACGACTGCTTGGCCGGCCCTCTTGGGCCGGCAAAACAGTCATGCGCAATTTTGCATGTTCCCCACCAGGCTGCACTACACAGCATGGTGAAGAACATGCAAAGCCTCCCAGTTCCCGTCCGAGTGCCGAGTCACGGAGTTCAGACCAATCACAACGCTGCATTGCAGCATTGGGATTGGCTCAGGGGAGTCTGGGAGCTTCCTGCTGCTGACGGAGCCAGAAAGAAGAGGACGGAGGAGAGACACCGTAGCAAGGTAAGTGGCTTTTTTTCTTCTTTTGTTCCCATCCCGCTCCCCCCGCTAACCCCCCACCCGGGTCCAGTAGCAGCTGCTACTGGAAAATAGAGCAAGTACATTTGCTATTTCCCTGATGACCAAGTGTGTAATGATGCTCCCTTGTATGGAGTTCTGCTTGCCACCTTAGTTTCTCTATAGTTGCCTTGAAGTGTCATCGGACAAGCAAGCAATCCCACTCATGGATATCACGTATTATTCGATTGTAGCTACCCCTGTTATATCTTCAACTCCAGGTTATGTCTGGCACTGTCAACACGCACTGTATGTTTTGTTGTTTGATTGAAATCAATAAAATACTGTTTAAAAAAAAAGGTTTCATAAACGGCCATCTTCTGTCTTCGAGGCACTGTGGAACCAACTTTTAAAGGCTAAGAAAATGGCAAGCACTCCTTCCTTCCCACAGGTATTTTGACCATGGCCAAATTCCCAACTACAATCTTAGTGGTACCCCCCACCCCCTTACTACTATCATACATGGCTTTTATCTCGAACTTCTTCTCCTCTTCTTTTCTCTCCAGTCTCCAACAATGCTCATACTCACTAGCCCTCTGTTTTATCCCATCCACTCAGAGGCATCTGTTAGCGTTAGGTTTTATCTCTGAGCAGTTCAAACGTGGCCTCACCAGTAGTAACATGTATAGTCGTCAGGTATGCTACAAATATATCCTTGAGCTCACCCTTCCAGTTCTTACTGAAATCTTACCAATGTGTTTACGCTCTTTAAGAATGTCATTAAAACTTTCAACCACCCTATTTATTTCGAGTGGAACAGTGTAGTTCTTGTATGAAAAATGCCCCTTTCTGAAATGTCATCTTTGAGTGTTGATTTTTACTACAACAAAACAGCGCTGACAACATCAAAATGAAATGGAGCAAGATAGCGCACCATTTCAAACCATGTAATAAAGTGCTATATTCCACCTTGGTCCAAATTAGAAGTTTATGCAATTAAACCATATATTTTTGGCTGCATCCACAATACGCCATCAAAGAGATCATTCTTATTTTGTCAAACTGAATGAAGGAAGTACACCGTGACTTATATAGGCCTACGGTAATTTCTGCTACTTCTGGGACACCACTGTAGCGTAGTAGGCGACATAAGGGTACAGACGAGGGAATAGGAATTATTTATTTAATTAATTTCCCCTATTCCGTTGTCTGTCGACTTCCCCCCCTCCCGCCCCACCACGCTTACTTGCACGGACCACTGCTGTCTGGTGCTGAACTTAAGTATAGACTCTTCCACTTTATAGGATACCAGTGGCATTCAAGATTTGCCTCTTTGCAAAGCAAAGGGGAGGGGCGTCTAAGTATACAAAATGTAAACAATCTACAGTATGTTAAAACTGAAGCGCGGTGTATAATTCTGCACATGCTTTTAAGTGCAACTGTGCACAAGAATAAAATATACAAATTGAAGCATCAGAGCATATTCTCTGCCACAAGACAACACACTATTTGAAGACTGGCTCCATGACATGCATCAGCCTACCTTGCAAACATAGTGTCCAATTGAGCTATATCTGGTTGAAAAAATATCATCCACTATTTCGTTAATTTCCTCTAGCGCATCAAGTTCTCAGACACCACGTGATCTTAGTAGATAAGAAATTCAGATTTATGTATAACAAAAAAATGTCCAATTCCCTTATCACTTCCAGGCGTACATAAACGTTGACATGCACCACAACCGCCACTGGCACCAACGAACACCGCCACTACTCCTCCCCCACCCTCCACGACCTCAGCAACACAAACTGGCAAGCACGCTGCTGCAGCGCATCCCCCAGCACCACGGTAGGATGTTTCTCCTGCAACCATTGCAATTCCACCTGCGGCACATCAGACGCCGACACCACCACCTCCAAACAACTGACTCACGCCACAAACACCACCCCACACAAACTGTCCGCAATGTTCCTCAGCGTCCTATCTCTCAGGAAACACTTCACTGAAATCTGGGACCCCCTCACCAGCAATACTCCCGACATCTTCCTGACCGAAACATGGCTCAACCCAGCCTCCAATCCGGACATCGCTGCAGCCATCCCGCCCGCCTACAAAATCATACCCCAGGTGGAGGACTTGTGATCATCTACAAAATTACGATTGGCTGCACCACCTATGCAAACTAGGACACCAACCTCATGGAACACCTCCACTTAAAAATAGGAACGGACTACAACACCACCCTAAAAGGAACCCTCATCTGCCATCCCCAGGGCGCCTGAGCAGAATTCTGCAACCACATTGCAGACTCAATCCCTCCCCTCTCCATCTAATCAACCAACTACATCCTCCTCCGGGACCTCAATTTCCACCTGGAAGACACCACAAAGCCTAACTCCACGGCCTTCCTCTGCAGCCTCGGCAACCTCGGACTCACCCAGCTTGTCCAAGGACCAACCTACACAGCAGGCAGCACCCTCAACCCTATTTTCTCCACCAACAATAAGATCACCACCACCCACATGACTCCACTCACATGGTCTGACCAGTACATCCTACATTTCAAGATACCCGCCCACCAAGCCACCCCTCCCGAAAAACCCAAAGCACCATCAAGACACTGGGGCAAAATATCAGAAGAAAACTCGACCAAGACCCTACAGGAACGCCCAACCAACCACACCGGGAACCTTGATGTTAACACCAAGTTCTTCAATAAATGGCTCTCCGACTGCGCCAACCGCACCATTCCCACCAGAAACAAGACCTACAACAAAAAGAAAATGACCCCGTTGGAACCCAAATGACCTCAGGGAGTCCATGCGTCACTGCAAACAACTTGAGAGAAAATGGAGGCTCAACAAAAACACCACGGCAAGATCCACATACAAAGCCACCCTCAACCTCTGCCACCAACAATTACGAGACACAAAGAAAAAGTCCCTAATTCTCAGACTCGAAGCCAAGTCCAACAATGTCAAAGAACTCTTCACCATCAACAAGAAGTTCTCCAATCCCGCAGCTGCCAACAACGACATCATCCCATCTCAAGCACTCTGCAAAGACCTCTCAAACTTCTTTGAACAGAAGATTGCCAAGATCTACAACACATTCAACCGACAGCATACCGATATGAACTCTCCTGACCAGCTTGACACCTACTTCATCGCCAAACAGCAGCTAAGCCTCTCTCGAATGAAGAAACTACCGCCCTGATGAATACCATCCACTCAGAAGCCCCCTCAGACCCATGCCCCCATTTTGTGTGCAACCTTGGGAGAACCATCATCACCCCCGCTCTCACTGCTATCATCAACACCGCCATTACCACTGCCACTTTCCCTTCTTGCTGAAAAAATGCAGAAGTCAACGCCCTACTGAGGAAACCAACAGTGGACCCCAACACCCTTGGCAGCTACAGATCCATCTCGCTACTGCCTTTTCCAGCTAAAGTCATCGAGAAAGCTATCAATACCCAAATCACAGACCACTTAGAACTCCATCAACTCCTAGACAGCTCTCAATCAGGCTTTCGCACCAACCACAGCACAGACACAGCCCTCATTGCATCCACCGATGACATCAGAGGCATCCTTGACCGAGGGGAAATGGCCACACTCATCCTCCTCGACCTCTCCATAGATTTCGATAGTCTCCCACAAGTCACTCTTCAGAAAGCTTCAGCAATTGAGTATCTGCAGACCGGCCCTCAAGTGGATATTCTCCTTCCTCACAAAGAACTCAATGAGCTAGACTTCCCTCTTACACCTCAGAATCCAAGAAATTAATTTGCGGAGTTCCTCAAGGATCATCACTCAGCCCAACACTCTTCAACGTCTACATGACGCCCCTCACGGACATTGTCAGAGCCCACGGCATCAACATAGTATTTCATGACAATGACAAACAGCTCATCCCCTCCCTTACCTACTCAACCAGCACTGCCAAAGGAAACTTCACCAACTGCATGAGCAACGTCGCTGCTTGGATGAGAAACAACTGCCTCCAGCTCAACACAGACAAAACCGACACCCATATCTTCTGAAACAACCACTCCACTTTGACGCCTCTTGGTGGCCCTCCGAACTTGGCCCCCTACACACCCCTGCAGACCATGCCAAGAACCTCAAGATGTAATTGCATTTATATAGCGCTTACTACCCCTGATGAGGCGTCGAAGCGCTTTTACGGCAAGTAGCACGCTACTCCAGAACCCAAAAGGATTAGTGGTAAATTAGTATAGTGAAATATGAAATTAATTGGAGCGGTGGATATGTTAGTCTGTTGTTTGGATTGAGAAGGATAGTGGAGAGATATAAGAGGGGGATCATCCTGGATAGCAACCTCTCCATGAGCAGACAGATCAACATCGTCTCCACATCATGCTTCCACATCCTGCCAATGTTACGCAAGACTTTCAAGTGGATTCCACTGAACACCAGACGAACTGTCACCCAGGCTCTCATCACAAGTAGACTTCATTACAGAAAAGCCCTCTATGTCGGAATCCCAGCCCATGTCCTACACCGACTCCAAATCACCCAGAACACCACCGCCAGACTCATACTGAACATCCGACAAAATAACCACATCTCTCCACACCTCAACAATCTCCACTGGCTCCCAGTCCAGGAAAGATGTAAAGTCAAGCTACTCACCCACACCTACAGAGCTCTCCACAACACCGGTCCAGCTTACCTCAACCACCACCTCAACTTCTACGAACCCACCAGATACATTCGATCAGCATCCCAGGCAAGACCACACCTCCCTTGCATCAAGAAGACCAGAAGTAGAGGACGCTCCTTGTCCTATCTCGCAGCCAAGAACTGGAACGACACCCCAAAACACCTCAGAATCTCCCCCTCCCTCATGGACTTCTGAAGGAACCTCAAGACATGGATCTTCCAGATGAAACAGGCATAATCCCCTCCCCCCCCCCTCAAGCCTGCCCTACTCGGCGCCTAGATACCCTAACGGGTGATTAACCAAGCTCTAAAAATTCACATAATATAGCATAACATTCAGCTGTAATTTTAAACGGTTTCATATATATTCCCCCTAATTTGTCTTAGTCCCATGTACGTATAATTGTTGGTCTGCCATATTTTTACTTTGTTGCATAAGTAGCACTGTCTACTTATTAACATTAGTGTTGTTGGTTTTCGGATTGTTCTTCATCGCGGCATCCCTGTAGAAAGGATTACATTACAGCAGTGGACCGGGAGAAAGGATAGGTGATTACACCGCGCCTATCTCTTGATGAATTTGTGACAATGGATGAGGCGCACCCCAGACTTAGCTATGGAGCCTGCCGTTTAATATGACTGTGGTATTCTCTGAACCGTGAGAGGGACCGGTAAGGTGCAATTTTTCACCTTTTTGCATGGTTTGAATGCACATCATTGCCCTATAGTTGTTCTACCCTGAAGAAGACCCCAGACCCTTTTGGGCTTATATAGAGGTCGAAACATGTTGGTAACACGTAAATACTAGGTCAGGTGATTCATTATATTTCACCTAACAACCGATTTTTTTTAAGGTTTTTAAACATACCAGAGGAACTTGTTGAATAAATAAGATTTTGAGTATACCTCTAGGTATATTTTATATTCATATTTTATCCCCCTAAAAAACAGGACTCAGTGTACTGTCCCGATCTGAGATTTGTAAGAACTCCTAGAGATAGACTAGCTACCCCTAGTTGAGTCCGCCGGGGCGGCACTGCTCCTACCCTGGTATGAGAGGTTGTCAAATGATGAAGCATGCCTCGATAAGTTGAGGGTGAGACAACTTCTCAAAAATCTTTTGATGACCCACATCTAAGAGTAGTCAGTACACCAAATAGGATATAGCTGACATAATAATACCCTCAAGTATAATTCTTGTGTTGTATCCCTGTAGAAAGAACACCCCCAGCAGTTTGCATAATGGGGTCATCCCTGTACAAAGGAACACCCACTTGCAGTTGGCGTCATGGTGGAATCCCTGTAGAAAGAAACACCCCTTCTCAGCCTCCATTGCTGCAGGGCTGGAGTATCATTGTTCACAATGGAAGAGCTGCAGAGACGCTCTGAAAAATGTATTGAGCAGGCACAGAGGTCTGGTCAAGTGCATTAGGACATAATGCCCTTTTAATAAGGTGGATGGGATATCCATCATAAGCTGTCCGTCAGAATGTAAATCATGCCCATTGTAATCAGGTATCTCATTTGTCTCTAAGGTCTCAGCTTGTGTTGCCAGCAGCAGTGCACCGCTTCATCATATTCTGTCAACTTTTTATTAGGGATTTTCCAACATTGTAAATTCTCACACTTTAAATGTTCGCTGCAACAGTAGGAGCAGGTGCAGGAGGTCCTTTGAATCACAGACACTTGGTTCAGTCATAAGTTTATAATTAGGTGTGGTGCAAGTGCAATATCCCGATGACAAAGGCAAGCACCCTCTCATCGAAGCCATCGCAGAGAAAAGAGCATGGATGATGCGATAGAAAGATTAACAAAGCAAGAAGAGCAGAGCTGAAAATACACTGTGTGCCTCAAAGGACCGGGACCTTCTGATCCCGCCTCTGCCTTACCTCATGTAGTCTGTCTCACCACAGATGTTTAATTATAGCTCTCTGAGAAGGGTTGTTCTCGACTCACATTGTGCCTGTTACATTGCAAGCAAGTGATACTGAATGAAATTATCTGTACAAGAGTAATGCTATACAAGATGCCAAAGTCCATTGTGCATGTCCTACCAGGCAACTATGGAAAGACAAAGACATTCACAAGAAGCAGTGAGAGCAAGGACGAGTCTCCTCACGCCACAAGGCAATAAGAGAAGTGATGTAACATGCAAGATTCACCTGACTGCACATGTATCCAACGACACGCAGAAAGAGTTGAGTGAATCGATGGAGGCACAAAGGAAAGAATCAGAAAAAGAACCAAGCGCAAAGAGATTGATTAATAAATTCCTAGATCTGTGGTCTGTGAGAGATGAGAGGGTGTTGTTGACGTGAGAGAAACTCGGAGCAAGAGAAGGATATATTGACACCGGGGTGTTTTAATCACAACGGACTCTGAGAGAGGTAGGAATTAGTGGAAGAAAGTTATTTTTTCTGTCAAGTATGCATGAAGGCAAAAACCAACATCTGAACACAGGACATTCTACCTTGCTCTTTAGAAGGAGCAAGGGGTTTCTATCTCGTCGGCTGAAAGGGTTGGTGGTATAATGGAATAAAACATAAAACAAAGGTGAGAATTTCTACAGGAAGACTATGTTCAGTCTGCAGGAACACCCGAAGTCAGGCACCACCACAACCCGGAAGTCAGGCAGATGAAGAACAGGATCTACATCAGCACTGCAAGCACTTCATAAGCAATGCCAGGGGCATTTTCAAAACGGCTGCTGAGGCGATCAAGAAAGTAACAGAAGTGAAATGAAGAATAATAAGAAAGAGATGTGGAAGACAAACGAACCCTGCCTGGAGAAAGAAAGAAAGAAAGAAAGAAAGAAAGAAAGAAAGAAAGAAAGAAAGAAAGAAAGAAAGAAAGAAAGAAAGAAAGAAGAGATTGGAGACATTATTTGAAGGAAGCTCAGTCGGGACAAAACAGTACTGTCAGGAAGAACCGGTCCAGAACTCTCTAGACTTCACATGCCGTTCCCAGGGTCCGTAGGATTGGGCAAGTGTTCAGGAATTAGTGGGGAGCACTGTCTTAGTAGAGTGGCGGTGCACTACTAGAGGGTGTGGCCTTGCGGGGCTCATGCAGAGCTGCCTAATAGTTATTTTGCTCTATAGCACACAATAAAAGTAGTACGCCGGACAGTGATGTCACTTCCGCTCTGCAGCTTTGCAGGTGGGCGGTAGTTTGCAGCTCTTAGCCACCAAACTTAAGTAACTGTTTTGTTTATTCTGTTTATTTGAGGGATGCCTGGAGAGGACACGCCTTCCCAGGATACTGGCCACTGGACAGTGGATCCGAAGAACTGGTGACCTCTTTTGTTTGGTGATGTATCTAGGCTTCGCATGAACTTGGGGGCTGCTTACGTTAGACAATAAATCTCTCCAAAACATACTCCTTCGTCTGGGACTTTTCTGCACTGCCGCATGCCTGCTATCTGTGCGAAGCAGCATGCGCCCCCTGTGAACTACTGAGCAAGCCCACTGATTCAAAAGTAAGAAACATATAGTTTCTACCTGTTATCAGTCACAGTTTAAATGACTTGGGGCAGCATCAGATTTATTTTTCAGTAAAGATCTTTGGAAAAAAATACATGAGCCAGGACCTGAGCTAAAGGTCATAGAATGCTACATCCTGTAATGTCATCGGTCAAAAGGTATGTGCTATCGCATCACTAAAAATACAATGAACAGTCCAAACTTCACTTCGTAGACATACAATAACGACGCCACACATCTTGATTGCCATCAATGAGAAATCTGCAAACAATGCATTAAGGGCGCCCAGATTCAAAACGCATTTCATGACCGTTCAAATGGTAGGAACGTCCTAAGCCGTTCTCCTAACATAAAGTGCTATAGCTTCCGCCTCCCCAGTGATTTTGCCGCCCTTGCACAGCTGAACATGAGCGGTCTGACGGCGAGCGGAGCTGCACGTGACACCTAGAGCCAGAATCAAAGACATTCTTGACTATTAGGATTATGGACTCCTCAGAGAGTTAGTTGTAGAAGCTATGCAGGGATGAAAAGAGATCAGATGTGGTTCCCATTAGAGAGGGGCCAGTGACAGGTACAAGGGTTCTAGTCTTGAACATGTGACAGTGTCAGGGACACTGAAATTATGCAGCATTGAAAGACCAAATTATGCAGCAGGGTTGAGATAATTATGCAGCAAGAAAAGCAAATTATGTGGCACAATGAGGCTTGATCTGTAGCCGTATTGTTATGTTACTCTGTCATTTTATCAATTTATTAATTCTGTCAGGGCAAAGTTGCACTTCATTATTATCAATTCAACATCTGAGTACAGCAATCTGCAATTGAAAGGTGATCAATGAACTCTTGCAAGGAGTCTGCCACTGCACAGAACAACGTGAGGCACTTTTTGTTTAGTAACTGTTGATTATTTTGAACCTGAAAGATTTTTTGATACAATCGCCAAATTATGCAGCAGATTATGAGGCAAATTAAGCAAATCCATAATTATGTGGGAACTGAAGAGACCATAGAATCTCATAATTCCAATGGCCCTGTACCTTTTTCAACACAAGGACTTTGGAATAACGCCCTGTGCTAAGACGGGGAAGAAAAATATGAACTAACATAATTTGACACTCCTTAGCTTTCCAAAATTATATAATATGCACATGAAACAATTGGTGAAAAATAACGCTATGATATTCCAAGAATGTGACAAAGATGGCAAAAAGCCTGCCATTTCAGAAGTACATGGAATTTCAGGAGGACAACTCCAACAACCACAAAGTGCAACTAGAAAAGTAAAAGATGCATGAGTGGCAGTTTGGGGAGTAGGGGCTAACTAGAACAAATCTAGAACAAATAATAAATCAAGGAAACAAAATATGCCATAGATACATTGGTGACGTTTGGACATGGAAGTGTGATGTTGGAGGCTGAAGAGTCTTGAGTGAAGGACTGTTAATTACCCAAAATATGTGTATACAATATTCACAGTGGAAACTGTCCAAAGATGAATGTCAGGAATTGAAGGAATGGGTTCAACCCTATGCTTCTTATGGAAGTAAAAGTCAGGCTGGAAGTAACAAAGGGAGGCTGAGGGATACAAACTATGGGACCAACAGTCACACTGTGGCTGACCCAGTCTCTGCAAAGGGGGGCAGCAGTGTGAGACTGGGGAAGAGCTGATACACTCCTCTCATCCTGCCGGGCATTGATTTCCACAGCTACATGAGCTGCGCAGCGCCCTTTCACATGTCTGGGTAGCCTGCCATCTTTTGATCTTCATGTGACATCATGTCGCCTCCACGTCATCACACCAAAGTGATGTCACAAGTGACAGGTGACAGGATTGGCCTTGGGAGGAAGGCAAATAAATCCATATAGTAGTTATGCACCTCAGGACCACCTCTCCCCTCCAGCAGTTCAGGAAAGGACTCAAGACCTGGCTGTTCGTGTGAACAGATCACCACGAAGCAGTTAGCAACTCCAGCCGTGAGTGATTTGCAGCACTCTACAAACCCTTGAGTGAATTAATTTGGTATTTGTTAACATACCTGGAAATATAAGTACGAAATTACAAGAAGCACGTTCACCCAGTGACGTTACGAGCTAATGGTTTCACTGCCCTAATGTTAATAAAGAAGCCCCGATGAATTTACTAAAAGAGCGTCGCCGAAGAACACGTAAGTAACATTCCCCTGTAACGTGTTCTGAGGTGGAAGCCTGCCTGGCTTTCCATTCTGCTCGGAGGGGCAGAGAGCAGCTGTTGCGTGTCCTTGTGAACCGAGATAAGCAATTGGGTCCAATCCTCTCCATGGTGACGGATAAAAGAAAAATTTGCTGAACAATTGAAGGAATAAAGCAGTATTCAATGAGTTCGTGTCAAGTGACTCGGCCTGAGCTGTTGATTTTAGTCTCCAATTTACCACTTCTAGAGCCCCGAGTCTATGCTGAAGAGCGCCACGGCGTGGATTATCACAGAGTGCACTCAAAGCCATGGAGCGCCCACTTATTTATACAGCGCTTTATAGGCACGTTGAATCAGTGTCCAAGCCGTCTCTATGTTTGGAAAGTATGTGGAAATGAGGCACGAGGTGAAGTTATGTGTCCAGAATCACACGCTGTGATCAGGCGAGGGAGCTGGGATTAGAACGTAAATCTCGTGGATCCAGAAGCAACACTTTGGAACACTGAACTAGGAGCGATCTGATTTACGGTTTAGATTTTATGGATTTTCAAGAGGTCAGCGCAACAAAATATGATTAGCTTCATGAAATAGTCTAAACCCTGAAAGCATATAGTCAAAAACGTAATCTAATTGTAGATCACATTGAATTTAATTTTGTTTCGACCTTTTACATAGCGCCACCTGAATCTGCAAAGCCCGTTACTCGGCCTCCCACTGAAGGTGTTTGCTACCTTGAGAGTTGAGAAAATATTGCATGCTAATTTGTCCAACAGCAACATCTCTGCTACTACAGTCCAGGCTACTCGTTGTAGTGCTTAGCCCTTTGACGGGAGGGTGAGAGGACATGAGGGTGTATTACACAGCATCACAACACCAGTAGCTAGCCAGTGTGTCATGGGCCAGAGTGCAAGAGACGAAATGCCTAAAATGCAAAACAAGGGGTTCAGGCCTCTGGACGCCGGTGCCACTGCACCTATTGCACATATGAAAGCTACGCCCCTGCACAACGCCTTCGACAATCCACCAATGGTCTTGAAGGGACGTGCAACAACATAACCTTATTGTGTTGGGATGTGACTATAGGGACACTCCTAAATGGGATATAGAAATAGTCTACTGACACTTTGGGGGTGGAAACTAGTGTTGCATCCTTACCACCCACAGACCACAGCAGAGGGCATGTGCAGCCAATACGGTGGCAATGGACCCCTTAGTCAAGGAAGGCCCTATTGAGGGCCAGCCCTAGAGGTAGACTACACTGCAGCTGATCCCAGACGAGAAACTGGCCTTTGACTGGTGTGCGACATTCACACACCATGGCCAACACCTCTCTAACAAGTGTTTAGCCCAATACTTCAATATGGATCACTAAAACTATGCACATGCCACCTGCTAATCGAGTGGTGTTTCATTGAACCCATGTGTAAGCAATAATACATTAGTATGCTTAAGAATGTATTTGTGTATTCAGCTTTCATTAGGCTGTATTTCAATAAACTGACGCGATATTGCGGTGTTCCCCGAAGCAAGTAAAAGATTCGTAATTAAGTGCTCTGCGGCGACATGGATGGCAACACTTCACAAAATTATAAAAAACAAATCTATACAACTTGGACGCAGCAGTAAGCGATATGGGCAGGGTTCTCTTTATTGTCAGCGGTTAATGATTGATAAATGTCCGATTCCAAGCTCCCTGTCTCTAAGAAGTTTTAAAATGATAGATGGGTTGAAAGGCCACACATAGAAGACGGATACAATATCATAATGTTCTCTCCGAGCAGGCACATTGCACTTTCAGAGAATAATCCACTTATATGTGTTTTACACAATTGCACTTTCGGGGGAAAACTGTATGTACATAGGTTTACCAGGTGCTATTATAATTGACATTTTAGCGGGCGATAAATAAATCAAGATCTGATATTTAGGAATTTAAGCATTTTCTGCTTTGTATGTAAGTGATATTTATCCGTTTCTCTCGGAATTTTAGTATGGCAATGTTTGCACAGAAGATATTTTGATTGTTATAGCGGAGACTTCTGATGGAAGAAATGTTGATTGTTATGCTTTTATCACTACATGAATTTGTAATTTAATGTTTTCATTTATTCAAATAAAAATATATTTAAAAAAAACTTAAACGCAGCAGTACTATAATTAAAACGTATAATAATCATGTTGTACTATCCTCTAGGGATAAGGGCTGCTGTTGTAAATCGCCCACTAATGAGAACCAGGGAGGGGACAAAACAAAGGCAAGAGTAATTACCAGCTGTTAACGCCCCACAGCATGTGTGCAATGAAGCTTAAGGAATCTCCCAAAACACCGAGAAACGAACATCAAACATCACATGGTCTCAATCAATTTTATGTTAGTACCTCAGAACACAGGCGAACACTAGTGTAAGCGTTCTAAGCAATCTGATAGGCTTAGCCTATTTCCGCCTTTCATACAGGATGCTACTATGTCTTCTCTCTCTGTATATATAATCATCGCGTGCTCACGCACCCTGAACACACACCCCCCCCCCCCCCCACTCCAGTCACAACATTTCTAAAATGAGATGTTCTTTGATGAAAGTAAGGGTGAGGGACGGGTGTAATTAGTGGATGCTCACAGTGTCCTTTGATGTCCCCAGTTTCTTCAGCCCGTCCAAAGGCAGCAGGTCTGCCGAGTCCTTGTGCATGAACTGCACCGACTGCTTCATCCTCCTCTGTTGCCGAAGAGCTGCTGCCTCCCTGATCTCGGCCTCCTTCCTCCCCGAGTCCGTCAGCATGCCCGAGTAGAACATCTCGGTGCCTCGCCACGAGCCCCTTCACGAGCTTCAAGCCGCGCGCACAGATCCGTGTGCCTTGCGTCGCTAAGAGCCCTTCACGAGCGCCTAGCCTCACGCGCAGATACAAGTGCCTGCCCTCGGCACGAGCCCCTTCAGCGCCCCACGCCACGCGCGCTGATACCAGTGACTGCCCTTTAGAACTAGTGTTGAAAGACTATCAGTCGCTCAGCCAGTGCTGCGGGAGGAGGAGACGTCATCTGGTAACATGGGGCTGCAGATAAACAGCCTCTGACAGAACTTGGATGCAAAGGGAAAATCATGCTAACTCTTTATTGGCTGAGCCAGACACAGCATCTGAAATGACAGCAACTAATTGGAAAATACACTTACAAAGCGGACTTGTCATTAAAAACAGAAAAAAAATTAGGTTGCACGTGCAAACCTCCCACGCGACTGCATGCATACAAGGGAGTATCGAACAACAGAAAAAAGGACAGGATAAAATGAAGAGATTTACTCTTGTTAAATTTTCTTCACTAAAGAAGGCATGCATAACAACCATTGAAAAAGCAGGGTTCACTTTTGTATATGTAACTGCACGCACGTAGCTAGACGTCTCATATAGTGAAACCGATCACACATAGATCATGTCTACAGCCATACTGACTTCCAGAAAATCATACCCACCGAACTACACACGACCAACCACCCACGCTTGGACACAAACGGGCACACAGACCATCTGACAAAGTCCACTGATCAGTGCTGGAATTGGAGAAATAAATTAATCCATAAACCCATGAATTCGGGGTGATGGAAGGTAAGGACCGTATTGGCAACCCAAGCAGCCCTGGCAAATTCTGTCAGACCAGCCCCTGTACCGTCCATAGTGAGTGCAGCGAGCGAGCCTGACAACTACAAGACGGCTTTGGGGGGTTCTCCCCTCCCCCCAAGAAATCTGGGGTAAAAATGGTGCATTCTGCAACACATTTTTCATTATACATTCAATTGTATTAGCTTTGAAAAAATAGTAAATGATGACATTAGAGTGCACCAGGATTCAACAGTCTTTGTTGGGGTCTCTTAAATGATTCCCTCACTATCACTCCAACAGTGCCCTTCATCTCTTCACACACCCCTCCCTCACATGTATTTCATTTGTTTTATAGCGCCTTATATCAGTGTACATATACCAGTCTAGGGTGTCGGAGCACTTTATATTATACACAAATGCAGAGACAATGACTCATAGGTGTGTAAATCAGTGTATAGAAAATGTTACATAAAACTAAGGGGACTACAAGGAGTAGGATTCATGTCACCCATACTGGTAGGCATTTTTTAAGACTACTTGGTCTGGAGAAGCACACACTCAGGATTCAGAATGTAACACAGTGGTTAGGGTTTGGTTTTACTAATAAGGATTGATTTCTACCCAAATAAACCCTCTTTGGCAACATTAGGAACATTAGGATAATGACAGACTCTGAAAAACACATAACTTTCTAATCTGTACCATATAGCCTGCATGCAGCTGTTTGATGACACTTCATAGCTCACTGGTTTGGATTATGATTGCAACTTATAAACTGCACAGCAACGAAAGGGTCTCTGCGACAAAAGCAGCAAACCGCTAAGCTATGCACATAAAATACTGTTCTGTGATTTGCATGGCAAACGTCCTTTGCAAAGCTACCTTAGATGAGTCAAAACTGCCACTAGACAAAACTCTGATCTCTCTCCAGCAGGTACATTTATCACCAGAATTATCTTGACGTTTTTATTGTTGTCTGAAAAGCACATTATTTAACATGCAGATCATAGATTTATATTTGATTTAAATAGGTAAGTAGACTAGTGGTCTGTCCATGAAGCAGCCGTCACAGAGGTTAAGAGACTATATCAGAACCTTAGTGAAGCATGTGGCGTATGTCAAACTAGGGAGAAGTGTAAAAAGATAACCTGAGCGCCCTGCCACTGACAGAAATCTGGTATATTACCTATTTTATATGTCCTTGCTGAGTAGTCAGAAGGCGGCCGTGGAGGCGATCCCGTGGAAGTTACCTTTTTTTGATAGCATGCTAGGAAAGGTGACTATTTATTGTGTTTATTGTCAGAAGTTGACACCTCTATCTTATTTTTTTGTCTAAAAGGGTTTTTCAGTGCCACCAGTTTTACAACAACCATTGGTATCTGTAAGAAGTGAGAGGTGTTGGTCGCTTGGACTGCTGGGTGAAACGCAGATAGTAATATTTTTCCGATGGGCGTGACATAGTCGATATGCTTGGACCCCTGGGCGTGACACAGATGGTACGCTTAGCCCATAGGTGTGATACAGGGTGCAATTCGGACATTTAGGGAAAAAGATTTGGATCTGGGAGATTAGGTGTAACTTGTGTTTGGCCACGAGGGACCTGTGGTTCTCGAGTTATTCCTTTTTTCCATGAACTATTGTTATTGTCTTTGTCTCGGAGACAATATTGACAGACCATTGGGCTCACTGTTGTGTTGCTTGGCAACCTGTTGTTGTCAAGCATTCTTGGAATGCTTTAAGAGAACGCTAGAGAGACGGTTTGATTTACAAGGCACGGAATAGACGTGCCGTTTTGTGCTCCTCAGAGCAATAAAGGATTTTACATGAAACCGGTGTTTTCGTTTTTACACTGGCAACGAGGACTGCGCCTGAGGAGCTTACGAACCACGCGTGCAAAGACATTGTCTAAAGTTTCAAGGAATTACGATTTTATTGGAATACCCGATTTATTGGGAGGATCGTTACCCTTGTATGGAGTGAGATGCACCTTTGAAGACTGTGATATGCACCTTCGAGACTACGTTCGGTGAGCACTTGAAACCTACATGCTTTGTGTGAATTTTGCTCTATTTGATGAAAACGCATTCAACGGCTATTGAAGACTTGCCTGCCTACGTCATCTTCGCCGTTACTCCGTTGCTCCGTCTTGGCATTCTTCAAACTCTAAAGGAATTCATCTCTCCGTGTTCGGTGCCTCCTCCGCTTCGTTCCAGGTGATCTCTTCTTCTCCGGCGTTCTGTGTGCTACGCTCTTCACGCATTACGCGCACACGCATTCACGTGAGGTCACGTTGCGTGCCCTCACTGGCAGTCATTTTTTTTTTTTTTTTTTTTTGTATAATTCTGTATCCTGGCAACCGATCTTACGCTGCTGCTACCGGAACAACATTGAAGGTATTCCTTGCCTGTTACAGGTATTTATCGACGTTTTAATGATTAATGAACATACAAGAAGTTTGGAGTGTTGAACTTGGCCCTTATTCAGTGTAATTATTAGTTCCTGGTGAACTTTATACTAGTGATTGTCTTCATTTTCGACCAGCAACATGACCACTCCTGCGTCCAGTTCAATTGCCATGAGTGCACAAACCTACAATATTTCTACACCTCAACCTTTTTGGATTTCAGGAACTGAACCTCCTCTCAAATGGCTTGAATGGAAACCGTACTTTACCAATTACATAGATGCGATTGATGAAACGAAGAAAATGTCTGCAGATCAGAAGAAACGTTTACTTTTACACTCTTTAGGTCCTATTGGATTGAAAGTTTTTAGTCAAATGACTAGAATTGTAGTTGCGGGGGATTTTAATGTATTTGATTTAGCCTTACTACAGTTAGACAACTATTTTTCGCCAAAAGTATGCATTGGTGTTACCAGATACCGTTTTTTCAAAGGAAACAAGGTAAATCGGAACCTATAGATAATTACGTTTCCGAATTAAAAGGTTGGCACTGGATTGTAAATTTAGCATTTTACACGACGACCTTGTTAGAGACCAAGTGGTCATGCATACCTCAAATCCAGCCATTCAGGACAGGTTGTGGGTGAATGGAGATGCCCCACTGGAAGATGTCTTAGCTATTGTGCGCAAGGCAGAAATTTCCAATAGGTGTGCTGTTGTTTTAAAAGATGACACTCGTGAACACGACTATGTAAATAAGATTAATACTCCTTATGAAAAACCAGCCTTTACAAAATATGCTAATGATAGATCTTTCACTAGAGGGAACATTAAATGTCACCAGTGTGGTAACCCTGGTCACCTAGCTTATAGTAGAAATTGTCCAGCACTTAGACAAAAATGCACTAATTGTGGATTAATAGGCCATTATGCCAAACTTTGTAGAAAAAAGAATTTCAGAGTTAAGTATATAGGTGATTTAGAAAATTCGAATGAAGATAATAGTCCTAACAACCCTCAAAATGCTCCTAACCCAATTGTTCCTGCAAATGATTTGTCATTAGACTTTAAAAGTAATTTGATGCTCAACATCAATGATGTTACATGTTACAACAAACCTATCTGCAACATGTTTATTGGTGGCGTCAATATTAATATATTTGCAGACTCGGGCTCACCGTATACAATTATTAATGAAAGGTTGTGGAAGGAATGTTTTGTTCAGAAAGTAGGTACAGATTTATTGACACCAGATGTACATCCTGAAGGTTTTAGTGGAGAAAAAATTGATCTTTTAGGATTTAGATGGTTTTCATTTGAATTTAAAAACAGAAGCAGCCGGGGAAAATTGTATATTGCAAAAACTGGTCCACCTGTTCTAGGCTGGCTAGACCAAAAGATGTTACATATTATCTTAGACCCTAACAGCAAGGAGCAAGTATTAGTTATCGACGAAGGCATTTCCTTGGGAGATAGGATGATTAAACAGTTTCCTTCAGTATTCAGTGGCAAATTGGGCAAACTTGTTGGGTTTGAACATTTAATTAGACTTAAAGATGATGCCAGTCCCAAAGTTCATCGTTGTCGCAATGTTCCTTTATTAGTTAAGGATGATGTAGCCAAAGAACTTGAAAAGCTTGTGTCTGCGGGTGTAATTGAACCTATAGAAGCTGCGGAATGGATTTCGCCAGTTATTATCGCTAGGCTGTCCAATGGCAAAATCAGGTTGTGTGTTTATCTACGCCATTTAAATAATAACATTGTGGTGGATAGATTTCCCCTACCAAAAATAAATGAAATGGTAAGTTGTCTCAAAGGTGCCAGATGGTTTTCAACCATCGACCTTTCGTCAGCTTATCATCAAATAGCTTTGTCTCCTAATTCAAAAAAATTTACATCTTTCATTACCCCTTTTGGTTGTTTTCAATTTACTCGTATGCCCTTTGGCCTGGCGTCAGCTGCGGCGGTTTTTCAACGTCTAATATTTCCTTTTCAATAAGGAAAGTGGCGTAACATTTTTTCAGGATGACATATTAATTTTTGGAGGTTGCAAGTCTGAGCATGACTCTAGGCTTATGAAGGTGTTGAGCATTCTGGAAAAACAAGGACTCACCGTTGAGTTTTCAAAGTGCAAATTTGCTTGTGAAAGTGTTTCTTATCTTGGTCATACCATTGATTGTAATGGTGTTAGACCAAAGTCCTCACTTATATCTTCGATTGTGAATGCACCTACTCCGTCCAATAAGGATGATGTCAGATCCTTTATAGGTATGGCAGAATTTTGCGCAAAATATGTTCCAAATTTTGCGGAGAAATGTTACAACATTCGACAACTGCTTAAAAAAGATGTTAATTTTGTGTGGACAGATGAATGTGGGAAAGATTTTACCATCATCAAACATGCTATTGCAGATGCCACTAGTTTAAACAGTTTTGATCCTACAGCTGAGAGCTTTATTACAACTGACGCAAGCAATAAAGGCTTGGGGGCTGTTCTGTCTCAGATAGATGAGAAGGGTAATGAGTGTATTATTGCATATGCCTCCAGATCTTTGTCACCATGTGAGGAAAAATATCCTATTATCGAGAAGGAAGCATTAGCTTGTGCATGGGGTTTGGATCACTTTAAGTCTTTTACTTGGGGTAAAGTTTGTACATTAAGAAGTGACCACAAACCGTTGGTGAGAATTTTGACCTCCGATGGTTCTATGAATGTGTCCTCCAGACTTGCAAGGATTTCAATGCGGATGCAAAATCTGTTGTATAGGATAGTTTATACTCCTGGTAAGGACAATTTAGTTGCTGATTTTCTTTCTAGGATGCCCACTATGTTGGAAAAGTGCGAAGATGATAAATGGAATAATTTTCAAGTTGCTTTGGTCTGTGACCATGGCCGTTCTGCCATTAACAAAGTTGAATGGGAGACTGAATTTAAAAAGACAAAATTTTGGAGGAAGTGGTTTCTTACGTTATGAATGGTTGGCCTCGTAAAGATAGTTTGGGAGATTCCATGAGACCTTTTTGGGAGGTTAGATTTGAACTTTCTTTCAATGATGGATTTTTATTAAGAGGGAGAGAATTATTCCTCCTTGTGGTTTGAGGTCCATTATTGTGGAATTGTGCCACGAAGGGCATTCAGGCATCATCAGAACCAAATCAGTTTTGAAAAAGTTGTTTTGGTGGCCTGGTGTAGACATTGAGACGGAGAGACTCGTCAGAGACTGTATTTTGTGTAGCAATGCTGACAAGTCGTTGAGGACTTTGAGACCTCCTATGTACGACAATTTAGTGGTCAAAGAACCTTGGGACACTGTGGCAATCGATATTTTAGGACCGGTCAGAAACTCATGTGGTGATTCACAAAAGTTCATCATCGTCCTCATGGATTTGTTTTCGCGTTGGCCAGCTGTTAAAATTGTGGATAAAGCAGATACGCTTACTGTGTTGGAGTTTTTAGATGACATTTTTCATCCGAAGGTATTCCTGCTTGTTTGATTAGTGACAATGGGGTACAATTTGTGTCCAACAAGGCGAAGAATTACTTTGAGAAATTGGGTATTAGACACAGAACCACCTCATTATATAATCCTAGCGGGAACGGAATGGTTGAAAGATTTAACCGGGTTTTGAAAGGTATCATTCAACTTGCTTCTAGTGGGTCAGAGGATTGGACCACTGAGGTTGGTAAAACTATTTGGGCATATAGAGTAACTTCCACTGAGGCCACTGGTCTTCCTCCTTTTGTGTTGATGAGAGGTCGTAAACCAAGATCTAAATTTAATCCTGGTTGGTTGTGTTCTTCGGGTGTTGTTAATTGGTCGAAAGATGATGTGTGGAATAGGATGGAACGCGTTCATGAAAGAAGTACAAGTTATTTTGATTCAAAACATGGCACTCAAGCCACCCATATTGAGGTTGGGGATTGGGTACGTGTAAAAAAACCTGGTTTTGTAAGCAAGGGTGAAAGTGTTTTTTTGATGCTGAAGAAGTAATTGAAGTTTTACAGAATGCTGTCAGGCTGAGAAATGGAGAGGTTTGGAATCTCAAAAGAGTGGCTATGGATAGATCCAAAAGAAGTGATGGAACTAATGTACACAGTAATGATAGTTCTGAATGGATGGAGGATGATCTTATCAGGGAATCCAATTCTGTGGCAGATAATTCTGCTTCCAATATTGATATGTCTCTCCTCACTTCCAATTGTGAAGAGGGGGATGGGATGGTTTCATCATCCTCTTTGGATGAGAACTCGTGTCTTAGTTCTCGTGAGACAGGAAGTCTTAAACAAAGATTAACCAGGAACAGAAAGGCACCTACTTGGCTCAAAGACTTTGTTGTTAATAATATGTAATTGTATCATTTCCTCTTTGCTCTCTCACACATAATTTTATATTATTTAAGTTTCCTTTCATGGTTTTGTTTTGTTTCTTTGTATTGTGAGAAGGGGGAAGTGTTGTGTTGCTTGGCAACCTGTTGTTGTCAAGCATTCTTGGAATGCTTTAAGAGAACGCTAGAGAGACGGTTTGATTTACAAGGCACGGAATAGACGTGCCGTTTTGTGCTCCTCAGAGCAATAAAGGATTTTACATGAAACCGGTGTTTTCGTTTTTACACTCACTTATTCCCGGGCACTGTGCAGAGCTTCCACTGGTCACAGGATAGCATGTGCTAGGAGCAGGCTAAGGAATTTGTTTTTACAAAGTCATTATTTTTCTCTGTCAGTCTTTTAGGTGTTGGTCGCTTGGACCGCTGGGCGTGATACACATGGTACGCTTAGCCCTGGGTTTGATACAGGGTGCGTTTGTTAATGTAAGGTATATGTGTGATGTTGTGGTGCTGCTAAATTACTGCAAACTGTGTTTAGTTCTAAGTATTGTGCTTTTGTCGATAACCCAGTGTTTCATATGAAGATGCTGCTATTTCTCACCAACTGTAATAGATGACAGAAGTCAATATCATTCAGATACTGTTTTCATTGACAAATTGCACTTTTTCTATGTTGCAACCCTTCTTATGCATTGCTATTTGTGTTTATGAAATGTTCATTTTGAATTGTTGATGCATCTGTACAATGTAGTTACATAATTCAGAAACGGTAAGCCCCTGTGTATATTTTCCTCACGATTCGGATCGAAACCAGAGAGTGCCTAAAACAAAGAAGCTAAGATATTGTGTCCTCTAAAACTACTAAACTTATCATGGAGACACCATTAAAACACATGCAAACCCTGTTCCCCACACAGGCAAAAAAACGTAATAAGGTTTGCCAAGAATAGCACAAACACACAAAGGCACTTACATTTCCCTGGCCAAAGGAGGGAACTTTCGACGCTAACATACTTGAACACATGAGAACATACATACAAACCATATACACAGGGCAAAAGAAAGATAAGAGAGAGGCATCATTAGAACTATGGGCCATCTTCGAGGAGGCACAGATCAACAGTCCCGCATCACAGATAGCAAACACAACATCAGCACCTCCCCTGTAGAAGCCTAAATAATCAAATAAAACACAGACTCCGTCAGGCTCACATGTAGAAGATTTTACTATACGTGAATACGGGACAGCTGGCTTAGTAACCAAGTGTCCAATTTGCAGAAGTTTAGCACAGCCTTTAATTTCTGTAAACCACAAAAAGGCATTTCGGTACATGCCCAATAAAATTACAAGTTCAACATAATTTCTTCGGAATTATAAACGAATACATCGTTCATCGTTAAACAGTATAGGTTACACAATTATTCGATACAGAACCAATTAGAAGAAGCTAATAGTGTTTGCCACCTGCATGGTGCAGGGTGGTGGTGCTCACATGTCAAGTGATTGGGACAGTGGGGATTTTCGAAGCATAAGAAATGCAGTAACCAATCAGAGGTAGACACTTCGTCTCATCTATATATGGTATTATTACGGTGTCGTGTCCCGGGGTAGTGAGTTAATGTTTGTTGCAAGTAGTTTCCTTGAGCAAGCCTTTCATTTCAAGCTGTCTAGTTTAGACGGGTACATTAGTTTATGCAAGATCATTCTATTGCTGCACATATCATTCAGGCCTTGTCATCACTGAATATCACAAAACATGACCAAGATAAGATTGATTCCACATAAAATAAAACACGGTTCCACCCCCCACCATATGCAGGTATGGAGGTGCTCTCGCCGGCTCTCCCCGCATTAGGATACTCTAACCCGCCATTTACAGAAGTCGACGGGCCCCTCATCCAACAACAAGCGGTTAGTCCCAGGCATGAGAGACTAACAGGCCAGCAGGCCCAAGCAGTCACAGAGGAACCCCAGTCCGGTGCAAGGGCTCCCAGAATTCTACCCCCAGTCCATCGCACCCGACACATAGAACCCCAGAGCACGCAGAACACGCACCCTCATTGATTTAGGCAAGCATACACGAGTGATAGGGAGGTCTGTAGTGGTTCTAGACAGTGATACAGATAGCAGGAGTGAGGAAGGGGGCCCCAGTCCCCCGGGATCCAATGACGAGGGTGAGTCTACAGGACTTGCCCAGTCAACCAAGGGAGAAAGACAGGAGCTGATGCTCAAGGCAGAAGGGGCACACAGCGACACCTGCCCCGTAGAATCAACCACTAGCCGATCAGAGGAAGAAGCAGTAGTCATGGCACTTCTGACCAATATACCATACAACTTTGTAATAGACTTAGGAGTGGCAAGGTCATGCCTAAGGGAAGGGTCGGTCCCTTTATTGATAGACACAATGGGTATACAGGGGTTACCGGATACAATGTCAAGGATCCGCTTCACAAAACCCCTCGAATTAAAGGTAGGAGGGATTTGAGTGAGAGGACAGTTATTATATTCCCCCTCATCCCCGACTAATCTATTAGGATGAGATCTGCTAGCCAAGCTAAGAAAGACCATCCAGTTTACCGACGAGGGGACCATGGCCTGATTTTCCCTAGAGGCTTCCACCCTAGGATCCGTAGCATAGAAACACCCTCTCATCACAAGTATACCAGCAAAGACACTGCCTAGCAACCAGACCACCTTCACTGAAGCGGTCTTGGCATACATGGGAGGACTCCAGGGTGTTGGTGAACTTGTTCGGCAGTAGGCACGTCACGCAAACCACCTCCTAGGTGAGACAGCTAAAAGGACAAAAACCTTTGCAACTAATAGGGTAGTTAAGGAGGAAGAGAGTCGCGATTACGCTACACACACGTCCACGGGTCGCCTAGGACAAAGCGAGAAACGGGGGCAAAGCATGTGGGGGCAGTGGCCGTAACGGCTAGATCCCATGCAATTTTTGAAACACCAAGGTCAGTCAATGCCACCACCACGGCACCTCCACGCGCTTGGGTGCAGTGGAGATAAGGTTGCCTGGCACGATGGGATGCGACGGCCCCTAAGGACCCCTCTAACCTGTCAGATACAACACCTGAACGCGTAGCTATCGTAAAGAATGCTGCGCACAAGGAAGACAGAAACCCACAGCGAGGAAATGTCCCCTATGATCACAGGGAAAGGAAGGCTGTGTATGAGATGAGCTGGCAGGCACACCCTCCCCCTCGGCGACCCACAAGGACAATCCCAAAACGGGAGCAAGCCCAGAGAGACACTGCTAAATTGGTCCAACACAAATTGAAAAAGACTGCCCTTGAGGGGGCTGCGTTGGCCCTGAACGTGCAAATGGCACCAGTCTTAAAGAAGGCTCCACCGCAAAACCCCAGAGGGTTTCAACCTAGCTATGGCGGCAGAGGCCAGAGAGGTTGGCAGCAACAACACCCTAGGGAATTATACTATTGCCAATGGATGGGCCACCTGGCAGAGAGATGCCAGTAAAAAGCATAACATGAACAGCGATCAAGGGCCAGGGTCAGCCATCACAAAATCCAAATCCTCAAAATCAAGCCCAGGGAAACCCGAATGCAACTTACATTCTACCACAGGGAGGCCAGTCAGCCTCTGCACCCCCGCAACAGGGATCAAGTAGTTGGAAAAACATGTGGCAACAACAACTGCAGACATGGAACTTAATCCAACAGGGACCCGGTTCATAGCCTTGGCAGGGAGGGGTAACTGTCTGGGGAGGTAATGCCTTCACACAAACACAGAGTCCAAATGCACAGTAAGATAAAACCCCAGAGTAAAATACCACCCATTCACCACATCCCAAGAACTAACTGTACCAAAGCAAAAAAGAAGGACCAATGAGACAAGATGGAAATACAAACTTTTACTTGCATCTGGGAATTCAGGGCTGCTATACGTGTTCTGCCAATCGGGTATCCACACTAAAGTCTGCCATTAAGGGCGCCTGTGGGAGCCAAGGTCCCACCCTGCTGCTGATCCCCTAGGGCGGGGTTTGCTGGCCACAACCTAGTGGGAGGGCAGTCAGACTAGGGGACGGGGTTGCTCCCAGACCAAGTACTTAAAAAGCAGGCACCCAGGTCCTCGCATGCAAAGTCAATGGTACGGGTTCCAATAGCAATATCAAAAGGTCCCCATTCTTGGACATTCAGCCAGGGACCCATGTTTCCAGCATGGGTGTAGTTCCAACAGCACTCCCAAAAACTAGGAGCCTCTGGCCTGATGGAGGCCCCCCTTCTATTCTTAAAACAAAGCTGTCCTTAAGTGGCAGGATCCAGGATTTCCATACGCCTGGATAGTGAAGATCCCACAACCCCCACAGCACACGCACAATAGTCAATAAGTTACAAGGCTCGCACATAGCGCCAAGTCGGTCGAGAGGTTAGCCAGACGTCCTGATGTTATGAGGCAGTCCTGGTCAGTCATCACCCCTATGCAAAGTTTGGCGAGGGTTCTTGGCCTTAGCCCCTTGCTCTCCCCATGCTTATGATCCTGGCTATGTTTTCTGTTCTTTCCTTCGGGTTTTTTGAATATCCAATGTCTGATCACCATGCCATACCCCTCCAAAATAAGCGATAGGAGCAAGCCCGTTAGTTGGAAGTCCCTAGCCCCAAGCCAGGAACCGCAGACAACTGAGATGACGTGGTCCGAGGGAGTGGGGGGTGCCTGGGAAGGGGAGGCCACAAAGTCCATCACAGCTGCAGGCGAGAGTAGTACACAGACTGCACTCACCCCCGTATCAGGCCTAACAATTGACCAAAGCACCAGGCCTCACATACACCATCCAGAGACAGCAGTAAGCTTGACCTCAGACACCACAAGATGGCGATCAGGGGTACATAGGAGCCACAGAACGACTTTCTGACCCCCTCCGACAAATGATAAGTGAAATAGCAGATAGCGCAAGATCTAGGGAAGCACCTAAAATCCAACAAAAGTAGCCCACAGTTAGCCCAAAAAGAGAAGCCTCTAGAGAAAGGGTGGAACTGAGATATCTGGTGCCACAAGGGAAGGGCACGTTGCACGCCGCATGCTGAGACACACGTGATCTCGGGGCACATTGCAACCACCAACAACACTTAACAGCAACACACTCCCTCCTCGTACAGTACAGCGCACGTGTAGGTTGAAAGCAACCCGCACCAATGGCACCCACAGGAACAGATTGTGAGAGACAGGGTCTCGGGAAGCTGGCGACCCCCATAAAACCCTAAATAAAACTGATAGATCCATCCCTATAATCACAAGAACACTCCATAAAACACTGATCCAAGCACCCAGTATAAGTACAAAGGCTCATAAAATAGATTAATTCGCCTGAGTACCCATAATCCACCTTTAAGCTTTTAACCATCAAAACGATACCACGACCGGCGTCACCTTCTGGTACCTAACAATTTTTTTTTTGCGTAAATGGAGTGTGTCGAACACACCACTGAGGGAAATACAGGAACCCTCCAAGTGCACCACCTTCCAGCACCCACATCATCAACCAAACGTGGATCTATGGTGTGTGAATCAAACTTACGAACTGCACTGTGAACTTTTTTGATCAAACTGTTGAACAAAAACATCCGATACCCAGAGGACCACAGACATCTCCCCTGGATCCATATCAGAGATCTGCAATGTCCAATCGCAAAGTATGCAATTTTGCACTTCAATTCCCCTCTGTCTAGTTTGGTGCTGCCGCACCTAATCGCTGCCAAGGAGCCGCCTGGCCAAATGGACTCTGTTCAGAAACTATCACAGCGCTTGCGTAGGGATCTCTCCCATGTCACTTATAATTACACCAACCCAAGCACTAGCATTTCACATGCACTACACAGCGCTCTTTTACACAATACATGGTATCAGCACATGACCTTCTTGGGCTCTAAGACATCAGCCAGGTCGTGTTATGTCTGTTCGCTGATACTGCATGCAGTTGATGCAGATAGACTTTACTTGTTCCAAGAGGTAGCCCCTGAAAAAGCAAACTCCACTTATAACTATGCAGGACCAGGGCCAAAATTCAGTCCAACAAGGTAGAACCCCACAGAGTAGTAGTGAATCTGACCTGTTACGAGACCAACCCAACAGCTCTGTACCTTTTCACCAAGCCTAGAGATATTCAAACTGAGCTAGACAGGAGACACAGAAAGGGCACCATAGGGTAGGATACTGTTTAGCTCAGAGACTTCCCAGAGCTGAGATTCTTGGATGTAGCAAAACCCCTAACTCCATGCACAAACACATACGCTCCTGTCTCCATTTGTGGTCCAAGGGTGGCCCTTAGCATATCCGGGGTAGTCTTCTTTAACAACAAGTGGACCCCCGACATGGAGTTAATGTGTAGGGTCATCCAGCTCGATGATACAAAGGGAAATGGGCCTCATAGGGGAGAGTTGGATGAAAGCATAGACACCCCATGTCAGAAAATAAGGGGTACCAAGGTGGGTTGATGCAATTGGCTAGAAGGGAAGGGGCAACCCCAAATTGTATGGAAACTTATACTGTATTCCTTATGTTTCAGAGGTGAAGAAATGCTTCCACTGGGCATGAATGAAAACTGTGGCACAGTCCTGCACATTCCAGATATGCAATGAGGCACCTCCACACTGATGGATACGTACTGGCAGAGCAGCGAGTTTGCCTATACTCAGCTGGTCCCCGGATGGCGCAGACTCGTCACCATACACACCCCTACCCTGGTCATTCCCAGAGAAGAACTATCGGTCTTGTACCATCACCCTCTAAGGAAGAAGACAGCCTTGCTGCATCAGGCTTGTGAAAAAAGAACTGCAGATTATTTTGGCTGAGCTCAATACAAGGACATTCCAGAAGAATTTAGACTGTTCTCGGACTCGCATGTATCGGCGGGAGGGTCCATACCATTCTTCACTGTGCAGACGAAAGCCAATGCTCACTGGCTTCAAATCACCAGATGGGAAATGCTTAAAATGATGAACAGCTCTGAGCTCAATCTTAATTAAATCAAGGAAGAACTGTGAGCAATCCGCCTCATAGTGATGCAGCATCGGTATGTGTTAGACTCAATGATAGCAATGTAGGGAGGGGTGTGTGCCAAGATTGGTGCGTCCTGCACACGTTTATCCCAGGGAATGACCTGGATAATGGAACATTGACTCTTCCCATCCAAGCACTGCACCGTTTACAAACAGACATGTATGAGGAGGGAGATGCCCCTGAGCAGGAGTAGTTCTCAAACTGGTTCTCCTGGCTCCCCTGGTGGCTTTCCGGATTGTGTATGTCATTGCTACCTGTTTTTACTGTGTTCTTGTTTGTGTGTGGCACTGTGCAATTGGGGATTTCCTGCTGGAACAATGCAGTCCTCAATCTGGGTAAAATGCAAGTAACTAGGAATATAATAATAGTCAAAACCGAATAACAACAGTCTCCCAATAACGTAGCTGTCATGAAGTATGGGTTAGATAGTGTAGTTAAAAATTCAAGTGGGGGGGAATGTTGCTATTGAAACAGTCAATGTCAAAATGAATAACGATACATTCATGTATAAAAATGAAATTGCATCTTAATTGACAATTCACCCGTTGCGAACTCCATGTCAGCCCCGACCCAGAAATATGTAGTTAGGCAGGCTAAGAGACCCAGGCCCGAGGTCACTGATTGACAGATTACTGGTGGGATGGCACTTAGCCAGCAGAAAAACACACAAACAGGAAATCTCAGATCGATCCCACAGATATGCGCAGCGACACCACAATGGTTCAGGGAGATTGGCCCCAATAAAGCACACATGGCAGAAGGGGTGCATTTGGTCCCAAAACACCATAAAGTCAGATGCCAAATGAAGTTAGGAACACCTGACTAATCAAGACACAGCACACACAGTAACGCAGTGATCATGCACTCCCCATGCCGGACATCTGGACACATTACCCACTGGCCGCATTGTGTCCATGTAAGGTCGAGGCCCACCTGGATTCCTCATCCAATACCTTGATTTACAGCTCCAAAGACAGAGGTACACATTCCTTACCAAAAAGGATCGCCGGACACATTTTATTGCATTCAATGAACTGAATAAAAGTCTATGTCTGACCGACTGTAAATTGAGACAGTCCTCAGACCCTATGCCTGTGATTGTGCTACCGGCTGCATTTTTTTGTTTGTTTCAAACTTGGTTTTTATTTGCATTTGGTATACACGTCGTAACAGTCTATCGCATATGAAGCTAGAGAATGCTTACAGTGTACAGTAAACAAAACCGTGCTGCTGGCGTGCCGCTTACAATAACATGGACCATGGCCTTTCTCTCTGAAGTCTATACTAAGTAAGGCACAGTTTCTAACATTGTAAAGGCCTAGAATATTGCAGAAAGAGAGACAAGAAATTTACAAATTCCACCGTCTTTCTTTTGCGACGAGTAAAGAGGACTATCCCTTCCAACGTGGAAGAGCCCTCCTAAACCAACCCCCCCCTCCCCACAAAAAAAAAAAAGGAGTGGTGGTGGTGGCTAAAATGTGGTGTACACTTTCCGTGAGGCATGTGAAAGTTACCCTCTGTGGCACTGTGAGGGCCGAACTGCGTCTGAGGCATCCCTACTGGTGTACCTCAAAGGGGTCATTGATGGCCTTCGGTGTAGGATCTAGAATTGGAAGAGGTGCATATCTCGTATGGAGGGTGGGCATACCGCCAGAGGCAGGCCTTTAGTAAGGTAAACGACCAGTGGCCCCCATTTGTACTCAAAATTTTTGTAGTCGTCTCGGAAGACATCCGTCATACGCTCGAGACAGATTATCCTCCAGAGCCGAGCGTGCCACATGGAAAGGGTGGGGGCTGCCTTCTTCTTCCAGGCCACCGCAATCGCCACTTTAGCTGCCCCAATGCAGGTCCACATGATAGCCTTGTCAGCCTTAGTTTGATGTTCTAGGGACGGTTCGCGAACGACCAACAGCACCCCCTCCACAGATGTGGGTATGGAATAGCCCAGTATGCTTTTAATGTGTGCAAGAATTTCTTCCCAAAAGGGCGTGATTGTAGGGCAGTCCCACCATATGTGTTGGAAGTCCCCAAGGAGGCCACAGCCTCTCCAGCATAAGTCAGAAGTGTTCGGGAATATCCGTTTAAGTTTGGTGGGATAGAGATACCAATCCATCAACGTTTTTAGGTGGGCTTCCCGCAGTTCTAGGGAGTGATTAAATTTGGCAATGTCTGACCACAGGCCAGACCATTCTGTATCAGAAATGTCTCTCTTCACTACCCCCTCCCACAGGGTCATATACCTAGGGCGCAGAGCTCGGGTGGCAGTTAGTAGAGAGCGGTACAAAAAGGAGATGACGCCTCTCATAGTGCCCACCCTCTGTACAAACTTTTCAAAACCCGTTCTCTCTCTTGTGGCCGCAGCATGGATCTGGGGGGGTGAGAGCCCAATGTTTGAGTTGAAGGTAGTGGAACTGTTCATTGGGCTCCAAATGAAATTCCCTCCGACAGGTCTTGAATGTTAAAATATCAGAATTGTGAAAAAGGTCTGATAGCATGAGGCATCCGCCTTCTCACCAGTGGTTGAAGGGGCCCTCCTGAAGTGCTGGGGGAAAGGCTGGGTTAAAGTGAATCGGGGTATATGGGGAGGGAAACGTGGTCCACTCTTCCCCCCCAGAAATGGAGTCCCATACCTTCAGGGTAGTGCGTGTGGGAGTGCTAATGTAGGCGTTGGCGGGTCTATCCCTCTTGGGTTTCCAAATGAGATCCCAAATCGTCCTTCCTGCAATGGCCCGATCCATATGAAGCCAGTGCTTTTCCGACTCACACTTGGACCATTCCGCCACTATTCTTAGCTGGGCAGCTTTATAATAGAGGCCGAAGTCAGGTAGGCCCACCCCACCCTCTGCTCTCGTCCTTCTCAGTGTATGGAAGGGTAAGCGGGCCCGTCCGCCCTGCCAAAGGAACCGGGTGATGAGAGATTGGATTTTGGGTAGAAGGTCCCTATCTAGTTCGATGGGTAGGGCCTGAAAGAGTTACAGAAATTTGGGGAGCACAGTCATTTTGATCGCATGAATGCGACCCAGCCAGGAGATGAAAAGCAGTGTCCATCGCTTGAGGTCGCCTTGAAGCTGGAGGAGTAGGGGTGGATAATTAGCCTTGTATAGTCCCTCTAGTCGGGGAGTCAGCTGGACACCCAGGTATTGAAGGGAACGTTTGTCCGTCGGTCTCCAGTAGACTGTCCCTCTACCCGGTGCGCTCGCTCCAATTTAATCTTGAGCTGCCGTGGGCTGAGAATCTCCGCGAAGAGACCCTCAAGGAAGGCCTCCAGGTTCTGCCCCTCTGCCCCTTCCTCCAGGTCTCGGATCCGAATATTATCTCTCTGGGCCCTGTTCTTTAAATCTTCCGACTTCAGCAGTGCGAGCTGTAATTGCTTCTGGAGGTCTTGCAGCTGTTCCTGCGTGTCCGCGGACCGCTTGTCTAGATCTCGGGTGTGGGTCTCTAAATCCAGCACTCTAGTGCCTACCGAGTCCACATCTTGCTGGAGCGTCGCCACCCGTCTAGTCAGGTCCGTTTTGAGCTGCTCGATGGAGGCTTTGATGTCTTGGTTAAGCTCCGCGCGTAACTCCGTCTTGAACTCTCGTAGGGACGCCATCAGATCTTCTCTCGTAAGCGCCATGGCGTCCGTGGAGTCCCCCTGCGCCGGTGTTTGTCTTTTCTCAGCTGGAGGAAAGAAATTGGAGACTTTAGCAGGCGTCTTCTTCGGTGGCATAGGTGCGTCCGCAGTGACCCCTTTGTGTCTACGTGCGACGCACTGGTCGCATGGAGCGGTCGCCCCCTCCTTCCTCTTTTTAAGCTAGGGCCGTGGTTAGATCATGGTATCCGCACACACTAGTCCCTCATCACACCGGATCAGCACACGCAACAGTCCTAGAGGATTACTCTGGTGTACCCTGTCACCACGTGTGAAGTCTTGCGCAAAGGCACAGCTATGAATGGGGCACAGGGTCCTGCTTCCCTGACCTCGTTATTACTCCATCTAGGCAAGTGGGATCGTCAGGGGGGCCGCCTCGAGAACTCCCTCATGCAGATTATTTTAGCGTTATGTCTCCGGCCGCCATGCCAAGGTCAGGCTCATCAGGCATGTCCCCAGAATGCTGCTGCTGTCCAGGGCAGATCGCTCCACCAGGATCCGGGGGCCCCCAGCCACTGTGCAGGTCCTCGTGGGCCGTTACGCTTCCTCCCCTGCTCACCGGTCATGTGGATGGTGGTTCCCCCCGCTGCAGGCCGCCGCCGCAGGGCGCTTCGTTCCGGTCACCCGGCAGACTGCAGACCAATGCGGCAGGCCGCGCCGCGGTCACCAGTGCTGCGGGAGCATGAGAGCGAGGGCGCACCCCCTCTGTCCAGTCAGGCCTCACGGGAACAGCGACCGTTGCTCAGTGGCTTCTCCTCCCTTCTCGTATGGCGGCCGCCATTTTGCGGAGCTCCTCTGCCGTGGCCCCGAAATTCGGCTCATCCATACGCGGCAACCCGCGATCCTCCCGTGATTCCCGCCGGGATCTTAGTAAGGGGGAGCGCTCCCCCACTCCCAGCTTGCCGTCTTAAAGGAGCAACCCGCTTTCAGCAGCCTCTCTCCTTTCCGCAAGCGGCGGCCGCCATCTTGCGCTGCTCCTACGCCTAGCTCCCGGACTTCGGCAAGCTCGCCAAGGTGCCCATTCCCCGCCTCGATGCCTCCGTTCCTTCTCTACGGTCTCCGCATCAGGTGAGGCTCTCGCAGGGCCGGTTTGGAGGTTAGCGGTAGCGCTTAAGGGCACAGGATTTTGGCGCGGACCGGGAGCCGAGGCAAAACACGTCAGCCATTGATGATGTCATTGGAATGCTCAGAGTGTTTGTGCTTGAGGAGAAATCAGTTGGAGCGGATGGGCTGAGCAGCAAGGAGGCTGCTCCTGGTGGGGCATACTATGGATCTTACTATCATCCTGTAACTTATATTTGAACCTGTAACCTGATGAATAAACCAATAACTTGTTTTCTACACGACTTGTCTACGAGACATCTTTGTATTTAACACTGGCGACGATTTGAAAATAACCTGCGTGTTGCTGAAGGAAGACTGTGTTTACCCTGCTACTGGAACCAAGGACCCTACTAAAGAGATTGCAACATTTGTACTGAAACTTTAAGGATAAGGAACTTCATGAGAAATTACAAGCTGCGGATTTGAGGAAGCTGGCATCTCTGAGCCCCACCAGTGACCACTCTATCGGTCGCCCTAACACGTAAGTGCCAGTTCCTGCTTTACTTCCCTCCCTTGCCAGCTCCTTTGGGACAGTGTTTTCTCAAAGTGCAATTTCCCAGAAGAGCGACGCTTCCTGCTTCTTTCTGCTCTTCTACTACCCTCTTGCCTTGGAAGAGGTGTTCCTGTTCTCCTACGTTTGGAGAGTGCTTTCTGTGTGTGGAGTTTGCCACTGGAGTGACCCTGTTGTTTAGTGCCCCAGAGGCCTTTTTTTTTTTGGTCCTTTGTCCTGCTGTTCCTGCATGTGCCTCTACCCGAGTGGCCCTGATTTAACCCAGCTGTGTGCCTGGATGCACGATTGAGTACACTGTTTACTCGATGCTGGTGGTAGTCTCTGGACATGTAATGTGTCTTGTGTACGTGCTGTGCTGCTGGATACCAAAGCAAATGCCCAATTGCTGATTGTGAACTTGTGAAGTGAGCCATTTTGTTGTTTTTGCTCTTCTCTGGCTGCGCTTTACATTTGCCAGTTCAACCGCCTCTCGATGGTTTGAAGATGAAGGCGCGCGCCCTTCCCTTCTCGTGCGCAGCCTTACCTGCATCTTCTGTCTCCATGGATCCTCGTGATGCTGCCTGCAGACGCCACATGCACAGACGTGCCGGGAGCCATCCGGCGGGACGTTTAAAACGTGCCGCCATCTTGTGTTTGGAGGTTTTCTACCTTGTTTTGCTGTTTTCTGCCAACCACGTTGTTGTTTGCCTGCCGTAATAAAGTTTCAACAATATCTGATGGAGTCCGTGGACGTTTTGGTGTCTAGTTCGTCTCTTCTGTCTGCTTGGTTATGCTTTCCACTGCTTTCGTGCATTACCCGCTGGTCTGGTCAAGTAAAAGAAAAGTTATTTCAAGTTGAAACACTGCGGGAATGGCAGTTCGACCGGAGCGTTTGTTGTGCGTCTGGACCTGCCACTTCGTGGGAGTACGATGGTTACAGTGGAGGCAATTTGTGAGGCATCCTGTTTCGTTTTTTTTTTCTCTCTTTATGGCGAGGCAGTTACTGGGGTAAGGACAGTATGAAATCCCCAATTTTTCTTTCCTGTTTGGTACTGTTCACTGCTGCATTCACAATGATTTTAGTGACTCGCTATGCTAATCACATCCCCACACAAGCCTTGCAACAAATTTCGGTAACAGCATAATGGGGATAGTTCTTTACTTCGAGTGTTCCCATGTCAGCAAGTCTTCGTGCGAGTAGTGTTTTACTACTTTCCTTCATCTGTTGTGCATAAGACTGAACTGTACTCGGGTGTGAGATCGCTCACCGGAGTTCTACCTTGCTCAGCTTGCATTTTTCCCAGTGTTTTTTTTTTCCATATAAGACTCTTGTGAGTGTTCGAATGTTCAAATGCCTTATTATTGATTCATGTTTCCTAAGGTTCAACGCTTATTTGTTGAGTGTGCTTTGTTTGTGCTGATTTTATTGTTTGCTTGTGTTGAGTACTGGTATTTTCATTTTCTTTAACCTTAACTTGGTTGTTTATTAGTGTATATTTGGAGTTGTGTTCTGTTTCATAGGGAGGTGTGTTCCCCTATAGGGAGGTAGTTCCCCCTATTACGTTTTATTCTGTTTCATAGGGAGGTGTGTTCCCCTATTACGGTGTTCAGTTTCATAGGGAGGTGTGTTCCCCTATAGGGAGGTTTGTTCCCCTATTACAGTGTTCAGTTTCATAGGGAGGTGTGTTCCCCTATTACAGTGTTCAGTTTCATAGGGAGGTGTGTTCCCCTATAGGGAGGTGTGTTCCCCTATTACAGTGTTCAGTTTCATAGGGAGGTGTGTTCCCCTATTACAGTGTTCAGTTTCATAGGGAGGTGTGTTCCCCTATTACAGTGTCCAGTTTCATAGGGAGGTGTGTTCCCCTATAGCAGAGGTCTTCAAACTTTTTTACTCTGAGCCCCCCCTAAGCAAAATGTTTTGAGGTCGGGCCCCCCTCCAAAACTTTATGGCAGGATTGGGGGAGTGGGAGGGACATGGCTGCGTGCAGGGAGCGGTGCTTATGAGAGGATTTCAGGAATACGTTTTCTATAGCTTATGAACCGCACTAAATATGAGACTTATAAAACAGAAAATGCATCAAACAAAAACAGATATGCCAAACAAACTGCTCCCCATAATTGGCGTGTTGTGAGCCCCTCACACTCTTTGACCCCAATGCAACTATACCTGCTGCACTAATGATAACTGCAGTCCTGAGTAGCAGGCTATCTCCTCTGCATCTTTTACCTCTTCCCCACCATGACGGATCTTCAACTCTGTCCTAATGCTTGAAAGGAAAATAAGCTTCGATGCCCCTTTTTAAAGGTAGACAGTCATAACTGTGATGCAGTGGGCCCCTCAAATCCCTGGGCCCCAGTCCTGCTGCATCTGCTCCTTAATGATAACCAGCAGTGGCCACTTACACACTTGGCAGCAGTACCAGCTTCACTAATGAATGCCCCTTTAAAAAAAAGAAAACTTATATTGTCCCCTTCTTTGGGGCATCTCTCTGAAGAAGCTGCCTCTGGCCATTTGTAAACACAAAAATGAGTCCGCATACAGTGCTCCCTATTCTGGGCCTACTCTTTGACAATATCTATGAATCTCGCTCCTTTCCTCTGTCTCTTGGACCATTACTGTGAGGCCCCAGGGATCGAGAGGATTAGGGCGCTGGATCTGAATGCAACCCTTCTGGCCTGCTACCTGCCACCCCATGGACTCAGCTTTCACAATGCCCCTGAATGGTTAATACTGACTTTGAGATGCCTCTGCCTGAAATCGAAGGGTGTGGTGGTAGTGCATAAAGTTAAAAAAGAAACCAGCCTTCTTACCAGCCAATAATTGATTGAGTCACTAAAAGCCAGGGCCACTGGAATTATGAGTTTCTGCAGCAGCAGCGTTTTCCACATAATTATCAGTTTACTGCATTTGCTACATAATCTGCAGATTTTCAACAAAAGAAAACTAGATTCTAGCTCAAAAGGAACAAAAGTTACTTAACGCGTGACAAAGTGTTCCAGAGCAGTGGAAGGCCCTTTGCAAAGATTGACTGGTAATCTTGTAGTTGCTTACTGCTGTATTTGGGTGTTAAACTGGTACTAATGGGGTGAAATATTTCCCCTGACAGGGTTACCTTGAGTTAAAATGACAAAATAATGAAGTAATGCTAACCACAAAATGTGGCGCATTATGCCGCATAATTTACCTTTTCTTGCTGCATAATTTAGTCAAACCTGCCGCATAATATTGTCCTCTTCTGCTGAATAATTCCAGTGGCTTTGCTTAAAGCTTCATGGTGGCAAAGATCTATTCTTTTTGAGATGTAATGTAAGGGTGTTATCAGCTGAGATCTGGAATAGTGGAGACACTTACAAAAATGTCTGCATTAGATACAGTTTGATTAATTATTACTAAAAAGTATATTTTTAAGAACTTGTTTTATCTCAATCACTGCATCATTTTGCAGCAGCCTAGCTTAGAGTATGTAAATACTGTTTTAAAATAATGACTTACATATTCACAGTGCTTTCTGCCACAGGCTGGGACCTCATAGCACTATAAACAGTGCCATTGGAATTATGCGGCGGAGAAGGCCAGATTATGCAGCATGGTTGACTAAATTCAGCAGCAAGCAAAGGTGAATTATGCTGCATATTTTGTGATAGCATTGCTGCATTATTTTGCTATTTTTACACTTGTTAACACTGTCCTGGCCTTTATTGCCCCTCATAAGTATCACATTAACACCCACATATAGCAATAAGCAACAGAAAGGTGACCATTCAACCTTTAGAAAGGGCCTTCCACTGTGAGGTAACGTGTTGCTGCATTTTTTTTATCTGCAAATTATGCAGCAGATGATGGATTATATGGCAAATGCGGTAAATCCATAACTATGCGCTGTGAGTGCAGGGTGAGCGTGAAAGTGAAGGGTGAGAATGAGTGAGTTGTCTGAATGCAGAGTGCATTCCCAGACATTTGAAGTAAATCAGCATGTTATTGACGGGGTGTAGGGTTTCAGATATAAGTTAAACTATTGCTATTATGGTATTAATCTGGGATCGAGGGTGGAGGAAATAAATAATGTGCTGATCGTGCAACAAACTTCCAGTCTTATGATTAGGATTGCCAGCTCATTATTTTGATGTCGCAGACGGTACAAAAATACACAGTCACCTAAAGCCCTATTTTCAGCACTTATCTGTGCGTACTTCGAAAAGCAAATATAAATAGAAAGCACTTTTAAATGTGTTCTAGGGCTGCCTGAATGATTCATGAATGAAAATAAAGGGAACAGACAAAGTCAGATTACAAATGAATATATTCTTTTTATTTAAAACCCTGTTTATTGTCAAAACAAGGTCTTTGCAGGCTCTTTAAACATACATGGTGGGCATTTTTCTATTGGCAACCCTTTTTTATATTCCTTTTCATGAAAAGCATTTTCACACTACAGCAGTAAATTTAAAATACAAATGTAAGGAATAGGCAGAGTCGGGGCCCAGGGGGTACTGGAAACAGAAATAAAAACTAAGCCTCGGTAACTAGTTTCTAAAGGTATGCAAATGGTCCTTAAAGACCTGTGAAAAACTCGGGCATGCCGGAGCATTAATAAGACTCCAGACACTGCCCAGCGGAGCCCCCAGCAGCACACTCACTGACCTCCGGCCCCAGGGCACTCTGAGGGCTTCGGAGTAAATGAAGACAGCCTGGAAATGCAGCAAATAAACATCGCTGCACTTCCAGGCGTCTTCATTTACATGTGCTTACAGAGGCCTTTGCGCCCCCCCTGGGAACCCATCCACGCCCCCCCAGGGGGGCGCGCCCCACACTTTGAAGACCTCTGCCCTATAGGGAGGTGTGTTCCCCAATTACAGTGTGCTTGTTCTGTTTCATAGGGAGGTGTGTTTCCCTACTACAGTGTTTCTTATCCATCTCTTCCTATGTATAATATATGTTATATACTGTTTTGGGTTTGTGTATATGCCCTGTTTGTATGTTGTTGTGCCTGGCGAAGTAGTGATAGTATGTTCTCATTGTTTTTAGGTATGGAACTTTTGCCTTTGTCTTTCCTTGGTATGTGTGTATTATCATCTCGCATACAATTGATTTTCTGTAATCATTATAAGGGGGGAGATGTGTTATAACCTACTTGTTGGTTAATGCATCCTCCCTATTCTTGTTCTCTGCCTTGCTGCTCAGCCATTGATGATGTCATTGGAATGTTCAGAGTGTTTGTGCTTTAGGAGAAATCAGTTGGAGCGGATGGGCTGAGCAGCAAGGAGGCTGCTCCTGGTGGGGCATACTATGGATCTTACTATCATCCTGTAACTTATATTTGAACCTGTAACCTGATGAATAAACCAATAACTTGTTTTCTACACGACTTGTCTGCAAGACATCTTTGTATTTAACACTACTTCATGTTCAAGCGAAAATATAATATCTATAAGAATGGGTGATATGTGAGTTTCTACACCTTATAACTCTCATTGTTTTATGTAACATTTCTTGTACGTTGATGTACACACTGAATTGTTGTGCCTCTGTGTGCGATGTAAAGCGCATTGACACCCCACACTGGGGTGAGTAGCACAAAAGAATTAAATAAACAAGAAATAGTAGGTGCCATTCAAATCATTATTATTCTAATTATTCATACACACAGATAAATCTTGTATTCTTACTGTGCAAGCACATCTCCTATTTAGGGAGCTGAACAAAGTTAAAAACATACCTCCAATAGTTTCTTTTAAGTGCTTCTGAAGTGATAACCAGCTGTGCACCTTTGTTTCCTTACATTGCATTGGTGTCTAGGTGTTAGGCTCCAAATGGCTCCCAGCCGTAATGATACTCTAACCAAAGGAGAGCTGACGACCCTTTAAATCAGGCCTTTGTTCTGGGCCCAGCTGGATGTTAAAGTAAGATAGCACCCTCACTGCCAGCACATTGCTGCACCAAACGCAATGCAGACAACTGCGGCCACTGGTGAATTATGTCCCGGTGTCAGAAAATGACACCAGGTCAAATTCAGTTTTTTTGCCTCAGTCATCTGGATCCCAGATATTGCTCAGAAATAGCTGCCGGAACAGGGATCCTGTGGAATGCCTCTACTTTCCAGCACTGCTGCCGATGCATACAGACCGACAGTGATAGGTCACATTGTAATTTTGATTGTTTGTGAAATGGCGCTATGTCAATTCCTAGGCTGGTGATAGGAGGAAGGGAGGGGACAAGAAATGCATCTTATAAATGGAATGATACTCTCCAAAGCAAAGCAACTGGCAATACCCAATCTTCAGTATCCTGTCAGCAAAGAGGAAGAAAAGAAGGCGGTAGGAGAGGGAAGGGCAATGTATGGAATCTGGAGTTGGCAGAGACTAAGGAAAGATGGTAAATCAATAGAGAGATACTCGGGCAAACCAGGATGAGACAGGTGGCCATCTACAAAGACCAGAACCCAAAGGTTTATACTGGTGTACGTACACGCATATTCATTCTCATTCATTCTCTCTCTCTCTCTCTCTCTCTCTCTCTCTCTCTCTCTCTCACAGCATAGGAAATATATGTATATATATATATATATATTCACTGAAAAAACCACAGGTTTCAGGGACGTTATAGTTAGTTGGACATTTCACTCGTACAAAACCAGAGAAATTCGGGCATTATAGTTAGTTCAGCTAACTATAACTCGCGCCCCCGCAATGCACTGCTGATGACGTCACATATTACATCATTCATGACATGGTCAGTGACATCACTGATGACATCTCAAATGACATCACTGATGACATCACTGATGACATCATCCAGTGACTGTGTTTCTGTAAAGTTTAAATATGTTTTATCTATATATAATATATATAGGCCAAGGTGTATTGAAGAATGAGTGGGTGTATAAGTGTCTGAATGGAAGATTTAGTAGGTGCGTGACTGACTGTATAAGTGAGTGAATAAATGTGTCTTACTGAATGCATGGATTAGTGACTGATACAGACATTCACACAGTTTAGTTCGTCAGTTGGTGTGTAAGCGGTTGCATGGGTTGGTGAGTAGCTAAATGAGGGTCTATATGGGTTATTGATTGGTTGTCTGAGTATCTGTAAGGGTGCCTGAGTGTCTGCGTGGGTGGGTGGGGGTGTGTGACTCTGGGCATACATGTGTGAGTGGGTGATTCACTGGGTGTATGGGTTCAAGAGTGCATCTGTGAAGGGCTGTATGGGTGGGTGAGTGTGTGTATGAGTGTGTTGGTGAATGAATGGATGCCTCAGTGGTACATGTGTGAGTAACTGCATATGTGAAAGGCAGTATATGTGAGTGTTGGAGTATATAAATGACTATATGTGAGAGTGAGTGATTGTGAGAGTGGCTGTATGGGTGAGTGTGTGCTTGTATCAGTGATTGTATAAGAGAGTAAGTATGTGTTAGTATCTGTATGAATAAGTGAGGTGGTGTGTGTTTAACTGTATAGGTGAGTAAATGGGAGTGTGATTGATTCTTTGCATGACTGACTAGGTGTGTGAGTAACTCTATGGATGAGTGGTGGTGTGTGAGTGTCTGTATAGGTGTATGAGTGCATATGATAGTGCTGTATTATTGAGTGACTGCATCTATGAGTGGCTGTATGGGTGAATGAGTGGACGTGTGTGTAGACCGAGGAATCAGTGAGTGGGTATGTAGGTACTGGTATTGGTGTGTCTATGGTTTCGAAAATGGTAGTCTGTATTTTAGAGTGGGTCTATCAGAGGTTATATTAGGGTGTGAGGAGGTGCATCAGATTATCACGTGGATGATGTCATCAGTGATGTCATTTGAGATGTCATCAGTGATGTCACTGACCATGTCATGAATGAGGTAATATGTGACGTCATCAGCAGTGCATTGCGGGGCGCGAGTTATAGTTAGCTGAACTAACTATAACGGCCGAATTTCTCTGGTTTTGTACGAGTGAAATGTCCAACTAACTATAACGTCCCTGAAACCTGTGGTTTTTTCAGTGAATTTCTAAGGTTTTTAAATGCTAATTTCTAACTATAACGTCCCTGAAACCTGTGGTTTATTCAGTGAATTTCAAAGGTTTTTAAATGCTAATTTCTAACTATGCCTACAAAGGTAGGACATGTGCAGAAAGAGGAAGAAAGGTGCAGAAAGAAGCAAGAGAAATGCAGAAAGAGGCAACAGAAGTCCAGAAAGTCGAAGAAAGGTGCAGAAAGAAGCAAGAGATGTGCACAAAGAACCAACAGAGGAGCAGAAAGAGTCTGTTGCCAAGTCATCCTGTGCCCCCAACTTTTTGCTGAAGGGTACTGGTGGTAACTGACTCTGACTAACCAGGCCCAGAGCCAGTGCTATGGTGAAAGACACTTAGAATACAGTGAAAACACCTACATACACAAGGGTACACTATGGGTTGGGGTACCCCTGTGATTGGCATGACCTCCCCTGTATGGCCCTAGTACATAATGGGGCAGGGGGATTAAAACTACCTCTAACTAAGAGGTGCAGAAGGAGGCAAGAGAAGTACAGAAAGAAGCAACACATGTGCCGAAAGAGGCAAGAGAGGTGCAGAAAGAAGCAAGAGCAGTGCAGAAAGAACCAACAGAGGTGTAAAAAGAGGCAAAAGGGGTGCAGAAAGGGGTAGGAGAGGTACACAAAGAGGCAAGAGAGGTACAGAAAGAGGCAGGAGGGGTGCAGAAAGAAGCAAGACAGGTGCAGAAAGAAGCATGGAAAGTGCAGAATGAAGCAACAGGGGAGCAGAAAGAGGCAAGAGAAGTATAGAAAGGAGCAAGTGAGGTGCAGAAAGAGCCAACAGAGATGCAAAAAGAGGCAAGAGAGGTGCAGAAACAGGCAAGCGAATTGCTGAAAGAAGCAACAGAGGTGTAGAAAGAAGCAAGAAAAGTGCAGAAAGAGGCAAGTGAGATGGAAAAACAGGCAGGAAAGGTACAGAAAGATGGAAGACGAGTGCAGAAAGAGACAACAGGGGTGCAGAAAGAAGCACTTGAGGTGCAGAAAGAGGCAACAGACGTGCGGAAAGAGAGGTGCAGAAAAAGGCAAGAAAAGTGCAGAAAGACGCAAAAAAGGTACATAAAGAGACAACAGGGGTGCAGAAAGAAGCAAGACAATTGCAGAAAGAAGCATGGAAAGTGCAGAATGAAGCAACAGGGGTGCAGAAAGAGGCAAGAGAAGTGCAGAAACAGGCAAGAGATGTGCACAAAGAGGCAAGAGAATTGCTGAAAGAAGCAACAGAGGTGTAGAAAGAAGCAAGAAAAGTGCAGAAAGAGGCAAGTGAGATGCATAAACAGGCAGGAAAGGTACAGAAAGAGGGAAGACGAGTGCATAAAGAGACAACAGGGGTGCAGAAAGAAGCAAATGAGGTGCAGAAAGAGGCAACAGACGTGCAGAAAGAGGGAAGAGAACTGCAGAAAAAGGCAAGAAAAGTGCAGAAAGAGGCAAAAGAGGTACATAAAGAGACAACAGGGGTGCAGAAAGAAGCAAGACAGGTGCAGAAAGAAGCATGGAAAGTGCAGAATGAAGCAACAGGGGTGCAGAAAGAGGCAAGAGAAATGTAGAAAGGAGCAAGTGAGGTGCAGAAAGAGCCAACAGAGGTGCAAAAAGAGGCAAGAGAGGTGCAGAAACAGGCAAGGGAAGTGCACAAAGAGGCAAGAGAATTGCTGAAAGAAGCAACAGAGGTGTAGAAAGAAGCAAGAAAAGTGCAGAAAGAGGCAAGTGAGATGCAAAAACAGGCAGGAAAGGTACAGAAAGAGGGAAGACGAGTGCAGAAAGAGACAACAGGGGTGCAGAAAGAAGCAAATGAGGTGCAGAAAGAGGCAACAGACGTGCAGAAAGAGGGAAGGGAGGTGCAGAAAAAGGCAAGAAAAGTGCAGAAAGAGGCAAAAGAGGTACATAAAGAGACAACAGGGGTGCAGAAAGAAGCAAGACAGGTGCAGAAAGAAGCACGGAAAGTGCAGAATATAGCAATAGGGGTGCAGAAAGAGGCAAGAGAAGTGCAGAAACAGGTAAGAAAAGTGCACAAAGAGGCTAGAGAATTGCTGAAAGAAGCAACAGAGGTGTAGAAAGAAGCAAGAACAGTGCAGAAAGAGGCAAGTGAGATGGAAAAACAGGCAGGAAAGGTACAGAAAGAGGGAAGACGAGTGCAGAAAGAGACAACAGGGGTGCAGAAAGAAGAACATGAGGTGCAGAAAGAGGCAACAGACGTGCAGAAAGAGGGAAGGGAGGTGCAGAAAAAGGCAAGAAAAGTGCAGAAAGAGGCAAAGAGGTACATAAAGAGACAACAGGGGTGCAGAAAGATGCAAGACAATTGCAGAAAGAAGCATAGAAAGTGCAGAATGAAGCAACAGGGGTGCAGAAACAGGCAAGAGAAGTGCAGAAACAGGCAAGAGATGTGCACAAAGAGGCAAGAGAATTGCTGAAAGAAGCAACAGAGGTGTAGAAAGAAGCAAGAAAAGTGCAGAAAGAGGCAAGTGAGATGGAAAAACAGGCAGGAAAGGTACAGAAAGAGGGAAGACGAGTGCAGAAAGAGACAACAGGGGTGCAGAAAGAAGCACGTGAGGTGCAGAAAGAGGCAACAGACGTGCAGAAAGAGGTAAGAGAGGTGCAGAAAAAGGCAAGAAAAGTGCAGAAAGAGGCAAAAGAGGTACATAAAGAGACAACAGGGGTGCAGAAAGAAGCAAGACAGGTGCAGAAAGAAGCATGGAAAGTGCAGAATGAAGCAACAGGGGTGCAGAAAGAGGCAAGAGAAGTGCAGAAACAGGCAAGGGAAGTGCACAAAGAGGCAAGAGAATTGCTGAAAGAAGCAACAGAGGTGTAGAAAGAAGCAAGAAAAGTGCAGAAAGAGGCAAGTGAAGAGCAAAAACAGGCAGGAAAGGTACAGAAAGAGGGAAGACGAGTGCAGAAAGAGACAACAGGGGTGCAGAAAGAAGCACATGAGGTACAGAAAGAGGCAACAGACGTGCAGAAAGAGGGAAGGGAGGTGCAGAAAAAGGCAAGAAAAGTGCAGAAAGAGGTACATAAAGAGACAACAGGGGTGCAGAAAGAAGCAAGACAATTGCAGAAAGAAGCATGGAAAGTGCAGAATGAAGCAACAGGGGTCCAGAAACAGGCAAGAGAAGTGCACAAAGAGGCAAGAGAATTGCTGAAAGAAGCAACAGAGGTGTAGAAAGAAGCAAGAAAAGTGCAGAAAGAGGCAAGTGAGATGGAAAAACAGGCAGGAAAGGTACAGAAAGAGGGAAGACGAGTGCAGAAAGAGACAACAGGGGTGCAGAAAGAAGCACATGAGGTGCAGAAAGAGGCAACGGACGTGCAGAAAGAGGTAAGAGAAGTGCAGAAAAAGGCAAGAAAAGTGCAGAAAGGCAAAAGAGGTACATAAAGAGACAACAGGGGTGCAGAAAGAAGCAAGACAGGTGCAGAAAGAAGCATGGAAAGTGCAAAATGAAGCAACAGGGGTGCAGAAAGAGGCAAGATAAGTGCATAAACAGGCAAGGGAAGTGCAGAAAGAGACAACAGGGGTGCAGAAAGAAGCAAATGAGGTGCAGAAAGAGGCAACAGACGTGCAGAAAGAGGAAAGGGAGGTGCAGAAAAAGGCAAGAAAAGTGCAGAAAGAGGCAAAGAGGTACATAAAGAGACAACAGGGGTGCAGAAAGAAGCAAGACAATTGCAGAAAGAAGCATGGAAAGTGCAGAATGAAGCAACAGGGGTGCAGAAACAGGCAAGAGAAGTGCAGAAACAGGCAAGAGATGGCACAAAGAGGCAAGAGAATTGCTGAAAGAAGCAACAGAGGTGTAGAAAGAAGCAAGAAAAGTGCAGAAAGAGGCAAGTGAGATGGAAAAACAGGCAGGAAAGGTACAGAAAGATGGAAGATGAGTGCAGAAAGAGACAACAGGGGTGCAGAAAGAAGCACTTGAGGTGCAGAAAGAGGCAACAGACGTGCGGAAAGAGGTGCAGAAAAAGGCAAGAAAAGTGCAGAAAGACGCAAAAAAGGTACATAAAGAGACAACAGGGGTGCAGAAAGAAGCAAGACAATTGCAGAAAGAAGCATGGAAAGTGCAGAATGAAGCAACAGGGGTGCAGAAAGAGGCAAGAGAAGTGCAGAAACAGGCAAGAGATATGCACAAAGAGGCAAGAGAATTGCTGAAAGAAGCAACAGAGGTGTAGAAAGAAGCAAGAAAAGTGCAGAAAGAGGCAAGTGAGATGCATAAACAGGCAGGAAAGGTACAGAAAGAGGGAAGACGAGTGCATAAAGAGACAACAGGGGTGCAGAAAGAAGCAAATGAGGTGCAGAAAGAGGCAACAGACGTGCAGAAAGAGGGAAGAGAACTGCAGAAAAAGGCAAAGAAAAGTGCAGAAAGAGGCAAAAGAGGTACATAAAGAGACAACAGGGGTGCAGAAAGAAGCAAGACAGGTGCAGAAAGAAGCATGGAAAGTGCAGAATGAAGCAACAGGGGTGCAGAAAGAGGCAAGAGAAATGTAGAAAGGAGCAAGTGAGGTGCAGAAAGAGCCAACAGAGGTGCAAAAAGAGGCAAGAGAGGTGCAGAAACAGGCAAGGGAAGTGCACAAAGAGGCAAGAGAATTGCTGAAAGAAGCAACAGAGGTGTAGAAAGAAGCAAGAAAAGTGCAGAAAGAGGCAAGTGAGATGCAAAAACAGGCAGGAAAGGTACAGAAGGAGGGAAGAAGAGTGCAGAAAGAGACAACAGGGGTGCATAAAGAAGCAAATGAGGTGCAGAAAGAGGCAACAGACGTGCAGAAAGAGGGAAGGGAGGTGCAGAAAAAGGCAAGAAAAGTGCAGAAAGAGGCAAAAGAGGTACATAAAGAGACAACGGGTGCAGAAAGAAGCAAGACAGGTGCAGAAAGAAGCATGGAAAGTGCAGAATATAGCAATAGGGGTGCAGAAAGAGGCAAGAGAAGTGCAGAAACAGGTAAGAGATGTGCACAAAGAGGCAAGAGAATTGCTGAAAGAAGCAACAGAGGTGTAGAAAGAAGCAAGAAAAGTGCAGAAAGAGGCAAGTGAGATAGAAAAACAGGCAGGAAAGGTACAGAAAGAGGGAAGACGAGTGCAGAAAGAGACAACAGGGGTGCAGAAAGAAGAACATGAGGTGCAGAAAGAGGCAACAGACGTGCAGAAAGAGGGAAGGGAGGTGCAGAAAAAGGCAAGAAAAGTGCAGAAAGAGGCAAAGAGGTACATAAAGAGACAACAGGGGTGCAGAAAAATGCAAGACAATTGCAGAAACAGGCAAGAGATGTGCACAAAGAGGCAAGAGAATTGCTGAAAGAAGCAACAGAGGTGTAGAAAGAAGCAAGAAAAGTGCAGAAAGAGGCAAGTGAGATGGAAAAACAGGCAGGAAAGGTACAGAAAGAGGGAAGACGAGTGCAGAAAGAGACAACAGGGGTGCAGAAAGAAGCACATGAGGTGCAGAAAGAGGCAACAGACGTGCAGAAAGAGGTAAGAGAGGTGCAGAAAAAGGCAAGAAAAGTGCAGAAAGAGGCAAAAGAGGTACATAAAGAGACAACAGGGGTGCAGAAAGAAGCAAGACGTGCAGAAAGAAGCATGGAAAGTGCAGAATGAAGCAACAGGGGTGCAGAAAGAGGCAAGAGAAGTGCAGAAACAGGCAAGCGAAGTGCACAAAGAGGCAAGAGAATTGCTGAAAGAAGCAACAGAGGTGTAGAAAGAAGCAAGAAAAGTGCAGAAAGAGGCAAGTGAGGAGCAAAAACAGGCAGGATAGGTACAGAAACAGGGAAGACGAGTGCAGAAAGAGACAACAGGGGTGCAGAAAGAAGCAAATGAGGTGCAGAAAGAGGCAACAGACGTGCAGAAAGAGGGAAGGGAGGTGCAGAAAAAGGCAAGAAAAGTGCAGAAAGAGGCAAAAGAGATACATAAAGAGACAACAGGGGTGCAGAAAGAAGCAAGACAGTTGCAGAAAGAAGCATGGAAAGTGCAGAATGAAGCAACAGGGGTGCAGAAAGAGGCAAGAGAAGTGCAGAAACAAGTAAGAGACGTGCACAAAGAGGCAAGAGAATTGCTGAAAGAAGCAACAGAGGTGTAGAAAGAAGCAAGAAAAGTGCAGAAAGAGGCAAGTGAGATGGAAAAACAGGCAGGAAAGGTACAGAAAGAGGGAAGACGAGTGCAGAAAGAGACAACAGGGGTGCAGAAAGAAGCACATGAGGTACAGAAAGAGGCAACAGACGTGCAGAAAGAGGGAAGGGAGGTGCAGAAAAAGGCAAGAAAAGTGCAGAAAGAGGTACATAAAGAGACAACAGGGGTGCATAAAGAAGCAAGACAATTGCAGAAAGAAGCATGGAAAGTGCAGAATGAAGCAACAGGGGTCCAGAAACAGGCAAGAGAAGTGCACAAAGAGGCAAGAGAATTGCTGAAAGAAGCAACAGAGGTGTAGAAAGAAGCAAGAAAAGTGCAGAAAGAGGCAAGTGAGATGGAAAAACAGGCAGGAAAGGTACAGAAAGAGGGAAGACGAGTGCAGAAAGAGACAACAGGGGTGCAGAAAGAAGCACATGAGGTGCAGAAAGAGGCAACGGACGTGCAGAAAGAGGTAAGAGAAGTGCAGAAAAAGGCAAGAAAAGTGCAGAAAGAGGCAAAAGAGGTACATAAAGAGACAACAGGGGTGCAGAAAGAAGCAAGACAGGTGCAGAAAGAAGCATGGAAAGTGCAAAATGAAGCAACAGGGGTGCAGAAAGAGGCAAGATAAGTGCATAAACAGGCAAGGGAAGTGCAGAAAGAGACAACAGGGGTGCAGAAAGAAGCAAATGAGGTGCAGAAAGAGGCAACAGACGTGCAGAAAGAGGAAAGGGAGGTGCAGAAAAAGGCAAGAAAAGTGCAGAAAGAGGCAAAGAGGTACATAAAGAGACAACAGGGGTGCAGAAAGAAGCAAGACAATTGCAGAAAGAAGCATGGAAAGTGCAGAATGAAGCAACAGGGGTGCAGAAACAGGCAAGAGAAGTGCAGAAACAGGCAAGAGATGGCACAAAGAGGCAAGAGAATTGTTGAAAGAAGCAACAGAGGTGTAGAAAGAAGCAAGAAAAGTGCAGAAAGAGGCAAGTGACATGGAAAAACAGGCAGGAAAGGTACAGAAAGAGGGAAGACGAGTGCAGAAAGAGACAACAGGGGTGCAGAAAGAAGCACATGAGGTGCAGAAAGAGGCAACAGACATGCAGAAAGAGGGAAGAGAGGTGCAAAAAAAGGCAAGAAAAGTGCATAAAGAGGCAAAAGAGGTACATAAAGAGGCAAAAGAGGTACATAAAGAGACAACAGGGGTGCAGAAAGAAGCAAGGCAGGTGCAGAAAGAAGCATGGAAAGTGCAGAATGAAGCAACAGGGGTGCAGAAAGAGGCAAGAGAAGTGCAGAAACAGGCAAGGGAAGTGCACAAAGAGGCAAGAGAATTGCTGAAAGAAGCAACAGAGGTGTAGAAAGAAGCAAGAAAAGTGCAGAAAGAGGCAAGTGAGATAGAAAAACAGGCAGGAAAGGTACAGAAAGAGGGAAGACGAGTGCAGAAAGAGACAACAGGGTGCAGAAAGAAGCACATGAGGTGCAGAAAGAGGCAACAGACGTGCAGAAAGAGGGAAGAGAGGTGCAGAAAAAGCTAAGAAAAGTGCAGAAAGAGGCAAAAGAGGTAGATAAAGAGACAACAGGGGTGCAGAAAGAAGCAAGACAGGTGCAGAAAGAAGCATGGAAAGTGCAGAATGAACCAACAGGGGTGCAGAAAGAGGCAAGAGAAGTGCAGAAACAGGCAAGAGAAGTGCACAAAGAGGCAAGAGAATTGCTGAAAGAAGCAACAGAGGTGTAGAAAGAAGCAAGAAAAGTGCAGAAAGAGGCAAGTGAGATGCAAAAACAGGCAGGAAAGGTACAGAAAGAGGGAAGACGAGTGCAGAAAGAGACAACAGGGTGCAGAAAGAAGCACATGAGGTGCAGAAAGAGGCAACAGACGTGCAGAAAGAGGGAAGAGAGGTGCAGAAAAAGGCAAGAAAAGTGCAGAAAGAGGCAAAAGAGGTACATAAAGAGACAACAGGGGTGCAGAAAGAAGCAAGACAGGTGCAGAAAGAAGCATGGAAAGTGCAGAATATAGCAATAGGGGTGCAGAAAGAGGCAAGAGAAGTGCAGAAACAGGTAAGAGAAGTGCACAAAGAGGCAAGAGAATTGCTGAAAGAAGCAACAGAGGTGTAGAAAGAAGCAAGAAAAGTGCAGAAAGAGGCAAGTGAGATAGAAAAACAGGCAGGAAAGGTACAGAAAGAGGGAAGACGAGTGCAGAAAGAGACAACAGGGGTGCAGAAAGAAGAACATGAGGTGCAGAAAGAGGCAACAGACGTGCAGAAAGAGGGAAGAGAGGTGCAGAAAAAGGCAAGAAAAGTGCAGAAAGAGGCAAAGAGGTACATAAAGAGACAACAGGGGCGCAGAAAGATGCAAGACAATTGCAGAAAGAAGCATGGAAAGTGCAGAATGAAGCAACAGGGGTGCAGAAACAGGCAAGACAAGTGCAGAAACAGGCAAGAGATGTGCACAAAGAGGCAAGAGAATTGCTGAAAGAAGCAACAGAGGTGTAGAAAGAAGCAAGAAAAGTGCAGAAAGAGGCAAGTGAGATGGAAAAACAGGTAGGAAAGGTACAGAAAGAGGGAAGACGAGTGCAGAAAGAGACAACAGGGGTGCAGAAAGAAGCACATGAGGTGCAGAAAGAGGCAACAGATGTGCAGAAAGAGGTAAGAGAGGTGCAGAAAAGGCAAGAAAAGTGCAGAAAGAGGCAAAAGAGGTACATAAAGAGACAACAGGGGTGCAGAAAGAAGCAAGACAGGTGCAGAAAGAAGCATGGAAAGTGCAGAATGAAGCAACAGGGGTGCAGAAAGAGGCAAGAGAAGTGCAGAAACAGGAAAGGGACGTGCACAAAGAGGCAAGAGAATTGCTGAAAGAAGCAACAGAGGTGTAGAAAGAAGCAAGAAAAGTGCAGAAAGAGGCAAGTGAGGAGCAAAAACAGGCAGGAAAGGTACAGAAAGAGGGAAGACGAGTGCAGAAAGAGACAACAGGGGTGCAGAAAGAAGCAAATGAGGTGCAGAAAGAGGCAACAGACGTGCAGAAAGAGGGAAGGGAGGTGCACAAAAAGGCAAGAAAAGTGCAGAAAGAGGCAAAAGAGGTACATAAAGAGACAACAGGGGTGCAGAAAGAAGCAAGACAGGTGCAGAAAGAAGCATGGAAAGTGCAGAATGAAGCAACAGGGGTGCAGAAAGAGGCAAGAGAAGTGCAGAAACAAGTAAGAGAAGTGCACAAAGAGGCAAGAGAATTGCTGAAAGAAGCAACAGAGGTGTAGAAAGAAGCAAGAAAAGTGCAGAAAGAGGCAAGTGAGATGGAAAAACAGGCAGGAAAGGTACAGAAAGAGGGAAGACGAGTGCAGAAAGAGACAACAGGGGTGCAGAAAGAAGCACATGAGGTACAGAAAGAGGCAACAGACGTGCAGAAAGAGGGAAGGGAGGTGCAGAAAAAGGCAAGAAAAGTGCAGAAAGAGGTACATAAAGAGACAACAGGGGTGCAGAAAGAAGCAAGACAATTGCAGAAAGAAGCATGGAAAGTGCAGAATGAAGCAACAGGGGTCCAGAAACAGGCAAGAGAAGTGCACAAAGAGGCAAGAGAATTGCTGAAAGAAGCAACAGAGGTGTAGAAAGAAGCAAGAAAAGTGCAGAAAGAGGCAAGTGAGATGGAAAAACAGGCAGGAAAGGTACAGAAAGAGGGAAGACGAGTGCAGAAAGAGACAACAGGGGTGCAGAAAGAAGCACATGAGGTGCAGAAAGAGGCAACAGACGTGCAGAAAGAGGGAAGGGAGGTGCAGAAAAAGGCAAGAAAAGTGCAGAAAGAGGTACATAAAGAGACAACAGGGGTGCAGAAAGAAGCAAGACAATTGCAGAAAGAAGCATGGAAAGTGCAGAATGAAGCAATAGGGGTCCAGAAACAGGCAAGAGAAGTGCACAAAGAGGCAAGAGAATTGCTGAAAGAAGCAACAGAGGTGTAGAAAGAAGCAAGAAAAGTGCAGAAAGAGGCAAGTGAGATGGAAAAACAGGCAGGAAAGGTACAGAAAGAGGGAAGACGAGTGCAGAAAGAGACAACAGGGGTGCAGAAAGAAGCACATGAGGTGCAGAAAGAGGCAACAGACGTGCAGAAAGAGGGAAGAGAGGTGCAGAAAAAGGCAAGAAAAGTGCAGAAAGAGGCAAAAGAGGTACATAAAGAGGCAAAAGAGGTACATAAAGAGACAACAGGGGTGCAGAAAGAAGCAAGACAGGTGCAGAAAGAAGCATGGAAAGTGCAAAATGAGCAACAGGGGTGCAGAAAGAGGCAAGAGAAGTGAATAAACAGGCAAGGGAAGTGCAGAAAGAGACAACAGGGGTGCAGAAAGAAGCAAATGAGGTGCAGAAAGAGGCAACAGACGTGCAGAAAGAGGAAAGGGAGGTGCAGAAAAAGGCAAGAAAAGTGCAGAAAGAGGCAAAAGAGGTACATAAAGAGACAACAGGGGTGCAGAAAGAAGCAAGACAGGTGCAGAAAGAAGCATGGAAAGTGCAAAATGAAGCAACAGGGGTGCAGAAAGAGGCAAGAGAAGTGAATAAACAGGCAAGGGAAGTGCAGAAAGAGACAACAGGGGTGCAGAAAGAAGCAAATGAGGTGCAGAAAGAGGCAACAGACGTGCAGAAAGAGGAAAGGGAGGTGCAGAAAAAGGCAAGAAAAGTGCAGAAAGAGGCCAAAGAGGTACATAAAGAGACAACAGGGGTGCAGAAAGAAGCAAGACAATTACAGAAAGAAGCATGGAAAGTGCAGAATGAAGCAACAGGGGTGCAGAAACAGGCAAGAGAAGTGCAGAAACAGGCAAGAGATGTGCACAAAGAGGCAAGAGAATTGCTGAAAGAAGCAACAGAGGTGTAGAAAGAAGCAAGAAAAGTGCAGAAAGAGGCAAGGTCCATGGAAAAACAGGCAGGAAAGGTACAGAAAGAGGGAAGACGAGTGCAGAAAGAGACAACAGGGGTGCAGAAAGAAGCACATGAGGTGCAGAAAGAGGCAACAGACGTGCAGAAAGAGGGAAGAGAGGTGCAGAAAAAGGCAAGAAAAGTGCAGAAAGAGGCAAAAGAGGTACATAAAGAGGCAAAAGAGGTACATAAAGAGACAACAGGGGTGCAGAAAGAAGCAAGACAGGTGCAGAGAGAAGCATGGAAAGTGCAGAATGAACCAACAGGGGTGCAGAAAGAGGCAAGAGAAGTGCAGAAACAGGCAAGAGAAGTGCACAAAGAGGCAAGAGAATTGCTGAAAGAAGCAACAGAGGTGTAGAAAGAAGCAAGAAAAGTGCAGAAAGAGGCAAGTGAGATGCAAAAACAGGCAGGAAAGGTACAGAAAGAGGGAAGACGAGTGCAGAAAGAGACAGCAGGGGTGCAGAAAGAAGCAAATGAGGTGCAGAAAGAGGCAACAGACATGCAGAAAGAGGGAAGGGAGGTGCAGAAAAAGGCAAGAAAAGTGCAGAAAGAGGCAAAAGAGGTACATAAAGAGACAACAGGGGTGCAGAAAGAAGCAAGACAGGTGCAGAAAGAAGCATGGAAAGTGCAGAATGAAGCAACAGGGGTGCAGAAAGAGGCAAGAGAAGTGCAGAAACAGGTACGAGAAGTGCACAAAGAGGCAAGAGAATTGCTGAAAGAAGCAACAGAGGTGTAGAAAGAAGCAAGAAAAGTGCAGAAAGAGGCAAGTGAGATGGAAAAACAGGCAGGAAAGGTACAGAAAGAGGGAAGACGAGTGCAGATAGAGACAACAGGGGTGCAGAAAGAAGCACATGAGATGCAGAAAGAGGCAACAGACGTGCAGAAAGAGGGAAGGGAGGTGCAGAAAAAGGCAAGAAAAGTGCAGAAAGAGGTACATAAAGAGACAACAGGGGTGCAGAAAGAAGCAAGACAATTGCAGAAAGAAGCATGGAAAGTGCAGAATGAAGCAATAGGGGTCCAGAAACAGGCAAGAGAAGTGCACAAAGAGGCAAGAGAATTGCTGAAAGAAGCAACAGAGGTGTAGAAAGAAGCAAGAAAAGTGCAGAAAGAGGCAAGTGAGATGGAAAAACAGGCAGGAAAGGTACAGAAAGAGGGAAGACGAGTGCAGAAAGAGACAACAGGGGTGCAGAAAGAAGCACATGAGGTGCAGAAAGAGGCAACAGACGTGCAGAAAGAGGGAAGAGAGGTGCAGAAAAAGGCAAGAAAAGTGCAGAAAGAGGCAAAAGAGGTACATAAAGAGGCAAAAGAGGTACATAAAGAGACAACAGGGGTGCAGAAAGAAGCAAGACAGATGCAGAAAGAAGCATGGAAAGTGCAAAATGAGCAACAGGGGTGCAGAAAGAGGCAAGAGAAGTGAATAAACAGGCAAGGGAAGTGCAGAAAGAGACAACAGGGGTGCAGAAAGAAGCAAATGAGGTGCAGAAAGAGGCAACAGACGTGCAGAAAGAGGAAAGGGAGGTGCAGAAAAAGGCAAGAAAAGTGCAGAAAGAGGCAAAAGAGGTACATAAAGAGACAACAGGGGTGCAGAAAGAAGCAAGACAGGTGCAGAAAGAAGCATGGAAAGTGCAAAATGAAGCAACAGGGGTGCAGAAAGAGGCAAGAGAAGTGAATAAACAGGCAAGGGAAGTGCAGAAAGAGACAACAGGGGTGCAGAAAGAAGCAAATGAGGTGCAGAAAGAGGCAACAGACGTGCAGAAAGAGGAAAGGGAGGTGCAGAAAAAGGCAAGAAAAGTGCAGAAAGAGGCCAAAGAGGTACATAAAGAGACAACAGGGGTGCAGAAAGAAGCAAGACAATTACAGAAAGAAGCATGGAAAGTGCAGAATGAAGCAACAGGGGTGCAGAAACAGGCAAGAGAAGTGCAGAAACAGGCAAGAGATGTGCACAAAGAGGCAAGAGAATTGCTGAAAGAAGCAACAGAGGTGTAGAAAGAAGCAAGAAAAGTGCAGAAAGAGGCAAGGTCCATGGAAAAACAGGCAGGAAAGGTACAGAAAGAGGGAAGACGAGTGCAGAAAGAGACAACAGGGGTGCAGAAAGAAGCACATGAGGTGCAGAAAGAGGCAACAGACGTGCAGAAAGAGGGAAGAGAGGTGCAGAAAAAGGCAAGAAAAGTGCAGAAAGAGGCAAAAGAGGTACATAAAGAGGCAAAAGAGGTACATAAAGAGACAACAGGGGTGCAGAAAGAAGCAAGACAGGTGCAGAAAGAAGCATGGAAAGTGCAGAATGAAACAACAGGGGTGCAGAAAGAGGCAAGAGAAGTGCAGAAACAGGCAAGGGAAGTGCAGAAAGAGGCTAGAGAATTGCTGAAAGAAGCAACAGAGGTGTAGAAAGAAGCAAGAAAAGTGCAGAAAGAGGCAAGTGAGATAGAAAAACAGGCAGGAAAGGTACAGAAAGAGGGAAGACGAGTGCAGAAAGAGACAACAGGGTGCAGAAAGAAGCACATGAGGTGCAGAAAGAGGCAACAGACGTGCAGAAAGAGGGAAGAGAGGTGCAGAAATAGCCAAGAAAAGTGCAGAAAGAGGCAAAAGAGGTACATAAAGAGACAACAGGGGTGCAGAAAGAAGCAAGACAGGTGCAGAAAGAAGCATGGAAAGTGCAGAATGAACCAACAGGGGTGCAGAAAGAGGCAAGAGAAGTGCAGAAACAGGCAAGAGAAGTGCACAAAGAGGCAAGAGAATTGCTGAAAGAAGCAACAGAGGTGTGGAAAGAAGCAAGAAAATGCAGAAAGAGGCAAGTGAGATGCAAAAACAGGCAGGAAAGGTACAGAAAGAGGGAAGATGAGTGCAGAAAGAGACAACAGGGGTACAGAAAGAAGCAAATGAGGTGCAGAAAGAGGCAACAGACGTGCAGAAAGAGGGAAGAGAGGTGCAGAAAAACACAAGTAAAGTGCAGAAAGAGGCAAAAGAGGTACATAAAGAGACAACAGGGGTGCAGAAAGAAGCAAGACAGGTGCAGAAAGAAGCATGGAAAGTGCAGAATGAAGCAACAGGGGTGCAGAAAGAAGCAAGAGAAGTGTAGAAAGGAGCAAGTGAGGTGCAGAAAGAGCCAACAGAGGTGCAAAAAGAGGCAAGAGAGGTGCAGAAACAGGCAAGAGAATTGCTGAAAGAAGCAACAGAGGTGTAGAAAGAAGCAAGAAAAGTGCAGAAAGAGGCAAGTGAGATGGAAAAACAGACAGGAAAGGTACAGAAAGAGGGAAGACGAGTGCAGAAAGAGACAACAGGGTTGCAGAAAGAAGCAAATGAGTTGCAGAAAGAGGCAACAGACGTGCAGAAAGAGGGAAGGGAGGTGCAGAAGAAGGCAAGAAAAGTGCAGAAAGAGGCAAAAGAGGTACATAAAGAGACAACAGGGGTGCAGAAAGAAGCAAGACAGGTGCAGAAAGAAGCATGGAAAGTGAAGAATGAAGCAACAGGGGTGCAGAAAGAAGCAAGAGAAGTGTAGAAAGGAGCAAGTGAGGTGCAGAAAGAGCCAACAGAGGTGCAAAAAGAGGCAAGAGACGTGCAGAAACAGGCAAGAGAATTGCTGAAAGAAGCAACAGAGGTGTAGAAAGAAGCAAGAAAAGTGCAGAAAGAGGCAAGTGAGATGGAAAAACAGGCAGGAAAGGTACAGAAAGAGGGAAGACAAGTGCAGAAAGAGACAACAGGGTTGCAGAAAGAAGCAAATGAGGTGCAGAAAGAGGCAACAGACGTGCAGAAAGAGGGAAGGGAGGTGCAGAAAAAGGCAAGAAAAGTGCAGAAAGAGGCAAAAGAGGTACATAAAGAGACAACAGGGGTGCAGAAAGAAGCAAGACAATTGCAGAAAGAAGTATGGAAAGTGCAGAATGAAGCAACAGGGTTGCAAGAATGAGGCATGAGAAGTGCAGAAACAGGCAAGAGAAGTGCACAAAGAGGCAAGAGAATTGCTGAAAGAAGCAACAGAGGTGTAGAAAGAAGCAAGAAAAGTGCAGAAAGAAGCAAGTGAGATGCAAAAACAGGCAGGAAAGGTATAGAAAGAGGGAAGACGAGTGCAGAAAGAGACAACAGGGGTGCAGAAAGAAGCAAATGAGGTGCAGAAAGAGGCAACAGACGTGCAGAAAGAGGGAAGAGAGGTGCAGAAAGTACATGAGATTTGCAGAATGAGGTCAAGAGAAGTGCAGAAAAAGAAAGAAACGTGCAGAAAGAAGCAACAGAAATGCAGAAAGAGGCAAGAGAGGCGCAGAGGGAAGCAAGAGTGGCTTGCACACCATTAGTCCCAATTTAACACCCACATTTAGCAATAAGTAAGACGTGACAATTCTAGGTTTGCAAAGGGCCTTCCACCACGCTGTAACACTTGTCGCTGCATTTTTGGTAACGTTTGACGCGTTTCAGCTAGAAACAAGGCTTTTTTTGTTCAAATCTGCAGATTAGGGTGCAGATGATGAATTATGTGGCTAATGCAGAAAATGTATAATTGTGCGAAAGTCGGTGCAGCCAAACAGTCACATAATTCCAGTGGCCCTGCTCATACCTCTGACTAGGTCCACAAGTGCTCCTCAGTGATTCCATCTTTTTTTGTCTGAGTTCATAGTTGATCTTCTATGGAAACGAGGAAGACTAAACCTGAGGTTACCACTCCACAACACAGACTACCATACCACATAATTACTCTCCATAACACATAATCCCACTCTGCATAATTCCTATACACTAAATACCACATACTTTCTATCCACATAATTTCACTGCACAACATACCACATAATTCCACTACACACAACGTACATCCACTCCACTCCAAAAAACATTAGTAAAAAACTTTTGCATTTACAACGCCAATAGCTCTAATTCTCGCAAATGCGAAACCTATTACATTGCAAACACTTCTTTAACTAGTAGTCGCGTTTGCAGAGTGGTGGAGAAAGGGTGCTGGGCCTCCGACCAGCGCTCAGGAATTCTGGTGCGTAGGGCTTACAGGAGGTACCAGTAGGGCTTCTTGGCCCCCAAAGTCCCTCAGGAGTAAATTGGACTTCATCCCCCATCCCGTAGTCTGCCAGGAGGCGCGTTTGCAGAATGGTGGAGAAAGGGGGGCATGGCCTCCGAAGACGTCTTAGCAATCCCACTGTGCGGGACTTACTGGAGGTAACAAGAGGGGGAGTTGGCCCCCAAGGACATCCTTGGGGGCCAACTACCCCTCCTATTACCTCCAGTAAGTCCCACACAGCAGCATTGCTAAGTTCGAAGAGCAGGCCACGCCCCCATTGCCCACCACTCTACAAACGCGCTCCCTGGCGCACTCTTGGATGGGGATTGAAGTCCCCTTCGCTGCTGGGGGTCCTTTAGGGGCCAACTAGCCTACCTCTTACCTCGAGTGAGCCCCACACAGTGGGATTGCTGAGAGGTGGACAAAGGCCACGCCCCCTTTCTCCACCACTCTGCAAACACGCCCCCTGGCACGTTCTAAGTTGGGGGATTAAGTCCCCTTGATTACTGAGGGTCCCTGGGGGCCAACTAGCCCACCAGGTACCTCCAGTAAGCACCACACAGCTGCGTTGCAGAGAGGTGGTCAGAGGCCACGCCCCTTTCTACACCTCTCTGCAAAGCAGCTCTGTGGCACTTACTGGGGGTACCTGGTGGGCTAGTTGGACCCCAGGGACCCTCAGGATTCAAGGGGGCTTAATCCCCCAACTTACAACGCGCCAGAGGGCCTGTGTGCACAGTGGTGAAGGGAGGGGGCGGGCCTGATGTGACAAGTGTTCAAACGCGCCCCGTGGCGCCCAGGGTAGCCCTGGGGGGTGGAGGGCCATGGAAGGCTCCAGGAGGGGGGCCGCGCGGCCCCCCTCCATCCATTTAAAAGCCCCGGGGAGGTGGTGGTCCCCGGGGGTCCATAATGGACCCCCGCATTTGAATATTGAATGCCCCGGGGAGGTGGTGGTCCCCGGGGCAGTGTGGGGAAGCCCCTCCCCACACAGTTTTTTTTATAAATTTGAGCCCCGGGGAGGTGGCGGTCCCCGGGGCTCGGGGGAGCTCGGGGGGGCCCGCGATGCCCCCCGCCCATTAACATTAATGCCCCGGGGGGGCGGAGCCTGCTAGTGACCAAGATGGCCGCTTGAGCCGAGCGCTCCGCTACACCGCCAACTATCCAAGCAAATATCCTGCAATTGTGCCGATCTGCGGACTGCCCCACGCGGCCCTCCGAATCCCGTAGCCCAGTGGAGGTGTATTGCTGGGTTCCCGCCTGCCGCGCCGGAGCACTGGACCGTAGACTGCGGAGGTCCTGGGCCGGGCCGGGGCAAGGCCTGAAGCGCCGGACTTGCGTGCCTGCTGCGGGCGGGGCATATCCGCGACAGCGGCGGAGAGACGGCGAGCAGCCCGCACGCAAGACCATCGCCACGTCGCGGGAGGTACCGCAATAGCGACAGAGTGTGCGAGGCGGGGGGGTGAGTGCCTTCCCCCCCCCTAGTGCGGCGATATTGGACCCGGGTGAGTCGGAGGGGGAGCCCCGCGATCCCATGCGGCCTCCGCGCAGACAGAGAGGGACCAGCAGGAGTTCAAGAACTGCACAGGACTGAAAGCGCAGCTGCCCGGTGCTGACCTGAGAGGCGCTTGGAACATTGTGGTGGCGTGCCTGCTCCTCAATAGCACTGTGTAGCTGGGAGTTTGGGGGTTGGGCACGGTGACCTTCGCGGGCCTGCCCTACGATACGCCAGGGGCATTGACTCTATGAGAAGTACCTCCTGCATCGAGACACATGTAGTGCCCTGGCGAGCGGTAGCGCGAGTGGAGCTACGTGTGCGGAGGGCGCCTGGACACAGAGACATATTGCATGGGCCGCGGTGCTTCATCTTCACCACAGGGCTGAGGTGTTGGCCCTGAATAGATGCATTAACTCTGTCAAGCAGACCGGGGTGCAGCTTGTATAAGGACAGTGTGTCTCCGGTGGCGGCTGGGTCCATGGCGCCATCCCTGTAATTGCTGAAGTTACAGAGAGGCCGAGTGTGGGCCTTGCAGGTGATAGAGGTGTCCTCCCCCGACTCTGGTAGAACCGCTCTGAAGAAGGACGCCCACGCAAGCGGGTAGCTGTATAGCTCTGGGGCCTGGTGTGGATCTCTGACCTTACCCTATGGGAGTGAATGTTACTAGCTGGACACTTTCCAGGATAGTCCTTGGTCTGAGGGGCTAACTGCGCTGCTGATTTGTGGAGAGTGGGGTGAGTGAAGTGCGGCCTCAACACCCGGAATATTGATCCCCCAGTCTCTGACGGAAGTACCGGTGGCGGGAACGACACAGGGCTACTATGGGCAGAGTGGATAAGACACAACCGAAGCTTACCTTTGAGCAGAAATGGTCCAAGTCTAGCGACAGGTCCGCGGAGGGTGCCTCTGGAATGCGGGAGCAGACTGTAGACGACTCGTGCCCGGACATACGCAGCATGCTAGTGGCCATGGAGAAAAGCCTACAGGGTGGCATATCATCCCTTGGCGCGAAAATGGATGCTTTATCGTATAGAATGGACCGCATGGCAGAGAGGCTGGACAAACATTCCGAGCGCCTGGATATGTCCGAGCGGAGACTGACGGAGGTGGAGGAGGCTCACACCACTCTAGACTCGGAACACAAGCAACTAGGCAGAGTACTTCGAGTTCTGCAAGATAAGACCGAAGATCTTGAAGCACGCTCTCGGCGCTGCAACCTCTGAATTACGGGTCAACCGGAGACCACACCAACTGGGAACATGGAGCAGTTCACGGAGCGTCTTCTGCGGACCTTGCTGGGAGAAGATGCGTTTTCGACTATGTTTGTGGTGGAAAGGGCGCACCGCTCCCTGGGGCCTTGCCCGCCCCCGGGGGCACCCCCTCACCCCGTCATAGCAAAGTTACTTAACTATCGTGATCGCGATGTGGCGCTGAAGCTAGCACGGGAGAAGCAACCATTGGAATATGAGGGATCCACGCTTTCACTATTCCCGGACTTCACGGCCCGCGTCCAAGAGGCGCATCGCCAGTTCGCACCAATGAAGAAACAGTTGCGGGAGCTGGGAGTGGACTACGCCATGCTTTACCCAGCAAAGCTGCGGGTCAACCGACAGGGCCGATCACACATATTCACGGACCCGAAGGTTCTGCAGAAGGCTCTAAAGGACTGGTCAAAAGAGCGGCGCCCGAGTCCGGTGGCGGCAGATCCCGGATGCGGCGGCGGGTGGACAGCTGGCGGAACAGGACTGAATTGAAGCTGGTGGCCTGGAACGATAAGTATGGTCTCCGGTGCTGGGACATGGCAGACACTGTTGCTTGATGGGTGGGGGGGAAGGCTGGTGGTTGGGTGGGGGGGGACAACAGTATTTTGTATCGACCTCTGGCCACGGTGAGACCAGCGGCTGGGGAACCTATCTTGCACCATGGACTTACCCGGGACCTATGTTGGGAGTGCAGCAGCCGGCAATGAGACTATGGGTGTGGGGACAGGAACGGAGCATATACTATGTGCTGTTTGTTCTGCGCCTACTAGGTGGACGATAGTATGGCGCCTCTGGTAGACAGGAGGGGCCTCGCTTGAGGCGGATGTTTATGGATTCATGATTGTTGTTGGGTTGTGGGAGGGGGGATCATTATGTACCCTACAGTTGCAATAGATGTGCACGATGGTTTTTGGAGAGAGCTGTAGGACTAGCTTGGAATATTCCTTGCCTGAGGAGCAACCTCTGCCCACATGTGAAACACACCTGGGTCTGTTCTTTGTTTTTGAGGGGGGGGAGGTATGGGGAGGGTATGGGTAACGTACGCGGCCATGTTGGGGGAGGTCTGCTGTGGGAGGGAGGTGGTTGGGTGTTGTGAAGCAAGTTGAGGTCCTATCAGAGCGAAGATTCTTTCCAGCACATGCACAACGTGAGCAAATGCTTTCTACTGCGCAGCACCGGTTATGGGATGAGTGTACACGACAGTAATGGGGGCACCTGACACTACCCACATGAACGCACCGGTCCCCATGCTCAGAGCACTAACATGGAACGTTAGAGGTCTAAATGACCATAGGAAACTTCGGAAGGTGCTTAACTATTTGCAAAATCATACTATAGACGTTGCCCTGCTGCAGGAAACGCACCTTCCACCTGACAGTCCACTCTTGCGCAGCAGAGGTCTGAAGGGCAACATCCATGCCTCGGGTTTCACCACACATGCTAGAGTGGTGATTACTTGGGTTAATCCTAAATCATCATATACTATCACACCTCTGGACACGGACAGAGACGGAAGGTATACTGTAACCAGATGCCAGGGGAAAGGCCATGATTTGGTCCTAGTGAATCTGTATGGCCCAAACTTTGACTGTCCTGACTTTTTTGACAAACTAGTGACGGTAGTTGCCCAATATTCTGGCAGTAGGTTCCGCTGGGGTGGAGATTTTAATGTGGTCAGGAACCCGGGGGTGGACAGATCGGGGGGCCCAGAGAGACGTCCTACGGCGGCCGCAGGGGCGCTGGACCGCGCGCTGTTGCGCCTGGATTTACAGGACGTATGGCGCACTAGATTTCCAACACAAGGGGGGTACACGCACTACTCTGCCTACTATAATCTCCATACTAGGATAGAGTACTGGTTGGCATCCTCTCCTCTTTGCGCAGAAGTCCGAGAGTGCAGGGTTCTCCCTCGCACACTGTCAGACCACTCGCCCTTGATGATAGCGATCACTACCCCCAAGGGAGTCATTCCACCGTTCACTTGGCGCTTTCCTCCATACTCGCTGCTAGACCCGGTTTTTCAGGCTGAGCTCGCAGAGGCGATTGAGACGTTCTTTGAGACAAATGTGGGGTCTGTGGACAGCTTTCAGATTACATGGGAAACGTTTAAAGTGTATATTCGAGGCATTGTCATGTCCAAACACTCTGGTGTCCTCCGGGATATACGCCGGCGTCTGGCAGATATTGAGACGAAATTAGGAGCGTTGGAGCGGCGTCTGTTGTTACAAGCCGATGACGCAGTGGCTACTGAACTAAAGGCCCTATTGGGGGAATATCAAGATGCAGCGGATGCGGAGCTTAAACACATGGGCAAATACGCCACGGCGCTAGTATACGGGGAGGGGGAACGACCGGGAGCGGTTCTAGCACAGCTGCTGCGGAGACACCGCAGTAAGGTTCAAGTAGCGGAACTAGCCTCGGAGGATGGTGAGGTTCTAACCGAAGAGGCAGACATTGCGGAGCGCTTCCGGAGCTATTATGCAGATTTATACTCTGCGCGCTCTTTGGGACTGAGGAGGAAATTGTGGACTACCTCTGATATATCAAAATGCCCTCACTTACGAACGCACACCGCAAATTTCTGATGCGGCCTATAGAAAAGGATGAGATTATCCTCGCCCTGACGGGGATGCGATCCGGTAGTGCACCCGGGATGGATGGCCTCACTGTGCCCTTTTATAGAACATTTATCGGCATATTATTGCCCCATTTGTCAGTGCTTTTTGATGATATATGCCAGACGGGCACGCTGCCTCCCTCCATGAGAGAGGCAGTGATTGTGGCTATACCCAAACCGGGGAAGCCGCCTGAAGAGTGCGGGTCAAACCGCCCGCTCTCACTGCTGAATGTTGACGTCAAACTCTTTGCCAAAATTCTTGCTAACCGGTTGGCCCCTCTCGCGCAGATTCTAGTCGCCCCCGAGCAAGCCGGGTTTATCCCAGAGCGGAATCTCACTTACAATTTGCGCACGGTATTCGGGGCCTTACAGCATACTGGACAGGACAACGCTGCAGTTGCGGTCTTTTTAGACATGGAAAAGGCCTTCGATTCTGTCGAGTGGCCCTTCCTACGGCTTGTTCTGACTCGGATGGGGATGGGTCTGGGTCCGGTTTTTTTACAACTACTTGTGGTGCTGTATTACCACCCTTTGGCCAGAATCCAAATAGGCAACCTGGTGACGGAACCTTTTAATATTTCCCGCGGGACGAGGCAGGGATGCCCGCTGTCCCCGCTGCTATACGCCCTAGCGGCGGAGCCACTGGCGTGTGCACTGCGCGAATACCATAGCCACAGGGGTTTAAGACTGTCAAAGCTTGAGCTCATAGTCTCCGCCTATGCTGATGATACATTGCTATATGTACGCGATCCCGAAAATAATTTGTCCTCGGTCTTACGCGAGGTGGTGCACTTCGGCGCACTCTCTGGACTAAGAGTTAACTGGCCTAAGTCGGTAGTTGCCCCGCTCACCCCTGCTACTAAACAATTTGATCTGGAATACCCTCTGCAGTGGTCCACGGACCCGATCCGATACCTGGGTATACAAGTACACCCTGATTCGGAGATAGTCTTTAGGGAGAATTACGGGGTGGCGGTCAGCAGACTGAAAGACGACGTGGAAAACTGGATCAGACTGCCACTGTCCCTCCTGGGTAGAATCTCCATTATGAAGATGGTGGTGCTACCGCGATTTTTGTTTTTATTTCTGAATATCCCCATGGTGCTGCCCATTTTGTTTTTTAGCCGGGTCACGACTTTGTTGATAAAATTAGCCTGGGCGGGCAAACAAGCACGAATAAAATGGCAGACGCTTACCTTGCCGTATCATCTGGGGGGACTAGGAGCCCCGGATCTTAATCTATACTACAGAGCTGCGCAGTGCGCACATGCATATTACTGGATCCATGGCCCTCCGGATGCCCCCCACCTGCGCCTGGAGGCGCTAGTGGCGGAGCCATTGCCTCTCCCTGCATTGCTCAGTGAGGAAGCCGATCGTAGGACAGGTATACTGGATTCCATAAATGCTACGCGGCACGCCTGGCGCTTTCTGCTACAGCAGCGGGCGGGCACCCTGTTATATTCCCCGGTTATGCCCCTGGACTGGGTCCGCTGGTTGCGACCCTGTAGAGACAGAGGGGTAGTGCAGGCGTTAAACTCCTTGAACTTAGAGACGGCAGGGGACCTGTTTCACAATGGCGTGGTTAAGCTGTGGGAGGACCTGGGGTGGCAAGAAACCCCTCCTACTGTGCTACAGCGTTTTCAGTTTCATAGAACCAGGCATGCACTGCGCGGCCTGCTGGGGAACGATCTGCTAGAACCTCCTGAAGTAAATTTTTCTTTAGAAAAAAAACAAAAACATCAATGCCCCGGGGAGGTGGCGGTCCCCGGGGCAGTGTGGGGGGTGTTGGTACCCCCCCACGCATGTATAAAACAAGCCCCGGGGAGGTGGCGGTCCCCAGGGCTGCGGGAGGGCCGCGTGCCCTCCCGCATATAATATACATAGCCCCGGGGAGGTGGCGGTCCCCGGGGCTGCGGGGGCCCCCGCTACATAAGTAAATTGCCCCCGGGACTTGGCCCACCCGGGGGCTTTGAAAACGAAACGCGGGAGACCGCGCTTCGTTTTTTTAAATTTTCGGACGGATTCGCGCACCGAATTAAAAAAAAAAAATTTGGGGCCTGGGGGTCCCTGTGGGACCCCCTGAGCAGGCCTGGGGGGTCAAGGTGTTTTTACCCTGCCCCCTTTTCTTGTTTTTTTATCTTTTTTTTACCTTTTTCTTTCTCCCTCCGTCCGAGGCACAAGATGGCTGTCAACACTTCCTGGTTTGAAGTGTTGGCAGCCAATCAGAGGCAAGCTTGTGCTCGTGTGGTTAGGCTCCGCCCAGATATCGAAACTTTTTCTTTTTCTAATTTCTCAGGAACTACTGAACGGATTTACACCATTTAAAAAAAGTGCTCTTTCTGAACCAAGGGCTACCTTTTTGCCAAATTTGGTGTAATTCCGTTCAGCAGTTCGGGCTGTAGCTTTGTCTAATGTTTCCTATGGAAATTAACATGTGGAAAACGCGTTTTGGGACCCCCCTTTTTTCTCAGCCCCCGCTTGTCAAATCACCCTGAAACTTTCAAGACAGGAGCTGACCGGAGCGCCCCACTAGTTTTGAAAATTTTGCGAAGATTCGTCAATTGGCGCCAAAGTTATTGGGAAAAGAAAAAACGATTTTCCTATGGAAACTAGGTCCTAACTATAATTACCTACTGGCGACCGCCAGTAGGTAGTATATATGTGTATATGTGTGTGTGTATATATATATATATATATATATATATATATATATATATTCCTACGAAATCCCAAAGCATCAACACCCACTGCGGCGCAACACCAGGGCACAGACTCCAAAAGCTGGTATGAAAGTAGTTGAAAGTTTATTCAAGCATCAAGGTCCATATATATATATTCCCAACCAGATTCCAATAATATGCGCTCTCAGGAAATGCGTTACTCTGAGCAATACATTTATCCTTTTCTTTGAATCCTGAGAGCGCGTATTATTGGAATCTGGTTGGGAATATTATCGCTGGTTCTGCTCTGCCGGCATTTCGCGCCACCGAACTACGGGCGGATTTCCCAGGAGGAGCATCCGGGATTGTGAAATTGAACAGAGGGATCTCTGCCGGCCGCCTTGATTCACTACGAAGATTGAAATCACTGCGGATCTCTGCACACGGAGCGACATCCCGGTCGGCGTCCTAGAGGTAAGCCTTGCCCGGGGGGTGTATTCTGGGGCCGGCGCGGTCACACGCGTTGGCCTTTCGCGGTGCAGCACCGGGGGTTGGCATCTCTGGCTGGCCGGGAGGGTCGGTAAAGGGAAGGAATAGATTGGGTACGGTAGCCACCAGTCACGGCACTTGAGCCTAATTTTCTTAGCGAAACTCCTAAGGAATCAGGAGTCCTGCCTTCCCTTCAGGGTGCAGAAAGGGAACACAAGTGGCATTCGGAACCTCCATCATAGGAGGGGGACTCTATAGAAAAGGAGAATAATTTACCGAACCAACATACTCAGGGGTGAGTAATCTAGTTTCACCACCGGAGTACAAGAAAACCTTATTTCAAAGTAAAGTGAAGAGGGTCACTTTAAACTTGTTGCGAAAACATGGAGGAAGAATCACAAAGGCGCATGGCTGCACAGACGTTACTGGCGCGTGCTCCAGGTAAAATACAAGGGGGAACCGCAACTCACAGCAGCGACACCGCACTGAGTACCAAACTTAAAAGATATGAGAAACTTAAGAAATCGGAGACATCAAAATGGTGGGAGGCAATCTCCCTCCAAGACTATGTTGATAAGAAAATGGTGCCACGGGGACTTCGCATCTACACCACTCCCTCGTACGAATCGCCCAATCCTCGGATGTTGGAGGAATGGGCGGAAAACTCTGCCACAAGCTCCAGGACGATGCTATGTATCTTGGTCAAATATGCTTGGGAGGACAGGGAAGGGATCATGAAGGAAATCGCAGACCTAGAGGAAGAATTCAAGACGAATAGCGATCAACCAACTATAAAAAAGTTTAAAGAGGACTTAAAAAACAGACTGCTGCAATATGAGGAGGACATCAAATTAAGAAAACAGAGAAAACTACATCGAGACTGTACGGACTACGAGAGTGGACGCATCCTCACGTACAGTAGGAAATACGATCACCTGTATAACATTCAACTACCCAATGCCGATGCAAAACAACAACAGGATGGGAAGAATACCCCTGCAACAACAATACTTAACAGTGATTCAGACACAGACATCTCTGTGCACACGGCAAGCACGTCCTCTGAAGTGGAGATAATCACAAGACTGGCCACTTTTTTGGACAAATACCGCACGCTGAGGAGGGGGCGGCAAGCGGCAAGAGCCAACAAAGAAGGCAACGACGCAAGCAGAGGGTCAAGAAAAGGAAACGAATCAAAGCCTGTGGGAACCAGACGTGGAGGCTTGAAACAGAACCAACAATGATGGACAGCACTATGGTAAATAAAACAATCATTAATCTTTCAAACCGCTCGTTATCTTACCTTGAAAATAAAACCCTATGCCTAGGCTTGACATTCTGCCCTACTGAGACCTTTAATTACTCTAATACACGTATCGACATATTTAAATTCATACGAAAATTAAAACTCACTAAATGGCACTACCTCAAAAGGAGTAGAACAGTAGAGAATACTGAGAATAACATTTCCATCGAATCCAACCTCACAGTAGGAGATGCCAACATTCTTAAGACCATGCAAGAGTTAGAAATCACCACTGAAGCCACGACAAGTGGGAGCACATTAAGCAGGAATGAAGTTCCAGACATTACCACCGATAAAGCTGCCTCCACCCCCTTTAAACCTCGATCTATTTTTTACCCCAACTTACCACATGATACTATAGATACTTTTCATGATGTGGTAACTAAAGCCTTACTTGAGTGCAAACATTATAATACCAATAGGAGTCCTAAGCCTTTCAACCTGACTATCAAACAAAAAGTTATCATCATGTCGTTGGCTAACGATAAAGAAATTGTGATCCGCCCTGCTGATAAAGGGGGCAATATTGTGCTTCTAAGCAAAGAAATGTATATTGCCGAAGCTCAAAGACAACTAGAAAACAACAGATTCTATTGTAAATGGAATACGACCACAAACAATGACAGTATCCTGACCACCTGGGGTAAACTATCAGAATGGCAACAAGAGGGAATTATTGCATGGGAAGAATACCTATTTTTGAAAAAGACTACCCCAAACTCCCCATCATATACTTTTTACCTAAGATACATAAGAATGTTGTAGCCCCCCCGGGGAGACCTATTGTATCATCAATGGGGAGTGTTTTTGAAAATATCTCAAAATATGTAGATCATTTCCTACAGGACTATGTCACAACACTTCCCTCTCATGTCAAAGACACGAAAGACTTTCTGTGCAAAATGGAGGACATCCAATGGGAGGAAGGCTATCTGTTCATCACATTGGACGTTTCCTCTCTTTACACTATTATTGATCATGACCAAGGCATTCGTGCATGTATCCATTTTTTAAATGAGAGAAACATAATGTATCTGGCACATACTACCATGCTCATTGATATGATGTACTTATGTCTCCAGAATAATATTTTCATGTTCAATGGTGATTTATACAAACAGGTACTGGGGACAGCTATGGGCACATGCTTTGCCCCTAGCTTTGCTAATCTGTTCCTGGGCCTGTGGGAGGAGGAGGTACGTAAGGACTCACAATATGCACCCAATCTCGAAAAGGTCGTAGTTTGGCTACGTTACATCGACGACCTTTTCCTGATATGGAAAGGGAGCGAACAGGAAGCCAGAGAATTCATTTCCAAACTCAACACTAATATCTACAACATTGTACTTACCTATGCCATAAGCTCTGATGAAATAGAATTCCTGGACGTGAAAGTCAAAGCTGTAGAAAATACACTTGAGACCAGATTGTTCCGTAAGGACACGGCAGGGAATAGTCTCCTTCATGCTCTCAGTGCCCACCCAAAGACTCTAAAATGGAGTATTCCATTTGGGGAGCTACTGAGAGCACGAAGAAATTGCAGCACCAATGAAACCTATCTCAGGGAAGAAAGTGTCATGATCTCACGTTTCAAGGAAAGAGGGTATCCAGACTGGGTACTCAATAGGGCGGTGTCCAAGCTAAAAACCATTGACAGACAGAGCACCTTGCAACCCAAGGAGGATAAAGACGAGCCCCCTGAAACTAGAGTGATTCTCACATTTAATAGAGACGCACATAAAGTGCAGAAAATCCTTACCAAAAATTGGGATATCTTGAAAAGTGACAGTATAGTGGGACCAACCATCAGTGATAGACCTAAAATCACATATCGTAAGGGCCGTAGCTTTAAGGACATACTTATGCACGGCGACATTACAGAACCCCACAATAGGAGCACACTCAGCCTCAGGGGGTTCTACCCCTGCAGTCACTGTAAGGCATGCCGCGGTAGCAACATGGTGAAAGAATTCAGTATACCAAATTCAAAGAGAAAGAAAATTATAACACAGTTCCTCACTTGCAGTACAACACATGTTGTTTACATTTTAGAATGCCCGTGCAAAAAAAGATATGTAGGGAGCACTACTTTGATGGCTAGAAAGAGGGTCTTGGAACATCTGAGGGCTATCACCAATAAAGATCCCCATTATCCAGTAGCGAGACACTTCGCTGAATACCATCTGTCTAATAGCTCACTTTTGCGCTACTATGCGATTGAACAGGTACTAGTGGGACGAGGGGAGGCAACAGAGAACTCAAACTGAGAAAAAGGAATCCAAGTGGATCATTGACCTCGAGACCCGGTACCCCAAGGGGCATAACATGGACGAAGAACTAGCAATACATTTAATTGAGGATTAATGCAATGTTACTTAACCATGTACTGCATTTTTCTCCCACAGTGTTTTTGTCCCTGTTTCTCCATGATAACTGCATATAGTAATGTTTCATGTTCTTAAGTGCACATTGTAACATATATCTGTATTTTCAACTGAATAATTTTAAACCTAATTTTTTCTTTTTTCTTTTTTTTTTTTGTTCACAGGAGGAAAGGAAGGGGCCCACGGATTCACTACGGGAACTCCACGGGCCGCCTAGCCTTTTCTTCCCCTCTTTTGGGAGTGCACCACCTACTGATAAGAAATCTTGAATTTTTTCTTATATATATTTAGTCACTCTTTATTCACAAGTAATAGTATGTTGTATGATGGTACTAGCGACTATGACTAAGGAGTATTTCGCCACTTGGCGCCAGTATTGGGTTTCTCTGCACGGTTACTTGTCTAGGCCACGTGCCTTTGGAAGGAAGGAGTACCTTGTATATTAAATTGAAAGTATACTCATATGTAACTTTATAAGTACACTGATTGACTCTGCACGGTTTTTTCGATCACTGCCAATTTCAGGGAGTTTTTGTTGTGTAACTGGTTTCATCTATATTAAGGTTCTGTGCACGTGCATTAAAGACTATCTCAGGTGACCGGTTCAGTGTGAATATGAAATTGTGAGGATTTCCTCGAGGTGCCACTCGGCAGTATTTATATTGACACTAGTTTCTGAATATGATTTCCTGTCATCACCTTCAAGGCCACTCCCTTCATATATTCAGAACTGGACGAGTGGGCTAGGATAACAAACACAGACTTCCACTGTCTTAGAGTGGCAGACATATTGGAGGAATTTTTACTCCTTTTTACTTCCTTTACTCCCTCTATGTGTTCTCCTTATCTCTTGTGTTCCGCATTATGCCTCACTATTAATGCATATATATTGTGACTCAACAGTATATTACAACACAATTTACCTAAGGCAGACTATGTATTTACATGATTTATTATTGCAATTATGCTTACTTCAAAATGGCCGCAATGTTTACTGTGCAGTGACTTACAAACTGTAACCATAGTCCGCTTTCTATGTTTTTGGCCCCAGTACCGAGCCTATGTATTGCACTGTCTCCACAATGCTCATTGTGTGATCAAGAAAGTTTTCTTTCGAAACGCGTTACTCTGAGCAATAAATTTATCCTTTTCTTTGAATCCTGAGAGCGCGTATTATTGGAATCTGGTTGGGAATATTATCGCTGGTTCTGCTCTGCCGGCATTTCGCGCCACCGAACTACGGGCGGATTTCCCAGGAGGAGCATCCGGGATTGTGAAATATATATATATATATTAACTACTGGCGGTCGCCAGTAGATAGTTATAGTTAGGACCTAGTTTCCATAGGAAAAGCATTTTTTGTTTTCCCAATAACTTTGGCGTCGGATGACGAATCTTCGCGAAATTTTCAAAACTTGTGGCCCGCTCCAGTCAGCTCCTATCCTGAAAGTTTCGGGGTGATTCGGTAAGCGGGAGCCGAGAAAAAAGGGGGGTCCCATACGTGTTTTCTCCATGTTAATTCCCATAGGAAACTTTAGCCACAGCTACAGCCCGAACTGCTGAACGGAATTACACCAAATTTGGCAAAAAGGTAGTGCTTGGTTCAGAAAGCGCCCTTTTTTTAAATGGTGTAAATCCGTTCAGTAGTTACTGAGAAAATCAAAAATAAAAGTTTCGATATATAGAGGCACGGAGGATCCGCGCACCCTCCCGACCACCAGCTTTATTCTAATTGGCTGTCAACACTCCAAACCAGGAAGTGTTGGTAGCCATCTTGTGACTCGGTAGAACCGAGTCACAAGAAATCAGAATAAAAAACGCAAAAAACAAGAAAAGGGGGCAGGGTAGAAACCCCCTGACCCCCTAGGCCTGCTTAGGGGGTCCCACAAGGACCCCCAGGGCCCAAAAAAGCATTTTTTTTTTAAAATCGGCAAAATGTGCACCGGATCCGCGGATCCGGCCGCGAAACGAAAAAAAATGAAGCCCACGCTTCGTTATTATTTAGCCCCCAGGTGGGCCAAGTCCCGGGGGCATGCAATATTATAATTGCGGGGGCCGCCACCCCCGGGGCTTTCCATAAACATTTGCGGGGGGCACACGGCCGCCCTGTAGCCCCGGGGACCGCCACCCCCCGGGGCTTCTTATTTTTAATGTGTGGGGGGGCCTCCAAGGCCCCCCCAAGCCCCGGGGACTGCCACCCCCCCGGGGCTTTTAATAATTATAATCACAGGGGCACACGCCCCCCCGCTGCCCCGGGGACCGCCACCCCCGGGGCTTTTAAAAAAAATAGACCTGTGTGGGGGTGCTCGAGCCCCCCCCACACGCCCCGGGCACCGCCACCTCCCCGGGGCACTAATATTCAAATGCGGGGGTCCGTAACGGACCCCCGAGCCCCGGGGACCACCACCTCCCCGGGGCTGTGCATGTGATGGGAGGGGGCCGCGCGGCCCCCTCCTGGAAGCCCTCCATGGCCCTGGGGACCAACACCCCCAGGGCCGGCTCCTGCAGTGTCCCGGGTGCCCACCCCCGGGACACTGCTGTTTGCAATGACAGGGCGGGAGCCTCGTGGCTCCCGCCCTGTCATTGCAAACTGCTTTGCTTCATTGAAGCGAGAGCAGGGAAACCTGCTCTCGCTTCAATGAAGCAAAGCAGATTGCTTTTCCACAAGGGGAGCTGCATGTTAGCAGCTCCCCATGTGGAAAAGCAATGCCGGCTCCTGCAGGACGCGGGGAGCCGGCGGGACCGTGGGGGCATTGGGGCTCCCCCCACGGTCCCCACGCGGCCCCCCTCCCCCCCAAAATTTAAAAAAAGGCCGGCCCCGGGGGATGGGGTCCCCGGGGCAATAGAGGCCTCAAGAGGGGGCCACGCAGCCCCCTCCTTAAAAATTTTAAAAATGTGGCCATGCCCCGGGGGATGGGGTCCCCGGGGCCGGAATTGGCCACGGGAGGGGGGCCACGCGGCCCCCTTCCCGTTCAGTTTTTTTTTTATAAAACAAGGGGTCAGGCCCTGGGGGATGGGGTCCCCAGGGCCCAAAAAAGGAAAAAAGAAGGGGGGCCACACAGACCCCTTCTAAAAAATCACAAAAAAAAAAAGACGCAATCGTGCCTCAGGCCCCGCCCCCTTCCTTCACCACTCTGCAAACGCGCCCTGTGGCGCGTTTTAAATTGGGGCATTAATTCCCCTTGAATACTGGGGGTCCCTGGGGGCCAACTAGCCCACCAGGTACCTCCAGTGCGTGCCACAGGGCTGCGTTGCAGAGAGGTGGTGCAGGCCACGCCCCTTTTTACACCTCTCTGCAACGCAGCTCTGTGGCGCTTACTGGAGGTACCTGGTGGGCTAGTTGGACCCCAGGGACCCTCAGGATTCAAGGGGACTTTATCCCCCAACTTAAAACGCGCCACGGGGCGTGTTTGCACAGTGGTGAAGGGAGGGGGCGGGGCCTGAGGTGACATGTGTGCAAACATGCCCTGTGGCGTGTTTTAAGTTGGGGTATTAAGTCCCCTTGAATCCTGAGGGTCCCTGGGGTCCAACTAGCCCACCAGGTACCTCCAGTAAGCGCCACAGAGCTGCGTTGCAGAGAGGTGTAAAAAGGGGCGTGGCCTCGGACCACCTCTCTGCAACACAGCACTAATATCTACAACATTGTACTTACCTATGCCATAAGCTCTGATGAAATAGAATTCCTGGACGTGAAAGTCAAAGCTGTAGAAAATACACTTGAGACCAGATTGTTCCGTAAGGACACGGCAGGGAATAGTCTCCTTCATGCTCTCAGTGCCCACCCAGAGACTCTAAAATGGAGTATTCCATTTGGGGAGCTACTGAGAGCATGAAGAAATTGCAGCACCAATGAAACCTATCTCAGGGAAGAAAGTGTCATGATCTCACGTTTCAAGGAAAGAGGGTATCCAGACTGGGTACTCAATAGGGCGGTGTCCAAGCTAAAAACCATTGACAGACAGAGCACCTTGCAACCCAAGGAGGATAAAGACGAGCCCCCTGAAACTAGAGTGATTCTCACATTTAATAGAGACGCACATAAAGTGCAGAAAATCCTTACCAAAAATTGGGATATCTTGAAAAGTGACAGTATAGTGGGACCAACCATCAGTGATAGACCTAAAATCACATATCGTAAGGGCCGTAGCTTTAAGGACATACTTATGCACGGCGACATTACAGAACCCCACAATAGGAGCACACTCAGCCTCAGGGGTTCTACCCCTGCAGTCACTGTAAGGCATGCCGCGGTAGCAACATGGTGAAAGAATTCAGTATACCAAATTCAAAGAGAAAGAAAATTATAACACAGTTCCTCACTTGCAGTACAACACATGTTGTTTACATTTTAGAATGCCCGTGCAAAAAAAGATATGTAGGGAGCACTACTTTGATGGCTAGAAAGAGGGTCTTGGAACATCTGAGGGCTATCACCAATAAAGATCCCCATTATCCAGTAGCGAGACACTTCGCTGAATACCATCTGTCTAATAGCTCACTTTTGCGCTACTATGCGATTGAACAGGTACTAGTGGGACGAGGGGAGGCAACAGAGAACTCAAACTGAGAAAAAAGGAATCCAAGTGGATCATTGACCTCGAGACCCGGTACCCCAAGGGGCATAACATGGACGAAGAACTAGCAATACATTTAATTGAGGATTAATGCAATGTTACTTAACCATGTACTGCATTTTTCTCCCACAGTGTTTTTGTCCCTATTTCTCCATGATAACTGCATATAGTAATGTTTCATGCTCTTAAGTGCACATTGTAACATATATCTGTATTTTCAACTGAATAATTTTAAACCTAATTTTTTCTTTTTTCTTTTTTCTTTTTCTCTTTTGTTCACAGGAGGAAAGGAAGGGGCCCACCGATTCACTACGGGAACTCCACGGGCCGCCTAACCTTTTCTTCACCTCTTTTGGGAGTGCACCACCTACTGATAAGAAATCTTGAATTTTTTCTTATATATATTTAGTCACTCATTATTCACAAGTAATAGTATGTTGTATGATGGTACTAGCGACTATGACTAAGGAGTATTTCGCCACTTGGCGCCAGTATTGGGTTTCTCTGCACGGTTACTTGTCTAGGCCACGTGGCTTTGGAAGGAAGGAGTACCTTGTATATTAAATTGAAAGTATACTCATATGTAACTTTATAAGTACACTGATTGACTCTGCACGGTTTTTTCGATCACTGCCAATTTCAGGGAGTTTTTGTTGTGTAACTGGTTTCATCTATATTAAGGTTCTGTGCACGTGCATTAAAGACTATCTCAGGTGACCGGTTCAGTGTGAATAGGAAATTGTGAGGATTTCCTCGAGGTGCCACTCGGTAGTATTTATATTGACACTAGTTTCTGAATATGATTTCCTGTCATCCCCTTCAAGGCCACTCCCTTCATATATTCAGAACTGGACGAGTGGGCTAGGATAACAAACACAGACTTCCACTGTCTTAGAGTGGCAGACATATTGGAGGAATTTTTACTCCTTTTACTTCCTTTACTCCCTCTATGTGTTCTCCTTATCTCTTGTGTTCCGCATTATGCCTCACTATTAATGCATATATATTGTGACTCAACAGCATATTACAACACAATTTACCTAAGGCAGACTATGTATTTACATGATTTATTATTGCAATTATGCTTACTTCAAAATGGCTGCAATGTTTACTGTGCAGTGACTCACAAACTGTAACCATAGTCCGCTTTCTATGTTTTTGGCCCCAGTACCGAGCCTATGTATTGCACTGTCTCCACAATGCTCATTGTGTGATCAAGAAAGTTTTCTTTCGAAACGCGTTACTCTGAGCAATAAATGTATCCTTTTCTTTGAATCCTGAGAGCGCGTATTATTGGAATCTGGTTGGGAATATTATTGCTGGTTCTGCTCTGCCGGCATTTCGCGCCACCGAACTACGGGCGGATTTCCCAGGAGGAGCATCCGGGATTGTGAAATATATATATATATATATATATATATATATATATATATATATATATATATATATATATATATATATATATATATTATCTACTGGTGGTCGCCAGTAGATAGTTATAGTTAGGACCTATTTTCCATAGGAAATCCGCGACATTCTATTTGAAATACCTCTTGCGTCGGTTGACGAATCTTCGCGAAATTTTCAAACTTTATGGCCCGCTCCGGTCCGCTCCTACCCTGAAAGTCTCAGGGTGATTCGTCAAGCGGGGGCCGAGAAAAAGGGGGTCCCAAAACGTGTTTTCCCCATTCATTTTCCCGTAGGAAACTTTAGACACGGCTACAGCCCGAACTGCTGAACGGAATTACACCAAATTTGGCAAAGAGGTAGTTCTTGGTTCAGAAAGAACCCTTTTTGTTAAATGGTGTAAATCCGTTCAGTAGTTGCGGAGAAATTAAAAAATAAGAGTCAAAAAATCAATTTCCCATAGGAAACTTTATGCAAGGCTACAGCCCGAACTGCTGAACGGAATTACACCAAATTTGGCAAAGAGGTAGTTCTTGGTTCAAAAAGAACCCTTTTTGTTAAATGGTGTAAATCCGTTCAGTAGTTGCTGAGAAAATCAAAAGTAAAAACACATATATATCTGGGCGGAGCCTAACCACACATGTCATCGTGAGATCTGATTGGCTGTCAGCACTTCATCCTGGAATTGCTGGCAGCCATCTTGGGACCAATATAAATGATAGTACCCCATTGAAATGCATTGTAGTGAATCGAAGATTTTGAGGGTTACCAAAAGGAGAACTATAAAGGGTGATAACAGACTTTAGTTACATTAGAATTCATTTGTTGATGGTACCATACTAATTTCAGGAATTGTGGTGTGTTCTAAGGTGATTTTACCCTGTGAAAAACCTTCTGCTGGATATCATGAATCATGTTTGAGAGAAAACTATTTTCACTTGCTTGTCCCATACAGTTTTGGAAGGTGCTCCAGAAGCTAAAATGAGAGCATATTTTCTGTAAATTCACATTATCTTTCTCAGTCATGTGAGAATGAAGTCTGACATTCTCAGTAAAACATGTACATCCAACAAGGGCAGAGACTGTCAGTTGATTCCTTTGTGTTCTACTGCAGCTTCACAGAGTGTTCTAAAGAACAACTAGAGTGCTAACAGCCTTACTTATGACAAAAGTATGGCACACCTGAAGCCATCTTGATTGGAATAAACTGGTAACACTTAAAACATTTAATTTAAAAAGGAACAAAATGATGGGGTTCATCTTGTCATAGAAATTATGGTTAGTGCTCTGGAAAGAAAAATTAGGACATGTTTCAAGTGTGATCTCAAATATCTTCCTGTTATATTTCAACAGGAGCAGCCTGTCAGTTGATGCCTTTGTGTTCTACTGCAGCTTCCCAGAGTGTTCTAAAGAACAACTAGAGCGCTAACAGTCTTACTTATGACAAAAGTATGGCACACCTGAAGCCATCTTGATTGGAATAAACTGGTAACACTTAAAACATTTAATTTAAAAAGAAACAAAATGATGGGGTTCATTTTGTCATAGAAATTATGGTTAGTGCTGTAGAAAGAAAAATTAGGACATGTTTCAAGTGTGATCTCAAATATCTTCCTGTTATATTTCAACAGGAGCAGCCTGTCAGTTGATGCCTTTGTGTTCTACTGCAGCTTCCCAGAGTGTTCTAAAGAACAACTAGAGCGCTAACAGTCTTACTTATGACAAAAGTATGGCACACCTGAAGCCATCTTGATTGGAATAAACTGGTAACACTTAAAACATTTAATTTAAAAAGGAACAAAATGAGGGGGTTCATTTTGCCATAGAAATTATGGTTAGTGCTGTAGAAAGAAAAATTAGGACATGTTTTAAGTGAGATCTCAAATATCTTCCTGTTATATTTCAACAGGAGCAGCCTGTCAGTTGATGCCTTTGTGTTCTACTGCAGCTTCCCAGAGTGTTCTAAAGAACAACTAGAGTGCTAACAGCCTTACTTATGACAAAAGTATGGCACACCTGAAGCCATCTTGATTGGAATAAACTGGTAACACTTAAAACATTTAATTTAAAAAGGAACAAAATGAGGGGGTTCATTTTGCCATAGAAATTATGGTTAGTGCTGCAAAAAGAAAATTTAGTGCATGTTTTAAGTGAGATCTCAAATCCTCTTCTATTTCATTAGAAAATTCTGACATGCAGACTGAAACAATCACTTTCAATACCAGCAGTAGACTTCCAGTTAACTCCTTGGTGAGCAGTAGCTTTACTACAGTGATCTAATGAACAACTAGAGTAATAACATTCTGAATTTATGGCAAATGTGTGACACATCTGAATGCCTTCTTGATGGAATCAAAGTAAAAAACTGAAAGCATTTCCTACTGAGGAGACTGCAGTAAATGAGGAAATTAGGAAACTTCATAACAAAGAAGTCTTCCAAGATGGCCACCAGTGAAAAAAGAGCCCAAATGTAGCACAAATATTACCCAGATGTAGCCCACATATAGCCCAATGACAAAAGTGTGCAAAACTCTTTATATTTTTAGTTTTGTTTGCAGTTTTATGTAGTGCAGACTGGTCAGGTATTGGAGTGTTGCATCTTAAAACATGACCCCCTACACTACAAAAACACCACTGCACTACCCTAAACCCTAAAACACTACCCCAGCACGACCCCCTACACTACACAAGCACCACTGCACTATCCTAAACCCTAAAACACTACCCCCAGCATGACCCCCTACACTACACAAACACCACTGCACTACCCTAAACCCTAAAACACTACCCCAACACCACTGCACTAACCTAAATCCTAAAACACTACCCCCAGCACGACCCCCTACACTACCCAAACACCACTGCACTACCCTAAAATATGACCCCCTACACTACACAAACACCACTGCACTACCCTAAACCCTAAAACACTACCCCCAGCACGACCCCCTACACTACACAAGCACCACTGCACTACCCTAAACCCTAAAACACTGCCCCCAGCACGACCCCCTACACTACACAAACACCACTGCACTACCTTAAACCCTAAAACACTACCCCCAGCACGACCCCCTACACTGCCCGAACACCACTGCACTGCCCTAAACCCTGAAACACATACCCTAGCACGACCCCCTACACTGCCCGAACACCACTGCACTGCCCTAAACCCTGAAACACCACCCCCTTCACGACCCCCTACACTGCCCGAACACCACTGCACTGCCCTAAACCCTGAAACACCACCCCCAGCATGACCCCTACACTGCCCGAACACCACTGCACTGCCCTAAACCCTGAAACACTACCCCCAGCAAGACCTCCTACACTGCCCGAACACCACTGCACTGCCCTAAACCCTGAAACATCACCCCCAGCAAGACCCCCTACACTGCCCGAACACCACTGCCCTAAACCCTGAAACACCACCCCCAGCACGACCCCCTACACTGCCCGAACACCACTGCACTGCCCTAAACCCTGAAACACCACCCCCAGCACGACCCCCTACACTGCCCGAATACCACTGCACTGCCCTAATCCCTGAAACACCACCCCCTGCACGACCCCCTACACTGCCCGAACACTACTGCACTGCCCTAAACCCTGAAACACCATCCCCAGCACGACCCCCTACACTGCACGAACACCACTGCACTGCCCTAAACCCTGAAACACTACCCCCAGCAAGACCCCCTACACTGCCCGAACACCACTGCACTGCCCTAAACCCTGAAACACCACCCCCAGCAAGACCCCCTACACTGCCCGAACACCACTGCCCTAAACCCTGAAACACCACCCCCAGCAAGACCCCCTACACTGCCCGAACACCACTGCACTGCCCTAAACCCTGAAACACCAGCCCCAGCACGACCCCTACACTGCCCGAACACCACTGCACTGCCCTAAACCCTGAAACACCACCCCCTGCACGACCCCCTACACTGCCCGAACACCACTGCACTGAACCCTGAAACCACCCCCAGCACGACCCCCTACACTGCCCGAACACCACTGCACTGCCCTAAACCCTGAAACACCACCCCCTGCACGATCCCCTACACTGCCCGAACACTACTGCACTGCCCTAAACCCTGAAACACCACCCCCAGCACGACCCCCTACACTGCACTGAACACCACTGCACTGCCCTAAACCCCGAAACACTACCCCCAGCAAGACCCCCTACACTGCCCGAACACCACTGCCCTAAACCCTGAAACACCACCCCCAGCAAGACCCCTACACTGCCCATACACCACTGCACTGCCCTAAACCCTGAAACACCACCCCCAGCATGACCCCTACACTGCCCGAACACCACTGCACTGCCCTAAACCCTGAAACACCACCCCCAGCATGACCCCTACACTGCCCGAACACCACTGCACTGCCCTAAACCATGAAACACCAGCCCCAGCACGACCCCCTACACTGCCCGAACACCACTGCACTGCCCTAAACCCTGAAACACCACCCCCAGCACGACCCCCTACACTCCCCGAACACCATTGCACTGCCCTAAACCCCTAAACTCCAGCCCCAGCACAACCCCGTACACTGCCCGAACACCACTGCACTGCCCTAAACCCTGAAACACCAGCCCTAGCACGACCGCCTACACTGCCCGAATACCACTGCACTGCCCTAAACCCTGAAACACCACCCCCAGCAAGACCCCCTACACTGCCCGAACACCACTGCACTAAAGCCTGAAACACCACCCCCAGCAAGACCACCTACACTGGCCGAACACCACTGCACTGCCCTAAACCCTGAAACACCAGCCCCTGCATGACCCCCTACACTGCCCAAACACCACTGCACTGCCCTATACCCTGAAACACCACCCCCTGCACGACCCCCTACACTGCCCGAACACCACTGCACTGCCCTAAACCCTGAAACACCACCCCTCAGAACGACACCCTACACTGTCCGAACACCACTGCACTGCCCTAAACCCTGAAACACCACCCCCAGCACGACCCCCTACACTGCCCTAACACCACTGCACTGCCCTAAACCCTGAAACACCACACCCTGCACGACCTCCTATACTGCCGGAACACCACTGCACTGCCCTAAACCCTGAAACACCACCCCCAGCACGACCCCCTACACTGCCCGAACACCACTGCACTGCCCTAAACCCTGAAACATCAACCCCAGCAAGACCCCCTACACTGCCTGAACACCACTGCCCTAAACCCTGAAACACCACCCCCTACACTGCACGAACACCACTGCACTGCCCTAAACCCTGAAACACCACCTCCAGCAAAACCCCTACACTGCCTGAACACCATTGCTCTGCCCTAAATCCTGAAACACTAGCCCCAGCATGACCCCCTACACTGCCCAAACACCACTGCACTGCCCTAAACCCTGAAACACCACCCCCAGCACGACCCCTACACTGCCCGAACACCACTGCACTGCCCTAAACCCTGAAACACCAGCCCCAGCAAGACCCCCTACACTGCCCGAACACCACTGCACTGCCCTAGACTCTGAAACACCAGCCCCAGCAAGACCCCTACACTGCCCGAACACCACTGCACTGCCCTAAACCCTGAAACACCAGCCCCAGCATGACCCCCTACACTGCCCGAACACCACTGCACTTCCCTAAACCCTGAAACACCAGCCCCAGCACGACCACCTACACTGCCCGAACACCACTGCACTGCCCTAAACCCTGAAACACCAGCCACAGCACAACCCCCTACACTGCCCGAACACCACTGCACTGCCCTAAACCCTGAAACACCAGCCCCAGCACGACCCCCTACACTGCCCGAACACCACTGTACTGCCCTAAACCCTGAAACACCAGCCCCAGCACGACCCCCTACACTGCCCAAACACCACTGCACTGCCCTAAACCCTGAAACACCACCCCCTGCATGACCCCCTACACTGCCCGAACACCACTGCACTGCCCTAAACCCTGAAACACCACCCCCTGCAGCACCCCCTACACTGCCCGAACACCACTGCACTGCCCTAAACCCTGAAACACCACCCCCTGCACCGCCCCCTACACTGCCCGAACACCACTGCATTGCCCTAAACCCTGAAACACCACCCCCAGCACGACCCCCTTTACTGCTCGAACACCACTGCACTGCCCCAAACCCTGAAACACCACCCCCAGCACGACCCCCTACACTGCCCGAACACCACTGCCCTAAACCCTGAAACACCACCCCCTGCACGACCCCTACACTGCCCGAACACCACTGCACTGCCCTAAACCCTGAAACACCACCCCCTACACTGCCCGAACACCACTGCATTGCCCTAAACCCTGAAACACCACCCCCAGCACGACCCCCTTTACTGCTCGAACACCACTGCACTGCCCCAAACCCTGAAACACCACCCCCAGCACGACCCCCTACACTGCCCGAACACCACTGCCCTAAACCCTGAAACACCACCCCCTGCACGACCCCCTACACTGCCCGAACACCACTGCACTGCCCTAAACCCTGAAACACCACCCCCTACACTGCCCGAACACCACTGCACTGCCCTAAACCCTGAAACACCACCCCCAGCACGACCCCCTACACTGCCCGAACACCACTGCACTGCCCTAAACCCTAAAACACCACCCCCAGCATTACCCCCTACACTGCCCAAACACCACTGTACGGCCCTAAACCCTAGAACACTACCCCCAGCACGACCCCTACACTACCCGAACACCACTGCACTACCCTAAACCCTAAAATACTACCCCCAGCACAACCCCCTACACTACCCGAACACGACTGCACTGCCCTAAACCCTCAAACACTCCCCCCAGCACGACCCCTACACTACCCGAACACCACTGCACTACCCTAAAACACTCCCCCAGCACGACCCCCTACACTACCCGAACACCACTGCACTGCCCTAAACCCTAAAACACTCCCCCAGCACGACCCCCTACACTACCCAAACACCAATGCACTGCCCTAAACCCTAAAACACTACCCCCGCATGACCCCCTACACTACCCAAACACCAATGCACTACCCTAATCCCTAAAACACTACCCCCGCATGACCCCCTACACTACCCTAAACCCTAAAACACTACCCCCGCATGACTCCCTACACTACCCAAAGACCACTGCACTACCCTAAACCCTAAAACACGACCTCCTACACTACACAAACACCACTGCACTACCCTAAACCCTAAAACACTACCCCCTACACTACACAAACACCACTGCACTACCCTAAACCCTAAAACACTACCCCCAGCAGTACCCCACACTACCCAAACACCACTGCACTAACCTAAACCCTAAAACACTACCCCCAGCAGTACCCCTACACTACCCAAACACCACTGCACTACCCTAAATCACTACCCCCAGCACGACCCCCTACACTACCCAAACACCACTGCACTACCCTAAACCCTAAAACACTACCCCCAGCACGACGCCCTACACTACCCAAACACCACTGCACTACCCTAAATCACTACCCCCAGCACGACCCCCTACACTACCCAAACACCACTGCACTACCCTAAACCCTAAAACACTCCCCCCAGCACGACCCCCTACACTACCCAAACACCACTGCACTACCCTAAACCCTAAAACACTACCCCCAGCACGACTCCCTACACTACCCAAACACCACTGCACTACCCTAAATCACTACCCCCAGCATGACCCCCTACACTACCCAAACACCACTGCACTACCCTAAACCCTAAAACACTCCCCCCAGCACGACTCCCTACACTACCCAAACACCACTGCACTACCCTAAACCCTAAATCTATCCCCAGCATGACCCCCTACACTACACAAACACCACTGCACTACCCTAAACCCTAAAACACTACCCCCAGCACGATCCTCTTCACTACCTAAACACAACTGCACAATTTGTTACAGGCGTTGCAACGCAGGCCTGTGGTGCTTACTGGAAGTACCTAGTGGGCTAGTTGGGCCCCAGGGACCCTCAGGATTCAAGGTGACCTAATCCCCCAACTTAAAACGCACCACGGGCGCGTTTGCACAGTGGTGAAGGTAGGGGCGGGGCCTCAGGTGACATGTGCGCAAACACGCCCTGTGGTGCGTTTTAAGTTGGGGAATTAATTCCCTTTGAATCCTGAGGGACCCTGGGGGCCAACTAGCCCACCAGGTACCTTCAGTAAGCACAACAGAGTTGCGTTGCAGAGAGGTGAAAAAGGTGCGTGGCCTCGGAACGCCTCTCTGCAACTCAGCTCTGTGGTCCTAACTGTAGGTACCTGGGGGGCTAGTTGGGCCCCAGGGACCCTCGGAATTCAAGGGGACTTAATCCCGCAACTTAAAACGCGCCACGGGGTGCGTTTGCACACATGTCACCTCAGGCCCCCCCCCCTCCCTTCACCACTGTGCAAACGCGCCCTGTAGCGCGTTTTAAGAGGTAGTTTTAATCCCCCTGCCCTATTATGTACTAGGGACTTGAAGAGGAGGTCATGCTAATCACAGGGGTACCCCAACGCATAGTGTTCCCTAGTGTATGTAGGTGTTTTCACTGTATTCTAAGTGTCTTTTAGCATAGCACTGGCTCTGGTTAGTCAGAGTCAGTTACCACCAGTACCCGTCTGAAAAAGTTGTGGGCACAGGATGATTTTGCAACAAGGCCTCTTTCTGCTCCTCTGTTGGTTCTTTCTGCACATCTTTTGCTTCTTTCTGTGCGTTTTTCTTCTTTCTTCACATGTCCTACCTCTGTAGGCATAGTTAGAAACTAGCATTTAAAAAAACCTTTGAAATTCACTTAAAAAATCATAGGTTTCAGGCACGTTATAGTTAGAAATTAGCATTTAAAAAACCTTTGAAATTCACTGAAAAAACCATAGGTTTCAGACACGTTATAGTTAGATATTAGCATTTAAAAACCTTTGAAATTCACTGAAAAAACCATAGGTTTTAGGGACAGTTATAGTTAGTTGGACATTTCACTCGTACAAAACCATAGAAATTCCCCCATTATAGTTAGTTCAGCTAACTATAACTCGCGCTCCACAATGCACTGCTGATGACGTCACATATTACATCACTCATGACATGGTCAGTGACATCACTGATGACATCACTGATGACATCTCAAATGACATCACTGATGACATCATCCATGTGATAATTTCATGCATCTTCTCACACCCTAATATAACTTTTGATACACCCACTCTAAATTACAGACTGCCATTCTCAAAACCATAGACACTCCAACACCAAAACTACATACCCACTCACTGATTCTTAGGTCTACACACACATCCACTCACTCACCCGTACAGTCACTCATACTTAGTCACTCAGTACAGGACTATCATATGCACTCATACACCTATATAAACACTCACACACCGCCACTCATCCATAGAGGTACTCACACACCTAGTCAGTCATGCAAAAAACTTAATCACACACCCATTTACTCACCTATACAGTTATACACACACCAGCTCACTTACTCATACAAATACTAGCACATTCTTACACTCTTATACAATCACTGATACAAGTACACACTCATCCATACAGCCACTCTCACAATGACACACTCTCACTTATAGCCATTTATATACTCCAACACACATATATACTGCCTTTCACATATGTAGTTACTCACACATGTACCACTGAGATATACATTCAATCACTAACACACCCATACACACACTCACCCACCCATACAGACCATTACAGATGCACTCTTGAAACCATGCACCCAGTGAATCACCAACTCACACATCTATGCACAGAGTCACACACACCCCACCCACACAAACTCAGGCACCCATACAGATACTCAGACAATCAATCAATAACCCATGTAGACACTCATGTAGCTATTCAGAAAGCCATGCAGCCGCTTACAAACCAACAGACAGACGGATACAGACATTCACACAGTTTAGTCACTAACCCATGCATTCAGTAAGATACATTTAATCACTCACTTGTAGAGTCAGTCACTTTCGTACTAAATCATCCATTCAGACACTTATACACCCACTCATTCTTCAATACGCCTTTCCCTATATATATTAAACATATTTAAACTTTACAGAAACACACAGTCAATGGATGATGTCATCAGTGATGTCATTTGAGATGTCATCAGTGATGTCATCAGTGATGTCACTGACCATGTCATGAGTGATGTAATATGTGACGTCATGAGTGATGTAATATGTGACGTCATCAGCAGTGCATTGCGGGGGCGCGAGTTATAGTTAGCTGAACTAACTATAACGGGGGAATTTCTATGGTTTTGTACGAGTGAAATGTCCAACTAACTATAACTGTCCCTAAAACCTATGGTTTTTTCAGTGAATATATATATATATATTCACTGAAAAAGCGATAGGTTTCAGACACGATTATAGTTAGAAATTTGCATTTAAAAAACCTTACAAATTCACTGAAAAAACCATAGGTTTTAGGGACAGTTCTAGTTAGTTGGACATTGCACTCGTACAAAACCCGTGAAATTCCCCGTTATAGTTAGTTCAGCTAACTATAACTCGCACCCGCAATGCACTGCTGATGACGTCACATATTACATCACTCATGACATGGTCAGTGACATCACTGATGACATCACTGATGACATCTCAAATGACATCACTGATGACATCATCCAGTGACTGTGTGTTTCTGTAAAGTTTAAATATGTTTAATATATATAGGGAAAGGCGTATTGAAGAATGAGTGGGTGTATAAGTGTCTGTATGGATGATTTAGTAGGTGCGTGACTAACTCTATAAGTGAGTGATTAAACATATCTTACTGAATGCATGGGTTAGTGACTAAACTGGGTGAATGTCTGTATCCGTCTGTCTGTTGCTGTGTAAGTGGCTGCATGGGTTTGTGAATAGCTACATGAGTGTCTATATGAGTTATTGATTGGTTGTCTGAGTATCTGTATGGGTGCCTGAGTGTTTGTGTGGGTGGGGTGGGTGCGACTCTGTGCATAGATGTGTGAGTGGGTGATTCACTGGGTGGATGGTTTCAAGAGTGCATCTGTGATAGACTGTATGGGTGGGTAAGTGTGTGTAAGAGTGTATTAGTGAGTGAATGTATGTCCCAGTGGTACATGTGTGAGTAACTACATATGTGAAAGGCAGTATACATGTGTGTTGGAGTATATAAATAGCTATAAGCGAGAGTGTGTGATTGTGAGAGTGACTGTATGGATGAGTGTGTGCTTGCATCAGTGATTGTATAAGAGCGTAAGAATGTGCTAGTATTTGTATGAGTAAGTGAGCTGGTGTGTGTATAACTGTATAGGTGAGTAAATGGCAGTGTGTTTAATTATTTGCATGACTGACTAGGTGTGTGAGTACCTCTATGGATGAGTGGCGGTGTTTGAGTGTCTATATAGGAGTATGAGTGCATATGATAGTCCTGTACTGAGTGACCGTAAGTATGAGTGACTGTACAGGTGAGTGAGTGGATGTGTGTGTAGACCTAAGAATCAATGAGTGGGTATGTAGTTATTGGTGTTGGAGTGTCTATGGTTTTGCGAATGGCAGTCTGTAATTTAGAGTGGGTGTATCAAAGGTTATATTAGGGTGTGAGGAGGTGCATCAGATTATCAGGTGGATGATGTCATCAGTGATGTCATTTGAGATGTCATCAGTGATGTCACCAGTGATGTCACTGACCATGTCATGAGTGATGTAATATGTGACGTCATCAGCAGTGCATTGCGGGAGCGCGAGTTATAGTTAGCTGAACTAACTATAACGGGGAATTTCTATGGTTTTGTACGAGTGAAATGTCCAACTAACTATAACTGTCCCTAAAACCTATGGTTTTTTCAGTGAATTTCTAAGGTTTTTTAAATGCTAATTTCTAACTATAACGTGCCTGAAACCTATGGTTTTTTCAGTGAATTTCAAAGGTTTTTTAAATGCTAATTTCTAACTATAACGTGTCTGAAACCTATGGTTTTTCAGTGAATATATATATATATACACACACACACCCCACCCCAATGAGACAGTCAGATGCTAACGCAGGTCCTGAAATGACCCACTGACATTACCAAGATGATGCGCCTGGGAATAGTAGAGGAATTGGAAGGGTCTAGAGAGGAGAGGGCTTTGGAGGGCATGGGATAGCTATTAGCCAAAAGAGACATAGCTAAATAGTGGTGATCTGATACAGCCCCTTACACAGAAGAATGATTGAGAGATATGGACCGGTGTTCATGCATCAAGGAACCTATTTACAAAGCTAGCCACACAAGCACCCATGGATCTGAGGTCCATTGTGGGATCACTTCCAACTGAACATGTACTGAATAAGACATGTTGTATAGCTGAAAAAACTGTACCAGTAACATTACTGTATGATGTGTTTATCTTTGTGCCATGCCACCCTAGACAGATATAAGTGTGTGAAGTTTGCTTGCCTTCAGTTTTTAAAAATTAATAAAAAATGAATATCAAAATAAGCAATGACTTCTACGAGCAAGGGGTTTACACCCTACACATTGTGTCTTAAAAACCTGAAGTGCAGAGAACAGGGCCCCTCCTCCAGCCGAGCGCGATGTTGCACTAGCAGTAGAGCCAGCACTACAAAATTCTAGGACCATGGGAGCCCTCTCTAATATTTCCTAGGAATGGGACGATCGGAGATCAGAAGGATATAGTTAGACTTTCCTGTTTTTAGTTTCTATTTGTTTTAAAGTCCACTAGGTTTTTTTCAGTATTAAAAGAATGTAAAAACAAGTGGTTATCAGTGTACACTTCTTTTTGCTCTGAAAAAAGTCACAGGGCTTGTGTTTTTCCACTGCTTATGAAGAATTTTGCTTTCATCCCTTTCGTCTCCTTTTTTTTTATCTATTACCAAATTTACCATTGTTCTATCCTTCTCCAAATACCCTTGTGTGTAACCTTTCCTTGAATTTCCTCTTTAAAGTAACATTTCATTATTTTTCTCACCATCATGCCTGTCTCATTTCCCAGCTGCCAAATTCCACTTTCCAGCAATACAGTCTCACTCCATAGAAAGGATCTGCATGGATTCAGATATGTTTGCGCCCCATTAAGATTTGGTACACCTTCCTGCTCCTCTATACTTCAGATAGATGACAAAGATCAGCTGAATGAAGATCTTCTACTTAGGACTTGAGATATATATGTGGAGTGCTTGGTACTTCGTAATTATAAGCTAGTGCCCCTCTGCCCTGCTTTTTGTTCCAAAATACAAAGAAAGGTCGGATATATAAATATGCACTTGTGGGGGATGTGTGACAGCTGCCCAAGGCACGTTTATCTTTGGGTTATGCAAAGCGTGCATGGTTCTAGTGCTTTTTCTGTTTTGGGAGAAATTTTACTCTCTGAATCACAAACTAGGATAAAGTGCAGTGGTTGCCTATTCATATTATTCAGCAGTTCTATGTTCGGCTCATACACTAACTTGTAGATTTTCAGAGTTAATGTATGTAATGCAGGCAGCAAAGTTTCAGCAAAACATGCACCCCATCTTGGCCTGTGGATGGGTACTGAAAATGTTTATGATATAATCACTAGTCCTTTTGTAAGAAGAAATGTGGTTTCTACAGGTGCAGTTTTCAGATCAAGATGTAAACTAAGTACAAGATTGGTGGGTGCAGAACTTTATAGAAGGACCTTGATTCAGCAGACATCTGTAAGCACAGTGATCTTTGTTTCTACAATCTGGATGCCTGAGCCTTCAGGATTCTCAAGAATAATGGGTTCTCTATAAAGATTAATAATGCTCTTTATTTCAACTGTACAATAGAGATGTAGTTCATTTTTGGAGAACAAAGTTTTTTCATTTGATCATGCAACTTGATTTTGCTTAGCTTTAATACTGAATTGCCACACCATGAACATATATTGGTGAAATACTAGACATTGAACAACACAATTATTAGAAATTGGGGTTCTGGTTGGGTTGGCAGAGGTATGGACTCTGTCCAAGAAAGAACCACAATTCTAGTCAGTGTAAGTCACAACACACCCTAAATTATCCTGTGCTCACCCTCTAGTAGCTTGGCACAGAGCGGTCAGGCTTAACTTAAGAGGCCTTGTGTAAAGTATTTGTGCAACAGTTTAAACAGTAATACAGTGAAATCACCACAAAAAGACTCCACACCAGGTTAGAAAAATAGATTATGATTTTATAAATAAAACAAGACCAAAATGACAAAAATCCCACAATTAAAATTCGAGATATGAATTTTCAAAGAATAAATGTATAATAGAGCTTATAAGCAATAAGCGCTTAAATGGGATATCTGGTCCCGCTGGACCGGGGCAACGTAAAAAGTTCAGGCCGACTGCGTTGGAGCGCGGGCCAGATCCAGAGACTCACTTGGGCCCGCTGAACTAAAGCACCTTGATCAGGGCGTCGTCATCGACAAAGATGTGAGGTGCAGGCGATGCATCGGTTTCGAGCCACGCAGTGGATGAGATGCGTCGATTTTCTCCAAGCAACTGTGGTGATGCATCAGTTCCGAGTAATGACGATGGTGGATTTTTGCAACTTACTAGATATTTTTCGTCTGTTTTGAATGGATGTTCATGACATGACATTTGTGTCTTCCTGCTTCTACAGCCCTGAAGAAGTCTTGGATATAGACAAAACACATGTTGGCTGTGCTCGGATCAATTAACAGATTGTAAAGGCTGTGCTCGGACTGAACAACACATTGTCTACATCTGTATTTCCTTTATGTACAATTAATTGGACACTGTTATGATTGTATTTGTATTTCCAAATGCGATACTTTCTTTCTATTTATATACCCTTGGAATAACCTTTTTATGCCAAATAATTTAGTATTTCTAATACAATTTCTGACTACAGAAAGTGACAATTTTTAGATCACCCTGTATATGTTGTGCTCCAGACTTATGTTAGATAATCCACAAATGTTGCATGTTTTAAAAAATGTAGGAACTCCACATGTTAAGCTGGGCGACGTGTTTCGGCCCCCTTATCTTGGGCTTCCTCAGGGCAAATTCACAAGGATTTATGCCACACATAAAATCCACCTTAAAACAAACTAACATATGCATAATTCAGTGATGATCTCTCTATCAAAAGGAGAGAGGTGGGTGTCAAGATCCAGATACACAGAAAAGCATCATAGACATATAGCTACAGAAGTAGACAGTTGCTTGGGAATGGGTACCAGGGAAGGCATGTCCCTCCCTGAAAGAACAAGCCAGTTATTCTAGAGCATTCACGCAAAATTGGGGAGTTAACAGCCCCTCTTACAAAGACTGATGGAGATAGGGAAGGGGGCCGAAACACAGCAGGTCAGCTGCACTCAAGCTACTGGAGACAACTAAAACTTCTTGACTAGACAGGAAAAATATTATGCCCTAACCTGGATCTGACGAGTATCTCCAGCATAAATTCCCATCGTAGGATATCTAAGATCTTATCATCTAAGGCCATAAAAGTTTGAACGTCCACAGGGAGGCCTCAAATTATAGCGAAGGGGGTGGTGAGGTTATGAGATGTGCACCTGCTCGGTATGACCCCAGATTGATCCAGCAGGATGAGCCCCCTCATCTGTGGATGCAGGAGTTTAACAATCACCTTAGCAAGGATTTTGTTGTCAGTATTGATGAGGGAAAGTGGGCTGCAAAGACAACAGCAGAAGGGCTCTCTGTCTACATTGACAAGGACCACCAGAAGATGCTTGCAACAGGATGGGGTAGAATGTCAGAGGTTATCGGCGGGCAAGTCAGAGAAGTACATATTTCTTTTTAAAGTCTGTTTTTGCATAACTTGCCTTTTAGAAAGAAGGGTCATTTTATTCACTCTGCACCTTGTTCCCTAGCAACAGACTTAAAATCGAAAACCACAGTAATTATTTTTTTCTAATTTCAAAGGTCACAAGTGGTGAACAGCATTTTCAGACAAATAAGTTGTTGCGATATTTGCAAGCTGCTGTCGAGAGCAATCACGTCAATGAAGTACAAGAAAGAAATCCTTCTCAGTTACCAAACATCACCAAAGGCGGTCATCGTACCTACGCGAAAGAATCGGTGTACAGATTTTGCATGCAGATTTCCAGCGGGCGCCTGTGTAGTAACGAAGGTCCACGCAGGTAGGTTAACTTAAAGGTGATTTATTCATGCAGGTAACAAGTAATATAACAAGTAGATAAGTTATGAAGGAGAGCCCCACCAGGAGCAGCCTGTGTGCTGCTCAGCCCATGCCTAACTGTCCCTTCACCTCTCTATGTCCCAACATTCCGAGGCTCATCAGACTCCAACATTCTATTGAGTTCAGAGCACAGGCACTGGCTGAGCAGGTGGAGTAAAATACATTACACTACAAATGCAGGATACTACATATCCCTTTTCCTTCCAACAGAAGAATAAATGCAATATATGATAAAAGTAACGAGTGTGAACCAGGGATAGATAGCAAGGAAGGAACAACGGAGAGACAGACAGGTACCTTAGATCCGCTTGTTCCACGTAGGTACGTCACCAACTCGTCGCCAAATTATGTAGTAACGAAGGTCCACGCAGGTAGGTTAACTTAAAGGTGATTTATTCATGCAGGTAACAAGTAATATAACAAGTAGATAAGTTATGAAGGAGAGCCCCACCAGGAGCAGCCTGTGTGCTGCTCAGCCCATGCCTAACTGTCCCTTCACCTCTCTATGTCCCAACATTCCGAGGCTCATCAGACTCCAACATTCTATTGAGTTCAGAGTACAGGCACTGGCTGAGCAGGTGGAGTAAAATACATTACACTACAAATGCAGGATACTACAGCCTGTTCCTGCAGAACACTGTAATACGTAAGTATTAATCAACGTTCTCTTTTCTAGAAATTGTGATATCGAGATTTATCCTTTTTTGGGAACAATTTTGCGTGCTGTATCAAGTATTCTGCATTGCAGATACTGTGTCGCATTGTGTTGCATTTCCTATCTAGGAGAGCAGCTTCTATTCTGAGTTAAAAAAAGGTGCGGTTACCTTACATACTGGTCGGGTGTGAGTTCATGTTTCCTGCAGTCTGGTTGCTTCCATAATTTATTTTAAGGTGGGATTAAACTCAAACAGACAACTAACTGCTAATCATATCCTGGAGAAGTTTGCCAGTTGTGGAGCTGCTGTAAAGATGAACCCGCAGCCGCCGAGAGATGATACCTAGGCGACCGGATGCTGCTGAAGAAGGCCACGTGCTCAACCACACCGAGCCGCACCCCCTTCGGCACTCTGAGTGGGCCTCAGTGCTTAATTTGTAAAATATTAAGTCCAGGTGCTCAATTTTTTTTAGGAGGCCACACCCATTCCCCCCCAGCTCAACCCACTTCCTGCACAGGCTCCACCCACTTACTTTATTGGCTCCACCCGCATCCTCAACTGGCACTGCTGAAAGCCAGGTATAATACCCGATCTGAATTCCAGCAAGGTAGACTTCCTCAAGTAAGTTTGATAGGCGGTTCCCGCCACCCAAGAAAATGTTGAAAAAAGGCAAGCAAAATGGCATTCAAAGCACAATTTTGGAATAAATTAGCTAAAATAACTAATGCAACTTCTACAACATATCACAGTGGTTAGGGTTGACTTAACTAATAACAATTTATTTCTACCCAAACAAACCCTTTTAGTAAAATTAGGATAGTCAAAGACTGGGAAAAAACATAACTCTAACCTGCACCATGCTGTTTGCATCTAGCGCTTTGATGGCAGTAGTTCATAGCTCACTGTACTAGATCATGATTATAACGTATGAATTGCACAGTAACAAAAGGATCTCTGTGGCAAAAGCGGAGCTGAGCGATGCACATGAAATACTGTTCTGTTATCTGCATAGTACACGTCTTTGCAGCAGGCATATTAACCCTCTGTGCTACCTTAGATGAGTCAAAACTGTCACTAGACAAAACTCCGATCTCTCTCCCGCACTGGCAGGTACATTAATTACCACAGTTATCTTGGCACATTTATTGTTGCCTGAAAACTGTTGGATAAACAAAGAACTCTGCAGTGCTTTGGATATACAAAGAACTCTGCAGTGCTTTTAAAACTGATGCGCCGCTACAAAAGTGCACCCCCCCCCTTCCAACCTCCTGGTACAGCTTCACCTGCCTTGATGTAGATCATGTATTAAGGACAGATGGAAGTCTGTACTAAAGGGAGGTGGCACAGTCTTTACATTAAGGACAAGTAGCTCACTATGTGTAGCAAAGAGTAGTCTGCCACCATTTGGTGTTATGGAAAAGAAGGGCTCCTCTGATAACACTCACTGTCCCCAAGTGTCTCACATGCCATCTTCCTCTGTAACCACAAGGTCCTCGGATTCCTCACTTATCCACAGACCCAGACTTCTCTAATAACCTACACCCCCACTCCCTGACAATGCAGCCCCAGAGACCCTGTTATTCGGATACTGTTTACTTACAATTTTTGAAACAGTAAGTGCCAAGTCTCAAAGTTTTACTTAGAATAGAATGGGCAGTGCTACTGAATGTCGACGTGCAGAATGCCAAAGCTACAAGGGTTGGAATGGCCTACAGGGCAATTAGGTAGTGACCGATGGGTTGGTCTGACAGGTCAAGTGTGTGGCCCTTTTTTTTGCTGTTTCTGGGAGTGTTTTGTGCTCTACTGGGGTGGGTTTTTCCTGTTGATTTCCTTGGTATTCAAACAAACGTTATCTGCAGCAAGCTCAAATCCATGCCAACTTAAATAGCTTGAAAATTACTTGTATAACTATTTTTACAAGCTCAAAGACTGAAGTTGAAGGCTGCATACTCTTGAATCCACCTCATGCCTTTTTATAATCCACCCCGAAAGCTCTCCCTGCCACTTTATGTCACTCTTGCAGGTTCCTTCTCAGCCCTGCTTTTTAGGTCGAGCCTAGCGCAGCGCACATACGCTGCTCTGCGAGACTTTAAGTAAGGGTTTTCGAAAATGGCACCAGACGCTCGCACACGCTCCGCACACACTCGTGTGTGTGCTTATCTGCTATTGGCGTTTGCGTGCGTCTTCTTTACAAAGGCAGCATGCGATTAGTCCAAGGCGGGCGCATGTCCCACCTTCCTTAACAAATGTACCCGCCCATTGCATATTGCTTGCGGTTACGCGCAGCAGCAGCATGTGTTTAGAATTAGTGGTTTCGCTTTGCTGCCGCGCTCGCTCGCTCGCGCCCGCTGCTCTCGCGTGTTTTAGTATTTTCGCCGGCCCTTTTTGCTTCCTGCACAAGTCTAGTGCGTTCGCTTTGCTATCGCGCTCGTTCGCTCGCCCTCGCTCCTCTCTTGCATGGTTTACTATTTTCGCAGCTACAAGGCAAAACACATAAGTTTTCTTTAAGATAGTACAGCGCTTTAATAGCATCGCGCTCGCTCTCTGTCTCGCTCATTGGTTCGCCCCTGCTCCTCTTTTGCATATTTTAGTATTTTCGCCGCTACAAGAGAAAACACACAAGTCTTCTTTAAGATAGTACAGCGCTTTAATAGCATCGCGCTTGCTCGCCCTCGGTTTTCTTTTGCATCCTCTTTTTTCCAAAAACACGCAAAACAGGTCCCATGAGGGCGTTCGCTTTGCTATCTCGCTCCTTTGCTTGCCCCCGCTCCTGTTTTCCGAGATTTACTATTTTCGCCACCACGAGTCAAAATACCTAAAATTTCTCTACATTATACAATATACTGCAGGGGCCGCATTTATACGGAAGGGGGAATGTACGGAGTCTAAGTAAAAAAATACTAAAAAAAAACACGCAGAACAGGTGACATAACGGATATAAGTATTGTTTTTATATGTTTTAATATTTTCGCCGCCACAACTCAAAACACATTAGTCTTCTTTCTGATAGTACAGTGCTTGATATAGCATCGCGCTTCCTCGCCCTCGGTTTTGTTTTGCATCATATTTTTTCAAATAACACACAAAACCGGTCCCAGGAGGGCGTTCGCTTTGCTGTCTCGCCCCTTCGATAGCCCCCACTCCTCTCTTCTGTGTTTCCCTATTTTTGCCGCCACAACTTATAACACCTAAGTTTTCTTTAAAATAGCACAGCGCTTCATATAGCATGGCACTTGCTCCGCCCTTCCTTTTTGTTTTGCGATCGCTTTTTTAAAGTAATACGCACAACAGGTCACATGCAGTATAAAAGTATTGCTTTCACACGCATTGTACATAAACACACGCAAAAAAACAGGCCCCAGGAGGCTCCTTTGAAAAGTGGCAGCAACATGTGTTTACTATTTTCTCACTGTTGTTATCTCTTCTATGTCACAGAACTCTTCCCTTCCCATCCTCGCTAAAATGCTATTACAAAACCAGTAGGTTGCATTTACAACTGTACGCCTACACATACAAACTTTTTGCTTTACGTCTATTTCCTATAACAAATACGCCAATAGGTATCGAATTCTAACCTTACAAATATTCAGCCGTGCAACACTTTATATTACTGCACATAAAAATAGATGCTACCTAACTACACACTTACAACATACCAAAAGCGAGACCTATTGGCTATGCCAATGCTTGTTTCCTTTGTCACAGTTTTTCCTGTCTTATTCCGCTTTGATCTATCACTAAATCTTTCGATTTCCAAGCAGGCCAGTCCACCTCAGGGATCACGTATTCAAGACAATACCATTTTGAAGTGTACTATAAAATAAAAATGAAAATGGTGAAAGTTTGCTTTATGCAGACTAACTGTTCCCAGGGTAGCCCACACTCTTGAGGCCTCAATCACTAAGACATCCGTGCGCCCAAGGTCAATTAGGTGTCAGGGGCCTGGCTTTCAGGTGTAAACCGACCTTTCAATCACAGAACAAGGAGTTCACCATTACTCCGTGGCTGCTGGTGCACCTTCTATGTCTGCAGACTTGTAAAAAGTAACATGTGTTCATTACTAGAAGTTCACCATTACTCTGTGGCTGCTGGTGCTCTCTCTACATCGGACATGTGTAGATGCCTGATAACATGTGTGTAACGTCTACATTCAGGCTCCGGGTGTTTTCATGCCGTGAGTAGGGGCAGTGCTTTAACCATCTGAGTGCAGACAGAAAGGAGGGAGTGCTGAGCACATTAGCAACAAAATGAGCGCACGGCTCTTCAATTCAACCTCAAGAGAGGGGGCGAGTAGCTAGTGCCCGACCGCCATCAGAGAAACATGTCATGCCATCCTTCCAGGGCAGAGGTGATGTGCGAGGGGAGATTTAAAACAGAGGGAGGGCCAAATAAACAATACACACAATGTGCAAAAGAACTTGGGGGTCTCTCTCCTGGGAAATTCCAAGTGAATATATGGTGAGTCCTCACCTACTGCACAATGATGCAACCTGCAACTTAGCGAACATTTGACATTCATTCTATACTTGCGTCACAGTTCACACACTGCTAGCATCATGTTTCAAAATCACTACTTACTGGGACTGCTGCCTTTCAGTTTTATTTAGTCTAAGGCAGTGCTTAATTTGTAAAATATTAAGTGCAGGTGCTCAAATGTTTGGGGGAGGCCACACCCACTTCCCCAGCTCCACCCACTTCCACCTCTGGCTCCACCCACTTACTCTAATGTCCCCCACCCACATCTCCATAACGCACCCTCTCACATGCATTTCTCCATGCAGCTCTTGGTGACAGGTAGTAGCTCAATATTCTATATTAGTATTTTAACTTATAGCCTGCAAGTAATAAAAGGATCTCCCCACAAAAACAGTATCCCACTGAACTATTTATGTTACACGCGCATTGTGATCTGCATGGTGCACGTGCTTTGAAGCATAAACCCTCTGCGCTACCTTATGATAAGTTAAAAGTAAACTTCCACTAGACAAAGCTTGATTCTCTGTCCATCAGCTCCATTAATCACCAGTTATATTGACATTTTTATTTTTCTCCAGAAAATTGCTAGTGGCAAGGAACACTGTAGCAGGTGCTTTTAACTCCATCATATATTTGAGAAAATGGCGCCCCCCAAACCCGCCCCGAAGTCCCCCCCCCCGCCCCCTCCCCTCAAAGTCAACGCCCAGTGCTGTAGCGCTGGTCACTCTGCCCTAGAGCTGGCCCTGTGCAGGCATGTGTAAGGTGCCTGTTGCAAATATTCACTGAGCCAGGTGCAAACAGTGTGGAGAAAAAGACAGATCTGAATTATTTCTGGACAGATGGAGGAATTCCGAACCTACCACCGTTCTCGAGCTCATCGCAGATGCTCATCGCAGATTCTGGATATTTTCATAAGCTACAGTGATACAGTAACATAAGGAAGGGGAACGTAACAGCCAAACTCCCTCTTAGGTTACTACCGCCTTCTGTGCTGCCATTTGACTGTCTTGCGGGTCCTTCACAGCATGGCATATCACATCAGTGAATGAAACAGCTTTTTAAGAATTGTCCAAGGGTGCCTCACTGCCTCTAATTAAATTTCATCTGGTAGTGAGGTAGCGGTACATAAACTTGTGGGACAGGCAGTTTGTGTGTGTGCCTCACGATAAGGCGGGAAGCTGTGGTGAAGCATCGAATTTTGAAAAGTTTGCGGCGCGCACACTGTCACTGCTTTTTCCCACACAAATGAGAATGTCACCCATTTGTGCGGAAAATTGCCCAAACTATGCAGTTCTAAGATAAGAGGTGATACGCATGCGATATTTTCTTGGAGGTTGAAGTGCAGAGCAATACCCGGGAAATTAGGTTTGCTTTCTTTTTCCAAACCTGATTGCAGGTTCTCAATATGGCAGCAAAGATAACATTCACGGTGGGGCCTCGCTGCGTTATTCCCTTCAGCATGTCAGAGCTCTGATCAAGGGAGAGGGAGACATTAATGGCATATGACGGGCTCTTTGGAAATCACACTCAAAACACAACATTTTAACGAGTTTTATACAGTGAGAATGACCCACGTTGCCACTGTGTGATCTCACAGAAAATAGTCATGGTGCATCTTACGCTCCATTACTTTACACTACTAGCAGTGTGTTACAAAATCAATACTTACTGGTATAACATTGCCTTTAATTCATCTGAGGCGTGAGGCCTGCTGCAGCTACACGAGTTAGGAGTCCCGAGTCCGTCACTCTGCTTGCTTTAATCAACTGAGCTGCGACTGCGCAGTATGCTCGGGCGGGGAAAAGTGTAGACACAGTCTGCATTGGTCCAAGTCAGGACACCTGACTTGACGATTCAACGCCAACGAGGGACGGGCTAATTTTGTTTTGCAAGCGGTGAGTGGTCATTTGTAACGCTGAGGCAGGGACCCACGCAGTTTCTGATGGTGTGTGTGCCTCATGATAAGGAGGGCAGCAGCGGCGCAGCATCGAATTTTTAAAAGTTTAGGCACAGGTGCGAAACATCAGGGGGTTTGTTGTCACGATTATGCAGGTTTAAAATGAGAGACAATGATCATATGAATTGGCAGGTATTTCATAGACCCAGCCCTGAATAATAAGTGCCGGTACTAAGCACCGGAAAGCTCCGGCACAAATTAAGCACTGGTCTAAGGCCTGCTGTGCACCACGCTGCTTGCTTCTTGTGTCGTCGGCCGAAAAGCGTTCAGGCTGCGCTGTATGGTAGGGCGGGCTGTAGAGAAAACACTGATCCCATTGGTCGTCCGACTCAGAACACACACCTGACGATTCCCAAGTAGGGACAGAGCGGGTTTATAATTAGGGCTCCCGGTTTTCCGTTTAAACGGATTTTTACATATAAATACAGACGGGAAACTATTTTTCCTTTGTCTGTATTTATATGTAAAAACGGCAAAATACTAGTAAAGTTTGCCGCGCTGCCGTGCTCAGCCCAGAGTTGCCACACCCCTGTTCCTTTTGTTGCTGCCCCAGCCCTTCTTTTGAATTGGGCATCTCCAGGGCTCCGGCCGCTCGAGTGAGCTCTGCGCCAGCCCGTCGCCATTTCGCAAGATAAATGTATTTCTGTGGCCTCAGGGGGCAGATTAATGGCGACCCCTTCAATGCTGCTTTTGACACTCTGTCCCGCTGCAGCCTCGGGCTCTGGAGGATCCGGTACCCTCCCCACCACCCCCCACCATGTATGAACAGGCAGCACCAGGGGGTTTGTATCAGCAATTAACGTTCATTGAGCCGAAGGATTAGGATAACTGCAGCTCAGGGAGTGTGCATTGTATTCTGCGAGCTGTGCTTTCAAATAGTGTGTTTGCATGTTGAGAAGTTACACTTTCCTGAAGCGAGGTGATGACAGCACCTCTGCTTTTGAGACCTTGCTGAAAGCCTGCACGCAGTCGGGTTCATAAAATATTAAAACCCGATAAAGAGACATGTTGGACATTGTACTCGTTGTAAAAATGAGCACCCCCTCTGAAAAAACAAATGCAAACCAAACCAGCGTTATGGCTATAATTTGACCATCCTTTGAAAGATGAAAGACTAAGGTGACTGCTGACATTTGAGCTTACGATATGTCAGAAACCACCACTAAACTTGCTGAACCATCAGATAGAATGGCATTACAGCAACAGTGCTGGGCTTGGAACAGAGCACTGGCATATCAGCAGGTTAGGCTTCAGTGTGCTGATTCAGGCAAACTGCATTTGTGCTTTCCTTTGCCTCCATGCGCTATCAAATTAAAGACTGCCCGGTTTCTATTTTGTTTTAAACAGCTGGATTTTGCGCCCTTACTCGTGTGTGGTTGTTTGTAAGCCTATTTTGATGCATGGGTGTGTGACTTGCATATGATTCCTCATGTGGGTGGGGGGCTTGTGGTGTCCCTTTTGCATTGTGATAGGTGTGTGTTGAGTTCGTTGCCATTTAGTTTGTTGTTCCCTCGGCTCTTGTGTCCGTGTACAAGCAGTTGCACATGTGTTTTTTGGGACTGAAATAAATGTGGAAAAATACTAGCTGTAGCGTCGTCTTTTGCTTGTGGCAAAAATAAATGCGGATAAATACAGAAAAAATGCCCAAAAAATAAATATGGATAAATACAGACGGAAATGGCAAAAAAATAAATACCATAAGACCGGGAGCCCTATTTATAATATATTTTGGTAGCGCTGCACTTGATTGATTGGAGCAAGTGACCTGTAATTTAGGATGAGGCAGGGACCCAATTAGTTTCTGGCACTGCGTGTGTGCTTTATAAGGCAGGCGCAACGTCCAATCTGAAAAGTTTTACCCACACAATCATGTGTGATATCGGCTGTTCACCGGGGAGACCCGTGTGAACTTAGTGAACAGCCAATATCGCGTGTAGACCCGGCCCTGAAAATTAAGTGCCGGTGCTTAGCACCGGAAAGCACAGGCACAAATTAAGCACTGGTGGGCCTCATCCACGAGCCGCGTCTTTGGCCTCAAGGCACTATCTGGGCGAGTCAAACTTGTTCCAAAGCTAGTACTGCCACTTAAGGATTCAAACAACGACCCGATCATTTTATATTTGTGACATTGAGAGCTCAGTGACAGCACAAACGGACAAATAGTGTACAAGGGTGTAACGGAGGACCACCTCTCGGGGTCGGCCTGAGACACAAAATAGGCCCGGGCACCAAAATAAAAGCGGCCCCCATTAGCGAAACAGATAGCTAAAAAAGTGGCCAACATTTGCAAATCAGCGCAGTTTTAAGTTTTAAAGGCACGCTGCATCGGTATTTTGCAAGGTACAGGAGACCGCTTGCATTTTGTGTTTGTTGCAGGCAACGACTGTGGTAGTATTAAAGAAATCAACAGTAAAAACCGGCCCACAAACGGCAAAAAAAACAGCCCGCCAGGACATAAACCAAAAGACACACAATTGATGGACAGAATGCAGAACAAATCAAAACATTCACCCCCAGTCAAGAGATCTGGGTTAAATCCATCATTCTTTTGCTCAACATGCCACCCCAGTTTAGACCTGGCCATATGCAAATCAGTCTTGACCCTGTGCCTCATGGGAACAGTCCAGCCCGAACTGCCAAGCCAGGTCCTCCCTGGACCGGAAACAAGCATCCTAGGACCGGTTTCAGGGTTTCACCCCTCTTCAGCCAGGATAGCTTGATTCCAGTGGCACAGTGAGCCCAGGAGCCACGTCTGGGCATACCTGGCACACTTAGGGCGAGAAAGCAAAAGACACACAATTGATGGACGGAATGCAGAACAAATCAAAACATTCACCCCCAGTCAAGAGATCTGGGTTAAATCCATCATTCTTTTGCTCACCATGCCACCCCAGTTTAGACCTGGCCATATGCAAATCAGTCTTGACCCTGTGCCTCATGGGAACAGTCCAGCCCGAACTGCCAAGCCAGGTCTCCCCTGAACCGGAAACAAGCATCCTGGGACCGGTTTCTGGGTAACACCCTTCATCAGCCAGGCTAACTTGGCAGTTCGGGCTGGACTGTTCCCAGAAAGAACAGGGTCAAGACTGATTTGCATATGGCTGGGTCCAAACTGGGGCGGTGTGGTGAGCAAAAGAATGATGGATTAAACCCAGATCCTTGTGACTGGGGGTGAATGTTTGCATTGTCCAGCATTCCTTCCATCAATTGTTTCTTTTGCATTTGTCGCCCTAAGTGGGAAGGGTATGCCCAGACGTGGGTCCCGTGCTCACTGCACCACTGGATTCAAGCTAGCCTGGCTGAAGAAGGGCGATGCCCTGAAACCGGTCCCAGGATGCTTGTTTCAGGTCCAGGGAGGACCTGGCTTGGCAGTTCGGGCTGGACTGTTCCCAGAAGGAACAGGGTCAAGACTGATTTGCATATGGCTGGGTCCAAACTGGGGTGTGGTGGTGTTGTGTGGTGAGCAAAAGAATGATGGATTAAACCCAGATCCTTGTGCCTGGGGGTGAATGTTTGCATTGTCCAGTATTCCGTCCATCAATTGTTTCTTTTGCAGAGGACATAAACCGGCCCACACACTGCTCTCGCTATCAGACCACCCCATCGGGCACTGCCTGATTGCCCTAAAGGCCATTCTTACCTTGCCACATCTGAGCTGGAGGAGGAGAAGAGGTGGCAGGCAGGAAAGCACTGCAGGGCACTCTCAAGTAGGGCAGGGTCGGAGGCACATGAGCAGACACTTTAGCATTCGTGTCGCCCGACACAACAATCTTTTTTGGGCACCCCCCTAATGTTAATTTTAATGTTAGGGAGATTTATAAAGCGCATGGCTGCCCCAGCAACGGGGCGTCCCAGCACTAGAGGAAGAGGTGACCAGGGGAGATGTGGCTAGATAGAAGCAAAAAGCCAAGTTTTAATCAGTTTCCTGAAAGCCCAGTGATCCTGGCAGCTGCAGGCAACCAGTGGGACCTCCTTCTCCATGAATTCTTCACTCCCACCCTCCAACAGTATCCCTCATCTCTCCATAGCCCCTCTCTCACATACATTTAATTTGTTTTAAAGCGCTGGTTGGGGTTGGCTTTAGTAATAAGAATGTTTATCTACCCAAACCAAACCTTTTTAGCAACATTAGGAATAGATAATGCAAGACTGGGGGAAACACCATAACATCCTAACCTATACTATGTAGTGTAAATGCAGCTCTTTGATGGCAGGTCATAAGTCACTGTTCTATATTAGAATTGTAACTTATGAACTGCTATAACATAAGGCTTTTTGTGACAAAAACAGTAACCCACTGAGCTATCCACATAAAATGCAGTTCTGTGTTCTGCATGGTACAGTTCTTTGCAGCATTCACATTAACCCTCTGCGCTACTTTATGCTGAGACAAAACTGCCACTGGATAAAACTCAGATCTCTCTCCAGCAGGAGCATTAATCACCAGAGTTATTTTGACGTTTTTATTGCTGCCTGAAAACTGCACACAAGGAACTCTGCAGTAGGTGGTTTTAAAACCATAAGTTATTTCTCAACACAGCGCCCACCTCCAGGTCAGCACCAGGTGCGGCCGCACCAGTCCCTCCACCCTAAAGTCATCCCTGTGATCAGCTAAAGGTCAGCTCGGGTCAGAGGCAGATTTGTGTAGGCATTAAGAGTGCTTGGTAGTGATGCAAAAGAAGGGGCGTGGGCAATATTTCACCACACGTAACCAACCCCTATCCTTCTTTATATAACTATAATTTGGTCCATACCTATAACTGGTCCTCCGATTAACCTTTTTGAGACTTGACAGGGATTTTGCAAATGTTTAAGATGGATAATATCCACCTCATGAGGACCTACAACAAAGGGAATATACTACTAACCAAATACTATATACACACCAATGTATAAATCTCATTAATCACAATTATCAATAATGACAGACTAAGTTTTATCTAATACTTTGCTTTATCTATTTCTTTTAAAAACATATGAAATGGTCAAACAAGGTACAGCATCGAATCTCATAACCATCACACAAGAGAAATCAAATGCAGTAATTCACAATAACATCTCATTTAAGGAGCATGAGTGAGTGGATAGGAATAGAGACAAAAGAGCATTGTAACAAATCAATGCAATTACAGAATATCATACGAACCTAAGGAAACATTAGCACAGCGTGCTAATAGTCAGAAAAGCTAACCCTCCGGCCGGAAGGGAAAGCTGGGGCAATCCTCACAAAGGTATGAGGAGCAAAGTTAAAGAGTCAGTTTCAGACAGCATCAGCCAAAAGGAACTCAAGGATACAGCTCACACGAAGTTGTTCTCCTCTCTCCACGCCACACACGTCTCGCATAGTCTTTCCTCCTCTAGTCAAAAAGCATCCTCTAAACATGGTTTCTAATGCTAATAGTTATAACCTAAATGTTAAAGTCCGTCCCTATCTTAGTAACAAAATACAGGAAATTCTCAGTTCTCATTGGTTCAGAGGCATAGGGTGTTAGGTCACACCACTTCCGTCGCTCTTTACTCTCAAAAGTTCTTTGTTTAGACGCATGCAGTCATCATCGTCCTTCAGCAAAGGAAATCAAAATATTCTCCTTCCTAGACTCGCGCACATTTGAAAACATTTTGTTACACTTTACTAGCACAGCTATCCCCAAAACTAAACATTTCCTCGGCAAGTAGGAAGTTACGCTGATACTCCAAACACATAGCCCTCGACAAGTAAAGAACACAATAATCACTGTGAAGGACAAAATACATTCTTCTGCATTCTCCATTTAAAAAATCAAATTAACTCTAACTACGATTTGAGGCCTTCTCTGTAAAGAGTGCAGTTTTCTCTAGGAGAAATAAACAGACTCAGTTATTTGTTCACAATGAAAGTTCCATCTCATTATTCTTTTTTAATTTTCCATTAGTCTAATATAAACACACACATTTTTAAACTATTATTCTATGTGTCTTTTTGTGCAGAAATCATTTGTGGCCTATATAAACCATTTGTTATTTTCCAGCACATTTCTTGTTTCTTTTCCAAAACACACGATGTTAATATTTTTTCGGTTAATTTCACAATCTTTGTTAAAGATTCTCACACAATAGGAGGCTTAACCCGAGCAGGGTTTATTTACGGAAAACCCTGCTCCATCAGTGGTATGCGAAGTCCATTAGTAAGTACACATTCCATGGAAGAGAATTCTAAATCTTCTGCAGAGCAATCTATACCTGGTGCAGTGCACCTGCTACCTTAGGGGGGAGATATGGTCTCGATGTTAGGCTGCCTACTTTGGAAATGGGCACCTGGGCTTCACCTGCAGCACTTAAATGCAAATTTGCGATTAGGGGTAAATCTCCCTTGTTAACGTTTTGGGTGTACCACCCCATGTTAAGGAAAATACGATGGGTGTGTACATAACTGACCCCACCAATATGTGTGAGATGGTCTTGGCCATGATGTAAAGAAAAAGGTAATAAAAAGGCTGCCGGGAATGGAACTCGTTGTTCCTTGGCCAGTGACTAACGTAAATAAGCTTGTGTCACTTTATTATAAATGCAGCTAGGCTTATCTCTCAAGGCCCACACTAAAACTGAACAACTGGCGACGAAGGGGGTACCTGCTAACCCACTCTCAGAATCTCGCTCCTGGGAATGGTGCTTACCGCACTCCTGCTGGTGATAAATGGAGTGCGTCTGGCGTCCTGACTGCGGCTCGTGTTTTGCTGCAGAGCGTCTCCTGCTGCTCCGCTGCCTGTGCAACACAAAAAGATGAAAAACAAAAAGATGATGGACGGAATGTTGAACATTGTCAAACATTCACCCCAGTCACAGATCGTGGTTTACTCCATCGTTATTTTGCTCGCCTCACCTCACCCCTCATCAGCCAGGCTAGCTTGAAAATGGTGGCATAGCGAGCATGAGACCCACGTCTGGGCATACCCTTCCCACTTAGGGTGAAAATGCAACACAAAAAGATGATGGACGGAATGTTGAAAATTGTCAAACATTCAGCCCCCCGTCACAGATCTGGATTTAACCCATTGTTATTTTGCTTGCCACGCCATACCAGTTCAGACCCAGCCATATGCAAATCAGCCTTGACCCTGTTCCCCATGGGAAAAGTCTAGCCTGAACTGCCAGGCCAGGTCCTCCCTGGACCGGAAAACAAGCATCCTGGGACCGGTTTCGGGGCATCACCCCTCATCAGCCAGGCTAGCTTGAAACCGGTGGCATAGCTAGCACGGGACCCACGTCTGGGCATACCCTTCCCACTTAAGGTGAAAATGCAACACAAAAAGATGATGGATGGAATGTTGAGCATTGTCAAACATTCACCCCCAGTCACTATCTGGGTTTAATCCATCATTATTTTGCTCGCCACGCCTGTGGCGGCCCGATCCTGCTATCCCAAACGTCTCACACACCTGCACCGGCGATGCGTGCACATGCACAAGACTGCGGGACAGAGCAGGTGGGCTCTCACTCGCTTTCCTGGCCTCCCAAGAGCAGCGCGTATGCGAGGCCTGCTACTTCCTGCAGCTGGTCCAGTGTCTGGAGCCTCATAGGAGAGGTGCCTGCTTCCTCTCAGCAGGACCTTCCTTCATTGTACAGTGGAAAATTCATCTGGAGCCTCACAGGAGGGGTGCCTGTTTCCTATCACAGCACCATCCTTCATTATCCAGTGGTGAAATTCTGCATGAATACAGTGTGTCCTGGCCAGCACTTCAACACATGGTTGCTTGGTGAGTCTTACAGGACATTTTTTTGCCACATCTTGCCTGGAATTACTACGTTCCTCACTCACACTCACCATGGACAAGCCCACCCTGCGCCTCGGATACTGGGCCCCACCCTGCTGCACAGGAAGTCGGCAGTCTATACTCCAGCGCCCACCGGACCACATGCACCACACCTAAAGATGTTAACACTGCGTATTTTGGTGCCATTTTGCACCATCCTTCACCTGGTTCTCCCCTGCTGACCTGTCAGAGTTCGGCTCCGTTACATATTATCAGCCTATGGTCAAGGAACTGAGAGTTATCATCTCCGACCACACCCTATGAAGTCCTCCCAGTTGAAAGACTTTGTGGTAAACTGATTGTGTGCTGACACTATACTCTAGCAAAAGTTGTGTCTCACCACCATATGTCTCTCTATCTCTTTCTTCTCGCTGTCTTTTATTTTCTTCTCTATCTTTTTGCCTCCACTACGGTTTTTCTCATTTTCATGTTTCCACTTACCTCACCGAGTTATTACCTTGAAATGCTATGCACTGTTTCCTTGTGCATTGTTCAAGTGTTATCTATTGCTAATGTTTTGTATTTTGATGTCTGGGTGAAGGAGAAATGTTATGTTTGGGGGGACGATCCCATGTTAAGGAAAATACGTAGGGGTGTGTACATAACGGACCCCACCATCATGTGTGAGATGGTCACGGCCGTGACCTAAAGAAAAAGATAATAAAAAGTCGGCCGGGAACGGAACTCGTGGAACTAACGTAAATAAGCCTGCGTCACTTTATTATAAATGCAGCTAGGCCTATCTCTCAAGGCCCACACCGAAACTGAACGTCCCTGTACCTAAAGTTGTAAATATGAGTGACACGTAGCGCAATCATAAATATTTGAAAAGTAATCTAATTATCAAAACGATATAAATCTCGAATTTCTGTACCAAACTCAGTTGGTAGGGTCACACAATATAAATGTAAAAACATACATACATCAGGACCTATTCCTCCACTTAGTAACCGAGTACATTGCAGTTCAGTGGTACAAGGTCATTACTATAAACTGGTGTCCCTCAGTTCCTCATCGAAGGTTTCCCAGGCTGTGATCCTCATTGAAAGGGTCATGGCAAATTTCTAAGTCTGCGAGGATATGGCAGGTGTATGCTTGCATGTGAGCTGGCCTCACATATGGTTTAAAATCCACAGGAGTTTATTGAATGGAATAGACAGCCCCTGGTGCACTGAACCTACTGCATTTGGGCAAAATGTGCTGGCAACATTCCATACTAAGCAGTGGCACCTTGAATGACCAGGTTAACTACCTCTAGATTAAGGGTGGCCATTAGAGTGGATGCCACAAGTAATACATCCCTCTTCCATGTTGGAACTTGGCAGCATATGCCAACCATCTTCACGTATCCAGGACAAATGCCTTTTCCTCTGTTGAGTACACTGTGCAGCCACATTTGACTAGTGAGGACAAGCATTGTCCCCCTTTGTTGATAGTCTGTGGCTGCAATCTTTGAATGGAGACAACAAACTCTATCCATTTCTGCCGGTTGATGGAATATGGGTGCACAGTTTAACATTCCTACAACCAAGCCTCCTACACACATGGAATGAAGTGGGCCTGTGCTAGTGGGGTGTGGCTGACCACGCAGGAAGATGGTCACACTCCTGTAGGAGCCCTACTGACCACTTCTGATCCGGTGTCATCCTGTCCTTGCTGGGGAAGTGACAGAGTCCCCTGACCCTACTGCAGTAACTGGGGCACAGGCTTCTGGAGTGGCAGAGACAGGCTTAGAGTGAAGACCGTGGCCTGTGGCACATGCGGGCAGAAGCGACCGGGTGAAGAACCTTGCCGGAGAAGAGGGTGTGGCGTGGAAGTGTAGCTGGCCCTGACAGGGCTGTTAGAGGCTGACAATTGATCCCCCACAAAAAGGACATGGCAAGCTGCTGGTGGCCAGTGGGGAATCGAATACCAGAGGAGTGCTTGGGCCGGCCCCCGCAGGAACTAAGCTTGATTGGCGTCAATCTTCCCCCATGTGAGGCACGCCTGAGAAAGTACCGAGCTGGACACGGAACCGTGGTGGACAGACTGGCTGGCGAGGCACCCAGGGCGGGAGAGTGAGGCCCCTGAAGCAACCTGTTGGCTGAGGCACAGGGCGGGGATAGGCGAGAGGTGAAGGTGATCCACCCCTGCTGCCCTGTGTGCTGGACTGAGCAGTGATCAACGTACACTGCTGTATGAGAAGCTGGTCAAACCTGAGGGCACCCCATTAGGGCCCTGTTCTCTCCCCCCCCTGAGTCCCTGAAGAGTATGTGCCGTGATCACAACTAGGGCCCACTTCGCCATAGATTGTGGGCAATAGCAGGGCAGCTCCGGCGAGGAATTAAGGAATTGGTTGTTGGACACCAATTACTTAAGCACCCCCGCACCACAAGGCACTGCTGGCCCAAGGACTCTGACACTAGATTCACACTAGTGACCCTGGAGAGCTGATCTGGGGCACACGAGGACCATGTGAGACACAGAGATGGGGCACCCAAACGGCTGGAGGCCCCAGATGGGGCAAAGACATCTGCTGTCCAAGGTAGTGATGTAGTCCCAGCTGACAAGCCTGACCAGGTCCTCTCCGCCGTTAGTTGCTGACAAGCCTGGAACACAAGATAGACCACGTCTACTTGGATCTTGGCTTCATGTGCAACAACCACAGCAAACTGACAGAGTGAAACACAGTGAGGACACCCTGATAGAACCGGGCCCAACTGTATCCAAATTGAAAATGAAGGTGACGGCGATGGCCAAAGATGGAAGAGACTTTGCACCGCAGAGCAGAAGACATAGAGGGGTGCAGCTGCTGCAACAAAATCCGGGTGGTAGGCTTAAAGGAAAGAGTGGAGGGAAGAGACATGGTTGTCTATCTGGAGCGCTGGCTGTCCAGGGAAGGGGCCTCTTATCCTTCTTTGCCATGGACCGAGCACATAGGGTCACGGCGGGACCCGTACCCTCCCAGGGGCACACGCTCTGCCAGCAGAGGTGAGACTCCTCCACTACTGAAACAGAGATATCATCAAGCAGAAGGCCCGCTGTGAGAAATCGAGGTGTTGGTTGACTGGGGAGTACTCTTGAAACACATCATTGTGATACATTTGGACCTATAAATAATAAAAAATAAAAGAGGGCTTCGGAATTTTTTTTTTGGATGGGCCATAGTTGCTGGAAGACCCAAATCGTCTATTAGTGGAGGTCTGGGCTACCAGTTGCTCCTATGTGGAGTTCTTCAGACAGGAAGGTTTCGCTAACAGTAACGCAGAGCAGACACTTAAGTTTGAACAAGCAACGTGGTGTACCCATAAGAACATTGCGAAACGTTATTGTCAGTTTATGGAGGCTTTGTGACCCCTGTTTAACCTGTTCAAGATCCTTTGAATTAAGGAACGGGTTGTGATGGTGGGAATACACACTTTTTCCTGATGAAGGTGTTGGTCGAAAAATTGTGACCTACCGAAACGCGTCGATGCTCATTTAAAGTTGTGCTGTGTAACTGTATGGACATTTTTGCCGTTAAGAAAATACAAAAAATATATATGCACAACTGTGTACTCTTTTCCGCTGTATGATTTTGATCCACTTTAGTGCCAGCCATACTTTCTTTGTAGGAACTATCTTTTTCCTACCTTGTTTTTTTTTTTTTTCTCCCCTTCTTTCTCTTTTCTCTTTTTTATATTTTGTCTGAATTACTGCTGCTAACTGTGTTTATTGCGTTTTTGCACACTTTTTAACTTATCTGTTGATTTTAATGAAATAATGGCGTATATTATGATATGAAGATCTTTTATAACTGTATTGAATAAAAATGTTTTAACTTTTTGAACTGGTGGCTCCTATAGACATTTCTTGCGTGCACTGCCAGGACACTGGTAACCTAAGAGATCCTTTGATTGAAGTTTGTTGGTATGTGTATGAGTTGATTTAGAATATTCCCGAAGGAAGACTTTCTTTTGTGACTAAGGTCTTATTGGTACCCACTTTCTTCGTGTACTGGGTCCCTCTCATTTATTTGAGATGACTGGGGTGTGAGCCTTGGTCAAGCAACAGCCAAAGTTCCTTGCAGGGTGAACCAAAAAAGTCACTAAATAAACCTGTGCTTAATCTTGGGTAGCTTGGCACAAAAAGCAGCCAGGCTTAATAAAGTATCCCAAACCAATTTAGAAAAATAGAGTAAATTTTGATACTTTATTTGACACCAAAACGACAAAAATATAATCAGTAGTACCAAAGTTATGTTCCACTCGGTTGCCTCCAGTTGCATCTGGAGATCAACCTGGGCGGACGCCTTAGCCGTGCTGCAAATAAACCTGTTTTTCTTCACAATTTGAATTCAGTAACTTTGTAATATTGGCGACGAGTTTAAGCATCACTCCTGCCTATCCTGCAGCACGGGAGTGGAGTGGTTCTTTACCCACGGAGAAAATTTTATTTCCTCGACTTTTTGGATATTTTTTTATTTATTCACCATCAGACCTGGAAACTGCCTTATTTTGATCTGGAGTCTTCTTGGGGTGTGCCTACAAGACACGATCGTCTTTCTGTATTCTTTTTGTTTATTTGGTGTCTACCAATAGTTTCGGCGTGCCTGGTGAGCAATCGCTTCAAAAAACAACACCTTAACGGATCTCCTACCTTACGCGAGACTCTGCCACCCGCCATTGAGTCTTCGGAGTCTCCGCATTCCCAGCGGACGAATGGAACCTTAGAGATTCCCTCGAACACGCATTCAGGCAAGTACATACACGTCATCTCGCTAGCCTGTGCGTGCAATATTGCCATTGTCCTGACAACGCTTCACCGCGCATCGGCAAGTGTGTTCCTGAAAGGAAATACACACTGCTGTGCGCGTCTCCGATATATTATTTGCATATTTCTTAGCGATCGAAGGAATATTGACTGACCACGCCGAACATATGTGAGTTACCTCATGTTTTACATTATTTTGTGTTCACGCTTAAAAAAAAATCATTTCTTGTTATGATGTCAATGGTACTGTTTGCAAGGAGAAATTAACTCACTCATTACTAATTTATCCCTTGATTAATAACACGGCATTATCCACCAACCCAGCGACTTTTCTCTAACAAATACAATTTATATTCAAGTTTACAAATTACAAAATGCAGTTTGATCCCCCCCGCCAAATTTCTTCAAAACAAAGGCGACCCACCTGTACCATGGTCAAGGTGGAAAGAAGAGTTCATTACTTACATGAAAGCCATAGATGGTGAGCGCATGGGCGCTGAAAGAAAAAAAAGTATTTTTCTCCACTGTCTTGGTTCTGAGGGGCAAGTAGTTTTCAGAGCATTACCTCAAATTGCGTCCCAAAGGGGCGAAGGAGACATCATGAACGTGTATGTTGAAGCGTTAACCAGGATGGAAATGAGGTTCAAAACCACTACAAATATCGCCTTAAATAGGTTTACATTTTACACCAGGTCTCAAAAAGATGATGAGTCATTTGACGATTTTCTAACTGCCTTAAGATCTTTGAGTCTACATTGTAATTTTGGTACCATCACAGATGAAATGATTCGTGATCAAATCATAGTACATGTGAAAAACAAGAAGATACAGGAAAATTTATGGGTCATGGGTGACCCTAAACTAGCTGAAACAATTTCTACGGCAAAAACTATGGAGCTTTCAGAAAAGTGGACGGAAACTGTAAGGCAGAATTCCCATAAATCAGCAACTGAGGAGATATGTGTAGTTAAAGCAAAAAATGATTTAAAAACGATATGCTACAAGGAAAATTTCCTACTAAATGCAATAACAGTTATTTCGGGAGAAGGAATGACAATTCATTTAATCATAATACATGTTACAGGTGTGGAAGCAGATCCCATGTGGCATCTTTTCAGGGGTGTCCTGCAATCAACAGAGAGTGCAGAATTTGTGGCAGAATGGGACACTTTGGAAATGTGACAAGCGCTACAATAACCAGACACGGAGTACTAGTTCTGGTACTTCTGAAGCAAATAGAGTCACCAGTGTTAGTGAGACTCCTGACTATAACAAAGGTTTTGTTGTTTCCATCATACACAGCGGACCCGAAAAAGAGGTCCACATGAAGTCTCCTAAATGTGTGTTTCAAGTTTTAGGTACTGACTTAGAGCTCATGGTGGACTCTGGGTCACCGTGGACAATTATCACCACACAATATTTTAAAGAGAAGTTACATAATGTGTGTAATTATGATAAATTGCAACTATCTGATATTACTGCTGAAAGTTTTGAAGGGTCAAAAATTGAAATGGAAGGTTTTTTCCAAGTTCCTTTGTATTTCAAAGGGAGGTGTGCTCATATAAAATTATACATTGCTGTGAGAGGGGTAAATGTTTTGGGTTGGCGAGATCAATGGAAGCTGGGCATAATCCTTAATCCATGATCCAAAGATCCTGTTTCCCTTTGTGGAGAACAAGAAATGTACAGTATCGCTACAGTTAACACGAATGTGGCCAGTCTTGAAAGAGAAACAAAGTTGATCAATACATATAACAAAGTGTTTTGTGACAAATTGGGGAGACTGAGGAATTTCACACATAGAATTGTATTAAAAGAAAATGCGAGTCCGATTAAACAAAAGTTGAGGGGAGTACCCATCAACATAAGGGATGAATTGAAGGAAATGCTTATAGAGTTGTCAGATGAGGGCATTATCGAGCCCATCGAATCATCCGAATGGGTTTCTCCCATTGTTCTAGTGCGCAAACCTGATCAAAAACTTCGAGTGTGTGTGGACTTGAGAGCATTAAACTCTAACATTTTTATAGATTGCCACCCTCTACCTAATATTAACGAGGTTGTTTCTTTGTTAGAAGGTGCGCAGATATTCTCCACCCTTGATCTAAGGTCTGCATATCACTAAATAGAACTTACAGAGGAGTCAAAAAGTATACCGCTTTCATCAAGCCACAAGGACTTTTTCAGTATACTAGAATGCCCTTTGGATTGGCGTCGGCGGCGTCAGTCTTTCAAAGGGTAATATTTCAGATCTTTAGGGATATTGACACTTATGTTAAATGCTTTCAAGATGAAATTTTAATATTCTCAAGAAATGAATCAGAACATGAAGTACATTTAAATGAGGTATGCAAGAGGCTTGAATGTTGTGGCCTCACTCTCAAGGCTCACAAGTGTAAGCTTTTCAAACGCTCTGTAGAATACTTAGGGCATACGTTATCTGGTGAGGGTGTTATTCCTAAAAATCCAATGTTGAGGCCATCCAAAATGCTCCATCTCCTAAAAACAAGGAACAGTTATTATCATTCTCAGGGATGTGTGAGTATTACAGCAAGTTCGTTGAGAACTTTGCCACCAAGATGGAACCATTGAGGAAATTACTAAGGCAGAGTGTCACGTATGAGTGGAAAGAAAAACAACAAAAAGCTTTTGAAGCCATAAAAAGAGATATTATTGATGCTCCCACTTTGAAACCTTTCCGCATGAGGAAAGAATGCATTATAACAGTTGATGCCAGTCTGTATGGGCTTGGAAGTGTTTTATCTCAAAAGGATGGCGTGGATGAATGGAATGTTGCCTTTGCATCGAGAACTCTTAATGAGACTGAGCGCAAGTATGCAGTAATTGAGAGAGAGCTGCTTGCATGTGTATGGGCAGTCGAACATTACAGAATTTATGTGTGGGGCAGTAAGTTCATTCTCAGGACGGACCACAAATATGTACTAACAAATATTCTGTCCACAGGAGGAGGATGGAATTCCACAGCCTGAATTGCCCGTTTAGCATCAAGACTCCAGGAGTATAATTTTAAAGTTGAATATGTACCAGGTAAGAAAAATGTAACTGCTGATTTTCTGTCACGCCTACCATGCAGTGATGTCAATGTAAATGTTATTAAGGAAGTGGATTTCGTGGTGGGAATTAATGATGTTATTCCTTTACAGTACCAGGAAATCACGGAACAACTCTGGGGGAAAGTGAACAGAGTGATGACAGGTGGAGTGATCTTAAGAAATTTGTGATGGGAGGATGGCCAAGGAAGAGTGATGTGAGGTCAGATTTATTGCCTTTTTACAATGTTGCAGATGAACTAGGAATCGAAGGTGATTTAATTCTCAAAGCGGGGAAGTGCATTCCTCCTAAGGGTATACATGATATCATTTTGAGGTTATCTCACAAGACACATCCAGGTATATTCGCCATGAAGCGCCTAATCGGAACCTACTTCTGGTGGCCTGGAATGGACAGGTTCATTGATCGAATAGTCAGGTAATGCCAGGAGTGTGTGTCCAGTGAGAAGATACTAAAAGTGCATACCCCTCCACTAAAGGCAGTTAAGTGGCCTGAGGAGCCATGGCAGAAGGTTGCCTTCGACATTTCAGGTCCTTTCAGTATGTTGCCTGAGGGTTCCCGCTTTGCTTTGGTCATGATCGACTATCATTCTAAATGGCCAGAAGTTAAGTTTGTCCCAAAGGCCACCACTAGTGCGGTTGTGAACTTCTTTAAAGAAGTATTTGCACGTGAGGGATGCCCTTCTACATTGGTTTCTGACAATGGGGTGCAACTCACATCGTCTGAAATGGAGGATTTTCTCAAGGGTTGTGGTATTAAGCATAAACTCACCTCACTTTATGAACCACATGAGAATGGGCAGGTTGAGCGCTTCAACCGCATGCTCAAGAGTTTTGTCACTGATTCCCTAGACAAGGAGGAAATTGGTTGAGTGCGCTTAGGGAACGTCTGTGCGTGTATCGCATTACCCCACATTCCACTACTGAAGTCAGTCCTTTTAAGTTTCTCAAAGGTAGAAATCCAGCTTCCAGTGTTTGTCCTTGGTGGTTCAGGGAAAAATGTAAGAGTTTGTTACAAGAGAGAGAATGTATCCATGATACTGACAGGAGGGTAGAAACCAAACAGAACAGAACCAAAACATGGTACGATAATAAATGGAGAACGTGATTTCAGGGTAGGTGATTGGGTCAAAGTTTTAAAACCTGGTCTGGTCAATAAAGGTTCCAATAGATATGGAAAGGCCATGCAGGTCAAGAAGGTCTTTAGCAACAGCATAATCACTCAGGATGGTAAGGTATGGAACACCAGGAGGGTTGCTAAATGTCCTGATCATTCGCTCTCACAGATTTGTGATTATAGGAACACTGACCACCAGAATGGAAACCTGTGTAGTGGACAGGACAATGAAACAGTGGCTTCCAGAGTCAAAACTAACACCCGGTTGAGACATGTTCCTAAATTATTTAATGATTTTGTTTGACCCCTCTTCCCCTGTCCCCTTCATCTCTTTTCCTAATGAGGGGGATGTGTTGCATTTCATCCATGTATTTTATTCCTTCATCATAATTGTGCATATATTCTCTGCCTCCTTTGCCCTTGTTTCCTTGGCATGCGCTTTGTATATTTTCATATGTGTTCCACATTCCCTTTAGAGTGCTTGTAACTGTATGTTCCACTCGGTTGCCTCCAGTTGCATCTGGAGATCAACCTGGGCGGACGCCTTAGCCGTGCTGCAAATAAACCTGTTTTTCTTCACAATTTGGATTCAGTAACTTTGTAATACCATCTTTCCCTTTTGATGATAGGAGGTCAGGGAGATGTTCATTTTCCTATTCCTCCCCATCATCTGTCACCAGTGGCATGGTGACCTCAGACCTCTTAAAGTGTGGTTCAAGACTGTTGATAAGAAGGACGCTTAGAGGGTGTCTGGGAGGTCTTGAGGTCCACCAAGTAGGTGGCTTCCCCCTTCCTCTCAACTGTCTCATAAGGCCCAGTCCAATGGTCTTGAAGGGCCTTGGGCTTCATTGGTTCCATCACATACACTTTCTGCCCAGGATGGAATTCCACAGGTGTAGCCGTCTGGTCATACCACTGCTTCATCACCTCCTGGCTAGCCTCCAAGTTCTCAGAAGCCTTCTTCTAGAACTTGGCTATCTGGTTCCGGAGAGCTAGCATGTAGCTCCCACATCTTGGGAATGCTTCTTGGGAGTTTGCTCCCATCCCTCCTTAACCAGCCTGAGAGGTCCCCTAAACAGGGTGCCCATACAGAATCTCATAGGGGCTAAATACAACCCCCTTGTGTAGTACCTCCCTGTAGGGTAGGCATAGAGCAGACATGGTAAGAGGACGTCCCACTTCCACCTCATGGCCTCAGGTAGGCCCTTAATCATGCCCTTCAGGGTCTTGTTGAATCTGTCAACAAGCCCATTGGTTTGTGGATGGTAGGGTGTGGAAAACTTGCAAGTAACTGCACACTCCTTCCACATTGACTGCATATATGCAGACATACAGTTGGTGCCCCTGTCAGACACCACTTCCTGGGGGAAACCCACTGTGGTGCCCTGCCTTCATGCTGGCTTCAGTGACAATACAGGCTTGTTAGGCCTGGCCTATTGTGAGGAGACAGGACACAGCCTATTCAGGTGCACGTGGGACTGTGCTCAGCTTCGCCCCCCCCATTGAGGCACACCGAATCCCTCTATTGTGTGGCTGTCTGGGAGGAATTCACAAAATCTCTCAGCTACACCCATTCATGTGAAGACAGGCTGCAGGCACAATGGGGTAAGGGCAGCAAAATGGCAACTTTTAAAAGTGACATTTTCAAAATTGAAATAAAAATCCGACTTTACCATTAAAGAGCGTTTATCATTACAATTCCAAAGGTACCAAACATGGCATATCCACCGCCTCTGAATTAGTAATTATAGCTTATTAAATGTAATAAGAATCCCAAATGTTATCCTATGGGAGGAGTGGGTTTCACAGTAGTGCAAAGCAAATTTGGGAGTTTTTCACTACTAGGACATGTAAAACTTAAAAGTACATCTGCAACGTTTTAATTACACAGCACCCTGCCCTATTGGCTACCAAGGGACTACCTTAGGGGTGACTTCTATGCAATAAAAGGGGAGTTTAAGGCTTGGCAAGGGGGTTTAAGTGCCAAGGTGACATGACATTGTGACACTGCATTCCGGCTGCAGTGGCAGGCCTGGGACAAGTTTAAGGGTGCTACTTAGGTGGGTGGCACAATAACTGCTGCGGGCCCACTGGTAGCATTTAATATATAGGCCCTGGGTGTATGGTTCACCACTCTAAAAGGGACTTACAAGTAAATTAAATAGGCCAATTAGGTATATGCCAATCAAACCATGTTTGGGGAGTGAGCAGAAGCACTTTAGCACTGGTTAGAAGTGGTAAAGTGCACAGAGTCCTAAGGCCAACAGAACAAGAAATCCAGCAAAAATTGGAGGCAAAATGTTTGGGGGAAGACCACCCTAAGGTTGACAGGTCTAACACCCGCAAAGTTCGATGCTTCCATGTTGACGGCGCCTCTGTTGCAGTCTTCCCAGATTACACCATTACAGTCCACCAGCAATGGACCTTGATCATGGCTGTGAAGAGGGCACTTTGGGAGGTTGGCCTCAAGTGCATGTTTTTGTTCCCCACCCAGCTCAAGGTAATAGAGGATGACTGTACCTTTTTTGATGACACAGCCAGCACTTGGGACTTGGAGAAGCACGAAGCGGGAGCCGATGCTGGAGATTGGAGCAGGCTGCCGAATCTGAAATGGCGCAAAAAGAGGAGGACAGCAGAAGGAAGAATGAGGAGGCCCTATCGGACCCAGGCAGAAGCACTAGAAATGGCTAACTCATTTGCAGCTCTGGAGCGCTCCTCCTCTAGCCATTGCGCGACACACTCCACTTCTGATGGGGTGGATGTGGAAGAGCTCCGGCACCTGCATGGAGCCAGACCACTGGTCACACCCAGGAGGGCGGACAACAGGTGAGTAGCGATAGACAACAGAGATGCTGTGCCTAGACAAGCGAGGTGATCTTCTGCAGCTGAACAGCACCAGGGGTCACTGGGAGGCAGTAGGCGGGGAATGGAGGGGCACTGTGCCTTGTCTTGACTCCCTGCTATGTTGTGCTATGATAGACCCAGCAGATTGGACTGACATATCTTACTCTTATACTTCGGAGCTGGACTGGAGGTGTGACAGCTCCCCCACACTGCCCATCGGCTACTACCCCCATAGACCAACCCCTTCTGCCGAAATGGCACAGGGGACTGGTTTGTGTTGGTTACTTTATTTGAGACTGTTTTTTTTATAAATCTTTTTATTAAAGCAACAAGCCACCTCTTTACAGGATACATATCAAATAGTCTTACAAGTCTCAAACAGATTGATAAGTCGGTAATGATCTTCTTATAATCGTTGACAACCTCCGGGTTCTCCCCCCAACCCCATTCTCTCCTTCAGCTATATTGTCTCCTGCTCCTGGTCCTGTCGGATGATCGCACTACACAGCATTCCTTGATACTCATTCCATTTCCCCCAAATCTTTGTCCATTTTTGTGGGCATCCCCTACTCTCATAGACCGCCCTTACCGCCTGCATACACGAGTACAAATCCTTTTTCCACTCATTCAAAGTCGGGACACCTATTGCTCTCCACTTCCTCACAATATTATGTTTTGCAATCATGAATCCTAGTGTAACCCACAGGCATTCAGCATTTGTAAGGTCCGAGTCTCCCCAGATATTCAACAGACACCACCTCGGAGATTTGTTCTCCTCTAGTTTATAAACTTCCTCCATGGTTGTTAGTATTGCTGTACAGTACTGTTGGAGTGGTGGGCACTCCCACAGCAGGTGGAAGAAGGTGCCCTCCTGTCCACACCCCCTAGGGCATAGCGGCGAGGTAAGCGTTCCCATTTTCACCTGGGTGGTACGTGCATAGTAGGTTCTATGTAGGATCTTGAGCTGTATTAGTCTGAAGCGCAAGCATATGGCCACCTCCCTGGGGGAGGCCATAGTCTCCACCCATTCCTCGTCCTCCAGAGCACCTAGGTCTCCTTCCCATTAGCTCCGAAGAGCCGTCAGGGGGTCTGGAAAATTGTTTTAGAGTTTGCGGTATACCAGTGAAGTCGCTTTTGTATTTAAGTAATCGTCCAGCAGTCTATCCTCAAGTGGGGAAGCCTATGTCAGCACTGTCCCCCTGGATATCATCGCTGTCAGTGCATGGGTAATTTGGAGATACCTATAGGTTTCAGATTGTGGCATCTGGTATTCTTTCTGTAGGGCCGAGAAGGTCTTGATGTCCCTCACCTCCCAAAGATCACCCACCTTAGAGATCCTGATCGTATCCCATCTATCAAAAGCTGCTTGGTGTGATAACAGACCCAGCCTCTTCGAGTCCCACAGAGGAGTCATCAAAGTGAGTCTGTTGCACCAGCCTAGCGCCCTGGTTCCCTGCTGCCAAATTCGGAGTGTAGTGGAAGTCGAGGCGCGGAGAGAACCTATAGCGCCTCCCCCATATAGTGCCCTAACATAGCCACCTGGTAGCATATTGTGACGGTCCATCTGATATGCGGGCTCATTCAGGGGCTTGTGTACCCTGTGGTTGATTACTGTGAGTTGGGTTGCCCAGTAGTAGCTTCGGAGGGAAGGGAGTGCTATACCTCCGTCGTACCATCCCTTGGTCAGCTTTGCTAGTGAGATCCTCGCCGCCCCCGTCCCACAATAACTGTCGTACTGCAGCATCTATTTGCTGAAAATACCGTGGGGATACAGGATAGGGCGTGTTATGAAGCACATAGAGGTACCTGGGCAGTGCCTTCATTTTAAAGAGTGCCGCTCTACCCATGAGGGACAGCGGCAACGAGCGCCAGTGTTAAATATCACTCTTCAGGCGGTTCAATGGAGGAGCCAAATTTTGTTCATGAAAAGTCATGGGGTCTCTAGTGATGATTATTCCCAAGTACCGGAACCTATTTGTTTCTATCTGGAGTTAGCACCCCCTAGGGAGTGTGGGCTGGCTCCCAGCTAGGACGTATATCACTGATTTCCCCCAGTTGATTGTGTATCCCGAGTACTTGCGAAACAGTTCAAATATATGCAACATCCTATGGATCGTGACCCTCGGGTTCGCTACATACATGAGGATGTCGTCTGCGTAGTGGGAAATTTTATCTTCCCCTTCCGGCATCCACTGTAGTCCATGAATCATAGGGTCTCCCCGATTCCACGTCGCCAAGGGCTCTAGGACCAGCGCGAACAACAGGGGGACAGCGGGCATCCCTGCCTCTTTCCCCTCCGGAGCTCAAACACTCAGCATACGTTCCAATTCACCGAGACTCGTGCCAAGGGCTTCGCATATAGGAGTTTAACCCATTTGATAAATTTCAGCCCAATGCCCAGCCTCTCCAATACTGCATACAAAAACTGCCACTCCACCGTATTGAACGCCATGCTGGCGTCTAGCGACACCACTAACGCATCTTTATTTGAGACTATTAGACGGGTTGCAGTTGTCACACCGACTTGGGGAGAGAGAGATGCGACTAGTTGTTGTTGCTATGTTTTCACTAGTACAGCCCGATTGTCACAGTGCCGTAAGAGTCTTTGCCCAGACACACATTTAGCTGGTGGAAGGAGGGCAAAGGGGAACACAAACTCCTGCTCACAGGGGGATTGGCCATGGAACCCCCACATTAAGACATGAAGGTGACAAGGGGTGAGATCAGATACACTTTCCTCACATGGAATGTGTGGGGGATGGGCTTGCCCAGTAAGAGGCACAAGATACCAGGCTTTTTTTTTTTTTTTAAATGCGGGGCATAGATATGGCCCTCCTGCAGGAAAAGCATCTTCTGGACATGGAGATGCCCAAGTTGCAAACGGTGGAGGGGCATGGCCTTTGCTACTGGATATTCCTCCTTTGCCCGGGGAGCCCGGATATGGGTGCGACCGGGGATACAATTCAAGCCACTAGGAGTCAACATAGAGACAGAGGGCAGGTATGTGCTGGTGCATGAGAGACTTGACGGCCTGCAATTGACCATAGGGAGTATATATGCCCCGAACATGGGTAAACTCAGTTCTTTGAAACCGTGGCCCAGTGCTGACCCTCAATGTACACAGCCCGATGATACCTAGAGGAAACTATAATTGTGTGCTGGACATAGATCTGGACAGGTCTACACCGCTGCTGGCAGACTCACCTAGTGTGCAGATAGCCAAAGATCTCTGGGACTGGCTGCACCACTGGGGCTTAGTGGACAGCTGGTGGCAACAAAACCCACATAGGAGAGAGTACTCCTAAAATACTCGGCAGTATGCACGTGGAATACTTAAGCCGCATGATTTCGGATCACAACCCACTACTCATGGGTGCTTCTTGGGGTATACAGTTGCCTCCCTACTTTTGTTGAGACACTAGTAAGTAGCCCACCCAAAGGCCTACCTAGGCCCAGATGCTAAGCATCTTTAAAAAGCATTAAAAATACAACTAATGGTTCGGGTACTTTGCACAGCCAAGTCTCCTGCAGGCACATCATCTCGCACTTTCCCAACATTTCTTTAAAGGAATTTTGGGTTAAAAGCTTCCTATAAACCCCTATATTCCAACACAGGGCTGCCAGGCTGCACAAAGTCCCTAATCCCTAATCCAGATCACTCATGCCCCCCCTTCCACTATCATCAAGCTTAATACCGAGTCAGATAGGCACTCAAAGCGATTTCTTAGCTATGGACCCTTGTCTCCACTTGCTAGGTCACTCGTAGGCCACCTTCCCTTAAGTTAATAATTGTTCTGCTACGTTGTACCCCCTGAGAGCAAAGTCTTAATTGGGTTGAACTTAAACCAGTGTGGTTTGTCAGGGCACTATGGCCCCTTCCATCATCCATCCCTAACTCGCCCACATGTACCAGTCTTATACCTTCTTTCCGTAGCTCTTCCTCCGCCCTCACCAAGATCAGCTTTACACATTCTGTGCAGAAGAGAACCTTCATTTCATTTCTTGCCTCCCAGTTTATTATAAACCCTATCTGCTTTATGTCCCCCTGAAGTAATATCACGCAAGTCTGGACATTTAGCCAATGCTTGCAGAAAGTGAGAATAATTCAAGTGCTTAAGTTTCCTCCATTGTTTTCTGCCTGCAACTCTTTGCTGAGGTTCTAGGTAAACCCGTAAACTGTCCCCTTTGTTGTTCCCTTCACCTTCTGGTCTGTCTTCCTTTGACCACCCATCGCTTTTGTTTCTCCTGACCAATGATGGGCACCCACTCTTCCCACGTTGTTCTTGACTGGCCTCTCTCCAACGACTTGCTCCGGAAGCCCCACTCTTTAGCCTGCATTTCTCCTTTTTACTGGCTGGGGGATCCCTTACCCTATCTTTAGAGGGACTTTGGGGTGGCACAGTGTTTCGCCTTAACTGGTTATCCCCCTTCCCTAAAACCTTCGTTCCACTCAAGGTACCTTTAGCCCTCTTCCTTCCTCGGCTTTCACACTCACTTCAGGATTGAACCCTTAGGGCCAAGGGTAATTCTTTCCTCCCTTTACCCTTTTTAATGCCTTTATTTTCGACAACCTTCTTTACCTTGCAAATTCTTCTTACTTGAGGTAAACTGCCCTTTAGCCCCTGATACGCCCCATGTTTTATTACCAACATGGGTTATTTCGATATGTATACTGTTGGAAGGCTGGCTGCTTTGGAGGAAGCTACCTCTCCAACTTCAGACGTGCATACCTCCTGATCCTTTTTCTCCATCATAGGTCTAAGGTAGGCATACACTTATTGATTTGTTTTAACTCTCCAGCAGTCACCTGTAGCTGGCTCCTTTGAGCTTTACCCAGCCCGTTGTTTACCATCAATGATTCTAATATTGCATGTAGTATTTTCTGCATTAAGAACATCACCTCTAACATAGATGAGGATGGGGTTGCTGAGATATTGAAACCTAAAAAGGTCTGTGAGGAAAGGGAGGGGGCTCTGCCGAGAGTTGACCCTACTACCTACATCATCCAAAGGCCTATTCACCCCTCTCCCACTATCCCCCTCCCTTAAACCGGTTTCTTCCTGGGATAGACCCTCGCTGTCCACAGTGAAACTTTTAAGCACAAAAGGAGATAGGCGAGGTGATGAAGATAACCTTGGATCAGGTAAAAGCCGCCCCCCAGTCTCTTTGTCCAGCTCCCTCCCTATAGCATGGTCCATGTCCGGTACTGATTCCAACAAATTTGAGTACCTTATTAAATTCCCCCCACTCACAACCATATCTTCAGTGAGTAAAGTTGACAACAATGAAGACTGACAATGGGTACTTGGCCGCCTTTCAAAGTACTTCCCTACAAACTCCTTTATTGACTGTCCCAAGGGTGTCGCACCTGCTGCCTCCGCAAGTCTCGCTGGGCTACCAGTGGGTCTTCCTCCCCTGGTATAGTAATAATCGTGTTTCCATCTGAGGGACCGTTGGCAGTACTCCCCGCAGAATCACTATGTCGGGGCTCCTGGGGCGGGAGTTTTTTTGTTGTATCACCTCCCTAACCCCTCTTATGGGCATTGCCACTTCATGCTTTCACTTTACTCTGCGGCATTTCCCCTTGAGCACTGTCCGTAACAGCTTAAAACAATACCAATACAGGTCCTAAAGTTCCTTCCCCTTCTCGCCCAGGTCCTGCCTCCACTGCCGCCATCTCCACCAACCAGTTATCATGTCTTGCTTTACTGAGTTCCAGAAAGTTCTGAGAACGTCTTCTGTCCTTGTTGTATATGTACATATTGCTTTACATATAAAGTTCTTGGTGCTCAATAGTTAGTCTTGACTGTATAGGGCACCTGCTCTTGCTGGGTGCATTATGATGTCATTTTGGAACCCTCTGTACGTATAAATGTGATGTCATAGAATGTTGATGTAAGATTAGTCAGCTGCTCTGCTTGTAAGCCACGCTTCTTTCCTGGCTGCTTGCAGGCCTCTTTATCAATAAACATTATTGATAACCATAAGCCGTGAAGACCTGCTTATTTCCACTACAATTTGGCGACGAGTTATTCCACGGCATCAGAGGATTTTTTACGAGACCTGTGACAGCCAAAGATTGACTGAGGTAAACCTACTCAACATATTGGAGGAAAACGTGAAGTAAAGAAATCTGAGGCAAGTTTGTTTCAATTTCTGCGCTACTCAGAAGACTTACTTAATTTTAACTAATCTACGCTTTATGCGCGGTTTGCTTTTAACTTGTAATTATTAAGGCATACCGTTGGAGATGACAGTTGCAGTCTACCGTTAACGGCTCCAGTTTACCTCGCGAGCCCTCAACTGCTTCTATGACGTGTAGCCAGCGTCCTCTTTCTGAGTCATTACGTGCGTAAAGCACGTATTACGTAACGTGTGCGACTCCATCTTTAAATCAGACATTTCTATCGTGAAGTGCTTCAGGAATCTTCAGTAATATTTTTCAATCGACGAACACAGCGCAACGATAAAACTACGCTAAGAAAAGGAATTTTGCACTAAATACTTTAATTGTAAAGCGGTTGACATTTCCTCATGGAAATTTAAAGTTTATACCAATTTTTAATATAGTTAACGAAGAGAAGCACTTCGCAATACTAAGTCTGAAGTATCACATGGGAATGGTATTAGACTAATACAAGAAAACTACATTTACATTTTATGAAAAAGAGAAGTTTAAGAAAGCGTGTTACTAAGTAATAATAAAAATAAAGACTAAAATAGATTTCAAAGTAAAGAAAGAGGAAGACTGTTATTTTAAAAATACTATGGCACAAAATACTAGTATAAGCACACTTGTAGCATTCTTGGCAGAACCTGGCAAACCATCAATGCGCTGGAAAAATTGGTTACGATCGTTTGAAAATTATCTTGTGGCCATTGATGGAAAAAGATATGAACCTGAAAGAAAGAAAGCTATAATGTTTGGGTTGCTTGGAGCAGCTGGACAGGAGATATTTGACAGCTTGCCTGAATATGAGAGTCCACCTGGATAGTTTATACCATTGAGCGAGTATCAGGAAGCCCTAAAAAGATTGGAAAAACAATTTGGAGAAGAACCGAATATTATGATTGGAAGACATCGTTTTTGCATGAGAAAACAGTTAGAGACTGAAACAATTGAAGAGTATATTGCTAGTTTAAGGGTCTTAGCAACTAAATGGGAATTTAATGACATGGTTGACATATATATAAGAGACCAATTTGTCTTTCACTGTTTTGAAAAGAAAATACAGGAAAGGTTATTAGCGTGCAGGAATCCCACTGTTCAGGAGGTGATAGATATAGCGAAAGGAATTGAACGTTCATTAGAATCTTCAAAAGTACTTTCAACAGAAAATTATCAGAAAGCAAATGTTTTTTCTTTACAGGAGAGAAGGAAGGTAGAAGTTAAAAATAAGAAAAGAAATAAAGTAGGAACTTTTATGGAATCTAAATTTATTGTTTGTTACAGATGTGGATCGAAAAATCACAAGGCAGACTATCTGGGATGTCCTGCTAAGGGTAAGAAATGCGCAAAGTGTTTAAAAAATGGGCATTTTGCAACTGTATGCAGAAATGTAAAATCTATGCATTTTCAAAAAGTTAAAGTAAGTAATGTCGATGATTTTGACGAAGAGATATGTTCAAATATTGTTTTAACTGTTGATGAAAATACTGGTAAAATTAAAGGACCACTTGGGGTAGCCTATATAGGAACAGTAGAGTTAAAAATAATGGCAGATTCTGGATCGCCTATCACAATAATTTCTGATAAAATGTATGAAGAGTATTGGCAAAGTGTTAAATTACTAGCAACTGATGTTAATCCAAAAGCTTTTGGAGAATTTGATATTAACATGCTAGGCTATTTTCAGGATGTGTTAACAATAAACGGAAGATCTGTTTCAACCAAAATTTATGTTGCGGAAAGGGGAAGAAATATTGTCGGATGGAAAGATTTGGCAAGTCTAGGAATAATTTTAAAACCTGGAGCACATGATCCAATTGTTTTGGGCGATCGTGACGTCGCTAACGTACATATTTCTACAGTAAGTAAAGATTTAGAGGCAGTATTAAAAAAATATGATTCACTTTTTCAGGACCGAATTGGTTGTGTGAATGGTTTTGAGCATTCAATAAAATAAAATAAAAATGCCAAAGTAAGGGCCGTACCACTGTCTATCAGGAGTGAACTGCGTAAATTACTTAATAAATTGGTAGAAGAGGGAGTAATTGAACAAACAGACTCAGAAGAATGGGTTTCTGCTATTGTGACTATTAAAAAAAAATGGAGAGATTCGTCGCTGTGCTGACTTGAGGTCATTAAATAAAAATATAGTGGTAGACTGCCATCCTTTACCCAAAATACAGGAATTGTTGGCAACTACATCTGGTTTAAAGGATTTTTAGTTATTAGACCTCAAGTCAGCCTACCATCAGGTAAAATTATCTGAAGATTCCAAAGATTATACGACCTTTGTCACACCCTTTGGTGCGTACAGATTTATTAGACTGCCATTTGGTCTTGCTTCTTCAGCAAGCGTATTCCAAAAAATGATGGAACATATATTAAAAGATGTAAAGGGAGTTGAAAAATTCCAAGATGATATTCTCATACATGCAAGCACTGAAGAAGACCACAATAAAATTCTTGACACTGTTCTTCATAGCCTAAACACTAGAGGTATGACGGTCTCAAAGAGTAAATGTAAATTTTTGAAGGAAGAGATTGAATATTTAGGACATGTTTTGAGTTCTAAAGGAATAAAACCAAAACTTGATTTAGTCAAAGATATTGCTGAAGCACCTAAACCTGAGGATAAGGATTTACTAAGATCTTTTTTAGGTCTTAGTGAATATTATTCACACTTTATCAAAAATTATGCAGATAAAGTAGAACCTTTACGTGCTTTACTAAGAAAAGGTGAAAAATATATATGGAAAGCTGAACAGGAATTTGCATTTTGTGAAATTAAAAAAGCAATTGTGGAAGCACCTTGTTTGAATACCTACGATTCAGAAGGCAGTAATGTCATAACAGTCGATGCAAGCGCAGTTGGAATAGGTGCAATTTTTACTCAGAGAGTAAAAGGACGTGTACAGACTGTTCGTTTATCTCAAGAAGGTTGCACAAAGCAGAGCTCTATTACAGCACAATAGAGAGAGAAACATTAGCTTGTGTGTGGGCTGTGAAGAAACTCAAAATGTATCTCTGGGGCAAACATTTTGAATTGATAACAGACCACAAGCCTTTAGCTTACATGATGGAGGGATGTGGAAGAGGTAACGGAAAGGCATCTTCTAGGCTAGTAAGATTGTTGGCTAAATTACAAAATATTAGAGCAGATTGCTTTTCAAGGCTACTAGTTACTGATTTGGAAACAAATATGGAAGAAGATACAGAGTGTGTGGTAGCAAGCATTGACATTTTCAAAGACACAGATTGCACGTGTTCTGAAACAGAATGGATAGATTTAAGTAATAGTGACCCTATTTTTGTGAAAATCAAAGAGTATATCACTGGTAAATGGCCACCAGTTAGGAATTTACCTTCTGAATTAAAAACTTACCTTCAAGTATCTGACGAGTTAAGTATTGAAAATGGATTGTTATTACGAGGAGATTTGTTCATCCCACCAACCAAACTAAGGAAACGTTTAATTGATTTGGCCCACAGAAGTCACCCAGGGTCTACTTCAACCAAGAAACTGTTGAAAATGTACTAATGGTGGCCAGGTTTGGATACAGATGTTAAACTGTATATAGACAAATGTTCAGTATGTTTAAAATCTGATAAACATTGGAAACCAAGAGTAAACGAAATGCAGCTAGTAAGTATACCAAAGATGTCCTGGAGTAAAATAGCAATAGATTTTGCAGGCCCTTTCAATGTATTGGAAAGAGATTGCAGATTTATTATTGTAGTAAGCGATTATTACAGTAAGTGGACTTATTATGAATTTGTAGCTGAGATTGACACAGATTCAGTGATTAAATGAAAAAAAATGTTTTACTAATGAGGGTTTACCACATATAACGGTCTCAGACAATGGTAAACAATTTACATCAGAGAAAATTGTATCATTCTTAAAGAGTAATGGAATTAAACAGGAGAAAACTCCATTGTATTCGCCTAAGTCTAATGGACAAGTTGAACGAGTCAACAGATTTATCAAAGATGGAGTTCAACTTGCTTTGGCGTCTAATATTCCTGTAAATGAATTTATACAAGAAAAAGTTGATTGTTACAATAATACAATCAATAATGTTACTGGACATACCCCATTTTTTCTAATGAGAGGTAGAAAAGGAAATACTGTATTCGCACCTAAATTCAGATCTAATGAGAAACAAGATACGCAATTTGTTGTCATTGATGATGATATTCTTAAAGTTAAGAATAGAATTCAAGAAAAACAGCTTATGTCAAAAATTTATCACGACAAGGTGCACAGAGCTAAAGACAAAAAGTTTGAAAAGGGAGATTGGGTCATTGTGAGAAAACCTTTTACGGTACAAAAGGGAGAATCTAAATATTCAGATCCATGCAGAATAGATGGAATTGCAGGTGGTTCAGTGCACTTAACCAATAAAGGATGGAGAAACAAAAGTGATGTCATTAAACTAAAACCTGGTCAAAATGAGCTTATAGATAAGTCAAAAAGTGTTTTATCAGAGGAAAGAGATGGGTATATATGGCATGAATCTGAATCTGTTGAAGACACTAATGGTGATTCTTGTAGTTTTCTTATTTGTGAAAATCCAGTAAAATCTTTGTGTACTAGAAATGTAGACACTGGTATTACAAAAACTAGTAAATTCGTACAATATGATGATTTTAAGGAAACCTCAGAACCACCCACTGATAGCATGCAAGCCTGGTGCTCATTGTAGAATGCACTGCTTCTGTCTGCAAGACTCTGTTCATAATCTCCTTCTGTTTGCAAAGTCCTTGAAAACAGTTTTATTCTAACACTCAAAACCCTTCATTCAGGCCATGCTTCACACGGGATCTCCTAACACAGTGCTTTGAGAACAGCTGTGCACTGTGCACCCTTCCAAATCCTTAAATAAATGTTAATGTCAGACTGTATAAGTTTGTTCTAAAGGTTCATGAATTTGAAACAAAAACAAAGGTAGTCTCATGTTTCATATTTTTTTAATTAATACATTATTACTTTGTGCTAAATGACTGCATAAGATGTCATCTGTACCTTTTCACGGAAGCTATGATAAAATGATAAATTCAAATGTACATAAAAAACAACAGATGTTAATGAGATTTGTACTGGCTTCATTACTGAAACATTCTTCATAAATCCGGGCATGTCTAGATTCTTCCAAATGTGAATATCGTAGTATTCTTTCATATTCTTACTACAGTGCTTTTTCTCACAGTTTATTAAGTGCTTTAGAAGAATACTTAAAACATTCCAGTGATCTTTGTACAAATAACAACAAAGGGAAGAAGCATCAATAACGTACTGTTACACAGGTGCCTGTTTAATTTCTGTGGAAAATATATGACCAACTTAAGTTGGCCATGTCTATTCCTTCACCTAAGTTGGGCGTGCTGTAATCTGAAAAAAACTTTGAAAAACTATCATTGTGCTGGTCAGCACCAAGCGTTTCAGAGAAGGAATCATTTTCAATAGGAGTAAATCCTTGCAATCCACCAAGATCATGCTCAGTGTCTTCTGGTTCAGATGTTATAGGAATAGTGTCGGGAAAGCCAACGCTAAGATATCCTAGACTCTCATCATTTGGAGACTTAAGCAAACTAAAATCTAACACGCCATCTTCCAGTTTTGGAGGAGTTAAGCCAGGCAGCAAAGAAAGCAGCATAGAAGTTGGTGAAAGTACTGTTGCTGCATCTTTGCATGGTGTGGATGTTGACACACCTTCCGGGATGGCCATCTTGGTGGGCGTTTTAGAAGGAGAGATGAAGACATTCACATGACTTGATTGATTATTTTGGCTTGAATTCATAGGATTCATTAAATCCAAATTGGTTTCTGAATCTGGGCAGCCAATGTGGCGCTGGTGGCACGAATGGGGTTTCCTAATTCTTCTGTATTCATGTCTCCGGCCCTTGTATCCCTTCCAACGTTTAGCAACAATCCTTTGCGGCTCAGTGACTTTCCAAGTAGTCGCTTTCAAAACAGAAGTTTCTTTGACCGGACGAACAAAACCTTCTGGGTAAATATTTTGATTTTGGAGCAGGAACGGAAGCTACAAGAAAAACAATAGCAATTCAATATCAAATATAATTCTTACATAGAATGCTTGCATGCCCTTATTCCTATATCTTGAACTATTTCTGTATTTTGTAGATGTCTTCTTGAAATATTTCAAGAGAATTATAAATACAAATTCTATATTCAATATAAGAGACTCTGAAATTAAGTTACAATACCCACTGCTTTGACCACAAGGATGTGAATGGCTCAACTATTTGTATTGTTCATCCCAGACTAGAGAATACTGAAATATAAAGCATGCACACTCATTACAACAATAGTGTCAAATAAAAAAAAAAAACAGAACAAATTTCCATATAATAAAAATAATACTGTGACCAATCAATATTTAAAAAAATTGAGTACCCTAATTACAGCTTAGACAAGAAGACCACGTCACTCCAGCTGAGTACCAGAGTGAGGAAGAACAGTAAGAAATGTACAGAGATATACAGGGAGTTCAATGAGACAGAAAGATCTAGTGGTAAAAGTTACATTCTGGGAGTGAAAGGTGGACGTACAGGAAAGTGAAGAAGTCCAAAAAATTGAAAAGGCACCACAGGAAAAGAGCTAAAAAGAGCAAAAACGAACCACAAAAGGAACCAGGCACACCTACTCACCTTCACTGGAAAAACCTTGTACTGAATGACAGAGCGAAGGTAATGTGATCGATGGACCTTAAGTGCATCTTTTGAATTAGATATGGAAATGGATAGTAGGAGGACCTGAATTGGTTTTCCTGACCTTCTAAATACATTTAGGTCTCCAAGAGCACAGCCAACTATTACAGTGAGGCCTGAGAGTTAGACACCAACTCCAAAAGAATAAGTTTGTAAATTTTAGAAATGTTCCCTGAAGTTGATGAGTGAAGAAAACTGGTTTTCACCCAGTGTCTAATCTGGGCATGATGTAAGTGTTTAGCTATCTCACTAAATGGAAATCTTGTTTACATTGTGTAAAGGAGTAAACAGTACCCCCTGCAACTTATTGATGATGAACCTACAGCCCACTCCTTCTGCCATTTGTCAAAGGGGCTTTATAGGAAGCTGAACTAAAATCAGAATTAGAATGGATTGGCAAATCACGACGGAAAGATAGAGAGACCTAGCCTCACTGCAACATTGTCCCAAACCATTTGCCCAGTCTTCACTGGTGTGCCAAGGTATATATAGGGTGAGGCATAGCCCCTTTCTCATCCGGGTGACATGCCACAGTTGCCTCCCCATAATTGCCTTTTCTTGGTGCAGTTACAGTTGTATGGCTCTGTTTTGGACTAGTTAATAGCTACTCACATTTGAGCTGCACAATAGTAGGCAGAGAAATCGGACAGTGCTGCCCCTACCCTCAGTTTGGTGCGCTGTAGCAGTTTCATTGTGACACTAGCCTTTGCACCCTTCCACGTGAAGTGGGAAATACGATGCTACAGTGTATTAAAGAAATACGTTTCCACTCTCACCAGAAGTCCCTGAAATAGATACAACACCCTTGGAGGAACATTCACCTTGACATCAATTCTTCCTAACCAACAGAAAAGAGAGAGGCCACCTCACTAAATCTTCATGGATTCCTAGAATGGAAGGAGGGGTAATTAGCCTCAACCAAATGCTGTACATTCAGTTGAAGGTTTTTGTGCTGGAAGGCTGTCACAGTTACCCATCAATATCTTAAGAACATTGGGGCCTACACACGTCTTTTAGTCACCAAGTCAAAGGTTTTTTTGGCATCAAGGGATACCAATAATGCCAGAACCTTCTTCCTGTGGGCCTTTTTGACCAGGTGCACAATATACTGAATGTTATTGTGGTCCTGCCTCTCCTTGACAAATCCTGATTGATTAGGATGGATTAAATCAAGAACCAATCTTTTAACACTGGTCACTAGAACTTTCTTAAAAATCTTGACGTCCACGTTAAGAAAAGCAATCAGACTTTAGGAGGCACAGCTCTCAGGGGCATCTCAGAAATGGAGTGACCTTTTCAGCTGTTGCAGAGTGATTATACAAACAGGTCAATTTGGTGGTCACATAACGACCCAAAACCTTATCAAATTTACTCATATAAGGTATTTGGGGTTTGCTAGACTTTATGTTGCAGATGGCTGGGCGCACTTTGTCTTCAGTGATGGGAGTATCTAAAGCATCGTCTTGTTCTCAGGGATTTTGGCCCAGTGTGCCCATCTACTATATTTCCTTTGAGCATCCCGTGAATAGTATTAATCGAAATAGAGTACCTCATAAAATTTACTAAATATCTTGTTTTGGTGAATAAGTGAGCACACAAGTATGAGCAGAATTCCTGGATAGTGGCCCTCTCAACCTTCTCTCTCAGCTGACTGGCCAGGTGTGTCACATTTATGACTCATTTCAAAAGACTGTTTGATGTATAATAAGGTGAGTTCCATTCTGCTAGTGGATATTGCTCTTAATTAGCCCGTAAGCGTTATCATTTCCCTCAACAGCTGGAGAGATGGCTTTGGGCGATATTTTGCCTCAGTCTCTTTAATGTCCATTTCTTGTCTACGTATCTCCAGTGCACGTAGCCTTTGCAGCCTTGCCATTATTGAAATTAATTTGCCCATAAGAACTGGCTTAGAGGTGTCCCAGACAGAGTGGAGAAGACACCCCTTCATCATTGAGGTCAAAGTATTCAGAAATATATGATGCTATTTCCAGTCATGAAATTGGATTCCTCACAAGTGAAAGGTTCAAGTGCCATCTGCACCTGCAACTTGGAGTAGCTCCAATGTCCATTTCAAATGTGACTGGGGCATGATCAAATAGATATATCATGCCAATTTTGTATTTGTGTGCTAGAGGTACTGGGGATACAAGAAAGATCAATGCGAAGAAGTCGAAACTCTTGCCTGCCCATAGTATTCTCAGCAGATATCTGTCAAGCCAGCTGCTGCCAGCACACTTCAGTTTCTGAGATAGCACACTGGTAGCACCTCCACTCTACCCTAGATCTATCCAATTTCCTATCCCATATCCCTTAAAAGCCCCCTGTGTGGATAATGTCCTCCTCTGCAAAACTGGTGGGTTGGTGCATAAATTACAAACGAAAGGCTTCCTGGATGACATTAGGGGAGTAAATCATCACCAGTGTCACCTGGGAGCCCCCAGGAAACCTTTAACCAACAGGAAGTTTCCTTCCTGAACTTTAAGGTCCCCAGTATAATAAGGAGAGAGGAATATAGCTGCCCCATTGTGCTTCGAGTTTCTTGAAAAGTATTCTCTCTCTAGGCATAATCAATGCCTCATTCTCAACTGGTCCCTACAGTTCTGGCCTGTCTCCTATAAGCAAAGGGAATCAGGATGTTGCTGAAGTAGGTCCGTCCACACAGACAACCTTTTCAAATGACTTTATCCATGGATGAAAGGCAAACAGACGAAACTGTTTTTTAGTCCAGAGTTAGGCAATTGTCCACTTCCCACCAATGTACACAGCAATGGCAAATCAGACCAGACAGAGTCCTGCCAGCTGCCCTTAATAGCGATTCTCACGTGGGTACCCTCCCTATTTCTATTCCCTCCCCAAAAAGCCAATCCCAACTTGTAGAACTTGAAAAACAATCAACATCAATATGTTTCAAAACCAAATAACCTATAACCCACCACAGACGTAATCGACCTCTCAAAAACGAGTCACTAAATATTTGGATTTGGCTGCTTTACAGTGGGTCAGACTTAGACATGGATAAAGAAATGATACAACATCTTCCCCACTCAATAATTAGTTCCAGATGGATGGGTGGAATAAAAACACAGGTACCACTCGTCTGCCCCAGGCCCTCTTTACTTTAAACCCTCCCTCCTCACCCCCCAACCATATGCAGGGTAGCCAGAGAGAGCATAATAGAGCCTCCTGGAACATTTTAATTAGGTGTAAACAAAACAGAACCTCAAGCAAAAATATTGACAAATCCCTCCCAGACCTCCATCTCCAAAGAGTTATCATCTAGGTTATTCATGTGGCTCTAAAAGCTGCTTATCCTTTGCCTTGTCAGAGCTCTTATCTCTTCCTTTGGTTTCGTGCTGCCTTTGCGATCTAGTTATATACCAGGGAGGCTTATCATGTAGTGCTTCCTGTAGAAAGGAAGCAGCTACCTCTTGATCAGTGAAGTGGTAGGTTTTGTTTCTCAAAGGTCATCCCATAGGTAAAAGTCCACTTACAGTAAATTCTTTGCTTTTTTCAGATGGTCTAAAAGAGTTTCTCTTCTGTAATATGGCCATCGAAACATCCTGAAATAGCTGGGATGAGGTGCTGTCAAATGAAATATGTTTGGACTGCGTAGTCCTTAAAACAGTTTCCTTTTTGAAAAAAGCAACAGAATTATAAAAGGTTTTCTCGGAAACAATGGTCATGAGCTAGCTTCCACAGGCCAACTGTTAGACTTGGCCCTTTTTGCAGGGTCATCCCTGAACTTTTTGCCTTCCTCCTAGTATTTTTTCTGACCTGGTGTTGGTGGTTTTAGGACTCTGGGCACTTTATCACTGCCGTCCAGTGTTAAAGTGCATGTGCTCTCTATGGTAAACGTGGTAAGATTGGTCTACACCTGTTTGGCGTATTTAATTTACCCATCAGTCCCCTGTAAAGTGGAATCTCATATACCTGGGGCCAGTAAATTAATTGCTACTGGTGGGCTTGCAGCGCTGCTTGCGCCACCCACCAAAGTAGCCTTTCAAACCTGTCTCAGGCCTCTGCCATTGCAGGGCCTGCGCACGCAGTTTACGGCCGCTGTGACGTGGCACATAAAGTGGGTGCCACGTCTGTGACTCCCCTTTTACTACATATCAGTCACCCATAAGGTAGGCCCTAGCTAGCCCTATGGGCAGGGTGCAATGTAGGTAAAAGGTAGGACATGTGCCTTAACTGTGTGGCATGTCCTGGTAGTGACAAACAGCCATTTTGGTTTCTCACTACTGTGAGGCTGCCCTCTCATAGGAATGCATTGGGGATTCCCTGATATGTGTTTCAGTGGTAATTCTGACATGAGAGGAGTAGCATGATCAAGTCTGGTATGTTTGGAATAGTGGTAATAAATGCTGCGTAATGGTGTACGCAGATTTATTATCACTATTTTAGAAATGCCACTTTTAGAAGTGGGCATTTCTGTGTGCTATGTGTCTTTGTGGCTGCCTGATGTGTATTGCATGTCTGGCTCTGGTGTGACAGGGGCTGGGGAGGTGCAGTGGCTCCAGAGGGGCTGGGTGAGTCAGTGCTAGGCTGAATAGGCCTGATCTGCATTTGGAGTAGTGGGAGGAGTAGCACCTGGGCCTGAATAGGACTGTGCCTGCCTTACAGAATGCTGGCTCCGCCCCCCTGTGGTGTGTCTGGGGCCAGAGCCTACACTGACAAAGGAGGATGTTTGGGCACATGAAAAGGTGAATGCAAGTACCCCCCATACTGGTTTGGAGCGGGCACAGAGCCCTGTGCCAGGGTGAGAACAAAGACATTTGCAATATAAATATTGGGGCTGTGACCCCATGTCTGTTGGAACTAACTGAGATTGGAAGAGCACTCTGCCAGGAGGAACCACCGTGGGACCCAGCTGCTGCCTAAGGGGGGTGGAGGGGCTGCCCTCTGCTGGGAGGCCTTGCGTGCTGGCCTGCCTGTGCCCAGCTCTGCCCACGAAGATTACTGGCGAGAGCGCTGCCTGACAGGTGGGGCACTTCATACTTATCTTATTGCCCTGGACCTGGGCTTGGAGCGCTGCTGGATTCCTGCCCGTGTACTCTGGCTTTACTTGGGAAAGTTCTAGTGCCTGCACTGTGTTGTAGGAACTACTGGTGCTCATACCTTGTTCTGCCATGTCTGCGTGCTTTTTCACGTTGTTTGACAAGTGGAGAGAGACCTGGTGCGTGTATGCTGAGTCGCACCAGCCTGGGGCTTTCACATGGCCTTTGTGGCCAGATAGCTGTGTGCCCGTTTTTCTGCTGCACCTCTCGTCGTGCCACAGCTACAGCAGCAGCTGCAAAGAAGGGCGCCGAGTCGCCGGAGAAAAGTCCCGACCCTGGGAGCTTCCTGGAACCTCGCTTCCCCCCGCCTTCTCCCTGCCAGCTGAGTCCGTGATCGGAAGGGCGGGGCCAGAGAAGAGTTGCCGGGCCCGATCAGGTCAGGGTGAACTGCATCCAGGCAGGAGTCCCCGGTAGCCTGACACTGCCCGGTGCCCGAGGGAGAGTAAGGCTGGGATCCAGCCGCAGCAACCGGGGCTAGAGGAGGGAAGTGGCCTTCCCAGCAGCAGCGGCAACGCCCAGCCGCCCCCCCGGAAGCTGCTGGTGCATCGCAGCCCCAGTCACACTGGACTGGCGTGCATCCCGCGACGGAGCAGAAGTCAGGCGGCTGTTGCCTGGTTGTGGGCGGGCCCACGGCCACGAGCAGCCAGCGGGGAAGGGAAGCCGACAGAGGCTTTGCTCCGTGTTCTGAAGCCCGCCTGGGAATTTCGACTCGCCCGGAGTGAGGGTGAGTCCAAAGAGCTGACTGGAGGGGAATCAGTACCTCCCCTTGTCTACACGGAGGCAGCCGCACCGCGCAGTAGCAGGTGGCTGCTTTCGGCCATCTCTTTGTCTTGCGGGGGGACCAAGTGAGGTCTCCCTGTCCTAATGGGCATTGCGCTGCCTTTTTGGGGAGTATTGCGGGGACTACCCCGACATTGAGTGCACGAGACCCAGAGAGGTCTCCCACATAGTCTGCTGGCCAGCAGCTGCACCGCGTCACTCGCAGCAGCTGCCGATTTGGGGCACTATTGGGGGCTTCTGGTTGCGCCTGTGAACCTTGCGGGGTGAGCCCAGACGGGGCCCCAGGTTCCACATTCCCGCATTCCCTGTGGTAGGAGGGCGAGTGGCCCAGAAACCTATGCAGGGAAAGACTGTGGCCCTTGCTTTTATGGTGGGCATAAGGCTCCTAATGGGGGGCAGGATGTATTTATGATATGTATGCCCAGCTTAAAGTGGGCTAAGGTGCACGGATGATTATAAGCATATGGAGCTATACTAAGTACAGCTGTTATGTTTATGCAGGAGAGGTGCTCATAATATGTGTACTGGGGCCAATGTTTGTGACTACGACATGTGCGCTGTCACTGATGGTTTATGCCAAGAGGTGGTGTGCTCAGTGCACCCTTACCAGTAGTTACTGGTTGTTTTCACTAACTGTGTTATTATGGTTATGACAGTGGCCCGATTGGCCCTGTAGTGTATATAATCCCCTGTAAAGTAATACCTAGTGCCAGGTGGCACAGTGTACATATGTGATTACGTTCTAATGTGTTTTATGAGTAATACAAAGGCTATGTTTATATGACCTTGTGTCGAGTTTCTTTTTGTGGTGTGCCTAATGTGTCGCTGCTGTGTGTGTGTGTGTTGCACAAACGCTTTACACATTGCCTCTGGGATAAGCTTAGGCACTTGCCCTAGCCAACCAGAAATCCCATTTCTAACACCAACCGTGTGGACTTTGTCCAACCAAACCGCTTCATGACCATCCCCCAGAACTGAAGGGAACAGATTCACACAAAGGCCTCAAGGTCCGGGCCTACACTGAGCTCCATACATTCCACCAGACACTTACTCTGATATTTACTTTTCATAAGAAGTTTCCGAATTCCTTACATCTTCCTCAGGGCGCCCAGGTCTGGTTCTTGCGAACTCACTGACCTATACACCTGCTCCAACTTGGCTTCTATTTCCAGCACCCTCTACCCCAAGGAGCCAAAATCTTTTTGTAAGTTTTCCAGCTTGGGGGCCAATTTGCCATGGAGTGCTTGTTGGCCTTTATTCAGGTCTCGGTTTATTTCGTCTTTGAGCTCCTTTTTAAAATTCGCCAGTCCCTTCATCAGTTTTGATTTGGTGAGGAACATGGGTGACATTTGCGAGTCAGCTCACACTAAGACCCTTTCTCGACATACTGTGCTTTGTGGGGCTCGTTATAAGCCTAGCAGATCTGTCTGTATATATTTGTTAGGTGGGATTCATGGCAAAAGCACCATCCTGTATGAACCAGACACATGCATGGGACCAGGTCAATGCACCAGTGGCAGCTAGTGCTAATCCCAGGCCAGCACTGTCACTCTCGTCTAGGAACAGCCTCCGATTTCCCATGGGGTGTCAATGTCCAGATGTTTGAGTGTTCTATACTTAAATCATGTGGGCCGTACATATGCTGTAGAAGTTCTTCTTTAGATCAGTCCCCCTCAGTGAATGGTCTCCTGCCCTACGCCAAGGAAGAGTCACTCTTCTAGTCTGAAACCCAAAGAAACCCACTCCCCTGGTGTCAAGATCCTACTAAAATGCCTCTGGATATGGCCGCTGCCTTTAATTTACATATACTGGAAAGCTTATGGGCCTTACTCCAGACTCCTCAATTCTCAAGGTCTCACATCCATGTGCCTCACCTTGCCTCCTGCACTCCATGTGACATACCACAGTCTAGCTGGACGGGTGCATGGCGGCCAGAGAATAACTCTCCTTTCCAGGCCGACAACACCCCCGGATGGACAACATGGCCACAACTCTACAGTGTGTCAGTAGGGGCCACCTTGGAGTTAGAATTCCTGTCCCTGGGTGCACCACTCACTCAGGTCTCCAGGGTTGTTGGATCAGAGAATGTTCCAATTTCCCCGGATCTGCCCTCTATACTAGTCACTTTCTCACCATCTGTATTCCATTGTTGGCAGGGTGCCTAATAGCTGTCGACAGGTTGCCATATCACAGGAGTGCAAGCGGAGCAGGCTACCAGCGCAACTCAGTAGCAACGTAGCATCTTGTTTCTCCCGCTTGTCTACTTTGGATTCTTGCCATTGTAGTGAATGTTTGTCTGTCCCCAATACATGTAATTCAAGACAAAAACGTTTGCCTGATTTTAAGATGCCACTTTGGGAAGCCAATGTATCATTTAAAAAAGTAATTACAAGATAAAAACCCAAATCCCAGTTCCTCAGTTACAATAGTGAGCCAGTGGATCCAGGAGGAGTACCAGCACTGACTAAATACTGGCCCCTACAACATACAGTGGGTGTTAGCCCACTTTAAGAACCAGTGTTCCCCAGTTTAAACTTTGACCTTAGAAGATCAAGTGGAGAAGTGAATGCTCTCCAGTAGGAAAGTGTCCAATACCCACTGCATGCCACAAAAGTACCCAATCTTGGTACTATCATTAACTGGGAAATGGAACTCTGACTTCTGACCATTTACTTGGCACCCTACATGCATCCATTTTATGTGGATGAAAGTTCCATTTAATTTTTAGGTAGTGGGTTTTGGGGTGTACAAAACTTATTGAGCGTGAACCTCAGCTGGAACCCACTGATTTGTCCCATCCCACTGAGTTGTTCCACCCCATTAAATAAAGGGCCACTAAGAAATGTAGACCATAGGTTACATTACAACATTTTGCCTACCACATTTGTTCAAGTGATTGTAGACTAGGAACAAAACTGTGGTAAAATAACTATGATTCAAATTTTTTTATTAAAGCAAAAATCTCAAGAACCTCCTTATAAATAGGTGCTCATGCTATTTTAATTGCAGAATGTAAGAAACTGGGTGATTGGTTGAGAGGAGGGGAAGCCCCATTTAAACAACAGCCAAAATCCTTGTCAGGCTGAACCACAAAATTCACTAAATTAACCTGTGCTTAACCCAGGCATAACGCAGAGGCAATGTTTAAAGTATTTATGCAGAACCCAAACAGTAATAAAGTGCAAACACCACAAGAAAAATCCCAAACCAATTTACAAAAATAGGAGTAAGTTTTAATAAATAAAATGATACCAGAATGAACAAAATTCAATTAGTAGTACCAGAGATATTCATTTTTAATGGTTTTAGTAAAAATAGCACCAAGAAGCAGAAAGCGCCACTCGTGGTTATCTGGTCGCACTAGACTGAGAGAAAGTCACAAGTTTAGGTCTACTGCAATAGAGCGCTAGCCGCATTCAGGGACCAATTAGTCCAGCTGAAGAGTTACCTTCTGAAGTCTGGTGCGAAGAGCTCCATTCGCATTAGAGGCAGCTGTGAGGAGGAGGCTTTCTGCACGAGAAGCAGGTCAAGCCGCGCAGACTCTTGTTGCTGTAGTGTGAAGAGCTGTTTGTTACTGGCGCTTCGCCGGTTGTTCCTGAAGCTTCACATTGGTTGATCATTGTGGACGCTCCAAGCAAAGTGCAGGTCTTGAGTTGCCCGTCGTCATCGATGGTCGCTGTTGGCACGAAGAGCAGGTCCACTGGAGCTTTGCGTTTGTGGACCTCACAGGCGGTCAATTCTCAGCACAAAAAGGTAACTACGTTGTCATGAGGATCCCAAACTTCATGATTTTTACTTTTTCTTGAGGAGGAGTTTTCACTGATGCCAGCCAAGGGTCCAGGACCTGGGGGGCAACTCTTTGGGATCAGGACTCACTCCAGCAGAGGCAAGCAGCAGGGCTCAGGCAAGTCCAGTTGGTGCTGGTCAACTGGGCATTTGCAGGGAGTCCTCTGGAAGCTTGCTGTGTCCCTGTAGCTCACAAAGCAGGTCATACAACTGACCCTTGGAGTCACTATGGGTAGCCTAGGAATCAAGGCAAGGAGGTCCAATATTCCTTCTTCAGACAGCAAGGCAGTCCTTTCAACAGCAGGGCAGTCCTTCTTCTGAATCTTCCACAGGTCCAGGTGTGTTCTGAAGAGTTGTTCTGAGGGCCCTGTTTTTATACCCGTGGTTTTGGTCAGATCTCCCTCTTCCTTTGGGTTTTGCTCCAAACTTCCTAGGGTGACACAAATAAGTGTTGTGGGGTCACTTTGTGTGTGCTGCAGGCAGAGCCCTTTGAAGTGTAATCAAGGCAGGGAACAGATCCTCCATCCTGCCAGGAAGACCCACTCCCCTCATAGCTTTCATTGCTCCCATGTCTGGAAGCAATACAAAACCCCTCAACAGCAGAGACATTCACAGCCATGTGACCTAGAACACTGGCAGAAAAGCACAGTTGGTTTGGAAAAGAAAATGCCAACTTACTAAAACTGGCATTTTCAAACTTGTAACTTAAAATCAGACTTCATTGTTAAAAAGGATTTTAAATTACAAATAATTTGAGGGTAAACACCATATCTCTATCTGCTCCCAATCTGAAGTAATGTAAAAGGTGGTTCCCACAGGGGAAGTGTGGCCCTTGACTTCCACAGCAATAGAGGCAGAACAAGATAGAAAACCCCCCGAAGGAGTGGGTATTTAATTATGCGTTTAGTGCATGTATTTCCTTATAACCTCAGTCATGGATATATACATTGATAACATAACAATTATTATGCATTACTCATATCTTAAAGATAAGGTGCTCCTAAAAAGTGACGGCGCAGTGAGAGTGATTATTGGTGAAAAAGTGCATACATGCTTTGTACAGAGATGTATACATGTGGCTGACAGGGATAGTAGAGTGTTTAGGGTCAATATTTGGCAAGAACGTATTGATATCCACGATCAAATTAAAAGACACAGTCCATATATGTTGTTTCGTCGACATTTCGACCCATGAGGTTAAATGTTTAGGGTCATCATCAGGACGTAAAATATACTGGAAGCACAAAAATCGGGTGTAGTGCTGGATGTCTGTGACATCAGAAGATGAGCTCCTTCTTAGAATATGTGCGGTGCCCTCCTATAGTCAACTTGTAGATTTGAAATGCAAAACTTGGTTGGCTGAGTCATCCAAAATGATGTGTCTTGACTCAATTCATCACACTTCCATGACAGCTATTATTGTTTGATAAAGCTGCTCCGGCCCAGTTCCAATTCCAAGAACTGGGCCCCTAAGGGTTCAGCAAAGGAAGGCAGAGGAAAGTTAAAATCTGGGGTGACCCTACAGAAAGGCCCGGGTTCAACCCAGACCCTTGTGGCATAAGTGCTATAAAACAGTTTGAGATTCTACCTGGACACAAGAGAGTTACAGAATAGTATGTTATTGTGTAGCATTTGTTATTTTATCATCTGTTAGTTTCTAAATTAAATTACAAAACAAATTAACATTCTTTTTTTTTTTAAATATAGTCTAGCTGGATACTGAGTATATTATGTTGTTACTGTGCAACATCGTATCAGTTTCAAACTGCAGCAAACTGTCTTTTCTGTGCATCTCCCTAGAATTTTCACCTTTTTATGGATTTATTTTGCTGATATTGGTTTTCTGTGCACTATACACAGCCATTCGTTGTCACATCCAAATGTTTTTGCACCCAATTTATTTAATTATTTAACTTTGCAGTAAGGCCATGGCAAATTGGAGCAAGAAATGCGCTAATGGCATGTAAGTTAAACTGAAGCAATGCTAGTTTTAGCCCAGGGTAATGTGTAAAAAGAATTACCTGGATACTTCAAATACAGGAGCACGTAAGGTTGGAGCAGATTACGGTTCAAACCATGCAAATGAAAACACATGTGGGGCTGAAACTTGCACATGGAAGTGCAGCAGTGTGCCCTATGCATGCAGGAATTCCCATATGCATTTCTTACTGCGCAGCTCTTTGGTTTGCTACTGTTTGAGATAACAGTTTCTGATTGGTCTACGAGGTGGTCCCTGTGCTGACGTAAGCTGCAGATAGGAGCCATACCAATACATCTGTGTGATCAGAAGGTGCAGAAGTAACCTGCGTCACGTACCACAAGTACATGTATTACCTTTGGGGCAATCAGAGCGGGTTTGGCCTTTTTCAATTGAGAGAATTGCTGAACATTAGCTGTTGCAAGGGGCGGGCCAACGAGCACTGGAATCAGGAGAGCTGCAGACCCCCTGGGAAGGATTGGTTTTATTCTTTTCTCTGAAATAAAGTGAAAACTATTACACTGTGTATAGGTATCACATGACATTCTGAATGTGTTCACTCAAACGAAACATATTCTCCGTTTTTAAATCACCAAAATAATGTTGAGGTATGTCAATTTGTGGAATGCCACACGAACCTCAAGGCTGCTTCGGTAAATTCACCAACCAACCAAAGTGCCATGCTAAATAAACATCACCTGACATGTCTGGAGTGTGAAACATCAAGAGATAAAAATAAACTAGAACGTTGTTTTCCAAAGTCAAACTATGCAGAATCTCAAGTGACTCACAACCTTAAACATATCAGGGAAAAGGGTTTTATAACTGAATTTACCCACTTTTCTAGAAGATGTGTAAGCTAGGAATACGTGCTACGTAGCTGTGCATTCGAGTTTATACCTACAAAAGTAGCTCCAATTCACCAGTGGCGGCTGATACAAGTAATAAGTGGTAAGGCGGGGGTACGGGTGCGTAGGGAGGTGGTGTGTGGTGGAGAGGGCGCGGAGGGTTAATACTAGATAAAAAATAGACTTACCTTACGCTGCCAGCCGCCTCGGTGCTTCTCTGTTTCCGGCACAGGCTCCCAGAGTCCCCACCCAATCCTGATGCTGCTCTCATGCTAAGTATATCAAGCATGAGAGCAGTGTGGGGATTGGTCTGAGCAGGCTGCTTTGATGCTCGGTCAGGGACAGGAAGCCTGAGTCTTTTCGCCACCCGGCTGTGCAGCACAGCTCGGGTGAAGAAACGAGTGCGCATGTCAGTTTTGGCCAAACTGACATGCGCACTTAAGTGCACCTACCACTCCTCCCAGTTAACCTGGGCCCGCCCCGCTCTATGCTCGCGTCGGCTGCTAGACAGCGAAAAATAAAATGATAATAAAATTGTTTTATTATTATTTTTTGTTTTTCGTTTTCTGGCTTTTTGCAGGGAGGGCGATGCTCCTAGGCCATAGCGGAGGAGCTGCCGCTGCAAGTCACACTACATGAGATAAAGAACCCATTCCTAAACTTCTAGAACCTGACTCTTAGTGAATTATAGCTTTCCAGAGTTGCTTTCTTACTTAGTTGCTCAATGAGGGTACATGCACAAAACATGCTTCTGTTAATAGGGCTCCTTATGTTCACACTGGTCAATTGTCCAGAATTATCTTTATTTTAAACGTGTTTGTAAATATCCAGTTAGAGTTCCTTCCACCCTAGGTAATTACATGTACATTCCAATTACACCTACTACTAACATGGGATTGAAAGAATAGCAGCTTACATCAGTAATACCTCATCCACAAAGATGCCATTGTTGTCAAAGCAGTGCTGGGAGACACTGCCCCTGTCTGCCCCAGGCCCCTCAAGTGCCACCTTGAAGATTTTCAAGTATTATTTAAGTCCCACCCGCAGAGGTCCACTGAGCCCCAGGATGAGTTCAGCCGGATACTCAGAGTGCTTTTTAGGTCGAGCTTTAGAGGCAGCGCGTATGCGCTGCTCACTCTGCGTGGTATGCAGTAGTCCGGTATAGGGAGACAAGCTGCCCTCACTCTCCGCCCATATTTTTCATTGGCTTCTGTGTTTGTCCTTCGTAAATTCTGTCTTCTGATTGATAATGAGGCTTGTTAGTCCCGCCTTATTATGCCATGTCGTCATTTGTATCCTTCCATTGCTACTGGCCCCTTTACTTCGAGTGATACTCTGTACGGACGTGTTATTTAGAGCAAATGCGAGTCCTATTGCATTGCAAATGCTTTTTTTTCCGTAGGAACCAAGGCAGTTAGTTACACGAGTGGATCTGCGTTACTGCGCAAACAAAAATGAAGTGCTCGATCTCTCACTGAGCCTGCGCAGGTAGGCAGTGTCTCGATAAGCTTTAACAGATGTTCCGGTCTCCCAAAACCCAGGAAGGCTCGTAATTCTGGTCCTTTCAAAAACTCCCGCCGGCACGGGTATTGGAGTTTAACCCTCCAGCTTGTGTTCCGGGCCTCAGAGTGGTCCTTGATCGCACGAATATTTATGCTACTGCTGATCCGTGCTCGGTTTGTGCCTATTCTCCTAACCTAATCCTCAGAATCTAAGGCCATAAAATAAACTTAAAGTTATAATCCGCAAGGACAGGCAGAACGAGCTTGAGGCTAAATTAGTCAGTCTTCCTTGTCCAGCCTCTGGTGCGGTTATTAACTTGCTTTTTGTTTGATTTTGCACAATGTATCTCATGTGTGAATGTGCACTCCTTGTAACTTTTCGCAGTTCCGACACTCCCTTCTACTCCCCCTTTTGTCCCTACGCTATGCAACTCCTTTTAACCTCGCTGCTGAATACGTATGGTGATTTCTGCTTCACAAATTGTTAGCCGTGCATTTTGTTTGTATAACTTTGTACATACTACATAACGTTTATTGTTCACTTTTCTGTTGACCATGAGAGTCTGGATAACATTATATGAAACCTCAAATACACAGAGTTATTTAAAATACATTATTTTCATTTTATATCTGACGAAACATAAGACTGTCATTTTTCATTATTCGTTATGGAAAGCGATACCGCAAAAAGGATCTTGACATTTGCCTGTAAAGAGCACTCTAAGACTGTAATGGAAACTGAAGCGTTTGTAGTTTGCCCATTAAAGTACGTGCAGACTATATTTTTACTTTTAATGGGTAAATCCATATTTCCTATAATAGAAAGTAGACTTCACAACACAATGTATTTAATTTAAAATGTTGACTCCAATCTACTTGTGTATGGAGAATGGACAGGGGCTTTACAAAAACTCTCCTCAGCCACCTAGCTGCAACTCACTCCGGGATCCTATGTTGCCAATAATTGCTTCCCCTCATGGGCACAGGGTGGCTGGACTGCGCCCTCTTGGGGCACTGGGTGATTGGACTGCGCCCTCTTGGGGCACGGGGTGACTGGACTGCGCCCTCTTGGGGCACGGGGTGACTGACTGCGCCCTCTTGGGGCACGGGGTGACTGGACTACTCCCTCTTGGGGCACATGGTGATTTGGCTGTGTCTTTCCATACATTTGAATGTGGCTGTCTATCTATCCGTTTTTGTTGGTGGTTGATGGGCTGCAGATTCTGTTTTATTCCAACTCAGGTGATCGGCGTTGCATGCAAAATGCGTGTATCTCCATCCATAGGGCAAGATCTCTTGATGTATCTGGACTCTACATCTAAATGTAGGTGTCCGGGGTCTGCATCAGGAATGACAGTGCCTCGCGCCCGCCAGCAGACTGTAGACACTCCTCTTTCCGATATGTGCTTCAGTGATTGGACAGCCAGGCTGGTCTGTGGTGTGTGCCCACCAGTACATAGCTGTATCCTCTGCTGTGTTCACTAATCATGCAGGCGTTAAGGAATCGTCTGTGTGCAGCCAGGATTCCTGTGAACTTCCAGTTTTAAAGCTATTGTGTCTGTCGAGCCCCAGTGCTGAGCTCTTCCTTCGGCCACTAGCCGCTCTTAAACCCGCGGGAGCGCTCTCTGTAAAGGAAGAAATCCCATAGATCTGGCTTCCAGCCAAGGCGCGCCATTCAGAGCCACCTTGAAACTCCTCAAGGTTGTTTATCACATGTAATGTGCAGTGGGTGCTCTGGATCTTTGGGGGTTCACATCCTCGGTTCCACCCCTTTCATCCAGCATCGGCTGCACACAGATTTGGACTGTGTTCAGTTCCTTGGGGGTATAAAGTAAGGTCTTAAAACTGTTTCCTGTTCGCACAATTCGTATCACACAGACATGTTGTACATACCACGATTTCAAATATTTAGATGTCCCCAAGTGTCATGAGTGTGACCTCGAGTAGAGCATGGTGGGGAAGTGAGTGGTGGTACTTGATCTAAAAGTCTGCTGGGCTGGCTATTGTAATTTAACTGTACTTTATCGTAATTCCTAAGATGCAAGATGATAATGTTTTTATCCATAAAATGCTCCTAAGGGCACATATTAAGCACACAGCACTTTATGTGCATTGCCCATTGTGCTTGTGACTGGACTGAAATGCACTTTATTATACCCCATTGCGATGAACTGTGATAATGTTTCTTGTTTTTAGTATGCTTTTATGGTTGTACTTTTAACTGAATAAAGCTTGTTTTGACTTTGAGTCGTGGTTTGTACAACTTTACTCCAGTTGGGAAACTTGAGCAGATTTTAGGCTTTGCACTGCAACAGTGGTGTAGCCACCAAAACTCGTACTGCCCCCTCCCCCTTTCTATGCCACTGCACTGCAACCATAACAGCAAGGCAACTGATTATTTCACAGAGGGATGAGGGAGGCTGTCCATGCCTTTCAGGTAATGTGTGATAAGGAGTGCAAGGCCAGAGTACATGTAATTATTAAAGACCCCATGCTGTGCATCCAAGGATTTTACAAGAACCAATGTTATGGGCAGTACATAATGTGAGGAGAGGTACAAACTGCACGTTACACCTTAAGAATCACGAATTCATAGAGTACACTACACACACGTCTGACTATGCAAAGGGGTGCCTGGATAAAAGGGGTCAGAGTACATTGCACACAACCTCTGGCTATGCAAAGTGGTGCCTGCTTAAAAGGTGTCAGAGTGCACAGCGCACAACCTCTGGCTGTGCAAAGCGGTGCCTGGGTAAAAGGTGCCTGAGTACACTGCATACAACCTCTGGCTATGCAAAGTGGTGCCTGGTTAAAAGGTGTCAGAGTACACTGCACACAACCTCTGGCTATGCAAAGTGGGCCTGCTTAAAAGGGTCAGAGTACACTGCGCACAACCTCTGGCTATGCAAAGCCGGGCCTTGGTAAAAGGTGTCAAAGTACACTGCACACAACCTCTGGCTGTGCAAAGTGGGGCCTGCTTAAAAGGGGTCAGAGTACATTGCACACAACCTCTGGCTATGCAAAGTGGTGCCTGCTTAAAAGGTGCCAGAGTACACAGCGCACAACCTCTGGCTGTGCAAAGCGGTGCCTGGGTAAAAGGTGCCCGAGTACACTGCATACAACCTCTGGCTATGCAAAGTGGGGCCTGCTTAAAAGGTGTCAGAGTACACTGCATACAACCTCTGCCTATGCAAAGTGGGGCCTGGGTAAAAGGTGTCGAAGTACACTGCATACAACCTCTGACAGTGCAAAGCGGTGCCTGGGTAAAAGGTGTCTGAGTACACTGTGCACAACCTCTGACTATGCAAACTGGGGCCTGGGTAAAAGGTGTCAGAGTACACTGCACACAACCTCTGGCTATGCAAAGCGGGACCTTGGTAAAAGGTGTCAGAGTACACTGCACACAACCTCTGATTATGCAAAGCGGGACCTTGATAAAAGTTGTCCGAGTACACTGCGCACAACCTCAGGCTATGCAAAGTGGGGCCTTGGTAAAAGGTGTCAGAGTACATGTGCACAACCTCAGGCTATGCAAAGTGGGGCCTTGGTAAAAGGTGTCAGAGTACATGTGCACAACCTCTGGCTATGCAAAGCGGTGCCAGGGTAAAAGGTGTCAGAGTACACTGCACACAACCTCTTGCTATGCAAAGCGGTGCCTGGGTGAAAGGTGTTAGAGTACACTGCACAAAACCTCTGGCTATGCAAAGCGGGGCCTTGGTAAAAGGTGCATCTTTGGTAACAATCTGCACTCTCCCTCCTTTATCCCACACCTGAATGGCATGGCCTTCGGGTGGTTTGGACTGGTGCACAGCCTTAGGACACACACAGCTCTCATTTTCTTTTTCCCCCATCAGCCCCAAAACCACGAGTCCCCAGAAGTGACCAGGCCGTGCTCACGGTGCTCAGGAAGGGGTCCTCGGTCACAGGCTGCTCCCAGTCCCCTCACTGCTCTTAACTTTAGGGTCGTTTGATGAATTGTCGTTAAATCTGGCACCCAGTTAACATGCCAGGCCCTGTCCTTGTATCTGCTGTTTAATGTAGATCCATCAAGGGAAGCAAAGTTAAAAGAGAGCCAATGAAAACCCACCCTGCATTCATACCATACCATACCATACCTAATAACATCTCAAATGATGTCATCAATTAACATCATTGATGAGACTGGTCACAACAGTGTGTGGACAAGGACAATGAGTGAGGTGGAGTGTGTCTGCACGAGACAGAAGCACAAGGAGTGATTGGAGGCCACACTCTGTACTCCCAGAACTGTGCAGTCGGTGAAAAGGGTGAAACCGCTGATAAGAAACCCCAAAAATAATGAGTTTGTGAGTGGCACAGCACATGGTCTTGGACTCCCGTTAACAGAGAGAACTGGGCAACGGTTGTGGCCAATCCCCTCCTCGTCTTAAGTGCAAAAGTAGGCAGGGCCTATACCTAATTCCTGCCCGGCAGACACCATCTACGAGCGGCTCTCTGGTCGTGTACTGTGGACTTCTCTGTCCCATCTTAGCCAGTAATGTGCGGCCTTTTACTGTATGCAGCAGCTTTAAGCCACGCCCCCGGCCTTTGGGCATATGGCCTGACCCATACGGTATACATTATATAGATAATGGACACTTTAGAAGGGGTACCCGAGTTCTTATACATAGGAACAAATGTGCTTATCCCCGTAATCAAACAATTCACTTAATAATGAGTGTGATCAGGAAGATGGTTTAGTGGTAACAATCCTTAAAGAAATGATTGTTTCCTTAAATAGACTTTATTGTGCTTAAAGTTTCACCAATATGTAAAATCACCTGCATCGATTCTTTATTGTTAAAGATGTTAAAAACGAATATAAAAAAATCATGAGCTATGTTTAGTAACAATTTAAAATATTGCGTGAAACGATTTGGGGGTTTGGAAATATCCTTTAAAATACAGTATTGTTGACAGGTGCTATGTGGGCAGCCCTAGACTTCCTTTTGTACAATATTCTGGAAGTGCCTTTGTTCTTTTATGCTAGTCCTAAAACTTCAAAGCAAAGCCTCTAATTAAAAGAACACAAATAATTTAATATCTGTTGAATGGATATGCATTTTTGTTTATACCATAGTCAAACCTTTCCTTTTTAGGTCGAGCTTTAGCGGCAGCGCGCATGCGCTGCTCGCTCTGCGAGGCATGCAGTAGTCCAGTATGGGGAGACAAGCTGCCCTCACTCTCCGCCCATATTTTTCATTGGCTTCTGTGTTTGTCCTTCATAAATTCTGTCTTCTGATTGATAATGAGGCTTGTTAGTCCCGCCTTATTATGCCATGTCATCATTTGTATCCTTCCGTTGCTACTGGCCCCTTTACTTCGAGTGATACACTGTACGTACGTGTTATTTAGAGCAAATGCGAGTCCTATTGCATTGCAAATGCTTTTTTTTCCGTAGGAACCAAGGCAGTTAGTCATGTTACACGCGTGGATCAGCGTTACTGCGCAAACAAAAATGAAGTGCTCAAGCTCTCACTGAGCCTGCACAGGTAGGCAGTGTCTCGATAAGCTTTCACAGATATTCCGGTCTCCCAAAACGCACGTGCAGATTGTCTGTTTCCGCGTCTCGCCTATCTTAGTTTTCGTGCATGCTCTTGAATTTCTGAGCTTTATACAGAGGCAGCTTACTGTCAATGCCCCAGTGCTCGTTTTACTCCTTTTCCCTTTACCTCGTTGGTGATTGTTTTTTTTTCTTGTTTATTTATTCATGCACAGAACCTCTTCATGTGCAGGAGGCTTCTTGAGGGCATCACGCCCCCTCCTCCACGCCTGTGTGAACCTGCCTAAGTCTGCCAGAGTGGAGGAGGATGCGCTGCCCGTAATACGTTGCAGTTCACCACAGGCTTTACAATGTTAAGATGGCTGCAGCTTTGATCTATACCTGCCTGTCGGAGAACACCCTGGGAGGCTCGAGCAGATCCGGGTGAATGTCACAAGGTAACACTAGATAAGTGTTTTAGGTGATTGTGCAAAGAGTGCCGAAGAGAAATTGCATGAGGTGCAGTTATGTCTCACGCTGGAGAGTTGTGCTCCGACCATTCTGTACTCTGCACTACTCTGGCTGCTGCTTCTCTCCAGGGGCAAATGGAACAGCTTCGCAGTAGCGGAGAAGGGCTGGGGATGAGCCGGTCCCGGGGACAAATACAAAAGCTTTCCATCCAGCGCCTCCATTGGCAGATACATGACAGCTGGAGCTGTGGCAAGGGAGGAAACCGTCATGTACCCTGTAGACTCTGTGAAGGTGAGCATGGGGTCAGGACGCTAATAAAGGGATCGTCTCCTAACAATACTTTCACCACTCTGCAAGCAATACCTCTCATCCCTTTGTGTTGTTTTTTGTTACTCCTAAATCTTGTAAATTCCCCAAGAAACCGTTGTTTCTACCATGGTATTCCGCAGTACAGTAGATCTTATAATGATCCTTCTGAGTATTTCAGGCTGCCATGGGGGGCACTTGCTTTGCGAGCAAACTACACTGTGTACTTACAAGAGAGTTACTATTCCCAATGCTGCTGCCCTCTGCTTCTGTTTGTGTGCACTTAATTGCCTCAGCATGCACAGATTGTGTTTTATTTAGTTCAAATACACTTTTCAGTTGCAAATGCACAGGATATTAGTTTGAAAAATAGCACCAGTTGTAGAGCCTGGAACACATATATCAGTGTCTTAATGGCTATTAATAAGATGCAATGTTATGTTTACAGTAAGGGCTATGTCTGTATTTTGTACATAATTGAATCGTTCCCTAGAGAAGGCGAAAGTTTGAACAAATAGACAGCAGCTATATAAATTGATAAATAAGGGGGGGAGGGTGTATTCATAAAGCATAGGCCAACCAAAACCCCGCCCGATCTGTTACCGCGAAGCAAAACCTTTGCTTGCACATTACATGGTATTGCGGCAGCACTCCCACAAGCAGGAATCTTTCCAATTAGATGGTCTAATATTACTCTCCTTTGTGGCCCTGGTGCATTCTGGTTCGAAGTCTATCTTTTTACAGCATTGTTAAGCTTTATGTCGACGATTGAAGGCCTGGAAACAATATCTACTGGGCTGCAGGCTGCAGTCCCCTAGTACTCTATTGTAGCAACTTGTTTACTTGATTTTATTTTTATTTTTCCTTGCTCCTTTTGTTAACCCATTGCCAGGGCTGGTATACTGTAAACCCATCTACCAATATGGCCGCCAATCGCACTTGTCAGCACTCTACCTTTCGCAGTGCTCCTGTGCCTAGTCCTTTCTTTATCTCCTGCGCCTACTCCTTTCATTATCTCAATGCACCATCGCCCACCGTATTTACATGCCGGTGTGAATTCGAACACTGCTGCTATTTAAGGCGCACACATTCACGGCTCATCCTTCACGCTCCTGCCATTCTCTTGGCATCCAGCCCCACCCCACATAGTTGGATCTCTAAATTCAGATATGGCTTTAACAACCCCCACCCCTTAATTTTAGGGCATTATTACCGTATTAATTTAACCAATCCTTCGATATTTGCCATTTTTCAGACAGCTGGTTCTCGATTGGAGACACACTGTTTCTCTTCCCCGCATCCCGGTGGAACCGCTACTGGCCTCCAGCTGCAGACAATCTGCTGCATGGCTAAATACTTCTAAGGCCCCAAAGGCGAGACCGATTGCATTGCAAATGCTTGTTAAATAAGGTACTGGAACTCATGGCCCTCTATGTAGGCCACAAATATGGGCGTGCTCAGGCCTGGCCTCCAGGATTTTATATGGTCTGCATGGCCACCGTTGCTGGAGTGGGGGCACAAACAGTGTCCATACGCACACTCCAACATCAGTGACTTAGACCCACTGCAGCCAGGATTCTAAGACATATGGACAGAATTCCTCCTGATGTCTTTGATTATTTGGGGCTATTTATCTCCACATCTATATTCAGGAGCCTGTCTGAGGCTCCACTGCTTCAGTGTCTCCCCAGCTAATCACCTACGTCACGTCCAGCCCCCACAATCAGACTGTAGAGCTGACAGGTGGGGCAGGAGCTTAAATAGATTTCATAAAAATGCAAGTCTAAGTCACTGGAGGAGTGATTAATAGTTTGTCCACCTCAGGATCCGCAAAATGTCACTGGCATGGGGGCCTGGTTTCAGTGTAGTAGCGATGGCTGGGTGACCTTAAGATGGCATTCATTGGGTACAGATAAGCCACTAAATGCTGTCTGGTGCTAAAAAGAGTCAAAACCCTTTCTAAGCAGACTCTTATAATCAATGGCCGTCCTACTAAAGAGGTCTAGACTGGATACTTTCAACAAGACGCAGGGGGCGGGGCGGACCTGTGCCATGGATGAAGATGAAAAAGAAACATGCTCTTGGAGGGCTTGACATACATTCCAGAAAGGAGACAGCAGAGACAGAATGCCTGGTGGGAGGGTGTAAGGGAAGGCTTACCCGGTAATCGGGGAGCTCAGCGTCACTTTGTCAGCCTACTCTTTTTTACAAATACAAAGTGAAACTGGGCATCACCAGAGACATCCCACCAGTTCCATCTCCCAAGCAACGTGCATGGTAGAGATGGCCGGAAACAAGGTGATACCTTGCAGTGGCCAGTCACTTCTCCTCACATCTACTTCCTGCCAGAAGAGTTCACGGTAGGCTGGCTGCAGATACCCATGATTTGCCTTGTTATTAGAAGCCACCGGGAGGCTAGCAAGGCTGAGCAACGGGTTGGTAACATTGATGCACACAGTCAGGCCATCCAGCTCTCCTGAATAAAGCCCTTCCCCAGAGAAACCACAACTTGCTGGTAAAGAGCAACGCTTCAGCACCATGGCAAGATTGAGGAGGAAACTGGCCCCCAAATAGCAGATTTAGCCTCATGGCCTCAAAGCTGCTGCAGCTTAATAAGGTATACATGCGCATGAGACTTTTTTTTTTTTTAACTAATAATTTACTGTTCCAAGATGCAGGCACCAATCTTGGAGCAGTACATTAAAAAATATGCATGAAAGTGCATTAAAGATAATGGAGATGGCCCTAAAATGCAGCTGCTAGGATATTCAAAAACAGGAAAAAATATTTAAAATAAGCATTGGGAAATCTAAAAGATCCAGCATTGGCTGCCAGCCACTTGGGTATGCCAATGCTGGTTTTGGTATTGTTTTATAAAGCTTTATTGCTAAGGGAGCTGCTGGCTCCTCACCAAAACAAAGCAAACATTTTTCCATCTCAAAAAGCACAAATTGCCATAGTAGTAATTGTAATTGAAGGGAACTACTTTGTGCGTGAATGTGTTCCTGTGTAAGAACAGAATGCTGTCACTCATTTTAAAGGTAGCCAATGGCTTAAGTGGGCTGACCCACTGCCTTATGCTGTAGGCTGTAGTGTGTGTAAGAAAAATGTGAATGACACATGAACAGACAAAAGGCTGAAGAGGGCTGACTGAAAGTCCATTTTAGTGAGTATTTTATCGACATATTTTTAACGGGTCAAAGGGTCTTGGCTAATGCCAGGCCTTTTAAAAAAAAAAAAAAAAAAACATACAATAGCGAGCGGCAGGGGAGCAATGGCATTAACAATGTGGGAGGAGCAATGGGGATTGAGGGGATTGGGGAATAACACAAAAAGGAAATAATAGACAAGCAGCAGGCAAACTGGGGTAGAAGGGAGAGGGCACCACGGAGAGTATTAGGGGGGGTTGGAGGGAGATATGAAGGGAAAGCTGCACATAGAGAAGAGAGCAAGAAAACATATGCACTCCCTTGGTGTGCTGAAAATAAAAAAATAAAAAACTGTTCCCTGTTTTAGAGTACTGGAAGGATACAAGTCATCCAATCTCAGGATGATAGAGAAGCTATGCTACAGAGAAGGGACAAATACAAGAAGAGGAAGGAAACTCTTCTAATGTGAGGCAAGTAAATGAGACTGACAAGAAAGCCAACCAATAGAAAGCAATGAGTTAAGCCAAAGCCCACTTGAAGTATTGGTATGTTCGCAATAGATCGAGTACCAAAAAACTGTTAAATGCAGTCTATTGGCAGGACCTAAAAATGGCAGCAGAGTCAGCAGGCATAAGAGCGGACACAATGGATATTGGCACATAAACACTGCAGTACAGATGATAGCATGTTAGTCAAATAAGCTATATAGACCATGGAATGCATGCTCAACTAACTGCGTGCCAACTAATGAAACTCATGCACATACCTTTTGTTTCTTGTTTATGCGACTTTTTAGTGGTCTTCTTCTGTAGAAATGTATGACAAAAATGTTTTGTTATAGACTGTTAACACTTCTTTCACGTTTTAACTAAACAGCTTAACATTGCCACTTACTCGCTTTAGGTTGTTACTAAACCTGCAACGTTTCCAAAACATGCATTTTAAGTGGTGTTTACCGCAACCAGAATACGTAAGACTTTTTGGCTATGCACCACGCCTGCCTCAAATTTTTAAATCACTAACTAAAGCACCACAAGAAAAAAACAACCACCAAAGTGGAATACTCCAATGTTGTATGCATGTCTTAGGAAATGTGTAATGAGCAGGCACTAGATTGTGGTGCCTGCTGCAGGTAAGTAGGACCCACACTCCACCTCACCGCTAGATCACGTGCCAGTGCATCTATATCACTTGAGGCAATAGAAAGGCAGTTTCGGGGTGCCTGGTGCACAGGTTAAAACAAAGGAAGGGGATAGGCTGGCAGGAGACAAGGAGGAATAGGTGCTAGGAATCGGGTGCACACTTAGACTACAAGGAAGTGCCAGCAAGCGCGCCCTTCCTCGAGGGCAGGATAGTGGGGACTCTCCATACGGATGAGCAGGTACATCCCATTACCCTCCCAGGAACCCATTTTATTTGTAAAGGGATTTGTAAGATTGTAATCACCTGTCCACATACTTGGAACTGGATTTCAACAGTACAACTATACTCAGTGCCTGGTTATTCATAAAGGAAGAGGGCACCGACATTGCCACCGAGACCAGTAAGGATTTAACAAAAAAATGCAGTGACTTGCAGTAATTTGAACTAACATGCTTGAGTTTTTTTTTTTTTTAACAGAAAATACTATTTATTATGTGTGAAGGGATGTTATAAGGGATACATGTCACCTTTCGGTTCTTAGCATGGGCATACCACGGAAGAAACTAGAGCGGAGCTGGTGAAGGGGATGCAACAAGCCGACCTTCTTCAATCACTAGTCCCAGTGATGGAAAGTTCAGCTAAGGGGAACCCGGAGCAGCTCTGTTTTCAGGCCAACACACATTACACAGCAGAAATCAATAAGGATGCAACTGGCAACGAGAAAGCAGAGTCCTCCTTCAACAGGCTTCATGTCCAACTGACTCACCAACGGCTCCTGACAAACTATTCTGAAAACTGAAAACACGTGCCGAGAACTTACCAAATTATTATGGAATTTACCAGAAGGTAGGCTGCTTAACTGGTCACCTTGCAAGGGAACAGTTTCCTGTAAAAGAGTTTATGAGTTTTATAAAAATAATATTTTTTTTCAAATTCACAGATTGCATTTCACTCAGACTCTACACTGTGAACCTCAAAATGCATCAGTAAGGTCAGGATAGGCTAAGAACTACATTTGGTGACAACGGCCTTGTTCCTCTGGTGCTGGACCTGGCAAACCACGGAGATGCTAAGAAACACGCGGACACTTACTGAGGCGGCGGTGACCGTGCAGTCTCCCAGAGTATGATCCAGTTAAACAACCTTAACTAATGCAAGATCACGTGGACTCATTCCACTTCACAGAGAAGATTACCTGTCAGTGCTCATCCCCAATGGTTGTAGAACATAACAACACATCCCTTAACACATGCCTAAACAAAGTGGTCTTAACCATGACTGCATCTTTACCACGCATGCCTTTACCACAAATTTCGTTGCCAAGCCGCAGCCCGGTCCTTCCTGTCCCGATCCTCCCTGTTCCTCTCCCCGCCCATCCGCTCTGCAACTAGAGCGCTGACTGCCTTAACCACGCCTACGCGTGGTTAAAGCATATGCATGGTTAAGGCAAGCATTGTTCCGCTTGTGTTATACAGACACGCGTGGCTTAGCCCGCGTTGTTAATGCCGTTTCCCATCCCCAATGCATCACTTTCACCAACATAGGTGTCGCACAAAAGTGCTCCCTAAACTCGGCATATTCAGTGGCGGCTCCTCTGCAATGGCGGAGGAGCGTCACCCCACTGCCTGGCTCAGAGCCAGTAAATGAAAAATAAAACTATGTCATTGTTTTATTTTTCATTTCCCGGCTCTGAGCCAGCTTGCGAAGGGAGGGGCGGGGCATTGGGAGGAGGAGTGCGACATGCACGCCACTCCCTAAGTGCGCATATGTGTTTTGGACGGCCGTCTCAAGCCAACCAAAATACACATGCGCACTTTGAGCAGCCAGGCTGGAGAAACCCCCCAGACTCCCTGGTCTGAGTAGGGCGTCTTTCCTGCCTGCTCAGACCAATGCCCGGGCAGCTCACACGTGAGAGCAGCGCAGGGATTGCAGGGAGTCCGTGACGGTGTCCCAGTGCTTGCTGGGACCAGGAAGGACTGTGCCGAGTGCGACGTGGGAGGCAGCTCCAGGTAAGTTTTTATTTAAAAATGTTTTTTATCATAACACTGTGCCCCCTCCCCTCCCCCCGCCCGCACGCTCCCCTTCCTGCGCTCCCCCGCCCCATCACCTCTTTATTGTGGTGGCCGCGACTGGGCATATGTAGCTATCTCCAAGACTACAAAATACATTCACAATAATTACCTATGAAACAGCAATATTCATTCATTCAGTGAATCAATGTAAACATACAGGCACTGTGGGCCATTGAATCCACAACCTGTTAAAGCAGCTAATTTTCGGTATTTGTACGGAATACTAGTTCCCCATCACGCAGAACTTAAAAGATAAAAACAGTCCCAGAGCAGAAACAACCGGAGAGGATTTTCCCATCCCAAGAGAAGTAACGGGAAGTGTGCATACAATAAAGATGCTTATTTTAGTAGTGGTTCATTTCAGCCTCATCCTGCTTTGGAGCTGCTCCCAATAGTCGCACTATATGAAAAACACTGCAATGACAAACGTTTGGATTTGATGGAAGTGAAAATGCTTTTGCCAGCTTTCTCCAACACGCAATATGGGCAGGAGCAGTGCAAGATGTCGTCAATATACAGGAACAGCACTGGCTCGCAGAAGGCTGGACATGCTGATATAATAAGGAGGAATTGAAGGCACCAACACAGCACTTTGGGTCAACGGTGACCGCGGGTTTATTCTCTGCCAACAGATTCTCTCTTTCAGTCACTTGAGAAAATACAAATGAATTACGGTGCTGCTGTAATCTCTTGTATACTAAACTGATATAATATAGTGGGTTAATGCACTTACTGCTGGGATGTCCTACAATCTAAGGCTTGGCAAGGTAAAAGCTTGCTACTCAGCCCAGGGGTGTAACCTGATCAGTAAGATTGAGGGGGGAGTGTGAGGGGGTGAGCTTCAGATTTCCCAACAATCACACTGGCATATCTTGTTCAAATACATTATGAGAAGCAGGCCACAAGGGAGCTTAAGAGGCAGTGGAAAGAGAGAGTAGTGTGGATTGTTCGACGTACTTAAAACACAATTGTTGTCAAACTAACCAAGTTTTAAGGCAGAGACAAGAGAGTGTGTGTACCTGTGTGTTTTTGTCTGTGAGTGCATGTAAAAATCCAGGGGGAAATCCGACAATTAGCTCACCATACGCGACGGAAAACACCTGTACCCAACTATTTACTACAGACTAAATGTTTTAGGGGGTGTAACACCACAAACACCCCCCTTGAAGCTACTACGCCCCTGCCTCAGCCTTTCATTTCTGAAACACGAGTGAGAACATAAGCACTGTAAACAAAATTAGACAGTGATCAGGAAAGAGACTAGAGGGTGGTTTTACCTAAAAGATCAGTCTCACTCTGAACAACAGAGTGCAGCCCCCTTCATCTCCACCATCCACCAAGAGGCAGTGCTACAGGAAGTCTAATCAGCAGCCCCTCCCAGCAAAAGGACCTCATCGAATTCCTACAGGAGGCTAGGCTCCTTTGTCCTCACTCCACTGTCTGGGTCTGCTCCCTCCTGCATCCCTCCTGATGCACTGTCTGGGAAACCAACAGCTCCCTTCTTGTACACAGGAAGAGGTCAGGGACTTTCAAATTAGAACCACAGGCCTCCATTACTCTGGCTCACTTACACATACAATACTTATATTATAATGGACGCATACCCAAACACGTACAAAATACAGTTGGATGGGATTAGGTGACAGGGTATAAATCTGACTGCCCATTGACGAGACACTCTCGGCCAGTGCCAAATAACTCATTTTTGCGAATGAAATAATCTTTAATTACAGAATAGTGAGGGTAGCTCTTTAAACAAAATCATATCTTTTTTTGGTGACAATTCCCATACAGACCCTGTACCAAAGTTGGGATACTCCGGACTATGTTTAAAAGTGCTGCACTAGGCTTGGCACACAGCTGGTTCGGGCTCTTAATGATTGAATGATGTGTCCACTTCGTAGTCCTATATTTCATGTTTCAGTTGTCTGCCCCACATATAGAGCACTTTGTATAATGTTTTTTCTTTCTACAGCTTACATCCTCGCTTGCTTGCTATCTCAGAAGGCCTTTTCCCACAATACTCCGAATACCCCCGAGTAAAAAACTGACCTTGGCCAACTTCCGCTTGATTTCTCTACTTACTTTTTCCAGAGTGACCCTCTTCTTGCCTTCCATTCTCTGCATGCCTATTTCTGAATATAGCCTCGTCTCAGTGTCATGCCTGTCTGCATTAATCCTTCTTATTGTAATTCTGCATGGGTTGATACCTCATATCATACAGCACAACCTCTCCTTTTTAAAACCCTATCCTTGTAATCTAACATTACCTAAACTCCACCAGCCTATCTATCTCACCAAGCCTTCACCTGAAACCACTTAGCTCCCGCTAAGTGGTTTCATATAATCTATCATTAATATAATCTATCATTAAGTAACTGGAGGCCATTTTTTTCTTGAGAGCACATGACTAATAGCGATAACCATTAGATTACCCGCTAAACTTGGGTACCGGAGTACTGTGCTACTCACCGTGAAGCGCTTCAACGCCTTGTCAGGCGTAGTGAGAGCAACATAAATACAATTATGTCCTGCCATAAATATAAACATTCTGAGCAACTAATTGTTCCTGATCTGGATAAACAACACACTTCTTTGAACTTCAAATAAATAGGATGTTTTAGGGGACTTTGAAAGGTACAGTGCATAGCTCAGACCTCTTTTGTGATTAGCTATCGACAGCCGCAGTCCATGCAGGTAAGAACGGTGGGGCCGGGTGTGGGGGATTTTGACAGACGACCACGAGGGAAAATTAATTATTTATTTAATTTTCCCTCGTGGTCGTCTGCCGAATCCCCCCCCCAATCCAGCCCCACCGCTCTTACCTGCACAGGCCGCGGCTGGCTATCGATGAACTCACAGATGCAGATGTGGTGGTTTCCTTTCATCACAAGTTCTGAAAACCCAAGGCCACAGTTTTCACAAATGTGGCTCCAAAAGTTAGGGAACACCATCACAAAATCTAAAATCCTGACAGGATTTTAAGGTGATGGGGTACAAACATGAGAGACAGAGGGTGATTAGAGGAATGCTGATGGTAGAAAAGGCGAGGGTGAGGAAAAAGAAAAGGAAGCATAAGAAAAGAACGCTAAAGAAAGAGGTGGATGATACACAAGATAAATAAGTGAGTAGAAGGGAAGAGAAGACAGATCATAACAAAGGGTTGATGGAAAAACAGTAGAAGGGTTATGAGTGTCAACGTAGAGAAGGCAATGAAGATGGTCTGCGAGGTGGATTACGGAGGAAGGATGATGAGTATGAGGAAGCCGGATGATGGAGCAGAAGAATGAGGAGTAAAAGTAAGTGATGGTAGTATAGTGATGGGTAAGCATGTCCTGAAAGGGGGCGTGATGAGAGATGAGAAGAGGAAGAGTAGTAAGGAAGGGTGAAGTCGGAGTATGAGGCTCCTGAAGAATGAGGATGATTAGAAATGAAGGTGGTCAGAGACAGGGTGATGAGCAAATAATAACTGGTGGAAGAGGGGGAGCGAAGAGGAGGAGCATGAAGAGACTGGGGGAGAGTGGTAAAAAAGAAAGGAGAGGAGCATAATAGGCAGGAAGGCAGATAGAGAAAACGGGTGATGGGAATGGGAGACACTATTGGGAGAAAGGAAGAGAAAAGGAATGGGGGAGCAAGATAGTCACACGTTAGGAGTGGCAGTTCAGTTTTGACTCACTCACGTGAAAGACAAATATTGCCTGAGAAACTAGCCACCAAACTACAAGTCCAGTCGTCAACCTCTCTTGGTACAGTGGGCAGCTAAGAGTAGACACAAGCCACATTTGATGTTTGATTGGTTGGTTCTGCTCAGACTGCTAACTTTGCTCTTTCAAATGTTATTTTACTTATTTGGAATAAATGCACTGCCGTAGGCACTATTCACAACTTTAATATTTTGCACTGCTCCATAGTACCTCTTTAAAATATGCATGGCCCCAAAGCCTTCGTTCCTTGAACCTAAAGTGTGTGCTCATGAGCGCGTTCTGTATGATTCAGACCTTGGTGTTGATGTTGTTCAAAATGTTGAGAGTCACCAGTGAGGAACCGGTACAGGACAGTAGGAGCACAATGTACAATTACTGACGCGAACACATGCACACACGCTTGTACAGTAAGCGCTCAAGCATCCTTTACATACACAACATCGTTATCCAATAGGCGGCAGCAGTGAAGATGAGGTTAACAGAAGAGAGTGAGGCAGAGACCTGAGGATGAGATGGAGAGAAGACAACCACAAGCAGAAAGAGAGGAAAGCTACAGGGAAGAAGTGATGGGGAGAGAAGCAGGCGAGGCAGAGAGAGCGAGGATAGTGAAGAAGAAGTGAGAGGGAGGACGGTGAGGCAGAGAGAAGCAGGAGGGTGAGCTGGAAAAGCAGAGGAGGGTGAGAGCAAGAAAAGGATGAGTGTTAGACCTGGCTTGTTCAGCGGGTTTATCCCTAGACTTTTGCTTTGTGGCCTTCTGTTTCTAACCTGTTTTTGTTGGTTTTATGACTTTGGGCGCTTTACCACTGCTGATTAACCCTGGGCGGTGAACTCTGCTCCGCTCGCGGAGTTTGCGGAGTTTCCTGCACTCCGCGTTGCGCGGAGATCGCGGAGTTCCAAAAAACTCTGCTTCGCGTTGCGTAGTGGAGTTTTTTTCCTCGCTCGCGTTCGTCAACGTGAAGTTGGCGACTGCGAGCGAGGAAAATCAACCTCCCGGCGAGATTTTTCCTCGTTCGCGATCGTCAACATGAAGTTGGCGAGCGCGGAAAATCAACATCCGGGCGAGATTTCTCAACGCGGGGGGTCAGGTTTCTCATTGCGAGTGGTCGCGTATGCTCGCGACAGCTCGCGTTGAGAAACTGCCCGTTCGCGTTCAGAAAGCTGCCGCTCGAGTAAAAATTTACTCGAGCGGCAGAAAAGGAAAGCAGGGACCGTTTGCACTGTGCAAGGTGCCGTTCGCAATGATTGCACAGTGCGGACAAGCATCCGGCACTGTGCAATCACTGCGAACAGCATTTTTCTATTGTACTCCGCCGCTCGCGAAGCTCCGCGTAGTGCGGCGGAGTTTTTTTGCACTTCGCGTAGTGCAGCGTAGTGGAACTCCGCCCAGGGTTACTGCTGATCAGTGCTAAAGTGCTTATGCTCTCCCTGTAAATTGTATGTATGGATTGGTGTTTCCATAATTGGCTGATTTGATTTACTAGTCAGTCCCTAGTACAGTGCACTGTGTGTGCCCAGGGCCTGTAAATCAAATGCTGCTAGTGGGCCTGCAGCACTGATTGTGCCACCCACATAAGCAGCCTGTAAATGTAACTCAGGCATGCCATTGCAGAGCCTGTTTGCAGTCTGGTACTGCCATGTCGACTTGGCAAGTGCACACACTTGCCAGTCCCTAACCTTCCCTTTTATTACATGTTAGTCACCCCTAAGGTAGGCCCAAGGTACCCCTGTGGGCAGGGTGCAGTGTAAGAGAAAGGTAGGACATGCCCTGGTGTGTGTGGCATGTCCTGATAGTGAAATACTGCCAATTTCGTTTTTCGCTATTGCAAGGCTACCTGTTCCCATAGGATATTTTTATTTTACAGAGTTTTATATAGCGCAAACTTGACCCGAATCGGGTATCAGAGCGCTTTACATAGCACCAGTTGCATTACATGAGGACACATTCATTTTTGTTAGGCACGGGGAGATAAGTGATTTGCCCAGAATCACAGGATGTTCAGCGTCATTGCCGAGACTCGAACCCAGTTCCCCAGATTCGAGGTCGACCGCCTTAGCCGTTAGGCCAACTCCTCTCTCAACGGTTGCAAGGCACACCTTCGGGGCCCATTTACACATGATCCAAGAGTTATTTCTTTTGGTTCAAAACTCGTTTGTACTATTTTATTTTGCAGGACTTTTTTTTTAAGTTCATAAATAATTAGCTTCAGCACATTTTAAATATGGGTCGTGTGCCAGGTTTTTGAAAGCTGCCTGGTAATTTTTGCATTATTTGATGGCACACATACCGGATTCTTTTCTTAAACAAATGCATGGACTGCAACTGGCACACATTTGAAAGTACAGTTTTAGCCAATCAGAAGCTGACTTTTCAAATATCTAGGAGATTCATGATTTTTAATGCATATCTAAATAATGTTTGCATGTGCACTGCAAAGTTACATGTTGGGATTAGTTTTCCTCCAAAACGGAAAATCTGTTAAACCAAAGATACCTAACAAATCCTAGCACAACCTGCATAGCAAATGTGGTTATAAATAAAAATTGCCTATACAATATTTGATTTTTTTGTTATACCTTAGTACTCTGTGACCTTGTACGTTCTATGACCAAGCTACACCAAAAAATAATAATAATAAGTATATACGCAAACTTTTTGGGGGAGAAACTGGAGTTAATTACTGCTCCAATCAGCTTTCTACAGAACATTTGCCATGAAAGGGCCTTCCTAACTGCGTAAATTGAATGAAAGCGGGAAAACTAAAAAGTGAGAAGAGTCCCCTTTCCCTAAACCTACTCTCTCTACTTCCTCCATGTTTCTGGTGCAAGGCAGCTCTGGCGCAATTCATGCTAGCCACAGGTGGGTCATACTAGCTCTTCACATCACTTCTTCCTTGGCCGGCAGTTCACATTAGATTTGTGGACACATTAGGAAAATGAAAGCATACAAGTGTGTCAGAGCCATAATTTATTTTCGCTGTCCCAGGCGTTTTTGGCATTAGTACACAGTATTACTCAACTCCAGGTTGTATAGCTTGATTTAGCATAGACATGCTTAATTTCAAAGGCACAAAAGCAACTAATCCTCTGTCTCTGGGAAGAAGGTGGATCCCAGATAACCAATTCTGTCTGCATCTCAAAGGAGCATAACCATATGGTATATTAATCTTTGTTGAACTGAACCGAGGTTAGTAAAACACCATACATAGTGCATGTATCAAAGGAATACAGTTTAGGATATCCATTGATTGCATTGCGATTAGCAAAATAATTGAGAATCACTACTTATTAGACGCGTTTTAGTTCAATCATGGTTTTTCTCGATTTAGCTACACAGAAATTTTGTTTGTTATGAAAACAGGAGGCAAAGTCTTAAGCTCGGATGGAAATGTACTATACAAATATAGACTGGGGAGTTTGCTTATAACATCTTATAAACATAACTACCCCTGTGAACACGGTAGGGAAATAAAGTTTAGTATGCCTGAACTCAGAATGTTAAAATACATCTTTTAGTGAAGGTGGTTTTTACATTCTGTGTTTGAAAATATCACTTTTAGAAAGTAGGTATTTTCTTGCTTAGCCACCCAGTGTGCCTCTGCTAGGATGTGTATTGACTGTCTGGCTTTGGAGTGACAGGGGCTGGGGATGAGCAGTGGCTCCAGAGAGTCTGATGGGTCAGGGCTGGGCTGAATAGACCTGGGCTGCATTTAGAGTAGGGGGGGGGGGGAGATTTCCTTTCACCAGAAAGGGCCTGGTCTGCCTGACACAATGCTGTCTCCACCTCCTGCCAGGAAGTTGCACCAGAGAGGACAGAAGTGGTTTTGACTGAGCACAGGGTTCGTCTGCCACCAGAGAACAAAGGGTTTTGCTGTATAAAAAGAGGGGACCAGACCCCAGTCTTTTAGATCACTTCTGGGAAATCAAGAGGAACCTTTGCCAAGGAGAAGAGCTGGAGAAACTGGAGGAGGAGTACTGCCCCTTTGCTGTGTGCTGTCTGCAGAAGGACTTTGCTGTGTGCTGTGTCCCCTGCTTGAGGAAGATCTCCAAGGGCTTGAAGTGGAGCTTGCCCCCCTGTTCACGAGGTCTCAGGAACATCAAAGACCTCACCAAGCTTCTGGGCACCGTCTCTGGAACCGCTGGTTTCAGTTGCCTGGAGAAGAACAGGGTCACCGAGTCCGTCTAAGGATTCCATGTCCTGAAGGCACCGTAGAGAGCACCACCTCGTTTTGCAACGCAACCCTCGTCTCACCGACTCTGTCAACGAGCCGCTGCTTGCACCGCATCCTGTGGGCATCGCACTCCACACCTCTTCGTTACACGCTGCACTGACGGCATCGACTCCGTCGCTGCCCGACTCGAATATCGACCGGCTCCGTCACCACTTCGTGACCTGCCAGCACCGCATCAAGCACTGTCTCACCCTGCAACGCAAGCCTTGGTCCCACCGACTCCGTCAACGAGCCGCTGCCTGCGCCGAGCCATGAGGACACCGCACGGTGCAACGCTTCCATCTCACATCGCAACCGCGACGGTTGCCCCGGACCGGCTCGTACCATTGTGTCGGCCGCAACAACAAAAGGTACTGTCTCCGAGTCTGTCGACGCTTTAGCTAACCTGTATCGACGCGGTTGGCTGGAATTGTTACACTCTGTCGTATTCATTATCGCGGTAGCCCCGGATGGAGCTACCGAGTCGGAGGAACTGTATTTTCACGTTTTTCCTGCCATTTAAAGGTTATTTTGCACAGTAACTACTTTTAAGAGTATTGTATGTTGGGTTTTTGTCGTTTTTGGTCTTGTTGGTTTAGATAAAGATAGCTTATTTATCTAAATTGGTGTGGTGTCCATTTGTAGGGTTTTCAAGGTGCTACTGTATGCATGCACAAATGCTTTACACACTGCCTCTGAGATAAGCCTGTCTGCTCATCCCAAGCTACCAAGGGGGTGAGCAGGGGTTATTTTAGAAGTGTATCCTCCTTACCCTGACTAGGAAGAAGGGTCCCTACTAGGACAAAGGTGCAAACCTCTGCCAACTAGAGACCCCCATCTCTAACAGTGAGGTATATAGAGAGAGATAGAGGAGGGTGAGGCAGAGAGAGGAGATTAAAGTGGGAGGAAGCAGCGCATGAGAGGCCAGGAGAACAGGGTGAAGCAGAGAGAAGAAGGTGGGTGAGGTGGAGAGGGGAGGGTTAAGAACAGAGGGCAGAAGAGCGGAGGGACATATATAAACCCTAGAAATAGAGAGTCACAGTTAGTAGGCACGACCAAGGCAGTGGGTAGAGTACACAGCTCACCCCCTACAAGACCATCTAGCATATCCTAATCCAAAACTCAGGTCCTTTAGGAGATGATGGGCAACCAAATTCATTTAAATATCAAAAAGATCTCCCTAGACCTCCCCAGAAGGTTATACCATTTGTTTTATAAGGACTCTCACCCACGAGAACTTCTCGTGGCATGTTTTATCATCAAGTCCTCACCCAGATACTTGCCTTACTTGGACAGGCTCGGTAGACCCACAGATGCTGTGAAAACTAATTCTCTCCAAAGTCATCAAACTTGTTTCCAATCCTCTCAATAGAGGAAAATATAAGGGATATTTACTAGAGATTTTATTATTTGATCCAGTCTCCTTATAAGAGTGCTCCTTTGAGGATCAGGTAAGAGCCTATCCAGAAGTAAGAAGTAATACAGACAAATAAGAAGTAACACGGGCAAATAAGAAGTAAATCGGGCAAATAAGAAGTAACACGGACATATAAGAAGTAACACAGACATATGAAAAGTAACACGGACATATGAAAAGTAACACATACAAATAAGAAGAAACACAGAAAAATAGGAAGAAACAAAGAGAAATAGGAATCAAAACGGACAAATAGGAAGCAACTCTGACAAATAAGAAGCAATACCAACAAATTTGAAGCAACAGGGACAAGGGGCGGGTTGGAGGCCGGGAAGAAGCAACAGGGATGAGGGGCGGGTGGGAGGCCAGGAAGAAGCAACAGGGACGAGGGGCGGGTGGGAGGGAGGGAAGAAGCAACAGGGACAAGGGGCGGGTGGGAGGGAAGAAGCAACAGGGACAAGGGGCGGGTGGGAGGGAGGGAAGAAGCAACAGGGACAAGGGGCGGGTGGGAGGGAGGGAAGAAGCAACAGGGACAAGGGGCGGGTGGGAGGGAGGGAAGAAGCAACAGGGACAAGGGGCGGGTGGGAGGGAGGGAAGAAGCAACAGGGACATGGGGCGGGTGGGTGGGAGGGAAGAAGCAACAGGAACATGGGGCGGGTGGGTGGGAGGGAAGAAGCGACAGGGACAAGGGGCGGGTGGGAGGGAGGGAAGAAGCAACAGGGACAACGAGCGGGTGGGAGGGAAGAAGCAACAGGGACAAGGGGAGGGTGGGAGGGAAGAAGCAACAGGGACAAGGGGCGGGTGGGAGGGAAGAAGCAACAGGGACAAGGGGCGGGTGGGAGGGAGGGAAGAAGCAACAGGCACAAGGACAGGTGGGAAAAAACAACAGGGACAAGGGGCGGGTGGGAGGGTGGGGAAAAAGCAACAGGGACAAGGGGCGGGTGGGAGGGTGGGGAAAAAGCAACAGGGACAAGGGGCGGGTGGGGAAAAGCAACAGGGACAAGGGGCGGGTGGGAGGGAGGGAAGAAGCAACAGGGACAAGGGGCGGGTGGGAGGGAGGGAAGAAGCAACAGGGACAAGGGGCGGGTGGGAGGGAGGGAAAAATCAACAGGGACAATGGGGCGGGTGGGAGGGAGGGAAAAGCTACAGGGACAATCGGGTGGGAGGGAGGAAAGAAGCAACAGGGACAAGGGGCGGGAGGGAGGGAAGAAGCAACAGGGACAAGGGGCGGGTGGGAGGGTGAGAAGAAGCAACAGGGACAAGGGGCAGGTGGGAGGGAGCGAAGAAGCAACAGGGATAAGGGGCGGGTGGGAGGGAGGGAAGACGCAACAGTGAATGAGAAAAAGCAACAGGGACAAGGGGCGGGTGGGAAAAAGCAACAGGGACAAGGGGCAGGTGGGAGGGTGGGGAAAAAGCAACAGGGACAAGGGGCGGGTGGGAGGGTGGGAAATAGCAACAGGGACAAGGGGCGGGTGGGAGGGTGGGAAAAAGCAACAGGGACAAGGGGCGGGTGGGAGGGTGGGAAAAAGCAACAGGGACAAGGGGCGGGTGGGAGGGTGGGAAAAAGCAACAGGGACAAGGGGCGGGTGGGAGGGTGGGAAAAAGCAACAGGGACAAGGGGCAAGTGGGAAAAAGCAACAGGGACAAGGGGCGGGTGGGAGGGTGGGAAAAAGCAACAGGGACAAGGGGCGGGTGGGAGGGTGGGAAAAAGCAACAGGGACAAGGGGCGGGTGGGAAAAAGCAACAGGGACAAGGAGCGGATGGGAGGGAGGGAAAATACAACAAGGACAAGGGGCAGATGGGAGGGAGGGAAAAAGCAACAGGGACAAGGGGCGGGTGGGAGGGAGAGAAAAAGCAACGGGGACAAGAGGGAAAAGGCAACAGGGACGAGGGGCGGGTGGGAGGGAGGAGAAAAGCAACAAGGACATAGGGAAAAAGCAACAGGGACAAGGGGCGGGAGGGAGGGAGGAAAGAAGCAACAGGGACAAGGGGCGTGTGGGAGGGAGGGAAGAAGCAACAGGGACAATGAGAAAAAGCGACAGGGACAAGGGGCGGGTGGGAGGGTAGGAAGAAGCAACAGAGACAAGGGGAGGGTGGGAAAAAGCAACAGGGACAAGGGGCGGGTGGGAGGGTGAGAAAAAGCAACAGGGACAAGGGGCGGGTGGGAGGGTGGGTGGGTGGGAAAAAGCAACAGGGACAAGGGGCGGGTGGGAGGGTGGGAAAAAGCAACAGGGACAAGGGGCGGGTGGGAGGGTGGGAAAAAGCAACAGGGACAAGGGGCGGGTGGGAGGGTGGGAAAAAGCAACAGGGACAAGGTGCGGGTGGGAGGGTGGGAAAAAGCAACAGGGACAAGGGGCGGGTGGGAGGGTGGGAAAAAGCAACAGGGACAAGGGGCGGGTGGGAGGGTGGGAAAAAGCAACAGAGACAAGGGGCAGGTGGGAGGGTGGGAAAAAGCAACAGGGACAAGGGGCGGGTGGGAAAAAGCAACAGGGACAAGGGGCGGGTGGGAGGGAGGGTGGGAAAAAGCAACAGGGACTCAGGGAAAAAGCAACAGGGACTCAGGGAAAAAGCAACAGGGACAAGGGGCGGGTGGGAGGGAGGGAGGGAAAAAGCAACAGGGACAAGGGGGGTGGGAGGGAAAAAGCAACAGGGACAAGGGGTGGGAGGGAGGGAAAAAGCAACAGGGACAAGGGGTGGGAGGGAGGGAGGGAAAAAGCAACAGGGACAAGGGGCGGGTGGGAGGGAAAAAGCAACAGGGGCAAGGGGCGGGTGGGAGGGAGGGAAAAAGCAACAAGGACCTAGGGAAAAAGCAACAGGGACAAGGGGTGAGTGGGAGGGAAAAAGCAACAGGGACAAGGAGCGGGTGGGAGCGAGGGAAAAACCAACAGGGACAAAGGGAAAAAGCAACAGGGACAAGGGGCGGGTGGGAGGGAGGGAAAAAGCAATAGGGACAAGGGGCGGGTGGGAGGGAGGGAAAAAGCAACAGGGACAAGGGGCGGGTGGGAGTGAGGGAAAAGCAACAGGGACAAGGGGCGGGAGGGAGGGTGGGAAAAAGCAACAGGGACAAGGGGAGGGAGGGAAAAAGCAACAGGGACAAGGGGCGGGTGGGAGGGAAAAAGCAACAGGGGCAAGGGGCGGGTGGGAGGGAAAAGGCAACAGGGACAAGGGGCGAGTGGGAGGGAGGGAAAAAGGAACAAGGACCTAGGGAAAAAGCAACAGGGACAAGGGGCAGATGGGAGGGAGGGAAGAAGCAACAGGGACAAGGGGCGGGTGGGAGGGAGGGGAGGAGCAACAGGGACAAGGGGCGGGTGGGAGGGAGGGGAGAAGCAACAGGGACAAGGGGCGGGTAGGAGGGAGGGGAGAAGCAATAGGGACAAGGGGTGGGTGGGATGGAGGGGAGAAGCAACAGGGACAAGGGGCCGGTGGGAGGGAGGGAGGGAGGGGAGAAGCAACAGGGACAATGGGTGGGTGGGAGGGAGGGAAAAAGGAACAGAGACAAGGGGCGGGTGGGAGGGAGGGAAAAAGCAACAGGGACAAGGGGCGGGTGGGAGGGAGGGAGGAAAAAAGCAACAGGGACAAGGGGCGGGTGGGAGGGAGGGAAAAAGCAACAGGGACAAGGGGCGGGAGGAAGGGAAAAGCAACAGGGACAAGGGGCAGGTGGGAGGGAGGGAAAAATCAAAAGGGACAAGGGGCGGGTGGGAGGAAGGGAAAAATCAAAAGGGACAAGGGGCGGGTGGGAGGGAGGGAAAAATCAAAAGAGACAAGGGGTGGGAGGGAGGGAAAAATCAAAAGGGACAAGGGGTGGGAGGGAGGGAAAAATCAAAAGGGACAAGGGGCGGGTGGGAGGGAAAAATCAACAGGGACAAGGGGCAGATGGGAGGGAGGGAAGAAGCAACAGGGACAAGAGGTTAGGGAAGAAGCAACAGGGACAAGGGGAGGGAGGGAGAAGCAACAGGGACAAGGGGAGGGTGGGAGGGAGGGAAAAAGCAATTTACTAGAGATTTTAATATTTGATCCAGTCTCCTTATAAAGTGCTCCTTTGAGGATCAGGTAGGAGCCTATCCAGAAGTAAGAAGTAATACAGACAAATAAGAAGTAACCCAGGCAAATAAGAAGTAACACGGGCAAATAAGAAGTAACACGGACATATAAGAAGTAACACGGACATATAAGAAGTAACACGGACAAATAAGGAGCAACACGGACAAATAAGAAACAGAAAAATAGGAAGAAACAGAGAAATAGGAAGCAAAACGGACAAATAAGAAGCAACACCGACAAATTTGAAGCAACAGGGACATATGGAAAAATCAACAGGGACAAGGGGCGGGTGGGAGGTAGGGTAGGAAGAAGCAACAGGGACAAGGGGCGGGTGGGAGAGAGGGGAGAAGCAACAGGGACAAGGTGCGGGAGGGGAGAAGCAACAGGGACAAGGGGCGGGTGGGAGGGGAGAAGCAACAGGGACAAGGGGCGGGTGGGAGGGAGGGGAGAAGCAACAGGGACAAGGGGCGGGTGGAAGGGAGGGAAAAAGCAACAGGGACAAGGGGCGGGTGGAAGGGAGGGAAAAAGCAACAGGGACAAGGGGCGGGAGGGAGGGAGGGAAAAAGCAACAGGGACAAGGGGCGGGAGGGAGGGAAAAGCAACAGGGACAAGGGGCGGGAGGGAAAAAGCAACAGGGACAAGGGGCGGGAGGGAGGAAAAAGCAACAGGGACAAGGGGCGGGAGGGAGGGAAAAAGCAACAGGGACAAGGGGTGGGAGGGAGGGAAAAAGCAACAGGGACAAGGGGTGGGAGGGAGGGAGGGAAAAAGCAACAGGGACAAGGGGTGGGAGGGAGGGAAAAAGCAACAGGGACAAGGAGCGGGAGGGAGGGAAAAAGCAACAGGGACAAGGGGCGGGAGGGAGGGAAAAAGCAACAGGGACAAGGGGAGGGAGGGAAAAAGCAACAGGGACAAGGGGCGTGAGGGAGGGAAAAAGCAACAGGGACAAGGGGCGTGAGGGAGGAAAAAGCAACAGGGACAAGGGGCGGGAGGGAGGGAAAAAGCAACAGGGACAAGGGGCGGGAGGGAGAGAAAAAGCAACAGGGACAAGGGGCGGGAGGGAGGGAAAAAGCAACAGGGACAAGGGGCGGGAGGGAGGGAAAAGCAACAGGGACAAGGGGCGGGAGGGAGGGAAAAAGCAACAGGGACAAGGGGCGGGCGGGAGGGAGGGAAAAAGCAACAGGGACAAGGGGAGGGAGGGAGGGAAAAGCAACAGGGACAAGGGGCAGGTGGGAGGGAGGGAAAAGCAACAGGGACAAGGGGCAGGTGGGAGGGTTTGGAAAAAGCAACAGGGACAAGGGGCGGGTGGGAGGTAGGGAAAAGCAACACGGACAAAGGGTGAGTGGGAGGGAAGAGCAACAGGGACAAAGGGCGAGTGGGAAAAAGCAACAGGGACAATGGGCGGGTAAGAGCGAGGGAAAAAGCAACAGGGACAAGGGGCAGGTAAGAGGAAGGGCAAAAGCAACAGGGACAAGCGGTGGGAGGGAGCGAAAAAGCAACAGGGACAAGTAAAAAGCAACAGGGACAAGGGGCGGGAGGGAAAAAGCAACAGGGACAAGGGGCGGGTGGGAGGTAGGGAAAAAGAAACAGGGACAAGGGGCGGGTAAGAGGGAGGGAGGGAGGGAAAAAGCAACAGGGACTAGGGGCGGGTGGGAGGGAGGGAAAAAGCAACAGGGACAAGGGGCAGGTGGGAGGGAGGGAAAAAGCAACAGGGACAAGGGGCAGGTGGGAGGGTTTGGAAAAAGCAACAGGGACAAGGGGCGGGTGGGAGGTAGGGAAAAGCAACACGGACAAAGGGTGAGTGGGAGGGAAGAGCAACAGGGACAAAGGGCGGGTGGGAAAAAGCAACAGGGACAATGGGCGGGTAAGAGCGAGGGAAAAAGCAACAGGGACAAGGGGCAGGTAAGAGGAAGGGCAAAAGCAACAGGGACAAGCGGTGGGAGGGAGCGAAAAAGCAACAGGGACAAGTAAAAAGCAACAGGGACAAGGGGCGGGAGGAAAAAGCAACAGGGACAAGGGGCGGGTGGGAGGTAGGGAAAAGAAACGGGGACAAGGGGCGGGTAAGAGGGAGGGAGGGAGGTAAAAAGCAACAGGGACTAGGGGCGGGTGGGAGGGAGGGAAAAATCAACAGGGACTAGGGGCGGGAGGGAGGGAAGAAGCAACAGGGACAAGGGGCGGGTGGGAGGGAGGGAAGAAGCAACAGGGACAAGGGGCGGGTGGGAGGGAGGGAAAAATCAACAGGGACAATGGGGCGGGTGGGAGGGAGGGAAAAGCTACAGGGACCATCGGGTGGGAGGGAGGAAAGAAGCAACAGGGACAAGGGGCGGGAGGGAGGGAAGAAGCAACAGGGACAAGGGGCGGGTGGGAGGGTGAGAAGAAGCAACAGGGACAAGGGGCAGGTGGGAGGGAGCGAAGAAGCAACAGGGATAAGGGGCGGGTGGGAGGGAGGGAAGACGCAACAGTGAATGAGAAAAAGCAACAGGGACAAGGGGCAGGTGGGAGGGAGGGAAAAATCAAAAGGGACAAGGGGCGGGTGGGAGGAAGGGAAAAATCAAAAGGGACAAGGGGCGGGTGGGAGGGAGGGAAAAATCAAAAGAGACAAGGGGTGGGAGGGAGGGAAAAATCAAAAGGGACAAGGGGTGGGAGGGAGGGAAAAATCAAAAGGGACAAGGGGCGGGTGGGAGGGAAAAATCAACAGGGACAAGGGGCAGATGGGAGGGAGGGAGGGAAGAAGCAACAGGGACAAGAGGTTAGGGAAGAAGCAACAGGGACAAGGGGAGGGAGGGAGAAGCAACAGGGACAAGGGGAGGGTGGGAGGGAGGGAAAAAGCAATTTACTAGAGATTTTAATATTTGATCCAGTCTCCTTATAAAGTGCTCCTTTGAGGATCAGGTAGGAGCCTATCCAGAAGTAAGAAGTAATACAGACAAATAAGAAGTAACCCAGGCAAATAAGAAGTAACACGGGCAAATAAGAAGTAACACGGACATATAAGAAGTAACACGGACATATAAGAAGTAACACGGACAAATAAGGAGCAACACGGACAAATAAGAAACAGAAAAATAGGAAGAAACAGAGAAATAGGAAGCAAAACGGACAAATAAGAAGCAACACCGACAAATTTGAAGCAACAGGGACATATGGAAAAATCAACAGGGACAAGGGGCGGGTGGGAGGTAGGGTAGGAAGAAGCAACAGGGACAAGGGGCGGGTGGGAGAGAGGGGAGAAGCAACAGGGACAAGGTGCGGGAGGGGAGAAGCAACAGGGACAAGGGGCGGGTGGGAGGGGAGAAGCAACAGGGACAAGGGGCGGGTGGGAGGGAGGGGAGAAGCAACAGGGACAAGGGGCGGGTGGAAGGGAGGGAAAAAGCAACAGGGACAAGGGGCGGGTGGAAGGGAGGGAAAAAGCAACAGGGACAAGGGGCGGGAGGGAGGGAGGGAAAAAGCAACAGGGACAAGGGGCGGGAGGGAGGGAAAAAGCAACAGGGACAAGGGGCGGGAGGGAAAAAGCAACAGGGACAAGGGGCGGGAGGGAGGGAAAAAGCAACAGGGACAAGGGGCGGGAGGGAGGGAAAAAGCAACAGGGACAAGGGGTGGGAGGGAGGGAAAAAGCAACAGGGACAAGGGGTGGGAGGGAAGGAGGAAAAAGCAACAGGGACAAGGGGTGGGAGGGAGGGAAAAAGCAACAGGGACAAGGAGCGGGAGGGAGGGAAAAAGCAACAGGGACAAGGGGCGGGAGGGAGGGAAAAAGCAACAGGGACAAGGGGAGGGAGGGAAAAAGCAACAGGGACAAGGGGCGTGAGGGAGGGAAAAAGCAACAGGGACAAGGGGCGTGAGGGAGGGAAAAAGCAACAGGGACAAGGGGCGGGAGGGAGGGAAAAAGCAACAGGGACAAGGGGCGGGAGGGAGAGAAAAAGCAACAGGGACAAGGGGCGGGAGGGAGGGAAAAGCAACAGGGACAAGGGGCGGGAGGGAGGGAAAAAGCAACAGGGACAAGGGGCGGGAGGGAGGGAAAAAGCAACAGGGACAAGGGGCGGGCGGGAGGGAGGGAAAAAGCAACAGGGACAAGGGGAGGGAGGGAGGGAGGGAAAAAGCAACAGGGACAAGGGGCAGGTGGGAGGGAGGAAAAAGCAACAGGGACAAGGGGCAGGTGGGAGGGTTTGGAAAAAGCAACAGGGACAAGGGGCGGGTGGGAGGTAGGGAAAAGCAACACGGACAAAGGGTGAGTGGGAGGGAAGAGCAACAGGGACAAAGGGCGAGTGGGAAAAAGCAACAGGGACAATGGGCGGGTAAGAGCGAGGGAAAAAGCAACAGGGACAAGGGGCAGGTAAGAGGAAGGGCAAAAGCAACAGGGACAAGCGGTGGGAGGGAGCGAAAAAGCAACAGGGACAAGTAAAAAGCAACAGGGACAAGGGGCGGGAGGGAAAAAGCAACAGGGACAAGGGGCGGGTGGGAGGTAGGGAAAAAGAAACAGGGACAAGGGGCGGGTAAGAGGGAGGGAGGGAGGGAAAAAGCAACAGGGACTAGGGGCGGGTGGGAGGGAGGGAAAAAGCAACAGGGACAAGGGGCAGGTGGGAGGGAGGGAAAAAGCAACAGGGACAAGGGGCAGGTGGGAGGGTTTGGAAAAAGCAACAGGGACAAGGGGCGGGTGGGAGGTAGGGAAAAGCAACACGGACAAAGGGTGAGTGGGAGGGAAGAGCAACAGGGACAAAGGGCGGGTGGGAAAAAGCAACAGGGACAATGGGCGGGTAAGAGCGAGGAAAAAGCAACAGGGACAAGGGGCAGGTAAGAGGAAGGGCAAAAGCAACAGGGACAAGCGGTGGGAGGGAGCGAAAAAGCAACAGGGACAAGTAAAAAGCAACAGGGACAAGGGGCGGGAGGGAAAAAGCAACAGGGACAAGGGGCGGGTGGGAGGTAGGGAAAAAGAAACGGGGACAAGGGGCGGGTAAGAGGGAGGGAGGGAGGTAAAAAGCAACAGGGACTAGGGGCGGGTGGGAGGGAGGGAAAAATCAACAGGGACTAGGGGCGGGAGGGAGGGAAGAAGCAACAGGGACAAGGGGCGGGTGGGAGGGAGGGAAGAAGCAACAGGGACAAGGGGCGGGTGGGAGGGAGGGAAAAATCAACAGGGACAATGGGGCGGGTGGGAGGGAGGGAAAAGCTACAGGGACCATCGGGTGGGAGGGAGGAAAGAAGCAACAGGGACAAGGGGCGGGAGGGAGGGAAGAAGCAACAGGGACAAGGGGCGGGTGGGAGGGTGAGAAGAAGCAACAGGGACAAGGGGCAGGTGGGAGGGAGCGAAGAAGCAACAGGGATAAGGGGCGGGTGGGAGGGAGGGAAGACGCAACAGTGAATGAGAAAAAGCAACAGGGACAAGGGGCGGGTGGGAAAAAGCAACAGGGACAAGGGGCAGGTGGGAGGGTGGGGAAAAAGCAACAGGGACAAGGGGCAGGTGGGAGGGTGGGGAAAAAGCAACAGGGACAAGGGGCGGGTGGGAGGGTGGGAAAAAGCAACAGGGACAAGGGGCGGGTGGGAGGGTGGGAAAAAGCAACAGGGACAAGGGGCGGGTGGGAGGGTGGGAAAAAGCAACAGGGACAAGGGGCGGGTGGGAGGGTGGGAAAAAGCAACAGGGACAAGGGGCGGGTGACAGGGTGGGAAAAAGCAACAGGGACAAGGGGCAGGTGGGAAAAAGCAACAGGGACAAGGAGCGGATGGGAGGGAGGGAAAATACAACAAGGACAAGGGGCAGATGGGAGAGAGGGAAAAAGCAACAGGGACAAGGGGCGGGTGGGAGGGAGAGAAAAAGCAACGGGGACAAGAGGGAAAAGGCAACAGGGACGAGGGGCGGGTGGGAGGGAGGAGAAAAGCAACAAGGACATAGGGAAAAAGCAACAGGGACAAGGGGCGGGAGGGAGGCAAGAAGCAACAGGGACAAGGGGCGTGTGGGAGGGAGGGAAGAAGCAACAGGGACAATGAGAAAAAGCGACAGGGACAAGGGGCGGGTGGGAGGGTAGGAAGAAGCAACAGAGACAAGGGGAGGGTGAGAAAAAGCAACAGGGACAAGGGGCGGGTGGGAAAAAGCAACAGGGACAAGGGGCGGGTGGGAGGGTGGGAAAAAGCAACAGGGACAAGGGGCGGGTGGGAGGGTGGGTAAAAGCAACAGGGACAAGGGGCGGGTGGGAGGGTGGGAAAAAGCAACAGGGACAAGGGGCGGGTGGAAGGGTGGGAAAAAGCAACAGAGACAAGGGGCGGGTGGGAAAAAGCAACAGAGACAAGGGGCGGGTGGGAGGGAGGGTGGGAAAAAGCAACAGGGACAAGGGGCGGGTGGGAGGGTGGGAAAAAGCAACAGGGACAAGGGGCGGGTGGGAGGGTGGGAAAAAGCAACAGGGACAAGGGGCGGGTGGGTGGGTGGGAAAAAGCAACAGGGACTCAGGGAAAAAGCAACAGGGACAAGGGGCGGGTGGGAGGGAGGGAAAAAGCAACAGGGACAAGGGGCGGGTGGGAGGGAGGGAAAAAGCAACAGGGACAAGGGGGGTGGGAGGGAGGGAGGGAAAAAGCAACAGGGACAAGGGGTGGGAGGGAGGGAAAAAGCAACAGGGACAAGGGGCGGGTGGGAGGGAAAAAGCTACAGGGACAAGGGGCAGGTGGGAGGGAAAAAGCAACAGGGGCAAGGGGCGGGTGGGAGGGAGGGAAAAAGCAACAAGGACTAGGGAAAAAGCAACAGGGACAAGGGGTGAGTGGGAGGGAGGGAAAAAGCAACAGGGACAAGGAGCGGGTGGGAGCGAGGGAAAAACCAACAGGGACAAAGGGAAAAAGCAACAGGGACAAGGGGCGGGTGGGAGGGAGGGAAAAAGCAACAGGGACAAGGGGCGGGTGGGAGGGAGGGAAAAAGCAACAGGGACAAGGGGCGGGTGGGAGGGAGGGAAAAAGCAACAGGGACAAGGGGCGGGTGGGAGGGAGGGAGGGAAAAAGCAACAGGGACAAGGGGTGGGAGGGAAAAAGCAACAGGGACAAGGGGCGGGTGGGAGGGAAAAAGCAACAGGGGCAAGGGGCGGGTGGGAGGGAAAAGGCAACAGGGACAAGGGGCGAGTGGGAGGGAGGGAAAAAGCAACAAGGACCTAGGGAAAAAGCAACAGGGACAAGGGGCAGATGGGAGGGAGGGAAGAAGCAACAGGGACAAGGGGCGGGTGGGAGGGAAGAAGCAACAGGGACAAGGGGCGGGTGGGAGGGAGGGGAGGAGCAACAGGGACATGGGGCGGGTGGGAGGGAGGGGAGAAGCAACAGGGACAAGGGGCCGGTGGGAGGGAGGGAGGGGAGAAGCAACAGGGACAATGGGTGGGTGGGAGGGAGGGAAAAAGGAACAGAGACAAGGGGCGGGTGGGAGGGAGGGAAAAAGCAACAGGGACAAGGGGCGGGTGGGAGGGAGGGAGGGAAAAAGCAACAGGGACAAGGGGCGGGTGGGAGGGAGGGAGGGAAAAAGCAACAGGGACAAGGGGCGGGAGGAAGGGAAAAGCAACACGGACAAGGGGCAGGTGGGAGGGAAAAATCAAAGGGACAAGGGGCGGGTGGGAGGGAGGGAAAAATCAAAAGGGACAAGGGGCGGGTGGGAGGGAGGGAAAAATCAAAAGGGACAAGGGGTGGGAGGGAGGGAAAAATCAAAAGGGACAAGGGGCGGGTGGGAGGGAAAAATCAACAGGGACAAGGGGCAGATGGGAGGGAGGGAAGAAGCAACAGGGACAAGGGGTTAGGGAAGAAGCAACAGGGACAAGGGGTGGGTGGGAGGGAGGGAGGGAGAAGCAACAGGGACAAGGGGAGGGTGGGAGGGAGGGAAAAAGCAATTTACTAGAGATTTTAATATTTTATCCAGTCTCCTTATAAAGTGCTCCTTTGAGGATCAGGTAGGAGCCTATCCAGAAGTAAGAAGTAATACAGACAAATAAGAAGTAACACGGGCAAATAAGAAGTAACACGGGCAAATAAGAAGTAACACGGGCAAATAAGAAGTAACACGGACATATAAGAAGTAACACGGACATATAAGTAGTAACACGGACAAATAAGGAGCAACACGGACAAATAAGAAACAGAAAAATAGGAAGAAACAGAGAAATAGGAAGCAAAACGGACAAATAAGAAGCAACACAGACAAATAAGAAGCAACACCGACAAATTTGAAGCAACAGGGACATATGGAAAAATCAACAGGGACAAGGGGCGGGTGGGAGGTAGGGTAGGAAGAAGCAACAGGGACAAGGGGCGGGTGGGAGAGAGGGGAGAAGCAACAGGGACAAGGGGCGGGAGGGAGGGGAGAAGCAACAGGGACAAGGGGCGGGTGGGAGGGAGGGGAGAAGCAACAGGGACAAGGGGCGGGTGGAAGGGAGGGAAAAAGCAACAGGGACAAGGGGCGGGTGGAAGGGAGGGAAAAAGCAACAGGGACAAAGGGCGGGAGGGAGGGAAAAAGCAACAGGGACAAGGGGCGGGAGGGAGGGAAAAAGCAACAGGGACAAGGGGCGGGAGGGAGGGAAAAAGCAACAGGGACAAGGGGCGGGAGGGAGGGAAAAAGCAACAGGGACAAGGGGCGGGTGGGAGGGAAAAAGCAACAGGGGCAAGGGGCGGGTGGGAGGGAAAAGGCAACAGGGACAAGGGGCGGGAGGGAGGGAAAAGCAACAGGGACAAGGGGCGGGAGGGAGGGAAAAAGCAACAGGGACAAGGGGCGGGAGGGAGGGAAAAAGCAACAGGGACAAGGGGTGGGAGGGAGGGAAAAGCAACAGGGACAAGGGGTGGGAGGGAGGGAAAAAGCAACAGGGACAAGGAGCGGGAGGGAGGGAAAAAGCAACAGGGACAAGGGGCGGGAGGGAAAAAGCAACAGGGACAAGGGGCGGGAGGGAGGGAAAAGCAACAGGGACAAGGGGCGGGAGGGAGGGAAAAAGCAACAGGGACAAGGGGCGGGAGGGAGGAAAAAGCAACAGGGACAAGGGGCGGGAGGGAGAGAAAAGCAACAGGGACAAGGGGCGGGAGGGAGGGAGGGAAAAAGCAACAGGGACAAGGGGCGGGAGGGAGGGAAAAAGCAACAGGGACAAGGGGCGGGCGGGAGGGAGGGAGGGAAAAAGCAACAGGGACAAGGGGCAGGTGGGAGGGAGGGAAAAAGCAACAGGGACAAGGGGCAGGTGGGAGGGTTTGGAAAAAGCAACAGGGACAAGGGGCGGGTGGGAGGTAGGGAAAAGCAACACGGACAAAGGGTGAGTGGGAGGGAAGAGCAACAGGGACAAAGGGCGGGTGGGAGGGAAAAAGCAACAGGGACAATGGGCGGGTAAGAGAGAGGGAAAAAGCAACAGGGACAAGGGGCAGGTAAAGAGGAAGGGCAAAAGCAACAGGGACAAGCGGTGGGAGGGAGCGAAAAAGCAACAGGGACAAGTAAAAAGCAACAGGGACAAGGGGCGGGAGGGAAAAAGCAACAGGGACAAGGGGCGGGTGGGAGGTAGGGAAAAAGAAACAGGGACAAGGGGCGGGTAAGAGGGAGGGAGGGAGGGAAAAAGCAACAGGGACTAGGGGCGGGTGGGAGGGAGGGAAAAAGCAACAGGGACTAGGGGCTGGTGGGAGGGAGGGAGGGAGGGAAAAAGCAACAGGGACATGGGGTGGGTGGGAGGGATTGGAAAAAGCAACAGGGACAAGGGGAGGGAGGGAAAAAGCAACAGGGACAAGGGGCGGGAGGGAGGGAAAAAGCAACAGGGACAAGGGGGGAAGGGAAGGAAAAAGCAACAGGGACAAGTAAAAAACAGGGACAAGGGGTGGAAGGGAGAGAAAAGCAACAGGGACAAGTAAAAAACAACAGGGACAAGGGGTGGGGGGAGGGAGGGAAAAAACAACAGGGACAAGGGGTGGGAGGGAAAAAGCAACAGGGACAAGGGGCGGTGGGAGGGAAGGAGGGAAAAGCAACAAGGACAAGGGGCGGGTGGGAGGGGGAAAAGTAACAGGGACAAGGGGCGGGAGGGAAAAAGCAACAGGGACAAGGGGCGGATGGGAGGTAGGAAAAAGCAACAGGGACAAGGGGCGGGTGGGAGGGAGGGAAAAGCAACAGGGACAAGGGGCGGTGGGAGGGAAAAGCAACAGGGACAAGGGGCGGGTGGGAGGGAAAAGCAACAGGGACAAGGGGCGGGTGGGAGGGAAAAGCAACAGGGACAAGGGGCGGGTGGGAGGGGAAAAGCAACAGGGACAAGGGGCGGGTGGGAGGGAAAAAGCAACAGGGACAAGGGGCAGGTGGGAGGGAAAAAGCAACAGGGACAAGGGGCGGGTGGGAGAGAAAAAGCAACAGGGACAAGGGGCGGGTGGGAGGGAGGGAAAAAGCAACAGGGACAAGGGGCGGGTGGGAGGGAGGGAAAAAGCAACAGGGACAAGGGGCGGGTGGGAGGGAGGGAAAAAGCAACAGGGACAAGGGGCGGGTGGGAGGTAGGGAAAAAGCAACAGGGACAAGGGGCGGGTGGGAGGTAGGGAAAAAGCAACAGGGACAAGGGGCGGGTGGGAGGGAGGGAAAAAGCAACAGGGACAAGGGGCGGGTGGGAGGGAGGGAAAAAGCAACAGGGCCTCGGAAAAAAGCAACAGGGACAAGGGGCGGAGGGAGGGAAAAAGCAACAGGGCAAGGGGCGGGAGGGTGGAAAAAAGCAACAGGGACAAGGGGCGGGTGGGAGGGAGGGAAAAGCAAGAGGGACAAGGGGCGGGAGGGAGGAAAAGCAAGAGGGACAAGGGGCGGGTGGGAGGGAGGGAAAAGCAGGAGGGACAAGGGGCGGGTGGGAGGGAGGGAAAAAGCAACAGGGACAAGGGGGCGGTGGAAGGGAAATAACAACAGGGACAAGGGGCGGGTGGAATGGAAAAAACAACAGGGACAAGGGGGCAGGTGGAAGGGAAAAAACAACAGGGACAAGGGGTGGGAGGGAGAAAGTAAAAGGGACAAGGGGGCGGTGGGAGGGAGAAAGTAACAGGGACCTATTGGGAAAAGTCAACAGGGACAATTGGGAAAAGTCAACAGGGACAAAGTGCGTGTGGGAGGGAGGGAAAAGTCAACAGAAACTAAGGGCGGTTGGAAGGGAAGGAAATGTCAACAGGGACAAAGGATGGGTGGGAGGGAAAAGTCAACAGGGACAAATGATGGGTGGGAGGGAGGGAAAAGTCAACAGGGACAAGGGACAAGGGACAGGTGGGAGCGAGGGAAAAGTCAACAGGGACAAGGGACAGGTGGGAGGGAGGCAGGGAAAAGTCAACAGGGACAAGGGGCGGGTGGGAGTGGAAAAGCAACAAGGACAAGCGTTGGGTGGGAGGGCAAAAGCAACCCGGACAGGGGTGGGTGAGAGTTCAAAAGCAACATGGACAAGGGGTCAGTGGGAGAGAAAAAGCAAGCCTGAAAATGGTTACCAACTATGGGAGAAGAGGAAACAAAAGTAATACCTCAATCACAACATGAGCAGCGGAAGGACACTAATTAAAATGAAGCAATCAGTACTTGATCCATCCTCCACAGGAAAGAAGAGGAAGTGATCTGGCATGTGCTGGCCAATTAAGAGGCAGGGAGGAAAAGCAAGAGGGACAAGGGGCAGGTGGGAGGGAGGGAAAAGCAGGAGGGACAAGGGGCGGGTGGGAGGGAGGGAAAAAGCAACAGGGACACGGGGGCGGTGGAAGGGAAAGAACAACAGGGACAAGGGGCGGGTGGAATGGAAAAAACAACAGGGACAAGGGGGCAGGTGGAAGGGAAAAAACAACAGGGACAAGGGGTGGGAGGGAGAAAGTAAAAGGGACAAGGGGGCGGTGGGAGGGAGAAAGTAACAGGGACCTATTGGGAAAAGTCAACAGGGACAATTGGGAAAAGTCAACAGGGACAAAGTGCGTGTGGGAGGGAGGGAAAAGTCAACAGAAACTAAGGGCGGTTGGAAGGGAAGGAAATGTCAACAGGGACAAAGGATGGGTGGGAGGGAAAAGTCAACAGGGACAAATGATGGGTGGGAGGGAGGGAAAAGTCAACAGGGACAAGGGACAGGTGGGAGCGAGGGAAAAGTCAACAGGGACAAGGGACAGGTGGGAGGGAGGCAGGGAAAAGTCAACAGGGACAAGGGGGGGGTGGGAGTGGAAAAGCAACAAGGACAAGCGTTGGGTGGGAGGGCAAAAGCAACCCGGACAGGGGTGGGTGAGAGTTCAAAAGCAACATGGACAAGGGGTCAGTGGGAGAGAAAAAGCAAGCCTGAAAATGGTTACCAACTATGGGAGAAGAGGAAACAAAAGTAATACCTCAATCACAACATGAGCAGCGGAAGGACACTAATTAAAATGAAGCAATCAGTACTTGATCCATCCTCCACAGGAAAGAAGAGGAAGTGATCTGGCATGTGCTGGCCAATTAAGAGGCAGCAAATCTGAGTGACAATGAATCCAATGATTGGTAAGCAATGGACAGGCTCCAAACCCCTTGTAGTAAACAAAATCTTTCACAAGCAACAGCGTTTTGCACTGTTTTAGGGGGAGACCTAAAAAGTGAGCACTAGTGGAAACCATTCTTGATCACTGTGAAAATAATTACTTTTAAGCAAAGCACTAGGCCCCACGTTGCAAACAATTACTGCCAGAATAACATGCAAATACTAATACAAAACAGGTACAGTGCACCACTATAAAAATTGAAAACAACTCACAATTTATGAATGAGGGGTTTACCCTGCCAGGTACATTACAGAAAAACATGCACCACTTGCATTTTTTTCCCCAAAAAAATGCAACAGTTAAAACCTACAAGCGCATAAGGGGACGGTTTTAGATATACTGCATTAACGCAGGATAAACTCATGTAGCTTTCTGAGAGAAAAAAGGTATAACAAAGAGCTTGTGTTTCTCTGCGCATGCAAGCACTACAGTTTGTGTGTCACAACAAATAATCAACCAAGGTTGCTAGGCTTCTGAAATGCCTGGATACAGCTTGCCCTTCAGGTGACTAAAGGGTCACTGTTCAATGAGAAACGAAAGGGCTATGTAGAGCAATCACTATTGGGGCTCCGGCTACAGTCACAGAAGAGACCGTTTGGGATCATTTTACTCATGAGGGCCAAGCAAAGCTGGATCGTTCATTTGCTGAGAAATAAGCAAAATATTGGATTGTCACAACTGTGGCGTGTAGCACTGAAAGCAGAGTTTATGTAAAAAATATCTGAGGAAAAACAGGTTTTTGCAAGAAGGAACTCATGCACAGCTTAAAGTTATCACGGCTCGTTGCTGGTACATGGGGGGGAGTGGAGTCATAGGGTAAAGCAATATTAAATGTTCTCTATATTACATATAAATGGTATATGTTAAATAAACTATAATTAAATGTTAGCAGTCAGGAACTTTGTGAAATGCCAAAAGATCTCCTAGAAAATATGGCCATTTGAAGTTAAAATTGTAAGTCATAACTATGAGAAAGCATTCATTTATTAAATCTTATTGAGCTAACCAATCCAAAATGTGTTTCTGTTAACACATGTATTGAAGTTCTATGTATTGCATGTTGTTATCAATGCGGAAAATCTTACAGAACGTCCAATAACAGGTTACTAGCGAACACACATTTTTTATTATGTATATTAACAGCCTTCCTTGTTTTACCTTTGTACTATTTATAATGATGATACTGTGTTACTTATTAATAATTGCATTGGTGTTTACTTGAATCATTGATTCAACAAACAACTCAACAATTGTGATCTACGAACCCCCAACTTCAAATGCATCCAAACAACTGAATGTCTGTAATATGCTCGGAAAGGATTACTACTAAAAAAATAAAACAATACAGCTCTGGGCAGTTTCACACCATATGGTTAGAATCCAGGAAGTCCATCAACTACCCCTTGAGAAGTTTATAATTTTCCTAAGTAAAAAATGTAAAATGAGGTTAGACATCAGTCCTATATCTGAATTGAACTTACTCTCAGAGTAGGACTGTTTGATAGCATTATGTTAAACAAGTTCTTTATCCTCTGTAGACCTCTTAAGGTTTGAGTGTTTCTTCCAAATGGTTCACTAGGCATGTAGCCTATCTTGAAAAGACTAAATCATCATATAGTATAACACGAAGGACACTATGAGAGCAAATGAAGCTTCTGAACTTATCTAAAGGATAACGCCTAAAATGATTTCTGGTCCAGTTGCATCTTGGTTATTGAACAATTGTGTCCAATAGTAATAGCTTGAAGGTTCTATGGTCTGAAAAATCGTAGTGGAGGAGAGGTTAGAAAAAGTGGTTGCCCCAGCGCACGACCCCCCATAAAGATCAAAATCAGAAAAACATCTACTGATATTTGACTCTAAATGTTATTGAGTACAGACCAAAATCTCATTACACACCCATATTGGTTCCATAACCAAAAACCTTTTTCCATGTTTAAAGAGACAGCCAGACATGGATCCAGAACTTGCATCCGCAACCTTCAGATAAAATATAGAATTGCTTGTAATAAGTTTATAAAGCATAGCATTGTAACAGAGGGCAGATTTTTGTTTCTAGACTTACAATTTGTGGAAGATTTGAATTCAAATGCGTTTTTAGCGTCCAAAAGGTAACCTTTTCATTCTCTCCTGTTTCTCGAACAAAGATATCACGCGTAGATAGGGTGTGTCGAATAGAGTTCTGCACAATATTAATAAAGAAATGTAAACAAATTCCAATAAAACACAGTGGATTTACAAAGAAATTACAACAATAAAATATAAAATACTTTGTGAATAAAATTGCAAAAGCTTGGTTTATAATCAAATCTACTGGATGTTTCCACTTGCATTGCCCAGCTTGTTCACTGCATAATTTATGCCTGCCTCTAATTTGAAATGAGATTTCTCCAATAGCTCTGCAAAGTTAAGTACAATTTAAACAGCATTACAAAGTACATTAACATGAGATTTTGATTTAAATAAACTACACATTTTAGCTATTGTTACATTCAGTAATTTCAGTAAGAACACAGATGAAGAAATTCAATTGTTTGTAAGTGAAATGATAAAATAACGCATTTTATGGATCAATTTCTTGAGGTGGATACAAGCTTTTAAAAAAACAGCAGCTGGTGTAAAAATAAAGGTTTTTCACTCTCCACGAAACCTTAAATACATTTTCTTCTAAAAGAATTAGGTAAACATTTAGGGCCAGATTACTAGTTAGGCGGTGTAGGAGCGGGCCGCCACGCCAGCACCCGGCTCCCACACCGCAAAACTCAACTGCCGCCCGCCCGCCAGATAAGGATCTTTCTCCTGGTCTGGAAGGCGGTCCTTTGGCGGTCCCATGGCGGTGCCTATTAGAAAGGAATCGAATGGGAGCGCCAAAGCCCGTCATGGAGTGTGAAGTGCATGCCGTGCAAGAACAGGGGGTGCATGAATGCAGGGGGGCACACCATGTGCCCCCCTGCATGCATCCCCAGGCCATGAGGCAACAGGGGGCCCTGTAGGGCCCCCTTTGTTTCCTCACAGCCACCATTTTCACGGTGTGCTCAAAGCCATGAAAAGGGTGGCTGTGAGGAAACTCGTAATATGCTTGGTGGTGCTGTAGTGGAACAGCTAGCATATTGCGGCTTCACACCGCTGCAACACCGCTGAGGGATCACAGAACCACTGGCAATTGCAGCGATCCTTTGGCAGTCCGACCACCAAACTCCAAATAGGGTGGTCGGACTGCCGGTGCTGCGGTGCCCAAACTGCCACCGTGGCTACCGCTGTAGTCCTATTCAGGCCCTTAGTAAACTCAAAAGATGAAACGTCTTACCAATTTAAAGCTTCAGTGTTAGGCTAAAATAAGGTGTGCACATCAGAAAAAGAAGTTCAACCACATTAAAGAGAGACGCATTTAGTATCATACTATTGACTGGCAAGCATCCTTTACTTTAGCGTCCAGTCACCACTCTACTCGAGCTGGACACCTCACCTAACAACTGATTTTGTGTCTCCAGCCTTTGACAAAACTCCCCTTAACCTAGCTCCTTATATAGGAGAGCATTCAAGGTCTTTTGAGATGCTGCCCTAAAAGGTTAATGCAAACTTTAGCACAGTGGAATGTCTCACTTTTATGCAATGCACTTAAAGAGCAGACTGAGCTGATACATTTAAATGTGACAAGAAAAACTATTTATTGAAATAGACAAACTCAGTAGAGGGATGTATTGAACTTAATTCCTTTTAAAAGGGGACCGTACCTCATCCCATTCCGAGAGTACTCATATATTCATGTATATGCATCACGACAAAGGGGAATAGAGACTCCTCGATATCTATCCCCATCACTCTGCTGAGAAGTCCACATTTGGCTGCGTCTCTGCATACCATTGCCCCCCAGCCCATGGTCAGGGGACCACGAGGGCTAGCAATCATGGGGATACTCCGGTCAAACTAAAGCCCCATCCAGGTAATACACACGCAATCTAGATAGCCCCACAACAACAACTTCGGCCATTTATAAAACTGAAAGTAACTTAAAAACAAAAGACATAATGGACTGCATCGCACAACTTGCTTACAGCAATTGCTCCCAGCCTTCGGGCTTTGCTCTCCCAGTACAAACACCTATTTTCTTGTTACCTGCAACAAAGAGGTAAAAATACCAAAACATGGTCCTCCTTTAATGGGAGACTCTTCTACACATATTGCTTTTGAATGAATGTTACAAGTGTAGACTCACAGCAAACTGTGAAGAAAATTGGCACTCGTGCAACACAGCACTTATCCCTTGCATACGGTCACATTGGAAATGTCCCCATTTTCCATTCATTCTCTTTAACCAAGAAGTGTTTCTAGCTTTTGACAGTACCGAATGCAGATACCAAGGACCAGTGTCTCCTCAATGACTTACTATTCTCTCATAGATTCAAAAGACAAAGCTTTGCAGACCCTTTTTAAAGGAGTAATTTTTCAGGAGTTGTCCTTATTGAGTCAATGTTTAGGCATATAAAAAAGCACCAGGGGCATACAAAACCAGCAGTGGATTTAAAAAGCTGTGCAGTGGATTTAAAAAGCTGTGCTTGGAAAATTAAAATAAGTCCAACTGCCCCAGTGGGAACTGGAAAAAAGCCAGAGAGTGCCAGCGCACATGCCTAAGTGCACCAGAGAACACCGAACGGCAACATGGAACAAGGCCAATTCGGCACAGATCATGTACCAAACCTTGACAACAAACACCTCACTATTCCACAGAATGTTGCCTTTAATACTGCATGAAATATAACATAAGTTATATTTGTTTCAGAAAATGATGGGATGCTTACATTTATTTAGCAGTAAAGCTGAAAGGTAATTGCCAGTGGTCCTGGTCTGTGCTTCGGGTGATTTGTGTGTGGGCAGCAAGGCCAGGAGTTATACACTAAGGGGTATTAATATTAATATTAGTGAATTCTTGTATAGCGCATAGAAACCCATAGGGGTTCCCAAGACTTAGGAGCATGTTCCACAGCCTCAAAGGGGAGCTAGAATAACCAAGTTTTTGGCTCCTTGCGGAAGGTGGGTAAGGAGGAGCAGCCTCTAAGTGATTCAGGTAGAGCATTCCACAACGTAGGGCCCAGAAAAGAAAACGAACGGCCACCCATCCGGGAGCGTCTGACTCTGGGCACTGTGAAGAGGGAATTTTTGCTGGAGCGCAGGGAGTGTGGAGGACGGTATGGGGCACCTAGTTTTTGCAGGAACCACGGTTCCGTGTTGGAATTGATCTTGTACATGAAGCAAAGAGCCATGAAGTTAATACACTTGTCCATTGTGAGCCAGTGGAGATCACGGAGAAAATCAGAGACAGAGGAGTGTTTGGGATGCGATATAAGAGCCTGGCAGCAGAGTTTAGGACCACCTGCAGACGTTTGACCATGGACTTAGCAGCCCCCAGGTATAGAATATTACCATAGTCCAGCCTCAATAAAATCATGGCCTGGATGACAGTTCTTTGTGCAGAAAAAGGAAGTATTCATAGGACATTTTTGAGCCATTTCAAGGTGGTAAAGCAGAAGGAGGCAACCTTAATAGCCTGAAACTTCATGGTCAAGGTGGAATCAAGCCAGAAGCCCAGATTCTGCACTTTGGCGACGGGGTCAGGAAGTGCTCCCAAAGTAGCTGACCAGTGCTGCGGACCCCAGAGCTGGGGGTACCTGCCTAGCACCATAACCTCTGTCTTGTCACCATTTAATTTCAGGGAGTTGGAATTCAACGAGGAGGAGACAAGACTTAGGCAGGAATAGAGATCTTCCATGCTAGCTTCCTCTTCAGACGACAAAGAGAAAATAATGTGTGTATCGTCATCACAAGACAACAGGGTCAGGCCACAGCTTACCGCCAGGGGACGGACATTGATATTAAAAAGCATGGGGCTAGGGGCAGAACCCTGAGGGACTCCTGACGTCAGTGAGTGAGGACTAGACATTGTATTCGAGGAAAAAACCTGGAAAGATCGATCTGCCAGAAAGGATTTAAGCCAGTCAAGCGCCAAACCTTGGAAGCCTAGTTGGGACAGTCTGATAGAATATCATGGGTAGCAGAGGAAGGGGTTATGCAGTAAATATGCCTTGGTGTGTGCGCTCCAAGATAGAACTTCTGACCAGGAGCAATGTAAGTAACCAAAATCCATCAAATTGCAGACAAAATATGCATCCAGGATGTAGAAGAGGATAGTTTAGGCTGCAAAAATTTGGTGCCACGCTTTCTCCTGTTTTTCACAGAGCACTACTTAAGGAATGCTGTTCAATTGGAAGAACAAAAGAGACGGAAATTAACAGTCCTATTACTACCACTGCACTTGCTGCCTCGCATAGCATCTTGTCTTCTCGGCCCACATTAGAAATTCCATAGAGGAAGCATCTCTTGGCCTGTTACAATTATGGCGAGGTTAGAAACAAATTAATATTCTGCCGCCCACTTTTTATTTCTACAACCGTGTTTTTCTATAAGGAAATAAATACCAGTTGAAATCCATTCTAAGAAATCATGACTCAGAGGCTTCAAGCAAGCGTTATTTATTACAGGCTTCATTTTGATCTTCAGTGACATATGAAGTTGCAAAACGTACTGATAAAAACTCATTTCACAATGAAGCATGACATCTGAGATATATTTAATGGGTCGCAATGACACATTGGTTTCATGACAGCCCCAAACTACTCTGCAGAGCTTCACCATTGTCACGGCCACTAGGAATATGTGGCAGCAACGGGGGCCAATATACGTGAAAGGGTTATCTGAACCATGCTGCCCTCTTTTAATACATTTGAGCCAGAAGCAATGTTTGTTTGCTGAAATCTGCAAATTAAGCAGCAATCTGGATGACGAGTTTGGTACATTCAAAACTATTCAGTAAGCAGTGTAGCCACAGAATTGCATATTCCCACTGACACTCACCATTTTCTATTCATGAAAGGTAAACAAAAACTAAAACATTCAAATTCCAATCAGTGCCCAATTGTAGCTGCACCTTGATGAGAACAGTTTCAACAATCCTTCCCATCTACAGACAATGTTTAACAATGCAAAGGGTGGTTTTCCTTAAATTCGACATTTTAAACGGAGTTCAAACAATTGAGTATTGTTTGCTACTTTTTACTTCAAACAAACACATTGGTAGGCCAGTATTCCACTTACGTTTTCAATAAAGATGTTGCAGTGTAAAAAAACACATTTATCAAGCTAAATAATCCCCCCAGCCCATCCCCCCACCTGAAAAATAAAAATTTGTATTATAATGGTAAGTAATATTTATGGATCTTTGGATCTGAATAATTTTATAATTTATCACTTCAGTTAAGTCTTGCAAAGTGCTCACTTTTTTTAAAGGCTGGTGATGAAGTGTCTAAAATTTGAAAGCTTTTCCTCATTTTACCAACAGGTGTCTAGCTGGAGGATTTTAGTCCAACACATCTTGAGGTTTCATTAGTGAAGGCCTGAAGTTGTGTTTTAAGTCTAACTTCCTTAGATGGAAATAGATTGCCTTTGTAGTATCTTATTTGAGAAAACAAAGTAAGGTCAGCATCTCGAAAAAACCCTTAAGCACTTCCCAGGTTTTGCAAATATCACTTGTACAAGAACAGTAGTGATGTAGATTTGTGATGTGACTGATCAGGTGGCAGAGGTCGAGGCACGCAACCTCAGATGAGACCCCATTGAGATTTATGCACCTTTCTTCCTCCAGTCAGCTGTGATGCACAATCAAATCTCCAATGTGATTTCTCAGCAGGTGGAGTTTCAATAAAGACCGAAACATATGTAATAGAGTCTATAAAATAGAACGAAGGTTAATTAACATAGTATGCTAAATGTGCCATAAAAAGTGTAAAACTTAACGTTAAACTGGCACACATTGTGCTAATTCATAGTAGGCAATCATTGTTATTCACGTAGGCCATTGAAAGGCCATGAAACAAGCTTTTCCAGCTAGAAGGGAACTCGATATTGCTGAAATGTGCAGAGCGCGATTTAGAAGCTTGACCCTAGAATGACATGCTTAGAAATGCTGTCATACAAAGCTTGAAAAGAATAATTTGTGCATATAAACAATAATGATTGATTCATGGAGTAAAAGGATGCCTTAGCCAACAGTGATTTCGCCTTTTAATTAGTAGTTCATTGTTCTCTCAGTGAAACAAATTTATATATGGAAGGTTGAACTGTGTTCAACCTATGGGAACTATGCCTGATGTTTCCAGAAACTCATTGTGCAAGTCTCTCTATAGCTAACCACACAATAAAAAGGTAAATCTGTATATGTTTGCGTGGGAACAGATGAGCTGAATCAATCAATAAATCAATCAGGGCATTTGTAAAGCGCACTACTCACCCGTGAGGGTCTCAAGGCGCTGGGGGGGGGGGATGCTGCTACTGCTCGAATAGCCAGGTCTTGAGTAGTCTCCTGAAGGTTAGCAGGTCCTGGGTCTGCCGTAGGAGAATGGGGAGGGTGTTCCAGGTCTTGGCGGCGAGGTGGGAGAACGATCTGCCGCCGGAGGTCGCTCTTCGGATGCGGGGGACGGTGGCGAGGGCGAGGTCGGTGGAGAGGAGCTGGCGGTTGGGGGTGTAGAAGGTGAGTCGTCTGTTGAGGTATGGCGGTCCGGTGTTGTGGAGTGCCTTGTGTGCGTGGGTGAGGAGCTGAACCTGATTACCGAAGAACTCTGTCTCATGATTAGCTTGTGGAGGAGGAAATCTGCTACAATGTTTTCGAGATGCTTTTCTTGACTTAAATATTAGAGCGTGTTCCTAGGTAGTCTCACCGGCATTTCTCCTTTCTCTGGCCAAACTCTCGACGCTTGTGGCTACTGCTGCTGTTGTTACCATAGACTCCCTTTGCGATTTGATTTGAAGCCTGCTACTGCAACTGTATGCTAACTTAATTCAGGCCTAAAAACAAAATCAATAAAATGTTACTAGACCTGTAGGACAACTGACCTAAATAATCTACTTGACCTAATTATAATGCACTTGACCCATAAACTGGTTTCAAATTATGTGATCCTGGGCAAATATTTTTATTCACCGAGCCCCCGATTCCTTTTTAACCACATATGAGAGCACCTTCAAACGCACAAGTTCAGAATGTCTGCTGTACACAAAACACTTTTGTTTGATTTAATAGACTAAGCGTTTGCTCCATATAATATACAAATCTTGCCACATATAGGATACACATGACCGCTTGCTTGCCTCTTAGTTCATTGACAGCATTGTCATCAGGGAGGTGGCAGGAAGGATTCTCAAATCATGTTTAAAAACTATCCCCTTAAATAAATACATTCCTAAAGCATGAAGTGGTAGCACACTCATTTGCAATCAGCAGATTTTCCATCTAAATGGGCACATAATTTCCCTTAACTGATAAAACTATATAGTGTAGAATGTTTAGAAATCGAGTTTCTGCAAATATTTGTCATTTGCACATCACCAAGTGTTCTGATTTGCTTTTCTCCTATTTAAATATTTGTTTGCATCATACTTCTGAATTAAAAAAAATGTGCTTTCGTAATTCCCGATATATTTTGAAATATTTGTACTATGTGTTTTAGAAAAAAGACAACTTACAGCCTTTTGTTTCACAATGATTGTGTGATAGATCACTTGACAAAAACCTCTAACTGTAATAAGAGAAAGAAAAGTAAACGCAGTTTTTCAGGATAAGATAAGCAGCAATTAGTAAAAAGACAAATTGACATTTGGTCTCTGTCCTTGAACAGACAGCAAATGGGTCAAGATCAAAGCAAGATTTAAAGGCATCTTTATTGCTCACTTTCTGAATGAAAAGGAACACCTGTTCCGAGTAGGTCATATAAAAAGCTCAACCTGATAAAATCTGACTCACCATAGTGAGTGTGCGAGTAGATTTTGAGGCCTGTATTTGGATTTACTAAGACTCGGCTGAGTCTTATGAACTACTCTTTATGGGGAGATCTGCTACTTTAATTCAACTTTGAAGCATTATGTTCCCTTCATTTCACTCTTTTCCATTGAATTTGAACTCTTTATGGGTTATTAGAATCCAAATCTCTGAACCCGATTTATAGAATAGGGAACTTATTCCTTTATGGAACACGCTCACTGTAATCTTATTATTTGATGCTTTGTTCTAACCATTTCTTTTGTTGAGATTTCTGCAAACATATTTGATTGATGGACTAAAAGAAAGAACTTTAATTATCTCTTAATGAGAAATAAAGTTTTGAAATGACAATACAACTCTCATCATTGACTGAACCTGACCCGTTAATGGAATTTAAATGCGAGATGTCTAACTTGCTCCTTGACTTCTAATACCCATTCCAAGGTCAGTCATTGAGAAGGATTTAGCACGAAAAAGAGGGCTTAACTCTAACTGATGACAACATGTTGGGCCCACTATTCACTATCTTCTGGTAGCAGAGGATGGTTAAAATGTTTGGCGCAAGGAGCTATAAATAATTCCCAAGTTAGAATAAAATATCTGAATCCTGGAATCCAATGCTCACAGTTTGAGGAGCTGATAAGGCGCAGTTTTCGATGCCGGTTGCTGTTTTGGAGGTGTGAGCATTAATAGGGTGATGCAACGTCTATTGTAATTGTGCTTTCATTCCGAAGTTAGAATAAAATATCTGAATCCTGGAATCCAATGCCAAGAGCTTGAGGAGTTGATTAGGTGCAGTTTTTGAAGGCAGTTGCTGTTTTGGAGGTGTGAGCATTAATAGGGTGATGCAACGTCAATTGTAATTGTGCTTTAACCTTGTGTTATTTGAAAGAGAGTAGATGGTTTGATGAAAATAGATGATTATTGATTTATGTTTTATGTGAAGAGATTGAAGAATTCAGACCCGGCATAGACTGAGATACTAGGATAATAAAAGGTTGAGACAAGTGTAGAAAACACTTGAAAAATTTCTTGTTTACACAGATTTTGTGGTGTAGAGTGTGAGGTATCACCACCTACACAATTGAGATAGAAATATAAAAAAAATCGGTTGTAGTGGTCTAATATTGATTGATGTTGGCAGAACCTAATTGTGCAAACAGGAGAAGCTGCATTGATTAGGGTGATTTCACGTTGTTTGAGATCTCACTTGCGAATGAGGATTTTCTGTTTGAATCAATAAAAGTTGAAAGATGTAAAACCCTTAATATTCCGGTTGTTGAGTTGCTATTTTTCTTTTAGGAAAGCAAACAAGAATTGATATATATGTTTTGTAAAAAGATGTTTGTAGTTTGTGCAAGTATGAGAGAAATTGTAAAGGTGGGTGAACTGTTGCAGGGAGCGAGGTCACACATTATAGTAGTCCACACTGGGATTGGTCGGTTGGTGTGCTTTCACGCTAGGATTGGTTGGTGACATCAAGATGCCACACTGTGATAGGTCAGTGATTTGTGAATGCCGCATTGGGATTTGAGAATAGGATTTTGATAAACACCAACTGAAACAGGATTGGAAGAAGAATATTGACGTTTACGGAACAGGATCATAACATTGAACTGTGAATTGTTTATTTTACGAATCTTGTGGAAACATTAGATTCTTAAAAGGACTTATGAGTTTTGCGAAAGGGGATGTTGCAGTTCTGATGCGAAAAGGTGAAGAGTCACAACCTGAGGGTAGGCATACACACTTTATGTTTACTGAGGTGGGATTTGATACCTACTCATAGCTTCGTCAATGGTGTAAGATTACTGAGAAAGAGGGTCAATTGAGGTTTCCAAAATATAAGAGTTTTGAAATAAGAATAATTGACAAATTAAGGGACAAATTATGTGAGATTAAACCCACACCTAGACCTGCACAATTTGAAGCTTTAAGAATGTGGGGAAAAGCAGATAGAGAAAAAGAGAGAGAAAGATATCAGAAAGGGACAAAGAGAGCAATGTGTAAATATGCAGATGCTCAATGGAATGAGGAGCAGCGTAGATGGAGGAAGGCTTTAGTCGAAGGCACTGGATTATGTCCAGCAATTTTTACTGAAATGCCGGAGAAAGGAAAGAAGAAAAATACTAAAAAAAAAGATAAAGAGGGAAAAGGAGAAGAAAATGAGACAGGCAGTGATTCAGGAGATGATATATTAGATTAAATGTTAGCTGTCCGACCCTCGCTTTATGCAACCACAGCTGATAATTCTGGAAATAGTGCCACAATAAGCAATACGGTAGCGACTGCTCCTATGGAAACGAAAGTGGTACAAATTGAGAGACAACTTCAAGTGTTGCAGATTGCCTCACCACAAGTTGCTCAGAGACAGATTGTTCCACCACCTGTGGTAAATCCACCTGTTATACCTGTACCGAAGGAAGCACCACAAATAGAGACTGTACAGACAGTGCCTAGACCAGTTGCAAATGCTCTAGTGAATATTAATTTGAATCCAGAGACACAAGGAGAGGTAGGAGGGTTACTGGTGAAAAGATTTGTCCCAACATCTCAAAATTCACAGATTGTTGTGTGGAGACCACCTCAGACAGTTCACGCACTAAGAGATGGGGGGAGAATTTTCTTTACGACACTAATAACCCAAGAGGAACCTAAACTGTTTGAAGATGGGATTTTTCCACATTGGCTTGAGGAACCTGTGGGTATTAAAAACACAGAAGGCTCAATTCAAATGACTAGCCCAGACCCTAAGAAAGAGGGGGCATTAAATATCCAAAGATTAAAAACTGAACTAGAGGAAATCATTAAGGGTTGTTTGGAATTAGAATATTTGAGTATGCATCAAGAAAAATAATGATTTACCTATATAAAGAAACTATAAGACGATCAGCAATTACACAGGAGAAACTGACTAAATTGTATCAGAAATATGATGTGGAAATTCCAAAAGCTCTTCTTACCAGAAGAGGTATAGGGTACATTTGGATGAGGATGTGACTGAAAACATTATCGAATTAATAAAATGCATTAATTAATGGAGTGATTTTGAAAAGTTAGAAAACAAATCGGCAAAGAAATATGAAAAGAAAAAGAAAAATCCAGAATTAGAAAAGGGCCATAAAGAGCTAGAAGACAGAGTCTCAGCTTATGCACTTAGGGAAGTAGCAGGAGAAGTGTATGTACATGTGCCTTAGAGCAGAGGTGATCTTACAGCATTCACGAACAATTTTCCAAAATTGAGAGACAAACCTGTGCAGTGGTCCACACAAGTAGTACGATTTGTGAAAATTTCAAAGGTGATGTGGACTAATTTGACGTGGTGCCAAGTGATTTCTGGGCTGAATGTAAGACTACAGTATAATGGCAACGAGATAAGCCACCAAGAGATAAACCCACAAATGCACCAGCTCCCAAAGTTATGGAGAAATATGAAGCAGTGATTAATTTCCTGAAAGGCAGAGTGCCTCCAAAAGACTTAGAGCCTAATCATGAGTTTGGTGGTCAATTGGACCGCCGAACCCGTGGTGACGGCCCCTGGACCGCCAGACTGGCAGTCCACCCGCCGTATTACAACTACTGTGGAGGGATCGTCAAAGGACCGCCGCAACCGCCGTGGATCCCTGATCCCACAGCGTTTGTGCTGAGGTGTAAGGCTGTAATATGCTGGCCGTGCTGCTGCGGCACCATCAAGCATATTACGAGTTTCCTCACTGCGACCCGTTTCATGGTGGTGAGCCCGCCAGGAAAAGGGTGGCAGTGATGAAACTAAAGGGGTCCTACAGGGCCCCTGTTGCCTCTGTGCATGGGGGTGCACACAGGAGTGCACATGGTGTGCCCCCATGTATTTATGCACCCCCTGTTCCTGCATGGACAGAAATGCACAACCTACAGCAGTGTCTTCCTAAGTCTCTCCTATGAGCCTTAGAAAGGCACCACCATAGGACCGCCCCCGTTGGACCGCCGTCGCAGGACCACCCGCCAGGATTACAACTCGTAATCTGGCAGTCGGACTGACTACGGCTTTGTCAGTCTTGGATCGGGGTGCTGGCATGACGGCCCGCTCCAAAACCGCCAATCTCGTAATCAGGCCCTTAGATTGGTTGAAAATTGATGGAACCCCACAGGAAGCAAAGGAAACAGTTAATGAGTGTTATGAATGTTTGTTGATGGTGTTTCAGCAACGCCGTTGAAGAGAATTCCCTGAAGAGAAGGACATGGGAATTTTTCTGTCATAGTTTGTGTTAGGATTGAGACTAGAGATTAGTTCCCATATAACTCAAAGTGCAATCTGTTGGCGGAATAAGTCACTTGATGAGATCCTGCGATATTGAAAATATTGCAGTGACAAATTAGAAATGAAGCAGAAAAAGATTAAAGAGAAATTTATCTTGACAGACTAAATTGGCTCAGAAAGGTTTCCAGAATTCAATATTTTGCAGGAAATTCAGGAGGTATGCAAGGTGATGTTGTTACACAAACTGGTTTTCAGGGAAATTACGGAGGGTATGGTGTTATACAGGGTTGAGGTAGAGGAGTACCTATTGATCCAAGTTCAGGAATGGAGGTTTCAGCATTAAAGAAGATGACTCCCGGTCTTAGGTTGGGCACTTGAAGCAGGAATGTAGATTTAATCCTGATAGTGTAAATGGAAATGTGGCAATGCTGAGAGGAGTTCAGATGCAAAATATGCCAGTGCAACAAATGCAGGTGCAAATGCAGAAGCAAGTTTCAATGATACAGGTTCCGCTGGCTCAGAAAATCCCACAAAATATGGGAAACCCAAAATGTAATTTAAATCAGATGCTTAAGGCAAACCCAAATTATTTTCAGAATATGAATCAATATGCATGTCAACAATCACCAAATGAAGGTCAGAATGCTTTCCAGCAATTTCCTGTTTTCAAGAGTGATAGCTCAGGCTCAGACACTTCTCTATGATGGGGCCTGAGAGGGGAGAGAGATGGTATGCTTGGAGCAGTCTTAGAGGTAGACCAGAGTGGACCATTTGTAGATGGCGAGGTAAATGGCCACCCTGTATCTTTTCTTCTAGATACTAGTGCTACCAGATACACTTTTAGAACTGTGAAGTCCTAGACCTACCCCTCTCGGGGAAAGAAGATCCAGGTTGTAGAAGTTTCATATAGACAGATTACTAATCCAATTTCAGGAAAGGTCCCTATAAAAAATAGGTACATTTGAAGATAATCATCAATTTGTCGTTTGCAAAATGAGTCCTATACATCTGTTAGGAAGAGATTTGTTGTGCAAGTTAAATTGTACAATCTATTGCACACCGGATGGTGTGGAACTCCAAACAAATGATGAAGATGTAGTATTCAAAATGATTCAACAATCGTCAGCTGTAGAGTTGTTCCTTCTAATGACATTTAATGAATTACCTGCTGATTTGAGAGAAACTGTGAATCCGGAAGTGTGGGTTCTCACAGGAAAAGACTTTGGGTTAATTAAAGGAGTAGAACTGGTTTAGGTTACAATAAAGCCTAATGCGGTGCTTCCAAGAACTCCACCATATCATTTTTCCCCAGAAACAATTGCAGGAATTACGCCTGTAATAGAATATATGATACAGAAAGGAATTTTGAGGGAACTAATTGAAAGGCCGTGTAACTCTATGATCATGGGTTTACAGAAACCAAATGGGAAATATCGGACTGTGCGGGACCTGAAGAAAATTAATGAGATATTTGTCCCATGTTGTCCCATGGTAACTAATCCAGCCACAATGTTGTTTCAGATTCCTTGTACTGCAGAATGGGTTACAGTCATTGATCTCTGCCAGGCTTTTTTCCTCGCTGCAATTGATAGAACATAGTCAATTCCTATTTTCATTCGTGTTTCAGCAGAGAGTTTTGGCATGGTGCCAAGTCCCACAAAGGTAAACAGAAAATCCATTGATTTTCAACCAGATTATGAAAAAAATATCTGGAGTCATTACAGATGTCCTATAAATCAGTACTAGTTCAATATATCAATGACTTGCTTGTGGCGTCGGAGACTCAGAAGCTTGTAAACAAGATGCCATTGCTTTGTTAAACCACGTGGCTGAGAATGAACATAAATTGTCCCCAGGAAAGCTGCAGTACTGTCAGAAAGAAGTTCAATATCTGGGACACATAACTGAAAAAGGAGCTAGGAAGGCGTCCCCAGAAAGTGGAAGCAGTTCTTCAAATGAATCCACCTCGAACCCAGATAGAAGTCCAAATGTTTCTAGAAATGGTTAGCTACTGTAGACAGTGGATACCCAACTTTTCCTTAGTGGCTAAGCCTTTACTGAGGTTGACACACAGGGATGTGTCTGATCCACTTCCATGTGACAACGAATGTTTGAAAGTCTTCCTAGAGCTGAAAGAAAGTCTTTGCTGTGCCCCAGCACTAGGAATGTCAGATTACACTAGAGAGTTTTTTTCTATTTTGCAGTGAAAGGGAGGGCTGCACACTCTCAGTATTGACACAGATGCATGGAGATGCTCGGAAATCTGTGGCGTATTTTCAGCAAACCTTGACCCGGTCACCACAGGTCTCCCCGGCTGTCTGTAAGCCATTGCTGCAGTGGGCACTAGTCTGGAAAAGAGGGAAAGAATAGTGATGGGATATCAAGTAACTGTAATGGTCCCTCACTCTGTGGAGCTACTATTGACAAGAACGAAAACACAGCACATGTCATATAACAGGTTGAAAAAAATTGAGCAGAGGATTTTATCCTCTGAAAATATTGTCATAAAGGGATGCCAGATTTTGACCACTGCAACATTGATGCCTGTAAATTATTATGTTTGTGATGAAATCGTTAAAGAAGACTAGAGGGTCCCTGATAGAGTTAAATGAGTATGGAGAAGAGAGCAGGGAAAAAACAGGATAAATAACAACAAAACTTCTCCAAAATCAATTATTTGAAATATGGCAATATGTCCATGATATCATTACAAATGTCCAACAGACCAATGGTTTTCAATTTTTATTATTCAAAAGTATAAAAGTGTGATGGATAGATCATATTTTTCTTTTTAAACACATATATTTTTTTCATTATATAAAAATACAAACAAAGAGACATGTATAATGAATGCTTAACACATCAAATGTTGAAGAGCACCAACCACAATACTATGACCAATAAACATATTGTACATAAAATAGTTAATAAGACATGAGAAAAACTTAACTATCAAAACAAGTGAACAGATGAATAATAGACAATAGACAATAATAACAAAGGAAAAAAACAAACACAAAAACAAAGCTCAATATATACACGATCAATTAAGTCATTTATAATACATATTTCAAAGGAAAAAGCGCAGACGCGCATTTCAGAAGTAACTAGTAGATGGAAAATCCCTTCATCAGGGTGCTGTGAGTACAGGTAGATCTGTGGCCAGGGCCCATCTGTAGAAAATGTACTATTTCTAAATATGCTTTGCAGGGTACTCAATATCAACAAATGCCACCAAAGGTCTGTTGAAACACCTGGCAACATAGAAAACGATAAGTTAAAATCAATATAAAAGAGCATGCAGAGTTAGAGCCAACCCAAAGAGATGAAATAAAGATATTGAGGATATATCACCAATAGTGTGGGTAGAATCAGGAAATATCCAATATAAGAGTGATCATGTTATATCCTAGAGAGGTAGAGAAGAATAGAAAAATATGGTCAAACAAGGTATAAACCCGGTATATTATCACCACGAAGATGCCAAACAGAAGAGACCCAAGTGCAAAGAAAGTAGTAGAAAAACGGTCACCCAAAGGTACCCTTACAGCAGTTTATGCCGTATGTACAATAAATTATGTTGTTGAGGCATCATGGCTTCCGGGGGTTACCTCAGCACATGTTGGAGAATTGATTGGCCTTATAAGAGCATGCAGTTCAACTGCTCAAATGAGTGTTACAATATTCACAGACAGTCAGTATGGCTTTGGCTTTATCCATGATTTTGGGCAATTATGGTCATAGAAAGGTTTTATGACCACATCAGGGACGCTCATGCTAATCAATGTAGTCGGGTAGTATGCACCACAAATAGCAAGGTCAAAGTGGTTACTATTCTAGATCGAGCACTGGGCGCCAATATTAATACCCCAGTGGTAGAATTGTGACAAAAATGGGAGGCGGATATTGCGCAACCGATCACAGATGCCAACTGGGCCATAACACTAGCAAACACACACACAATCTCATGCAACACCAGGTTCAAGTTGATAAACGAGCATACTTCACACCGGGAAAATTAAGCAGATGTTTGGAGCACAGTTGGCAACTTGCCCAAGATGCTGGGAAGACTGGGCTGAGATGCTCTACATGGTGTGGGTCTGTCCTGCTCTGCTTGAATTTTGGAATGGGGTGATAGACTGCTTCAACAAGGTTACAGAGCAGACGATCCCCTGCATCCCTCTGGTGTGTGAATTGAGGGGATACCTACGGGCAGCCAAACACAAAGTGGCAGCTAAATTTCTGGACCTCACCCTGATTGTCGCCAAACGTGTGATCACAATGCAATGGAAAGCAGCTGAAGGCCCCCAAGTGGTAAGGTGGAGAGAGACCCTACTGTTGTGGGAAAGGTATGAGAGCGCAGTCCTATTTAGGGAGGTAAAAAGAGGTTGCTGCATGATAAATAAAGCCTGGGACAACTTAGTGGCGCATCTGAAGAAGACTGAAAAGGAACCCCCTGACATCTCCGTGTTATCTAATCATGACCCAGGGGTGGCAGAGGACTAAGTGAATGCATATACAAGCTGTCCTGGGCTGCACAGTCCTGTGAACTGCAATACGTAGTGACCTACCATTGTGCAGTCATCATACACAGTAACCCATTTTGGATTTTGACTTGAGGCAGGTTGGGGAAAAGGGGAGGGAGAAATAGGGAAGTACATTTTAAAGGTTTTATGGACAGGTTGATATCCAGTTATTGCCATGTATAAATCCTTACTTCGAACAACTATTAACTGTAACCAAAATGACACAAATGTATAACAAACGCTATGTAAGAACATGTTTCATGGTTATTGACCCGAATTGTTTAGAACTACACTGGTAAAAAATGCAATAAAATGTTGTTTAAAAAATAAAATCAGGGACGCCCATAAGAAATGGGGTGCAGGTGAGGGATTTATTGGATGCTCTTCAATAAATTTCTGATACTTGAACACAGGAATACAGAACAACAAAAGCGATGACATAATCAGGGTTAATGTTGCATTTGAAAATAACGTGCCCAATGCATTTCGGGACAATTACAGTACACAGGAAAAGACCAGAGACAGATGTAGAATTTGGCATCACAGCACAGGCTTGTTACTTCCCGAGTTGGCAGTCAGGATTTGGCAGGATTCAGTGTGATCCTTTGCGACTTTTACCGCATCGGGTTATCCATATGTTGTCATGGCCCCTGCAGAAGGGACGTAATTGTCCCGAAATGCATTGGGCATTTTATTTTCAAGTGCAACATTAACCCTGATTATGTCATCGCTTTTGTTGTTCTGTATTCCTGTGTTCGAGTATCAGAAATTTATGATACCAACTTATTTGTACTCACATAACGATGTTTCTAAATTGTAATTGTTTGAAATTTAGAATGAAAAGAAATTGAGACATTTCATTGGGAATTTTGTCGTTTGTATCACAGTTTGCATGAGCATTGGTTAACATATTCACAACAAATTTTGTGAAGACAGTAGTATATTCATTTTGCTGTGCACTCGGTTTTGCCAGGCTATCTGACCAACCATTCGCATTCTGTTTCTTACCAGGTTGCAGCTGCATCTAAAGATCCACACCAAGAACAGTGATGCTATCAATTCTGGTGATTGGGTCCTGATCAAGAAGCACTTTTGGAAGAACTGTTTGGAGCCAAGGTGGAAAGGCCCCTTCCAGTAACCAACACTGCTGCGAACTTTGGAGGAATTCCAAACTGGGTGCATGCATCACACACGAAGAAGGTGGGAAATTCCAAAGAAGAAATTGTACTCTTTCGCCCAGAATCCAGAGCACTGGTGACTGCACCACTACAAGCTGTAAGATCATGTGGAGCAGTGGTACTGGGATCCCAACAGCAGCAAGGAGAAGAAAGGGGTGAAGAACTGCAACAATCACACCAATTCAAGTAGTTGTTATTCCACAGAGAGGCACTGAAGTCTCTAACGAAGTAGAAGCCGAGATTGATCCTCAATTTAGAAACTGACTGAACCAACAAACGTATAGCAAGAAGATCCAGGTGAAGGCACAAGCACTGGGCGGAGAAGAGTCACCAGTGAAGTTGAATGGCCACAGACTCATAATCAAGGAAGACTGGAACAGAGTTTGTCAGTTGATCGAAGTTCAGTAACAGAGACAAGTAACAAAAGTGATTCAGAAGAACAGAACACAAAAACTGAGAAGATCAAAAAAAGTAAGAGTACCTTATAGGAGGTATTCAGCACCTGAGTGGACTTACTATCTAAAAGAAGCACTAAATGTCTCAATTGATTATCTGTGTGATGTGAGATCTGAACTATTTGAACCTTCACGATATCACCAAAATAAGCATTGCTGGAAAAGATAGTTGACAAAAACGAACTGTGCATTTACAAAGAGACTGTGAAAGTTTAAAAGGAGAGAATACGAAAAACAGAAAGACTGACACTGATTGATTTCCCTATTTTAAAAAAAATCTTTTTATTTTACAGAAGGTCAACCTAGGCTTGAGTGTGCAGTAGAAGAGTAGGTACAACATTATTAGAAGAACACAGAGTAGGGTTAATGATTGTCTAATATTGCTTTGCTAAATAATAAAAGATTCAAAAAGAGTTTGACATTGAATCACATCATGAACGATGACTATAGAAAGTCGTTGAAATGTCAAAGTTTAAAAAGAAAGAGAAAGGATTCAATAGATGATGAGTGCGCCTTCTGAACAGAACTCACATGTGAAACCAAGATAGTGTGATGGTTGATAAACCATCAGGTGTGGGACTAATAGAGTCTATAAATGAGAATGAAAATGAATTAAAATAGTGTGCTAAATGTGCCATAAAAGTGTAAAACTCAATGTTAAATTGACACACATTTAAAATGTGCTAATTCGTAGTAGGCAGTCATTGTTATTCATGTAGGCCATAGAAAGTACATGAAACAAGCTTTTCCAGCTAGAAGGCAACTCAATATTGCTGAATTGTGTACAATGTGATTTAGAAGCTGGGCCCTAGAATGACATGTTTAGAGATGTTGTTATAACTACAGAATCTTTCGGTTTAATAAAATGTATTACTTTATTAAGCAACATATTTATTTTTGAATATCATGAACTTTCTTCTTTCTTATGTTTCATACTTAGCTTGAATAGAATAATTTGTGCATTTAAACCATAATGATTGATTCATACAGTAAAAGAATGCATTACCTAACAGTGATTTTGCCTTTTAATTAGTAGCTCATTGTTCTTGCAGTGAAACAAATTTATATGTGGAAGGTCGATCTGTGTTTAAAGCCTATGGAAACAATGCCTGTTTCCAGAATTTCATTGCGCAACATTGTCTGTAGCTAACCATACAATAAAAAGTTTAATCACAAGTATTTCCATGGGAGCGGAAGAGCTGAACCTGATTACTGAAGAACTCTGTCTCATGATTGGCTCATGGAGGAGGAAGCCTGCTACAATGTTTTCGATATGATTTCTTGACTTTATATTAGTGTGTGTTCCTAGCTAGTCTCACCGACTTTTCCCTTTCCCCATGCCGAACTCTAGATGTTTGTGGCTACTGCTGCTGCTCTTCCCTTAGACTCCCTTTGCTATTTGATTTGACAGCTTGCTACCACAACTGTATGCTGACTTAATTGCATTTATTAAGGACTCAGCTGAGTCTTATGAGCTACTTTTTATGGGGTGTTCTGCTACTCTAATTAGACTTTCAAGCTTTATGCTCCCTTGATTTCACTCTTTTCCACTGAATTCACACTCTTTAAGGGTTCTTAGAATATAAAGCTCTGAACCTGATTTATAGAATAGGGAACGTATTCCTTTATGGAACATGCACAATGTAATCTTATTATTTGATGTTTTGTTCTACCATTTATTTTGATGAGATTTCTGTAAACATATTTGATTGATGGACTAACTAAATTAAAAAAAACAAAGGCCAAAAAAATTAAAATAAAGAAAGAACTTTACTAATCTCCAAATGAAAAAATACAGTTTTGAAACAACATTACAACTCATCATTGACTGAACCTAAACAGTTAATGGAATTTAAATTTGAGATGTCTAATCTGCTCCTTGACTCCTAATACACATTCTAAGGTCCATCAATGAAAAATATTTAGCACGGAAAAGAGGGCTTAACTCTAACTGATGGCAACATTTTGGGCCCAGTCTGCGCTATCATATGCTAAATTTGTGGACTTGTCACAGGGGTGAAATAAATGTAAATATTAAAGCATATTAAAGCATGATTGGAAATTGAGTCATGAGGTTCTCTTCATGTGGCTACAGTCTGATAAGATATGAAGGTGTCCATTCTGTTTTACTGATGTAAACCATTTTGGTGATGTTCCAGAGCAGGTAATAGTGGAAACCAAATGCCAAGGATAATGAGGTGGCTCAACTATCGAGTAGAAGGCGCCCCCGATTGATATTGCACCAAAAGTGCCCATCTGTACTTGCTGGAAAGAATTGCTAGTGTGCATGAATCCTACTGTGTTGACACTTCCCCGCCCAGAGCACTAGCTTCCCCCATCTCCCTCTAACACTGTAATTCTGTCAGAGAGGGTCCAAATTCCTGAAAGGACATCCACCAATGAAGATGAGAAAGTTCTTTGTACAACCTGTTTAAGTTCTTAGGAGACCATCTGATCTTAGGTACAGAGACCTAGAACTTGACAGTTGTTGCGCACTTGCTGTAAAGGTAAGAGCGTCCTAAATCTGTGTAATCTATGGGGTTTGGCCCCATACAACATGAGCTTTGAAAATGGAGCCCAATTTCTGAACGTTTTGATCCATTCTGGGCAGAAAAACGACAGGCATGACTAGTACACACGTTTCTCCTCAAAGACAATAGCACACCTCATAATTGTATTGACAAACCGGCTAATTTCAGAGGCATAGCTAATAGCTGTAAGCTACTAGAATTTTAGCCATCCCTGGATAAATTCAATTTTGGGGTTCAGGGTGCTCAAGACAGGCGGCATGACCAGAGCTTTCTATTTTGGACATTTTAACTACATGATTTGAGATACATTTAAGCATCAGCCAATTAAAGTTAAGTGAATGTTTGAATCACTGACTCAATTATTTGCAAAATGTTAACGTCTGAATAGGTAATTTAACTTGATTGGGTTACTTGTTTATTCATTTCCGCGGAGGGTAATGGTTCCGTATATATATGGAATGAGCTAAATGCTCACTCCCCCTTTCTATTTGTTTGTACTAAGTGAGAGTCTGAGGAACGGCCAGGCCAATCTGAAACATATATGCTAGATGTGGAAGGCAATGTGAGTTGATGTAGCCTTACGCTGTCTGCTGCATGTTTTAATTAATACATTAGATTTTGGAATAAGGACATTATTTCTTCACTGAACCTGGTGGGATGTTGTACTCCTTTCCAGTACTCTAAGCCAAGAGAATTGTTGTCTGTTTCGATTTAGTGACCAGAACGTATTTGTAAATGTATTTTGCTGCTTAAGAGTCTATTGGACCATTACTCCATGGCTGATCATTTCACAAAATTAAGTTCTCCTCTAGTGCATATACAGTGTTAGATGAGATGTGGTCTTCTAGCTTTGGAAGAGCGGATGGGGCACACATTGATCAACTTTGGATACTCCAGTCTTAGAATCTAGCTGGTGACATGTTATCCAACAAGAGTGACCACTAACAATTTGATGTGGTTGAAAAACAGCCACTATCCAATGACCCGCTACTTTAGCAACTTTGAACGGAGTTACTGGGGAAGCAGCGTCAGTGGATGTTGTTGTGCCATGTAGATAGTTCACAGTGCTCTATGATCTGTGTGAGAAGTTTAAGTTGTTGCCAGAGAAAAAGGATGGGGTCTAGAAGCACAGGAATATTTTCGATGGAGAAAGTTACAATGTAAGTGGTTTGTTGCATATGACAGGTAAAAACAAAAAATGCTGGGATAGTTAAGATAGCTTGCAAACTTAGATCGGGGACTATTGAATTTTTAAGTCGAGGGAGCTGTTGCTCAAATATGAATTTACCTGGAAAACAAAAAACGAGGCATTTGGCAAAACAGGAACAGTTGGTTTAATTAAACCCTTTGGCTGGGAGCACAGTTACAGAAGAGAGTCTGAGGACTGTTTCAAAGTACAATCAATCTGAACAGGGTTTTATACATTCCTTTGAGTATCGTAAAGTACTTTCGGCGAACTTTTTTTAGTACAAAAATGTGGTCCTTGTCTGCGAGTCATAAATAAGGCCCCTGATAGCAAATGCAGGTGCGCCTTGACCTTGCATGGACACAATGTGGGCCAGTGGGTAACGTGTTCAGATGTATGGCGTGATCACTGCTTGTACTGTGTGCTGTGTCCTGATTGGCTGTGTGTTCCTAACTTCATGTGGTATCTGACTTTATGGTGTTTTGGGAATGAGTGCAATACCTCTGGCGATGTGTGCTTTATTGGGGCCAATCTCCCTGGACCATTGTGGTGTTGCTGCGCTTATCTGGGGGATGGACCTGAGATTCCTGTGCGTGCATTTGTCTGCTGGCTACGTGCCACCCCCACCAGTGAACTGTCAATCAGTAACCTCAGGCCTAGGTCACAGAGCCTGCCTGACCACGTATTACTGAGTCTGGGTTGATGGAGAGTTCATGACGGGCGAATTTGATAATAGTGATGCGATTTCGTTCTTCTGTACGAATGTATCATTATAAACATTGGCATTGATTCTATCAATATTAACAAAGCTATTTTTGTTACTACAAACTGCTTTTTTTGCAAAAGGTGAAGAATACATTGAGGGCAGATACATTAGTAAGAGATATTATTATTTCCCAATAGTATTACAGAAAAAAATTAATTTTAAGTGTATGAAGGGCAGCATGTTATTTGTGGGAACATAGGATGGAGAAGAGTGACCATAAAGGTCAGCAGGGCAACTGGATTTACGAGTTACTGTTTTTGAGGTAAATGAGGCCCTGCCTGTATCTAACCACATTTCTGTAGCATATTATTCCTTGAGGAAAAAATCTCTCCAAATCGCAGTCAATTTGATTTTATCATGGGTAGGGTATAGCTGTTATCCAGTGACTCACAATCATCAGATGAGCCATAACAAAGCAAATAAAAACTCAATCATGATATGTTAGGCAAGTTCTAAACATTACTGGGCCATCTCAGCATCAAAGCTAGATAGAGCGCAAGGGGCGATTCTCCTCCCTCACCTGATGAACAATATCTCGCTATATATATTTGAGTACAGCACCAAACCACACATGCCCAATTAAGTAATGGCCTTTTTGCACGGGACAGAGAGCTCACTGATCTATGGCAATACTTAATGCAAAGTCTTGCGGCAGAGTATAACCCATACATAGAAAAGAACAGCATTTCATGCAGATTACCCCCACCATGAAACTCTGAATGCAAAAAAACTCACCTAATCTACAACATCAACATCCCTGTGTAAAGTCATTATGCCAGATTTATTTGCTTACTTAATTGAAAGGGCAACATAGATATCACCTTTTTTGTGCATTACACTCCACAGATTTGAAATATCGTGTGAAGTATCAGAATTAGAACTGTATGCCTGGCTTGGACAGAAAAAGACACCAGTGGGACACTATCCCAACAGCTCTAGGAATTTCAAGAAGCAGCCCCCAACACTCCCTACCCACCCCCACATCTCCCCTCCACTGTGACATTCTAACCACTTTAAAATGAATAAACGTGCCCATTTTGAGCCTGGAATTTGCTGGCTATAAATTTCAGACCAATATTTAAGATGACAATCAGATTTTATGTCAAGCCACGGAGGCTAACATTATGCAATAGCCTTTATTGCTCCTACTCACAGCAGCAACAGAAGAAATGTAGAACTTTAACCAACATTTTAAAACATTCTTAAAAGCCAGAACACGCAGTCCTCATCCTTCTTTTGTTGCTGCTGCTCACAAAATAAGTACTTATGATGGTTTGGTATGCAAGATAGATGAATGTGTCAGTTTTTGGATTTCTGTGACTGGGATTGCCTTTAGACAGTAAGTTGTATGATTTGGATATTTAATATGCAAAAAGAGCAAATGATGGACGAAATGCTGAACAATGTCAAACACTCACCCCCAGTTCAGGGATCTGGGCCTAAATCCATCATGTTTTTGCTCACCACGCCATTCCAGTTTAGACCCAGCATATGCAAATCAGTTTCGACTCTGCTCCCCATGGGAACGGTCCAACCCGAACTGCCAAGCCAGGTCCTCCCCGGACCGGAAACAAGCATCCTAGGGCCAGTTTCGGGATATCACCCCTCATCAGCCAGGATAGCTCGACTCCAGTGGCATGGTGAGCACAGGACCGGGGCCGGACTGGGAACCGAAACCGGCCCTGGCAAACTGCTCGGCTGGCCCCCCTAGGGGGCTGAGGGAGTGCAGCCGAGCTGTTTGCAAGGGCCGGTTTCGGCCGATTTTGTTACCGGGGGCCGATATTGCAGGCCACCCGGTAACAAAACCGGCCCCCAGGGGCCCAAAACCAGCCCCCACCATGGCGGCTCACCCGGGAAACACCCGGTGCCCGCTACGGCAAGTCCGGCCCTGCACAGGACCCACATCTGGGCATGCCTGTCCCACTTAGGATGACAAATACAAAAAGAACAAATGAGGGATGGAATGCTGAACAAATATAATGAGAAATGTGTTGTAGAATGCACCATGTTTGCAATCTTTTCCCAAATTTTCTTGGGGGGACAACCCTCCCAAACCCCCTTGTAGTGGTCAGGCTCGCTCGCTCGCTGCGCTTGCTATGCACGGTATTCACAGTATGGGGTTTGGTCTGACAAAACTTGCCAGGGCTGCTTTGGGTTCCTAATCCTGCCCTGATTCTCTTTTGTGCGGGAGGTCGGCACGAGCAAAGTGTGCGTTGATGCATTGTTGATCACGTACTTTTCTTAAACGAAAAGGATGTTCGACAACTTTGCAGGAAACGCATGGGCAGGTGGACATGATGGGAAAGCCTGCACTAGTTCGTAGTGCGTCCATTAGAGGAAAGATTGTAAAGAAGGGTGGCGTGTGACATCACACACCTTTCGACCCTTTTTAGTTGTTTGGGAACAAATACAGAGCTTTTCCATGACAGTTGAGAGGTTTTTTTGTAACTAACAGTGTGCATGTTATTTGCGATTTTTGGTCTTTCAGTCAGATTGGGAGATGTTTGATACTAATGAGAAGCAGACCATGGAGCGAAAAATAGATTCTTATTTGAATAAGGCCATAGGGAAATTTATGAGCACCATAATAGATACAATAGATAGAAAGTTTGAAAGCTTGTGGCTTCATTTAAGACAGATAGTAGTGGAGTTATCATTTACAAATGTTTTGGATGGTGATGAAGGGTCAGGTTGTTGTAGATGGGTAGGAAGGATTTAGAGGAAACGGAGTTCTGTCAATTCAAAATCAGAGTTACAGTGAACGGTGAGTACTGTGACAGACAAAACGTCGAGGAACTCAGTGGAGAGTGCTTCTGCTGATGGGCAGATTGAAGGTCCAAAAAAATGTTCCAAAGAGTACTGAGACACGTAGAGCCTCAGAGAAGGTGCAGATTGAGTTATCTTATTCATCCGCTTTTGATTCGGATAGTGAAGTAGTGGAAATGAAAGAAAAGGGAACTTCGGATGAGGCAGAGAAGGCCTATAAGGGGAAGGACAAATTAAAGGATCCTTTTGGTGTGAGAGGTTTGACCCACTCATAATTAAACACCCTTTATCACCTGAATCGGCTCCTTTCCCACATGTGGCTCAGTATGTGGCGCATTGGTTGCTGAGAGAGATACCTAAAGAGGTAAGGATCAGATTGAGATCTGAATGTCCAAAGCCCACTTTGCCAGGTAAAATAGCCCTAACCACAGAACTGGATACTACGGTCTTGGAGTTTATAAGTAAGAATTGAAGAGATCCATGAAAAGGTTTGGACAGGGGTCTAAGGTCCTGCCAAGACGTCTTTTTGATATTGTAGGACTCATATCAAAGATATTTGAGATGGCGGAGGAAGTCTATGTTACTAAGGACACGGTAGATCCTAAGGAGTTGCGCCAATAGGTGCAACAAGTGTTTTGTCCTCTGGGAATGCTAATGCGGGGTTGTCCAATGAGAGAAAAAAAAGAGTAGTTGGTGATAAAAGATCTGAAATTAACTGAGTTAGCTAATTAAGATGGAGGCGTAGCATCTCAGGGCTGTTTGTCTGGTGACAGCTTCATTAAGGATATGGAAAAGCATGTAGGTGCTTTCAGCTCCATTCAAAAGTCGCAAAAAAAATCAAATAGGTTTTTGGAGACAGGGTTTTTGGTAGAGCCGGGAGAATGCAGGATTGATGCCCTGGCTGAGGACAGTCTATTTCTAGAGCTTTTATGGGAAGAGGGTTTAGACCCTATGGATTTGGCACTTTCACATTGGGAACCCACCAAGGATTTTTCCACAAAGAGCATGGGGAAAATTTCCCCAGGGAGATAGATGTCAATGAGGCAGTTCAGCAGGTGAGTGTAGATCGAGTCTTTTTAGGTATCACTTAAAAGTTTGGTGGCAGACTAGCCACTTTTATGGGATTTGGAGAAATATAACTCAAGATCCTTGGATATTAGCTACAGTAAGAGGTTTCAAGATAGAGTTTACAGTTTTACCGGTTCAGAAGAGAATACCATGCAAAATGCATATTACGAAAAAAAATTGATGATTTTGGTAAGCAACAAAGTGGAAGAGTTGGTTGCAAAAGGAGCATTAGTGTAGGTGAAAAAGGGATCCCTCGAAACTGTAAGCAATATTTTCTTAGTGGAAAAGGGTATGGAACCAGTAATAAACTTAAAAGAGTTGAACAATTGGGTGGTATGTCATCATTTCAAGATGGAGGTTATCCCTCTTTTAAGGGATGTATTGAGGAAAGGCGATTGGTTGCCGAGATTAGATTTAAAGGAAGCATATCTGACTGTTTCTATCTAGCAACAACAACAGGATTACCTTCAGTTCAGATGGATGGGAAAGTTGTGCAAGTTCACATGCCTCCCCTTCGGTCTCTCCTCTACCCAGTGAGGTTTTAAGAAGGTACTTCGGCCAATGGTCTCTTGGTTACGGTCAAGGGGAGTGAGGTTGGTCACCTATTTGGACGACATTTTGTTGATGTGTCACAAGAAAGTCATTGTCTTACAACACACAGATCTGACAGTGAAATTGCTACAGTCCTCAAAGTTTTGTGGTCAACAGGAAAAAGTCTTGTTTAATAATACATCAGGAGACTCGGGCCAGAATTACGACCATTTTTTGCGGTCGCAAAAGGGTATTCAACACTTTTGAGACCGCAAAAAACGGTGGTGGTATGTACCAATGCTATTTTGCGAGTCACAGACTCGCAAAATAGCGTTTGCGACTCGCATTAGTAAGGGGCATGCCAAGGGTGTCCCTTCCTAATAGCGAGTCCAAATGGTATGTACCATTGTTTTGCGACCGCATTTGCTGTCACAAAACACTCGCTATTTACCACCTACTTCAAGTAGGTGGTAAACCATTCGTACACGGGAACGGGTACCCAGGGGACCCCTTCCCCTTGGTAAATGGGTGCGAAAATATTTTTTAAGAGCAGCCTGCCCTTAAAAAACTGAATAGTTTAATTTTTCTTTTATAAATGCATCCCGTTTTCCTTTAAGGAAAACGGGCTGCATTAAAAAAAAACCTGCTTTATGTAAAAAGCAGTCCCAGACATGGTGGTCTGCTGACCCCAGCAGGCCACCATCCCTGGGAGTGCTAGCCATTCCCAATGGGTCGCAAATTGCGCTTGCCTCATGAATATTGATGAGGCATGCAATTTGCGACCCCATTGGGAATCGCTAACAGTGTCTGTGACACTGTTGTACATTGCATTTTGCGACTCGCAAATTGCAAGTCACAAAGAGACGCAATTTGTGAGTCGCAAAATGCAAGCGTCGTATATCTGGCCCTCAGTTTCTTGGTTCTGTTGTACTGTGCATACAGAGTTAAGGTTGCCAGGGTAAAAATTGAGGAAGGAGTTAAGGAGGGTTCTAAGAAAGAAAGAGATGGTGAGAACGCTGGTAAGAGTTGTGGGTTTACTTTCATCAACCATTCAGGCAATCTACCCAGGGTCCCTTTGTTATCAGCTATTACAGAGATTGAAGAGGAGGTATTTAAGGAAGAATTGGCTGTATTCAGAGAAAATAAGGTTTGATCAGGGGTCGAAGGAGGAACTGAAATGGTGGTTGATGAATGTAAATGCATGGAATTAGAAGGCAATTTTTGGAGAGGAACCAGAGTTAGTAATAGAATCAGAATGCAAGTTTGGAAGGATGGGAAGCGAGATGTGGGAGATTATCTACAGGCAGCTAATGGACAGATCAAGAGAGGAGCTTACATATCAATTGTTTAGAATTGTAAGCAGGTTAATTTGCAGTGCATTGTTTCACTCTGGGCAGGGTAAAGTGTTCAGCGATGCTTCATATGGACAATGTGTCAGCGGTGAGGTATGTGAACAAAATGGCGGGTTCACGGTCGAAAGGCTTTGACCCACTCTTAATTAAACACCCTTTATCGCTTGAATGGGCTCCATTCCCACATGTGACTCAGTATGTGGTGCATTGGTTGCTGAGAGAGATAGCTAAAGAGGTAAGGACCAGATTGAGTTCCGGAAGGTTTTTTGGACTTATTGTTTGAGCAAAGGTATTACAGTTATGGCAGAATATATACCCCGTTTAAGCAATGGTGTTGTGGATTGGTTTGTAAGAAACTTCAGGGATTCAAGCAATTGGAGGTTGAACAGAGAAGTGTTTCTGTGATTGGAGGGAATTTGGGGTCCTTTCGGGGTAGATCTATTTGTGAACAGGCTGAACTGTCAGTTGGAGAAGTTCTTCAGTTGGAGACTGGACCTAGAAGAATCCGGAGTGGATGCGTTCTTGCAAGAATGGAGGAGGTTAGCGCCGTACGCTTTACCTTCCTTTGTAATGCCGAGATTGTTGATTCAGGTTTGCAGGCGCAGGGAGGTAGTGGGAGAGATATCTTCGTTTTGGAGATCACAGGATTGGTAACCTCTTATGATGGAGATGTCGGTGGATTGTCTGATAGGTCTTCCAAAAATCAAAGATATGATTTTAGACCTTCAGGGGGAGTTTCACAACCTGATAGAGATGGGGCAAATAGCTTTGATAGCATGGAGGATTTCAGGAGACAGTGGAAGATGTAAGTGCAGTTTCAACCCAGACAATAAACCATCATACAGCAGCAAAGTGCAATCATAACAATTTCTCCTTGTAGGATTATGAGTCACCACCAACAATGAAAATGATTATGGAAGCATGATCAGAAAGCACATCTTGTTCATTTTTTTTTTTTTTATAAATAAAATAATATGAAGAGCAGGAGAGGGCTGCTTGGTATGTAGAAAGCAAACCTCATACCATTCATACCATTCATCCCCAAAAACCCAGAAAGCATTATTTAAATATTCAGGTTGGAAAATCAAAACTACTACTACAAACTGAGTATGTCTACTGAAAACGCAAACAGCAACAAACAAATTTCCCTTTTTCCATGTGGACAAAACAAACCATGATATTTTGGCCTCACCTTCCACCCTGGCTTGGCACTGTATCTATAATAGGGGAAATGATCTTCCACCCAAGTGTAGATCTGTTTCAAGGTCATTCTCTTGGCCTGTGACCTGCTGATAGCAAGATGTATTATTTCAGAATAGGATTTGGGTGGTCGCTCTTTTGATCGAGACCTGAAAGTTTTATCAGACTAAAAGAAAACAAGAAATTATATTAAAAACGGTCAGCAGTGTAATAGAAAGCACATTCAATGTACTTATTTAGTATGACAAATACAATGTGTTTCTTCTAGCAACATGGCATTATCAGTAACAATGTCACCAGTATACCCCACATAAACAACCGTCCCTTCTCAAACAACATTGCTCAGCTCAAAGAGTTCCATTTTATTAAACCTGGGGAAATGAAATGCTAGTTCAGGCTGGAACTTTTAGAAGTTGTGACTACTTGACCAACCAGGGCAATGAACCATGTCCCCACTATTGGTTTGCAGGAGTCTAACGTATCCAAAGTAAATGCTATTGAAAGGGTTCAATCCTTTCTACAAAGGATCCAAAAGGCACCACACTAGGTTGTTTCAGAAAAGGTTTCTAAAATGTTCTCGGAACTTACACTGGGATGCTGTGATACTTAGTCAATTTAAAAATCTCTTTTCAAACAAACATTTTTCTATTTTAGGCAAAAATGCTCTAATTATTGCCAAACATGTTCCATGTTCACCGTGTAATTAGGTGGAATCAGATGCAACAGGTAAGGGGGAGCAACTAATAACTGTTGCACACAAAGCCATAATCAAGGTTGTCCTCACATGAATTGCAAAATAGGCATATTTTTATTTATTTTGTCTACCAAGGGTTACCATCATTGGTTCCCAGCTCTGGGCTATCATGAAACATAAGAATTGATGGATTTTTAAAGTTTTTATGTCCCGTTTTATATTCTGTATACTGTTTATGGATGGAAATAAGAATGTTGATGCTTTTAAGATACTTTGTTATCGAATAAAGCTTTAATACACACATTGGTTTGATCAGTACATTTACCAATGTAATAAGCAACCCATTTTGTTAGTTTTTTTCATTGGTGGCACCTTTTCTTTAATTCAGAGACATGTTCGATTGAGTTACTCAATTCCATTATTGTATGGTCATCCCACTGTTTTTATTTTTACATGCTGGATTGTTAAATAAATCAGTTTAAGTTTCTGGTTCAATTAAATGTCAAAATATCAAATGTATCGGAGGTTAAGGAAAGAGAAATGTATATTTGGAGCTGAACAAGTCAAGTATCTGGGACACGATATAATCCAAGGAGTCAGACCGAAGGACAGTTTGTAGAAGGAAGCAGAATACGCTACAGAACCAGAAAGCAGACAGAGTATTACATTACTTTCTTACACCGACGACACTCAACTTTATCTAAAGGTATCTTCTCTAAAACAGAACAAAACAAATACATATATTGTGGCAGTTACATCATCATTTATTTGCGTAGCACACATATCTCATGATATCAGAGGGCAATTTGCTTCAAATAACCATCAAATCATAATCTATCATCATGTGGGCCATGGTGTGGTTTTTTTGCTTCTGTTACTACTATGGAGGTGGTGTCCTGACCCATGTTGCTATTTTCTTCAAAGCAGTAGGGTCCACTCAAAAGATTTCAATTCTAAAATAATACTTAAGATGGCAACTCATGCTTCAATACGCCTTAATAACAGATCTTCATTAATGGTGCCTTATTTAATAAACTGTAACGCAATCCGAAGTGTGCAGCAAATTGCCTGGCTGATAAGATGGTGCAAGATGGTGCAATGTAGTGAGGCTCTAAATTTATTAATAAAGTCTTTTAAAAAATCTGTGTCAAACTTCTCCATTCTACAGTAAGCCTGAAAGGTCCGCATGAGCTCCCACAGCATATGAAGTTAATAATAATTTTCTTAAAAATCTTTTTATTTGATTTTAACTACTATGCAATGCAATACACATCAATAACCTCATGCACCATTGGTTCAACCACTGAGCATTAACCTTTACTTCAACTTACAGTTTCTAACTATATTATTAAAACTCCTTTTTTGCCCTCATTCCCCGATACTCATCCCAGCCTCCTGTACTGGCAGTAAAGAGATTATTCCACGGGCCTCAGATTTGTTTTTCACATTTTCTAGTGCAAACTCTACTTTTTTTGTCACACTTTCTGCCTCCATGCACCAGCCTAAAGGCTTGATTTAAAGTTTGGAAGACAGGGTATTTGGTCGCAAATGTGATGGAGTATCTTGCCTGCCAAACTGACTGTCCACCTGCCCTAATTATGGGTGGGAGGACTGCCACCTTTTTGTCAACAGAGACCACATTGGCTCTATCAACAGAAAGCTTTCTCAGTTGGCCCATCGGACGAAAGGCATTACACACCAACCCTTTTCAGGGTGGACGGTGTAATTTTTCTTTTCTGTCCATCACTGCCAACCTTTGAGGGACAGAACAAAACAAATACTGACACACAGATCGAGAGACAAAAACTCACTGGGTGTGGGATCATTAGAGTTTTTCTTTTTTTTGCAGTAACATACTCCCGGTTTGGGAGTTTGTTTTTGAAAAACAAAAACTTTGTAAATGGTTGGTGGATGGCCAATAAAAGGGACAATTTGCAGCTTGACAGGACCCGCTGTGACGCCGGTTCCATGAAGGTACAGAGATCAATATTGGGCCAATGGTGATCTCTGAATTTGGCGGAAAGTAGTCTCTCAGGGTGGCAGATGATAGTCAGGCTGGCAGATAAAATGTCCTCCACCACACTCATGGATGGACTACCATAAGCCAAAGTTTAAATCTGGCTCTAAGTCTTAATAGTTGGCGCCCATACACTGCCCCATGGTAGCTCAATATTTTGCTTCACAATATTAATGCCAGATTGACTCACTTTTTTGCGTGCATTAATTGCTAGACCATCCTAGATCCCAAATTGTATCTGCTGGGGGGGGGAGGGGTAACACCACAGGCTTGTTCCTAACCTTATGACGCATGCATACTACACTATTCCAACAGGCCTGTATTCCTGGGCACATCCAAATAATGTAATACAATGAGCAGAATGTATCCTCTCAGGCCGGCTGACAAAGCAACTGTTTGTAATTATTAATTGGCCAGTCTAGTTTACCACCTGGTAGGCTTTCAAATCTGTAGCACTAAAAATGTTGCCACCAGAGAACGCTCTTACCTCAGGAGCCTTTGGAAGAAGCTTTATTATACCAGTCTGAGAGTGCTCCGGGATGCTGTTCTACGTTCCCTACCCCGCTTTCAGATGAGATGTTCCTGCATATTGAGATCATCACTAAGTGTTGGCCAAAATGTAATATGTACATTCAAATCTTACAGCAGGAGCATAGCTTCCACAACAAGTATTAGTAGGAACAGAAGATACCAGAGTGGCCAGCGTAAGCCGCATGTAAAAGGCAGGAGTTTAATGCTGAAGAATAAAAGGATAATCCCACTGCTTCCAAGAACATATCACTAGATCAGGCTTCTCCATTGATTAGCTCGTGAGCTCTACAGCTACCTGTAATAGCTCTCCTGTTAGTAGCCCAGCATGCGAAAAATAAAAGTTTTTGCTTGGTTTAATTAATCTATGTACAACAAAATTGAAAAGTGTGCTTACAAGACACGAATGTGTGTATTTTCAGAACTCCTTTTCCTTCTAAAGTGGAGTTGAAGGAAAGGTATTGGGGCTGGGTGACTGACAATACCCTTAGGCATTGTGACTCTTCTACAATAATGGGCACTGGCGTAGCAAGCGGGGGGCACGAGTTTTTGGGGCGGCGGCTAAAATCATCGCCAGCACCCGGCAAAGGGCAGTGACCGCCACGGGCGGCAGAGTGCCTAGCTACGCCACTGTTAACGGGTCAATTCCTTGATGTGAAACCACTACAAAAGCTGGAAACATACTGGGATGTTATAACTAAGCCACTTGATAGGAAGCTATACTTCCAACTCAGAGTAGGCACACTACCCGTAAAATCGTTTACTGCAAGAAGGGATCTGTTAGACGATACAACCTGCCCTATTTGCCATTCACATCCAGAGTCACCGGCCCACTTACTATTTGTTTGCCCAGCTTATATTGTTCCAAGGCGCATCTGGTTGGCACCAATATGTAGATCTCTGGGCATTCGTAATTACAATGTAGCTCTTAGAGTATTGCGCGCAGATACAATGCCACCTCTTGTTATTGCTTTAGCAAAATTTTTAGGTTGGGCATGGACCATCAGATTAAAGGCAATTTCTAATCGTAGTGATTTTGCATCAGCATAATATCTGTTTTTTTTACTGGCAGTTATAGAGAGTTTTTAGATTTTCCCCTCATATCATTATAGATATTTATTTGTTGCCTCAAGATGGGCATGAAATATGTAATTACCATGTATAATAAGATATTTGTGTATATATATATATACACATTTAGCCCTCAGAGGAATTTTAAATATTACAATGTTTTAACTGTTTTATGGATTTTAATACCCTATTGTTAGGCTTTTACTACTTTGTATTACTGCGGTCATGTGTATTATCATCTTGTATCTTGCTTTGATGACTAACTGTCGAATAAAGCTAATATGACTGACTGACATATGTTGATGTTTGTAGAAAAATGGCTGAATTTCCAAAATATATTTAAAGCATTTGGGTGATATAATGTGTGGTACTGGGAGTCTTATTACTCATATTATTACCTTGGTGCCTGCCAGGGGTGTTGCAGCTGTGGCTATGTATTACCCAGGTAGAGGCATTCAAAATTAACAAAGCGTTTTAATATTATAACTGCTAACCACGCCTGACACACTGAGGTGAGCACTGCTTTTAATGTTGCATGGATTGGCAACTAATGTAATTTTGTCTGATGTGGTCACCAGTACAACACTAATGCTATGAGTCGGTCAAGGTGATTTTCATTGAGCAGAAGTAATTCTTATTACAGAAAAGGTTGGAGACCCCCGCACTAGACGTCAGCATGTAAAATACAAAATTACTGGACGATAATTTCTGTATCAATATGGTGACAAAAGAATGTAAAAAGTGGATTCTAAAGTAGCTCGAAGACAAAAGATCTATCAAAGAACCCCTTTGCATGTCACAAGATCAACCTAGCAATAACAAAATGTGAGTAATCAACAAGCTTAGTGTAAGAAAGCAGGCCTTTTGCCTGGTCTCTCCCCACTTTTTGCCTCCTTTTGGACATCTAGATGCTGGTTTTCGATTCCTACAGTGCACTGTAGCCTGCTACCTAGGCCCCAGTGCCAGTGCAATCTCCCTAAAACTGATACATGTGAATTGGCAACCCCAACTGGCAAGGACTTTCACCCCCTTATAAGTCCCTAGTATATTGTGCCAGTTTTACCATCGAACACGGGTGTTAAAGGGGTCACCAGGGCCTGAAGCACTGTTTGTGCCACCCTGAGTGACTCAAGTAAAGTGATGACAACAGGCCTGCCATTGCAGACTGCAGGAGCAGTGCAAACTGCTCAAACTCGACTTTGCCCTCACCATGTGTGGCAAAGTCAATGCACTATTTTTAATATACGCCAGTCACCCGGAAGCAACGCCTCCTGACCCCAGGAGGCAGGGTGCATTATATTAAAGGTGAGGACATATCAGTGCCAGCTTGGGGAGAGGATGTGGCATAACAACCAGAGCTGCTGACTTTGGAACTGGGGAACCGAGTTCAAATCTTGGCATCGGCTCAACATCCTGTGATTCTGGGCAAATCACTTAATCTCCCTATGCCTACATAAACTAATGTGTCCTTGTGTAATTGCTCATGTAAAGCAGTCCACTACCTTCGGGTCGAGTATGCACTTTAAAAATAAGTCCCTATAGTGATCTTTACCATTAAAGGCTACTATAAGTGATAAGCAGTCCATAGGTAACACCTATGACACCCAGCAAACTCTAGCTCACAAGGTCCATCATGGTACCGCTGAAATATATGTCGTGTTTGGTATCAAACATACCTCATCACCGCCTGACACAAATCTCCTGTTGAGGACGATGTGGTATGCACACAGGTGTCTGCCTTAGAGGCTGCCCACCTGGTTGCCCCAGCCTTTCCTGTGCTCTGGCTGCCAGCCAGCAGCTGCTGCTGCCAAGACAGGAATCTGCCAGGAGATGTGAACTCTTCCAGGAGTAAGAAAAAATGGCCTGGATAGGAAGGAGGTCACACCTCCCTCCTTGACAGGATGGCGAGCGAACTGGCACATCAAGGTGGTGAGCTTCAAAGCCTTCACCACCTGTGATATGCAACCAGGATGCCTCCCAAAGGAGGAAACAGCCTTCCCCCTGGTCCCAGACACATTTGCACCCAGGCAGGTGGGAACGTTAGGTATTCAGGAGTTGTACACCCCCAGAAGGCTAGCCACACCTCTAGAGTGGTCTACCTGGTCTGTATAGCTAGAAAGGTTTCTGCCATTTTAAATAGTGGCAGAATAGAGGGTTCTGGGTAGAAAAGGTGACATACAACCCCGGATGTGGTGGCCTGAGGGGCGGATTAGCCATTGGGGCTTGTAGTCCATTGGACACTTGCACCCACACCCCTGACGCCCCTAAATCTAGGATTTAAGGGCTACCCATGACACCAGAACCTCAGTTCTGATCTGACTTACAACAAAGGACACAACAAGAGACCAGAGTCAGTGACAACAAGAGCTGCACAAACCAAAGACGTGATACTCTGCACCTGTGGCAACCTTCCTGAAACTGTATGGCTGCGACTCGTCTCCAAAGACTGGTTTCCCCAGACAGAGGGACCCCTTTTGAGAGCAAAAGGCAACTCCAGACTCCCCTTGATTAGTGGCACTATTCCCCTGCACCCCGAAGGTAAAAACATTGTACCGGAACCAAAGAATCGCTGCCCATCGAGCCCTCCAAGGGATCACCCAAAAGTAGAAGGTCCAGTGCATTGTGGGAAATGTAATCCAGACCTCCAGCAAGTTTCAGGCGGTTACCCTTTTCCCTGGACGTTGAAATAACTTACTGCTGAGCTTACCGCTGCCAAGGCTTGTTGGTCGACAGAACAGCAACCACCAACTCGATACTGCAACTTGAGGGAACACTGCAAAATCTTCATCCAGCGTCAGCAGTGGCTTCATGGTCGACTTTTTGCACCCGTTTCCTTACCACCACTGTGTAAGCGGTAAAACCAGCTTCCCCCGCGGTTCCCGTTTCAGCACCAAGAACAGCCAGGACAACTCTTCACCCAGGCTTCTTGAGCCAGGTAAAATCGAACTAACTGTTGTGGCTTGGTCCTGGAATCCGCATCACTTTTACCCTCCTTGGGTTCGACACAACTTGACCTGCAGGGGACCGATAGTCACTAGTGCTTTTTCCCAATTGGCCGCAATGCTAAAGTTTTGAATTAAGGTTTTGCACTGATTTAATTTTGCTTCTAAAATCCATCACTCCAGTCATACTTATCCGATTGACTTTGTTTTGGTGTCTAAGTTTATATAAACATCTGCTTTATTTTTATAAATTGATGTCAGATTCTTTCGAGTCGTGTCAATTACTTATCATCCATATTGGTACTCTGAAATGCTTAACACACGTTCCTCTGGTAAAGCCTGACTGCTTTTGCCACTCTACCAGGACTGAGCTAAAGATTTATTATTGTGAATCCAAGGACCATCTTTGAGATATAATGAGAGTATTGCATGGTGAAGCCTAACCCGCATCACCACATAATACTCCACCTTCCTACACTTAGCAATACCAAGCTGGAGAATAGTTTGAGTTCTGCGTGCCTCTCTTTATATATCAAGCCAAGTGAATTCAAGCTTGGACTGGAAGCCAGTGCACAGCACGATGTGCCTCAGAAACATGATCAAATTTTCACAGGCCATAAATCAGTGGGACAGCCATATTTTGTATACACTGTAGACTGGAGATTCAAGAGGCTGGAAGACCCAGGTAATTAGCAATGCAGTAGTCTAAACAAGATAGTATTAATGCACCCATCACCTGGGCATGGAATTCGAAAGGGAGGAAAGGAAAAATGTCCCTCAGCATATGTAGAATGAACAGGCATGATGACAATACTTTATGGATCTGGTAAATAAAAGACAAAGTGTTATAGGTCCAAACACCAAAATTATACACTTGGGGAGCAGGGAGAGGGTGAGTCCCTAAAAAGAGTGGCCAATTCAGTGGTCTCGTCGAACAAAAAGAAATTCATTTTTACCCCCAATCATTTTGAGAGTGTTATTGACCATCCAGCTGTCAACTATCACTAAGCAGATCCTAAGTGCAATGCGCGGGTTTCCGACTGAAGAGGAGAGAACGAGTGGAGTGTTGTCAGCATATGAAAGTGCCTAAAAGCTGAAACTCGTAATAATTTCTCCCAAGCACTACATATAGATGTTGAATAGGATAGGCAAGAGGGCAGACCTCTGAGGGACCCAACAACCTACAGGCCCCTCATTGGAGCAGAACGGCATAACACCACAATTTGAGAAAGAACTTGCAACAATGACTAAAATCATCCCAAGCGCATCCAGTAGGGCCACTATTGGCTAAATGGTGCATGGGAATGTCATGGCGACCGAATCAAAGTTTGGAGACATATAATAGCAAAACACCCACTCTTGTCATATCCTCTCAGGACTTCTACAGTTAATCTAGGGCGGTTTCCGTGTTATGCCCTGCTTGGTGGCATGCCAGTGACCAATCAAGTGCTGCAAAAATCTTGTACAACGCCTGGGCTATAAGAGTCATTGACAGCCTCAAATCAGAAGGTGCAAGGACAAGCATTACATTTTTCATAATGAAAACAAGACCAGGTCAAAAAAGGTTTCTGAAGTAACCATGGTGAGCGCCATCTACACCTCATCATATGTTATATGAGGGAATTAAGTAATCTTGGGTACTTGCTCAGCCAAAGCTGGGGTTGCAACATAAGTACTAGAGTATTGATTGGACTTGGTGTGGGTGTAGAGGTCCTCTAATTTTTTCACACAAAAAATGCAGTTAGCTCTTCACATAAGGAAGCCAAGGGCCTGATAGCAGCAGTACTGCATTGCAGCACAAGTACTGAATAATGTCTTGGTAGGACTATTTGAGGACGCCATTTCTGCGGATTTGGCCTCCTGGAAACAGGTTTGGTAGAGTCAGAGCTGCACTGAGTAATCAGGACGCTAACTCCTCTTAGTATGTACGTAGAGTGCCTGGGGGTGGAATGGAGGGTTTGAGAGGGGATGAATATGTCTCAGTCAGTCAGTTCAACTTATGACGGAGCTGAGCCAAGGCCGCCTACTCTCTAGCACTCTTGGTAAAGGTTTGCAGACCTATTAGGGTTCCTTCAGAATTGAAGGTCCTTCATATCTTCTATTCACTCTTTAGCTGTGAATGCAATTTACCTGGCACCATATGGCATAGCCTTACAAGTAATTAAATGATGGTGTGTCCATCCTAGAGGGAGGGTCACAAGAGTGGAGACTGCCTGTGAGTTAGCAAAGAGAGAAAAGAAAAAAAAAAAAAAGAAATCGAGCACATGCTCAAAAAACATGGGTGCGTCCCTGGACTACTTGCCTCAAACCCAGAGATTGAAGACATGAGATAACCTTGTTACATTTAAGAAATGTGTTACTTCAGCATGTAAACTGAAGTTGCCCAGAGTGATCAAACAGGAAGCACGAGCCAAGACTTTTACTGTCTCAGTAAAAGAGTCCAGCCATTCAGGAGGATGATAGGTCAAGAAAATTGTCCAAGTTTGGGGGGGGAAGGAGGGGAATTTGCACACCAAGGTTTTTGTGAGTGAAGCTATAATATTCCCATACTGTAACAGGTTTAGGGTACGCTTTAGAAAGAGAAAACAAAACAGCCAACCTTTCTCATAGTTTGCCTACTGTCTGTCCTCATCATCATCTCCAGAGCCACGGGGATGGCCAATGTGAGCTCTGGGTTGATTCACTCATTCAACCATGTCCCTGTCACAAAGAACAGATCAAGCTGCTGATCCCAAAGCAACTAGGCCACTTCCCAGCGGCATTTCAGGATAGAGCAGGAATTTAGGTGACCACATCGTAGTATATGGGTCTGTGATTGCCATCAGTTGGGTAGAGGTTGGGTAGGTACATCTTGGTCTTGTGGTCCTAGGTTAACCTTAGTGGTGCACCCAGTACAGCTTGAACATATCTCTGGTGCGTTGCTTGAGTGAATTCCTACCCTAGTACCTACCAAGTCAATCCCTAATTCTATAATCCACTGCACCATGTATCATCAAGGATTTTATCAGGACTTGCAAATTGACAGATTATCTGGATGACACACCAGGACCTTTGATGGTATGTAGTATCAGAAGAGTTTTGCTGCAAACATGCCTTGGGCTTGCCGGCGCACCAACAATGATAACTTGAAAACAGATGCAAGGAGTTAAATTACATAATTCCTTGTAACTTTTGCTTAGTGTTCAGTGTTGTAAGGCAAGTTGCCAGCATCACATTTCTATCTGGGTTTGAACATTTTTAACAACATGGCACGCTGCTTCTTGGACTGAAAACTTGCCGTTCACTGGACTTCTCTTTGTGAACCCTGCAGCAGAGAGCCTTGATGCGAGTCAGTGACAGTATGTGGGGAAGAACCAGGAACTGACATAGTGAGGAGAATGGAAAGCACCCGGTAAAGTAGAAATCATGCAGGTTGGATGGCGGTGACAAATTACAGGTTGACATTCACAAGTGTGGTATCTCAAGTTGGGAGTCAATATATTAATTACAGACAACTCTCTGCATTACCCAATGATATTTACATTACAAATGCTCAGCTACTAGACCTGAAAGGAATCATCACCTTTTAGGAAAGACTTCTTGGTGAGCCTACTGAAATTTAGGGCAATCTTCAGCCCTCATTTTCCAAAATGCCTCCGAAACAAAGAAGTGGATTCTCAAATACATATGTAAGAAACTTCATTATTACCTTTGTCTCTGTACAATTAATCTCTAACTCAGGAATTAAACCCTTGCAAGAAAGTTGTTCTAGCCATTTGATATTTGTCAAGTATTCGTCAAGCTCAGTTTTTCCACCTGAAACAAAAAGAAAAGAGATTCTAAGAGAGAATACTTGCTTCAGTTAAGATTTATCCTGTCCATCAGTAACCATGTTCATAAGAAATATGGAGTAAGGCAATAATAGTTCAGAAAATAAGCCCAAATCAAATACCTGCCTGTGTGCAGATTTCTATGCACACTGGAAAACATTGGAATGTGTGCAAATTAGACTTTTGAAAGGTTTCACCTACTGGTAACCTTCTGGGGGGATAAGTGCAGGGCACACAGTTGGCAGAGGTGCAAACAGCGCCTGATCATTCAGCCAATGGGCAAATATCACCAGAGTTCAATTCCCATTCACATCATAAGCTGCAGTGTGCACCTTAAATTTGCCAGCCCCATAGTTATAATTATGACCTTAACAGTGAATAACCACAATGTAGATTCAAAAGATAAACAGTATGTTTTTCAGATTTATTACTTGAGGAATATCACAACATCATGTTTATTTTATGATCTTTTGGATGTATAAATGTTCAATGGCATACTTTGGTCTTACTATTTATTTTTCTCATTCCCAATATTAATCTCGTAAAGGCTTGCACATGACCTCTGCACCTATTGGCTAGGGCCACGATTCGGAATTTTAACTGTTAAGATTAAAGAAAAATAAAGAAATTCTAGAAAATGGTCTCACTGTTGACATTATCTTGTTGGAATGCAGAAACAAACAAAATAAACATCTCTCTTTCTAACAATACCAATTATTCAAACTCAAATGAATCATTTAAGGATTTAAATAATTTGACAAATTTCACTTCTTTCCATTATTTTATTATTCATCTGGACATGTGACCTACTAATTTAAAAGATCCCCTTTTGCAATGGTTCTGTGTAGCAATAAGCGAACAGTCAATACATATGATTTATTGCCCCTTCTCAGCCCATACGTTACCTGTGAGTGGTAAAGCTACACCACTATTCCCATCAGCATCCCTGCAGTTGTTATATATCTTGCTTTTCAGGATATTGAATGTTATACTACTTTTATTAACATGCAATAAAATGCAGATTAAATGAGCTGCTCCTACCAACAAATTTGTCTACTTTGCTTCTCATGCACTATTTTCCACCATGTACTTCCTTACATCCAAACGGATTTCAGAGTATAGTTGGTTAATTCTACACACAATTAGCTATGCCAACTACGTGAAAACATATGCAGCAGGACCCTGGGCTCGTCGCCTTATCTCTAGTGCCATAGCTTCTCTGCATAGGCTCTCTGTAAAAGACTGCATCACATTTTAATCTCTCTGGTGCACAAAGCTGTTCCCCACAATGTTTTCTTGGACATTGTTTTACACACTCTGAGGACCCCTGACTCTTCACAGCTCCTGGTCCCTCAGTTTCGGCATTCCTCACTTCAGAGGCCAGTCATTTTCAGTAGCCACAGAAAAATATTTAATCCTCTATCTATGTATTTGAGGAAAGAACCTAATCTCCTTAAATGTAGAAAAACTTACCAGTGTAGGTCGAGATTACCTGTGCATTATTGTTCACAAGGTTTACTTATTGTCTGGCTATTGTTTTTCATCTAAATCAACAATTAGAACGGGCTCAAATGTCAACCACATACAAAAGGATGTATGAGATCATTTATACCTCAAAAGCATCCGCATTCTATTTTTAACCCTGTCCCAGGCTCCCATTATTAAAATGCTCCTAGATAGGAGGGGTTCCCTGGAGATAGTTTTAAACTCACTTCTTTTTCAAAAATTGTCACCTAATAAAAAAGTTTAAAAAAGAAAGATCCCGCTCCGCTGTAATCAGGCTTTGAAGCGCACCTAGGATGCACTCTGCACCCTAGGTGGGAACCCTATGATGAAGCATGCCACCAACTAGGTTGGTGGGTGAGGGCTCTTTTTAAAAACCTATTGGTATTTTCCTTTTAAAATGCTGTTTTGTATGTAGTTGACATTTGAGCCTGTTCTTCTAATTGTTGATTTAGATTAATCAGGGGAGAAGAACAAGCTCTCTCAAAACTACTCACTCTCTGTATTTGTTGAATTATATTGTTTTTCATCACCAAGATACTCTTGCCTGGGTGATAGTCTGTGCTTTACAAGCACAAGCAAACACAGTCCATGTGTAACATTAATGACAAGAATATGAAAATGTATGCTGCGGCTGCTGCCGCACAGCCCCATCATCTCACTCTATGCAGATGACGTCCTATTCTATGTCAAGGATCTTACTGTAGGCCTCTCCAGTCTTGTCAATCTTCTGCTTACTTTCAAAAACTTCTGGGGCTCCGAGTAAACTGGATGAAGTCATTTGTCTATCTTCAGAAACCCTCGACACCCTACATCCTGGTAGTCATAGGTGGAACGCCTCTGCAATGGGAGGACCGGCCTTTTCGGTACCCTAGGGTCAATGTTTTCCATACTAACCCAGACCTTAAGGAGGGTAATCGGACCAGGACAGTGTCCTCTTTTAGGGCCAAGGTCGCTTTCTGGAAAAACCTTCCACTCTCTGTAAAAAGGCGTATAGCCCTGACAAAAATGGTAATGCTCCCCCGCCTACTCTACCACTTTACCAGTGATTCCCTGCCAATCATTGTTTCGAGACTTACACCAGCTGATGGGGGATCTTATTTGGCATTGCAGAAGGCGTAGAGTGGCTCTTACTAAGTTACAGTTTCCAACGGAATAGGGTGGCCTCGGGGTCCCCAATTTTGAATTGTACATTTTAGCAGCAAAGGCTGGCCCGCTGGCTGGTGGGTCATGACCTGGCAGATACTAGCACCGTCGCACTCCCCCTCCCCCCCCTCCGAAACGCAATGATGATCCATGCCCTTTTGGTCATCGGAGTTCAGTCTCCTCGAATACTCCCAGACTTGTCTCCGTAGGGGTTACGTGCGCACTCGTGGATCCACCCCATATGCTCACTCCATCCCCGTACTAGGCCTCCCAGGAGCAACCGGGGCTCTCAGGATGCACGACCTCCAGGCCTGGGACAGGCAGGTCTGTCAAGACTCAGGCATCTAATTGTTAACGGCCAACTCCAGGATTTCGAAGAGCTTTTGGAGCAATATGGACTTCACCGGGGACCGATTCTGACATATGGCCTTCTCTGTAACCTTATGAGGGAGCGATGGCAAGTTGACAATTCTGAACCACCTTCTTACGCCCTCGTACACAGCCTACATACTTTAGGTGATGGGAGAAGATTAGTAACCTTGCTCATGAAGGCCATGAAAACACACACACGCACACACACACACCACAAACGCGCGCACACCACACACTCACCCCTTGCAAGCTCTTCTCAATACATGGGAGGCAGATTTTGCTTGGGCCCTACATGACAGGGAATGGAAGAAAGCACTAGCATACCCCCACAACATCTCCCACGATGCCAGAGTGCAACTGATTTTTTATACTGCACAGGCCGTACCTCTCACCACAGCGAATCAACCGCATCTATAAGTGCTCTGTGTCAGGCTCCAACGGCAGATCTCAGACTTGTCTTGTGGGACTGCCCGAATCTCTCTCAGTATTGGCATGATGTCCTCTCGACTATTTCCTCAACCATGGGCCACCCACTCCTCGACATTTGGGAAGTGGGCGGTAGGCATTTACAAATGCCAGAAGGGTGGTTTGGGGTGGCAGCTGACCGAAGTGAGGTCTGCCCCTCGGGCAGATTGGGAGGGTGGTGCAGTTCAACGACTAACATTTTGTGTAGGGCTCTATATTAACCCAAAAGTAGACCAACGTATATTTAGGGGTATAGCTTGGGCTACCAGCCACCATTTTAGGTTCAGATGACTTGGTGGCTGGTAGTCTTTGTCAGTGGTAATCTTTGTCTGTCAGGGGTTATCTTTTCGATTAAATTGCGAGCTTTGTGTAGCGTAGATTAGGAGTAGTAGTATAGCACTTACCATGGTCCATGGTGACAAGATGGCAGCAGAGGTGATGCGCCTTTTGAAGGAGGTCAGGAGGATGGACTTTGTGGTGGGGGAAGCGTTTCCCACCCAGGCTCGCTCGCCTCGCAGGGCCTCTGCGGGGGTGGCTGCAGCGATGTTCGCCTGTTCCCCGCCGCAATCAGGATGGGCTTCGGGGCAATATGCCAGGAGGTGAGCAATCATGGCCACTCCATATCCAGTGGAACGGCCGCATTGGGGGCGGGCCCCATTTGGCACAGTCTTCCGTGTTGCCTGGCGCTGTGTCTGCGAGGGAGGAGAGGGTAGCGAGAAGAGGGCGTGCTTCTGTGGGTCGGCCGGCGTGCTTCTAGAAGAGGCATGAGGCGCAGCCGAGCTCGGGAGGGCGGGGCTGAGTGGCTGCCCTGTCGTGCGGTAGGCGCGTATACGGGGCAGCAGTAACAAGAAAAAGCAGGAAGCAGGCAGCGTCAGAGGAGCAGCCCCGCCGATGCAGCAGGGATGGAAGGGAGGGGCGCCCAGAGGCGCGCAAACTCTTTGGATCCTCATGGAGATTTGCCAACAGGATAAGGGAGGAGGCCGGAGTTGGGTGGGGGGAGGGGCTGGGGGAGTTCCAGGCAGCTAGCCGATAGCAGAGGAGGGTAGGGTGGAGGGCGGAGGGAATTCCTTGCGCTCCGGTAATGGGAGGTGGTTTCCTGGATCTGGGCATGGAGGAAAGAAGTGTAGGGGCAGGCAGGGACAGAACAGATTGGCTGGGTTAGTTATTTTTGGCCACTGGAAGGAGGCATCGGCAGGGAGGGAAGAAGATTTGGCGACATGCCTAGATGACTATTTAGGCAAGGTGGGTCCCTGCAATGGGGGGGGGGCGGTCGAGGCAGGTATAGGGGGAGGGTCCCCCAGGTAGGGGGTGGGGGTCTGGGAGGGGCCCAGCCTCCACTATAGTAACGGCTATGCTAGAATGGAGTGATGGAGAGGAGGACCTGGATGAGGAAGGTTTGGTGGATGAGGAGATTGGAGACCCTTCCTTGGGGGATGGTCTCTTGGTGGAGGGGGAAGAGTTTTGGGGTGCCTTCTAGTAGTCTCAAGCTTAAAGGACAGAGGAGGAGTACGTTGTGGGACTCTGGAGCAGTAGGTAACAGGGTGCGGGGTTGACAGCACACCAGTCCTGTCTTCTTCAATTTAGGGGCAGGAGAGGTGCATTGAACCGGACTCAGTAGAGCTGGGGGCGGCTGGATGGCACTGAGGAGAAGAGAGGGCTAGGCCCAGCGCGGTTGACCAAAATCGGCAGCGGATCCCGACGCGGTCAACGCACGAAGGTCCAGGACGACCTGGTTCGCCCCAGCAGCCGGTAGGTCGCGAACGGCCTCTGGTACGCGAGACTAGGCGAGAGTGCGTGGGCAGCGGTAAACAGGCAGGGCAGGGTCGCTTCAGCCGTCACAGTAAAGTTTGCAGTGTGTAAGGCACCGGAGGTGCTGGGCAATTAATGGGAATGTTTGGATGACCAGTTGGAGGGGGTCGTATTGGACTATGATGAGGATAGTCTGGAAGAGGGCCAGCTCCGGGAGGAGGAGCTTAAAGTCAGCAGGGGCAGGCCTTCTAATGAAGTGTCTAGTGTGTTACAGGTGTGCAAAGAATAGGCCAACACAGGAAGTAAAGAAGGGATAGGACTGGTGAGGCGGATGGCAACAGCATAGACATCGACGTTGGCGCCAGGTAAAGAAACAAAAAAAGGATCTTGCTCCTAAAATGGTTTCCACAGGCGTGGATGCCAGTGCATGGGCTGAAGGGGGGAGAGAGAAGCTGCGCAAGGGCAAATACGTGACGGGCGTGGGAGTAGGCACGGATGAGAAGGTGGGTACTGGGGGCACGGGAGGGGGCACAAGCAAAATTTAGGACTTGGGGATAGCCGTGAGGGGTTTGGGGGGGGGGAGGGAAGAAGCACGGACCGGACAGTAAGGAACTGAAAATTGAAAAAACTGCCTTATATGGGGGTGACAAAACCGTTGGGTGCGCATTTGATGTTGGCCACGAAGGAGCGCATTTGGAAAGGGGAGTACGTGGAGATGTTAAAGCTCCTGCATAGAGAGGTGCGGTCGAAAGAAGGTTCTAAGGAGGAGGAATATGAGCTTGCCAAGCGGCTGAAAGTTCCTCTTACGATACAAAGTTGGATGGCGGCATTTTTTATATATGCCAGCGTTTACTGCGAGAAATATCCAGACCGCAGCGTGGCTATGTTTACGTACATGGATGTGATTCGGAAGGCTCAGATCTTTGAGGGGGGGGGGGAGGAGGGAGGGTTTACGCATGGGCAAAGTTTAACAAGGAGTTTTGGGCGTGATTGCCGTGGGACCTGGAAGCAAAATGGGGCGAATTGGATTCAGATTATGGCAGCATACAATGGGGGCTGCAAAGGGGAGGGTACTATTTTTATGGCGAGTGGTCTGCTTATCGTGTATCATCCCGTTCAGGGGCGTCCCACCCAAGGAGGGGTGGGTGGACTGTCCAAATCTTTTCTGGGGTCAGGAGGGACGTGTTGGGATTTTAACAAGGGGATGTGAATGCAGGAATATTGCAAATTCTGCCACAAATGTTCAGGTAGACACCCCCTTGTCAACTGCAATGGGACGGTGGGTGCGTACAACAATAAGGGTGGGAGTCAGTGGCAGCAGTATGGGAGAGGCCAGGGTGGGCACCAGCAGCAAGTCTCAGGCCCAAGAGGGGGTAGAGGGGCCAAGGACCTGGGGTAAAGTGCTCATACTCTGCTTAACCTCGAGAGGCAGGAGTACTGATTGGGATTTTACAGGCAAACGGAAGATGCAGACTTGTTGCAGGATGGTTTTCGTTGGGGTTTTTGGTTGGGATACAAGGGTCTGAGGATCCGTCGGTGGGCTGACAACTTGCGATCGGCAGCGGAGCACAAGCAGGTGGTGAGGGACAAATTGGGAAAGGAGGTTCGGGAGGGTAGAATGGCGGGACCCTTCTTCGACTGCCCTATGGAGAACCTCATTGTGTCTCCAATCGGGGTAGTTCCCAAGAAGGAGGAAGGGCAATTTCATTTGATCCAGCATTTTTCGTGGCCGGCGGGTAAGTCGGTGAAGGATTTTATCGCGGAAGAGGTGACATTGGTGCCCTCCTTTTCGGTCGATGAGGCCATGTCAGTGGTAGTGATGGCAGGCTCATGAGCATTGATGGCTAAATGCGACGTGCAGTCAGCTTTCCGGCTGCTTCTGGAACACCCAGAGGATTTTCAGCTACTGTGTATGCATCTTGAAGGCAAATGGTTTGTGGACAAATTGCTGCCGATGGGCTGCTCCATATCCTGTGCATTGAGTGCTTCAATATATTCTTGCAATGGGTGTTAACATGGCAGACGGGCCATCAGCTGGAACACACGATTTGGACGATTTCTTTCTGGTGGGGGCACCCGGTTCGGCAGACTGCCAGAAGCTGTTGGCTAGGTTCCAAGAGCTCATGGGTGACCTAGGGGTGCAGTTGGCCCCGGAGAAAACAGTGGGCAGTGACACAGTACTGTCCTTTTTGGGCATTGAAATTCAGTGAAAATGGAAGCCAGACTACCAAAGGACAAGAGGGAGAAATGCTGGCTTTGATAATGTGCATGCTGGGGAAGGAGAAGGTCAAAGTGAAAGAAATTCAGGTTTTGCTAGGTCATCTCAATTTCGTGAGCAGGGAAGACCTTCTGCAGGAGGTTGGGGAGGTCATTGTCGGGTAATGCACTTCCTCATCATCACGTACGGATCTCAGCGGGGGTTAAAGAGGATTTGAGAATGTGGTGCATTTTGTTGCAGGACTTCAACGGGATTCCTTTGGCGAGACGGGGTGGGGGGGGTTATCTCGATTGGGATGTGCAGATTTTTTCTGATGCGGTGGGAGGCCTGGCTTTCAGTGTGTATTGGCAGGGCAGATGGTGCACGGAGCCATGGCCGGTGGCATGGGCTCAAGGAGGAAGGAGCATCGCCTTCCTGGAACTCTTCCCATTGGTGGTAGCAGTCACCCTCTGGGGCGTGGAGTTGGCATACAGACGGGTCCTATTTTGGGTGGACAACATGGCTGTGGTGGAGATGGTGAACAGACAGTCGGCCAGGGACACGCAGGTGCTGAAGTTTTTGCGGGTTTTCGTGGTGGGGTGCTTGCGCTATGATATAACTTTCAGAGTCCGCCAAGTACCAGGTGTGGCCAATGACATTGTGGATGCCTTGTCTCGTTCACAGTGTGGAGGATTCTTTGGGTTAGCCAAGGACACGGACAGAGACCCGACACCCATGCCGGAGACGTTGTGGTCCGTAGGCAACGCCGGATGGTACAACTGGTGGTAGGGTCATTAGCGGATTCAACACGGAGGGCATACGTACAGACTTGGAAGGAATTCTTGTCGACGGGGCATGGCGCAGGGAAATGGGATGGGCACAGAGTGAAGACGTGGTACAATATATCTTGGGGCTGATCGTAAAAGGCTTGTTGCGGGTGACTGTTGCTGGGAAGTTGGCATGTTTAGCTTTCATGGGTAAATTGTTACAGGGTTATCCCCCATTTGCGGGGGAACTGCGGCGAAGGATACTGGAGGGTTGAGCAAGGGAGCAGGGCCAGCTGGGCCAGGTTAGGAAACCTCTGTCCTGGAATATGTTGCTACGGGTGTTGGAACAATTACCTGCAGTTTGCCGTGACCCAGGGGAAACCTGTGTGTTCTCAATGATAATGGTCTGGATGTTCTACGGGGCTTTCAGAATATCAGAGCTCCTGGGGGGCAGGGTAGGAGAGGACTCTTTTGGGGGTTAAGTAATTCAAGCACCAAGGAGATGGGAGGTGTGGATTAGGCAATCCAAGATGGATAAAAGGGCCGAAGGGAAGCGGGTCAGTTTGAATGCTATGGGTACTCCTGGTGTATGCGTGGTGGCATGGTGTAGGCGCTGTGCGGAATGTTGCGGGAGAGATATTGGGGTGGTTATCCTCCATATGCAGGGAGGTAAGGTGACAGCATACCAGTTACTGGCGATGCTCTGGTCCGCACGTGCCCAGCGTGCAGGCTGCGGATTATGGCACACTTTTCCGTATCGGGGTGGCGTTGGAGGCAGCATCCCGGGGTTGGGCCAGGGGCGGTTTCTCCATTCGGGCTGAGGGGGTGCGCCCCTCTGAAACTCCTACACATTTACATAAAAAATATCAAAATAGATCGATTTATTTAGAGATACGATCATATCTCTAAAGAAATCGATGTATTTAAGTCTGGGCTGGGCATTTGTTTCAGGCTGCCTGCCCCGCCTCGCTCTGAAGCTAGAGACGGAAGCCAGGCAGTAAATCAACTTTTGGAACTGTGACGCAGGACTTTCGGTTGTAAAGCCCTTCATTGCCATTGTGGTCTATTGTTGTATGCACTCTGTAGGCCAGTGCTGCAATCAGCGACATGGTTTCGGGCGTCAGAGACTTCATCCCTGCGTGACTTCAGACATCCATCATTCAAAGGCATAGATCCCACCCATTCGTCACACGTGAGAGTGGATGAAAACACGTCTGATCCGGTGCTTTGTTCTCGGTAATGGTAAGTGTTTGCATGCTAATGTTGTGTTATATATGTATTGTGTTATGTATCATCACGCTAACCTCCCCCAATGTGACTGGCTTCGTTAGAAGTGGAGCTGCTGTATTTGTTAATTGTTCCCCTGTGAAATGGATTCAAATAACGAGCAGGGTTTGTTCTTGTTCCCTTGCGAATTTGGTTCAAATATCCGAGTTAAGGAAGGCGAGAAATATGTGCTTACAGTGGGCAGTTCTCTGATGTGTGACATTAAAACTGGCTGTGTCTTCATGACCCTAAGTTAACCCTGATGCCAAAAAACATGGATTCACTTGCTAACAATTAATGTTAAAAACGTTAAGGGAATGCATTTATCTGTATTTTTTTCTGTGCATACTTTGAGGCTTGAGCCTTGCCAGGTGTTTCTAAGGGGCTTTGAATGAGCGCTCAGGGGCTAAGTCTGAAGGTGAAAAAAGTGTGTGTCAGTGGGTTGGCCTCTCTACATAGCACACAGAACTATGTTTATGTATTCCATTTGCAACTGAAATTCTGTGGATATGTGTTTGAAGGGAAAACACAGATGTCAAAATATTCGCAAGGCTAAAGTAAGAGAAATTAAAGTGCTTAAAATTGAGGGAGTGCAGTGCATGTTTGGAGGTGGTGAAGTGACAGCGAAGCAAGGAAGTGCATTCAGGGAAGAGTGACAAGAGAATGCTGAAGAGGAAAGAGAGGGGGTTGAAGATGTGCAGATGGACAAGATATGCAGAGAAAAAGAGGACATACATCTAACCTAAAGAACACATAACTGAAGGCCAAAACTCCTTCCACGGGCCTCAATGCTATTTAATTCACAGACTCACAGTTTCAGAATTGAAACATTTCCAATGTTAATTATTTATAGCAAACTGTTGTTACTCATTTATCTTAAACAGCTAACACCCATTGACAACGCCAATCGTACTGACAGGCTTTAGGTGTATGTCAGTTGTTGTGTCATTTAACTGGATACAATTACTTCTAAGAGTGAAACCAAAATACGGGTCAGGTGGCACACTATGGTAATCACAAAAATGTATTTGACATGTTCCTTTATAGAGAGCTGCCACTATTTGCGTCCCACTTAAAGACCCTCTGCATGTATTTCTATATGACTGGTTGCAGCCAACAGCTGTGGGTGCTTCTTGAAGTCTGGTTAGAGCATATTTTTCCAAAGTTAATACATGCTGTACAATTTACACATTACAGTAACTGTTGATCATATTAATGCAGGAAGATATGGGCCAGTTTTTAATGTGTTTAAAATTTCAAGACTATACGTTCCCACTGCTTTATAAGCCTTACTTTACCACTACATTCATTTGCTTTAAAATGCACCATTTGCCAATCTTGTTTTCATTTCTTTCTTGGGAGAGGGACTTACCCTGATCCTGAGCTTTGTCCATTGAACTTGTTCACATTGTTCGCTATATAAACGTCATGTCCAACGTTTACGCCTCACCACTTTCAAACGTCACCAGCCGCCACTGGGTTGGGCACAGGAAGATATCATGCGTCTGGGACGCTGGTCATCAGGATGCTATAGGTGCTATGGGCGGGGACTGGGGGAAGATGCTAGCACATCTGAAGCGACTCTGTGAAACGCTTACTGCTTCTTTGTTTCTTTCCAGGTGCTGTAGAGGGCCCTGCGCCTGAGGAGGTGGTGATTTGGATAGTGGGCCATTCATTCGTAAAATGGGCAGCGATTCAAGCAGGACAGAGGGATGTGTGGACGAATTTGGGTTTTAACAAACACCTGTTTTAAGTTACCTGGAAAGAAAAATGGGGTATGCTACGGAGGGATTTGTTGCACACATTAAATGGGACGATAGTCGGTCTGGGTGCCCGGATATATTGCTCATTCATTTCGGGGGAGAATAATTTGGTTAGGGAAAAAGGAGCTGTATTGAGGAGAACCATGAAGAGAGATTTGTCGGAAATTAAGGCCCAGTGGTCTGGTGAGTTTGTGTTATGGACCGAATTTGTGCCACGGCGTTCTTGTAGAGGGGCTTCTAAACCGGTGGCAATAGACAGGGCAAAAAGGAAAATCAACAGGGAGATGGTGCGCTTTTGCAGGGAGATTGGGTTCGGCAGGATTTATCACTCTGACATTAAATTTGAGGCCATGGAGTTTTTTTTAGAGGAGACGGTGTACATTTGTCTCACACAGGCATGGATTTCTATTTATTGGAGATCAGGCAGTTGTTAGGTAATGTTTTGAACATGAAACGTTAGAGAGTTTGCCAGACAGGGGAGTTGACACCTGGGAAGAGGGCAGAAAAGGGGAGTAGTTTAACAACGCCCCTTGTCTGGGTGGCTGGGGCATGAAAAGTTTGACAGGAGTTTGCAGAAGTTGCTTGGCGTTGCCATTTGGGGTTCCATGTGCAAGTGGAGGGTAGGCAGGTAGTTAAAGGTTCAATTTAGGACATTTGGTTACTTACAGGTTCATATAGATACTCATAGGATGTAGGGAGAATTGAATGTTGGAAATGTTGAAATGCAATACAGTTAATGAGTTACCTGCTTGGGGGGATCGTAAGGGTGAGGGTGGGATAGGGGCTAGTTCTCTGGTTGTATAGCGAGGTTTTAGTTTTGTAAGGTGGTTGGCCAGGAAATGTTGTGATGTGCACCTATTTCAATAAAGCGGCCTTTTTCACACACAAAAGTGGTCAGTGTTTGCCTGCACTCCTCCCTCCCAAGGCGGGCTTGGGGGCAGCTGACCAAAGGGAAGTCTGCGCCCCGGGAAGATTGGGAGGGTGATGCAGTCCAACGGCTGCTTTTTTGTGTTGGGCTCTTTATCAGCCCAAAAGTAGCCCAACGTATATTCAGGGGTATAGCTTGGGCTACCAGCCACCATTTTAGGTTCAGGTGACCTGGTGGCAATTAGTTTTTGTCAGTGGTAATCTTTGTCCCTCCCTCCCATCCCTCTAAATAGGGCTTGGCGGGGGGAAATATTTTGTTGGTTGTTGTGGGTCGTGGTTTGAGGCAGGTGTGCAGGGTGTGGGTTTGTGTACGTTGTCGCTTTGAACAGGTGCTACGGGGGGCATGAAAAGTTTGACAGGAGTTTGCAGAAGTTGCTTGCCATTGCCAGTTGGGGATCCATGTACAAGTGGAGGGTAGGCAGGTAGTTAAAGGTTCAATTTAGGACATTTGGTTGCTTACAGGTTCATATAGATACTCATAGGATGTAGGGGGAATTGAATGTTGGAAATGTTGAACTGCAATTCACTTAATGAGTTAGCTGCCGGGTGGGCATGTTTGGGGGATTGTAAGGGTGGGGGTGGGATGTGGGGGAGTTCTCTGGATGTACAGCGAAGTTTTAGTTTTGTAAGGCGGTTGGACAGGAAATGTTTGGATGTGCACCTGTTTCAATAAAGCGGCCTATTCACACACAAAAGTGGTCAGTGTTTGCCTGCACCCTTCTCTCCCAAGAAGTATAAAATGGCGGCCCGCTTCACTGATTTAGCCTTTGTCTTGGCGAAATACGCTGTGACAATGTGCTGGAAGAGCAATACTCTTCCTAGCAGCGTGGCTTGGAGGACTGCGTTGGTGCATTTGGCTGAGGCCGAGGAGACGGCACTACATAGGGGGCATGCTTCTCTGGGACCAGCTACAGTCACAGTTCCAGGGCACTGACTCAAAGGCTCCCGCCTCTCCCTCTCCAAGATGTCCCCACCTCCTCCTGCCTCTGAGGGCTCTTATTATAGGAGAGACTAACCAGACCTCACTCTGATCCCCCACTGAGTCAGACAATGCATATCTACAAGTATTGAAACCCCCCCCCTTTGCACTACATCGACTTGTCTGGACCCATCCGCCCTTGCCCCCAACCTCCCCAATGCCTAGTCCACCCTTTTCATCCTCACTATTGTCCCAGTTACCCAACCGCCATTAGTTAGTTACTGCCACACCATGCTTCGGGAGTTGTTACTGTACTATGATCCTCAGTTTCCATTCCCCCACTTTCTGTGTTGGGCAGTCCCCTTTGATAAGTTATCGACCCTGAAGCCTAATTATCCGTGCAATGTAACCTTCTGTATCCTGGACATGTAACCTATGTTTGTTTACATGTTGATAAAATCAGAGTAAAGATCATATATGAAATAACTGTCTAAAATTGCATTTGTGAACAGAATGACGTGTGTTAGAGAGTAATTTGAAAAGATGTGCTCCGATCAAGGCAAGGGCACTATGCAGAACTACACATATTCCCATATTTCACAGAAAACCAAGTCACTGGACCCAATGCATTCCTTTACTGTTAATGCTGAAGCGATTCAGTCAGCTTACTTGCTATGTAACCAAAGGAATGTGTTGTCTTGAAACAAGTGTAAATCTGATGAATGTAGGTGCACAGCTGCACAAAAGTAAGACTGTTCTAGCATGCCAGTGTGTAAACATCAACTACAGGACGAGCAAGAGCAAAGGAGTAAAAGGGTAGGTCTGAGAATAATTTACAAATAGGAAAGGCTACTGAAGGCAAAGGGCAAATTGGCTCACGGAAAAAAGAAGCAGGTTAAAGATACTGAGCTGGGGAAGTGGAAGATTATATTTGCTATTAAGTGAGGAAGTAGCTGAAGACGAGAGCTTCTAATACAACAGGAGAATACACAGATGAAGGGCCAATATGCACAAAAGATTATATATTTCACGGGTCTGGTTGAGAAGACGACTAATAATGGGCACCGTTTACGATAGTGGGGGTCAAAGCCGCATGTAGACCTAGACAATAATTCACATCAAAGACCAGAGAAATGGTTAGACTAAGGAAAATATTTTCAGGAATCCTACAAAGGTGGGCTCCTAATTGAAGATTTAAAGTGTAGAGTTTTTGCAGAAGATGGAGAATTAGCTCAAGGGTCAGCACTATATTTGGACTGCACCTGGAAGAATATTAAAAAGAAGTTTCAACATAAAACTTGGAAACTCGTTCGAGAGTTCCACCTTGCTTTAAACAGACCGGAGATGAGCTGCACATCTTTATACACCAAATAAAGTTACATTTGGAGTTTTGGGACACTAGCTGAATGCATCGAAGAGTTGTCATATGATCAAAGAAATAGGTGGCACTGATCATTCAAGCTGCAGCATGTTGGCTGCTTTTAGTATTTTGGGAGGCATCGTGATAGAATTCATAGAACACATTATTTTTCAACAGCTATAGTTGGCATTGTTGGTTTTCGCTGCATTTCTGATCAGCAGCTCTAGGCGACATTTGCTGTCATGAGTGCTGCCTAGTAGCATTTGATATGGGAGTAGGTGCAATCCTAACTGATGCAGGTGGTGTCTTCCAATTCTGTACAAAATGCAAAGGAAGATGAGGTGAGAAAAGATAATTTAATCTCGTGGGCTGAGCTTCAGGTTGTATTGCATCATATTAGCCTGCATGTTTGCAACTTGAAAGATGCTGATGTGATTTTATCCTCCTACCTTGGTATAATTCCAATTATTATCATCACATTAAAGGCTAGCGAGACCCATGTTGCTCACAACCCTACTCAGTGACTCCATGTAGGCTTTAACGCCTTCGCTGCGATCGGAATTCCGCCCAGGTGCTGGACATTCGGATCGCGGGCGTGGTCGTGACGAGCTCAGCTCGTCATGCGCACAGCCCGACCGCGCAGCATGACGAGCTGAGCTCGTCATGAGCAGGGAAGGGGTTAAAATGTGTGGGGTACAGGAATAAGGTTGGAGGAAATATCAATATGCTGCTAGAACAGGGCAAGGAAGAGTCTCCGTTCTTCACCAACTGGGTGCAGTTTTGGTTATGAAGAAGTGTGCCATAAAAACTAAGGAAGACCCAAAGACTCTTGCCTGAGGTTTAGCTAAAGCAGCAAGAGTATTCCAGGTAGGAGAAAAGTTAATAATGGTGTCTGGAAGGCTTAAGAATCTGGCAAACAAGTCAGGTGTTTTGTCTAATAAACTTCCACGTGGAGACCACAAAGAACGTAGAACTTTTTGGGTAAGAATAACCGGATTATCAGAACAAAAACTTAAGAGCAGTTTGCACTTGCCTAGTGGTTTGAGTTGGACTGATGAAAGTATATCAGAGGTAGAAAAGCAGGATCCTAAGCTTACCCTAGGCATAGCAGTGTACCTTTCCTATGGTTGGTTCCTTGTCATGCAAATGATACCCATCTTACTTTACGAGTTGATAAACCTGAACGAGATATTCAAGAGGATCTAACAGGGTGCCTTTCAGAAACACTACATTGGATGACGTTTCTGAGAGTAAATGGATCCCAGACTGAAGACTCATTGCTATGCAGAAATAATCCCTAGTCCCCATATATATGGCCAACCAAACTTGGTTCTCTACTAGTGGCTGTGGATAAAGTAATGCTTTTTTACTTGAAAAAGAGCTTACGTTGGCTCTGCAAATAAATTATGTATTTTCCTCATGTTTCCTCCACCTCAAAATTTTAAAGAAATCTCTTCACACCTCATCTCATCTCAGTGCTGTGGTGGTTAATTCAGCCATCAATTCACGCCTAGATCCAATAAACACCTGCAACCTGGGCCTGCCATCCAAATGCTTGCACAGGCTACAGATGCAACAGAACTTTGCTTTAAGTTTAATTTTTAACCTCTGCAACTTTGACCAGGTCTCTGAAGTGCATCATTCTTTACAAAGGTTTCCAGTTGAAAAACATATTCAATGTAAAGCTTAATGCTACAGTTTCAAAGCATATTATACACACAGCCCTTGTTTTTTCACAAGTTGCTCTCTAGTTAAATTTTCAATCGTTCTATTTGACCCAGCAAGCATTGATGGGTTGATGTTTTGCTAAGGCAAGAGTTGGCACTCAAGCCTTCATAGTTGTCTCTCCTACTCAGTGGAACGCAGCCTGCTCTTTTCTTCACTTACAGAAAAATCCTCAATCTTTTAGAAAGGCCTTGAAAACTCATTTATACTTCTCAGGATATTGAGACTTTTGGTTTGTTCTCAGGCATGTCTAGCGTTAAGAAGCCGCTGGGTGCCCGCTGAGCCTTACAAATACCTTCAATCTTTCATTCCAGATCAAGCGCATCTAAATTTTCACACTAACCCCCAAAACCATTTAGAAACTGAACACGTAATGTCTCTACTAATAGCACACAACCAAACACCAACAAAACAACATCTATCCTATGTGATATGCTGAAAAAAGGCCAATGTGAGGCATGGAATGAAATATAATAAATAATTTCCTTTTATGGAAGGTAATAGTTTAGAAAAGAGAATGCAGAGATTGTGAAAAATGTATGGCACATGGGTGTTTCTGTGCAAAACCATAAAGTGTGAGAATAGTTTAATTGATTTTTTTTATGTGGGGATAAATGTAACATAGAACATGAAATAGAGAATTGATGAAAACCTATATTGATGTTATTTATAATTGTGCCTTTTCTGTTGTTTTCAGATCGGTTTTTTATGTTGCATTTTGTTGTCTATATGTTCTATGTATTCTTAATGAAAGATTAAATGAAGTAAGTTTCTGAAGAAGGTGAAGTGATAAAAACCTAAGCCACAGAAATGCATTGACAATATTATGTCCACAATTTGCAAGCACTGAATAATTGTACATGACATTTTAATTCATAACAGCATTAGCAAAGTGGAAGGATTCTTAAAAACGGATTATCTTATTTAATTATTCCGATTTGTATGCAATGTAAAAGATATGTACCTATGATTTCCTGACTGACATATGGTTTTTTTAATTGACAACCATTGACAAGAACATTTTTCTTTTTTATAACTTTTAAAAAAAGTTTATTTTTTAATAAAAAAAATTAAATTTCAGATTGGTGACATGTCAAATAATTATATGTTTTTGCACAGGTTACACACAGTGAGTGTTAGTGGACTGGTGAGTCGGTTTATCTTGCATGATTTACGCTTCTTGTATTATAGCAATACCATGAGGAGTCTTTTCTGGTATTCTGGTTACATAACCCTGTCCCCTTGGCTTAGAGAAAATGCTCACTTTTTTATTTTTATTTTGTATGTTGCACCCACACAAAACAAACAAATGCATTGCTTTAAACTGTACCTGTAAAGGGCTCACTTTCTTCAAAGGTTGTGGGGCATGTATCTTGGGGCCGATGCAAATGCGGAGATCCATTTTCTACAGAATGTGTATAGTGCTCTTTGGAAAAGTATTTTTTATCATCAATGGTACTGGTGGTTGGTAGATTCACATGCCAATTTGAGAACTTGGTGTCCTTGTCCATGAATATAGGGATTTTTGCAGTTCATTCAAGTAAAATGTGGAATACAAGAGCTGCAAGGCAAAAACATCACAGTTTTATTTGGTAAGGTGAGATTCTAAAAATATTTGAAGGGGGGAGGAAAAGGCAAGAGACAACAAAGTCTACATAACACAAACTCACAAGTTACCCTGACTGGGACAAAGAAGAAATCCAGGCTGTTTGAAGATTTCTTAGGGTTGGGATTTTCTTCTGTGTTCATCACACATAAGCTCTCCGTCTGGATATTCACATCTTAAAATTTGAGAGAATTTGATTGCTTGGCAAACAGAAAAAACGACAAAAGGCATTAAAACAAGTTTAAAGCTGCAGCTTTCAAGTTTGTATTTACTTGCCCTTTTCTAACGGCTGATGCACCAGCTAATCTATTGAATATTTTCACATTCATCAGTTTTTAGACCTCCCAACACAGGGCTAGAAAAGGGCAAACCCATCATGCACAGGCAAGAAGAGAGGTGTGTTTGAAACCTCTGAAAAAGTTGCCTGTTATTGCCTTTACATGTTGACATCTACCAGATGTAAGGCCACCATATTAACTTACATACTGGGAGTAGACATGGTATGCTTAAAGTTATGCTCATGTCCTGGTTAAGGATCCTCTCACCCAGAACTCTGGAAAAAGAAACTGTGAACTAAGTAGCCTGAGCTAAAGAGCCAGTGAGAACTAGGAGGACTGAGGTAAAGGATAGTTCTGGAAGTTTTGTGAGGAGGAGTGCTATTCAGAATGAGTTAAGAAACGTGTCTATAACAATCGTGTGCAAAGTACACCATGAAATTTCTTGCTGTCAGATATTCATGGCAAAAGATCCCAATGGAAGTGTGCAAAGCTTTGCAGAGGTGCACAACACGTGTTATGTTATATATTGAAATTATGATATAATGGCGCCTGAATATACTAACGTGTTATTGGTCCACCTGTTACCCATATTGTAGTAACGAGGAAACGAGGATGATGAGAAGGTAAGTTTAATCTTCGCAATAAGCAGCCACACGCAGGCGTCTAACCCCTCAGCTACTTCTCACCCGTTTTTTCCCAGAACCTCCCAACAATTCCAAGCCCTATATTCCATTATAACATTCCACCCACCTAGGTCAGATGTAAACACAACACACCACACCTTTCCCCTTCAGAAAACACAAATCCTAAAATACAATAAAAGATGAACATATAAACAAATAACTACCAAGAATACATAACTGGAAAAAGCATAAAGAAAATAATAAGTTCATTACACTTGTACCATAGTCAATATTTCAATCAGAATACTTTGCCGGATAGCTTTTAATCCTAGAACTTCTTCTCACTACCTCCTCCATTCTCCTTTCATGTTAACCATCCTGCACAGCAATCTCCACTCCACTTGGCAATTGAGAGGTCGTCACCTGCACTTCGCTTGGCACCCCCACATCCACATCCTCTCGTACATCCCAGAAAACATTACCAACATCCTCCCACCTGGGACACCTATCCATATTGCCAATTTCTTTACTGACAGAACTCCTGAAAATAGATACTTGACTCATATTCCAAATTTTTCCACCTTGAACTTTCACAGCCTTATCATAAACTTGCACAACCTCAATAGGTTCTGTCCACTTGGGCAACTCTTTACCACTAGTAACCGGCTTCCTAATGCGAACCCAATCGTCCACATACATTTTTCCACTCGCTTTCCGACACTTGCCTTTGTTCATACTCTTCTTCATTTTTCCTTGATATGTTTCCACACGCTCCCTAATCTTATTGTAGCCAATGCACACTTCTGACTTTCCACAACATTCCTTCAACCACCACAGAGCCAGTTTTAAACCTGGTTTCCTACCACGTAACAACTCAAAAGGTGAACACCCAGTTACAGAATTGGGCATGATGCGATAGGACAATAAAGTTGTTTGCAAAGCCTTCTTCCAAGACAAACCTCCACTGCAAGCGAACTGAATGGATTCTCCTACCACACGATTGAACCTCTCAGTTTGACCTTTGGGCTGGGGATAACAGTTAGCAGTTTTTTTGTGTTTCACACCACACCTTACCAAATAATCTTGAAAGGACTTACTAACAAACTGTGGTCTATTATCAGAAACCAACTCCTCCGGTTAACCCTTTCTACAAAACACATCCTCCAAATATTCTATGATAACTTCAGACGTTACTTTCTCTGTCATTTTGATCTCAGGCCACTTAGAAAAATTGTTCAGCAGAACAATGGCAAATGCTTCTCTTCTTGGAACAGTACAAAACGGACCCAAAATGTCAATGCCCAACTTCCTCCATGGGCCAACAGCCAACTCAATGGGAGATGACTCTGTAGTCAAAGGCTTTACTGTCTTATCACTATTGGAACATAAACTACATTCTCTCACCATTTTATCAACCATGTTATCCATACCAGGCCAAAAGTAAAACTCCTGAATACTTCTCTTGGTAGCAGACATATCAACATGACCCTCATGTCCCAACAGAAAAATTGTTTTCCTTATTCCAACAGGTGGTATCACTTTATAACCCGAAAACAAACAGAACTCATCATACATTAATTCGTTCTGCACTTTAAAAAAAACTGCTGTTTCCCCACTCAACGTTCGTTCTTCTGGCCAACCTTTAACCATGTAATCACACATCAATGACAAATCCGCATCCTTACTACATTGAACCACCCATGTTTCTTTGGAAATTATTTCCTCATTTCCCTGTGACTGACTACCACCATTTATGTCTTCCATGGTATAAGCGACCTCACAATAACTCTCCCCATCATCCGCCTCAATCTTGGAATTTACGGGTAAACGTGACAGAAAATCAGCATGAACAGTCAACCTTCCTGGTACATGGTTAATCCTAAATTGATAAACCTACAACTTAGCCGCCAACTGTGCCAGCCTAGCAGTCAAATTCCTGCCACCACCAGGAGACAATACATAAACTAAAGGTTTATGATCTGTCCTTAATATGAATCGTGCACCCTACAAAAATTGCCTGAAATGATCCGCTGCCCAAATACAGGCTAATAACTCTTTCTCTATAACAGAATAGTTTTTTTCAGATTCTCTCAACACACGTGATGCATATGACACCACATACTCCTCAGAGTTATTTTTTTGCAGCAGTGTAGCCCCCAAACCACAGTTACTGGCATCAACGGCAACACTGTATTCTCTTTCGACATCGAATGACTTAAGAAATGGTGCATTTACCAATTTCTTCTTGAGATCCAAAAAGGCTTGATCTTGCTCGACTTCCCATAAAAACTCACTGTTCTTCCTCAATAACTTACGCAAACATTCAACTTTAGCTATATAGTCGACTATGAATCTAGAATAAAATTCCGTAGAACATCTCTTAAATTCGCACTATGATCTTCTTCGCTCTTTCCATAGACTACAATGTCATCTTGAAAAGCAATGGCTCCAGGGAATCCTCCTAATGTTTCTTTCATCAGTCTCTAGAAGACTGGCGCAGCACTAGCCAATGCAAATGGCATCCTGCAGAATTGATACATTCCCTCAGGTGTTACAAATGCAGTCAAATGATGCGATTTCTCCTGTAATTCAATCTGATGATATGCGCTAGCCAAATCTAAATTGTTGGCCCTGCTAGGGTGGAAACCAGTTCATGCAAATTTGGCAAAGGATGTCTGTCGACCCATATTTCATTGTTAAGACTCCTAAGATCAACACTTTGGGGCCGATTCCGATTCAGGCCGGAAATCTCTCCGACCGAGCCGGACCCGGAGAGATTTCCGACCGAATCGGACTCTGGCAGTCCGACCGAACGAGTACGATGCGCACGAATGCAATCGGACTCGAGTCGGTCGGACTCCCATTGAGTCAATGGGAGCCGGACGTACAACGCGTACGCGGGCTCCCATTGACCCAATGGGTGCGAGGCGAACAAGGGTGCCCCCTACAGTGGGTACGCCTCGAAGCGACTCGCGGCATACATGCACAGGTAGGGGGGACCCATGGGTCCCCCCTGTGTGCGACTCGCGCGGCTACGCATACAGGGGGGACCGACACAAACCCCCAAAGTGCGGCTCCGACTGCTCTTTCGAGCCGGACGGCGCGAGTCGGTCGGACTGCTCGCGGCGCGCTTCGTACTTGCCCAGCCGGGGAACATCTCCATCGCGCGGTGCAAGTCGTGTCCGTGCGAGTCGGTCAGAGCGCTTCGGACCCGCGAACAAGTCGGTCGGCGATTTCGCGTGTGCTCGCATCGTACTCGCTCGGCCGGACGCTCGTACGAATCGGTCGGGAAAGAGGGCTCCGAATCGGATCCGGTTAAGCCGAATCCGATTCGGTGCCCTACCGGCCGAGATCGGAATCGACCCCATAGTCTAAGATCTCCTGGGGGCTTCAATGCAATAACCACTTGAGACACCCATGGTGACGACTCTATAGGTTGAATTACTTTTTTGTTACACAAATCTTTTAACATTTCTTTCAATTTCACCCTGAACGTCAGAGGAACATTTTGACCCTTGTGCCTAACTAGCACTGCATTTTCCAATAACACAATTTTGTTGGAAGCCGATAAACCTTCCCAAGTTATCTGAAAACATTTACGGAAACTCTGACTTTAGCTCAACCACCCCCACACTTTCCTTTTTTTCTTCTATTGCATGCACATTCTTAATCGGGTTGTAATGTAGACATTTGCCCTTTATGCGGTGCATACTAATTAATGCTTTTGGTGTATCCGATTCCAAATCCGACTTACTTCTATACCCTTGAGGTTGAAGTACACAAGATACAGCTAGGCGGAAGCACAGAGTAATGAAAGTTAAGTGAGCATTTAGTGGGATACTTTCATTACTTACAGCTTTAGTCTTAGGCATGAACAATGCTAGGATTTTCAGTGGGAAAATGCTCTTATGCCTTTTAAGTGCCTCCAAACATAGACGAAAAAGAATCTTTCTGGACTTATTTGCTAGGCGACGGCCAAGGTTTCATCACTGTATGCGATAGTTCATGGCAAGGAGGTTTTCCTCCATCAATAAACTTGCCCTTAGCCAAATCACTGAGGGACTGATGCACACAGCTATTTGTAGGTCTGCTCTGTTTACATACTTAAAAAGCCTTATTTTTAATTTTTTTAACAAGTGCATAAGCACGTTTCAATTTCACAACAGTTGCCTGTGTAGTCATAAATGCATTTATTTTAGGTTTTCGTGTGAATAAATCTAGTCACTAAGTGACAAATGGGTAGGGAAAGGGTCTTCCAGGGCTGGGATGTCCTATGAGATTAGTGCATATCTGTAAACATGTGGGTTTTTTTTTTTTTCACCTAACTCTTATCTGACTTCTTCTCAATTTGAAAGAGGTTGGAAATTTACATTCAAGATCAGGAGACCAAATATATATATCTACAATTGTCCATTAGAAAATAGAATTTCAAATTTTTCTTTTAGGAGTATACCTAGAAACCAGCAACTGTTGCAAGTTTGAGGGCACTCTTTAAGGCACACTTCTGGTAACCTTTGCAAATCTCCATCCAAGTGCGGTTACATCCCTTTTGATGCAGAAGTAGGACTTTCTTTATGAAATGGGCCCTTTTCACAGGAAGTATCTGTGCAGCCTTCCTCTAAACTATGTTACACAGGCAGTTGTGGTCACAGATTAGCCAGATCCGATCCCCATCATTTTCCAAATGAATTTATTTTTTAAAGAAAGGCCATTACTGCTCGTTAGTATGGAAACTAGAGACACAGCCCCATGTTCTGGAGAGGAAATGTTATGAACATTAACGGCCAATCTATGCGTGGGGTAAAATAACGAGTGGAAAATAAAGTGACCCCTCCCCCATCGGTCCAGAAGATGGAAAGAGATGGTGTGTTCTTTGGAGTGGCCGGAGCACTAGGCGACTCGCTTTTGCACCTTAGATCAACTGGGGAATAGCTGGCTGTTCAGGGCATTAGAATGGATGTAAAAGGTAATGAGAAAGATGGCTTAATGATCCTTGTGTGCCTTTGAACGAGGTGACATTATGGAGCTAAGTCTGGCTTTATTGTGTATAGTTCAGAGGCTGTAGACATGACAACGAATAGATGAAGCCCAATTTTGTGTTCCGGTGGATGTCTGGAGCCAAGAGCAGAATACATGTGTCATGAAAGAGGACAAAAACAATTTTCCACACTCACACTGGAAAAGTAGATTGAATGGTTGCTGGACACTGGTGAAGGGTCATTCTAAATTGCCTTTAGCTTTGACAGGCAATTGTCTCCAGAGATGTCATCAATTCCTTTAGAGAGCCACAGTGAGCATTCGCCCCTCAAACTTTGAAGGTGCCCCAACTGAACAATAAACAATTTAGGCACCAAAATTCGTCAGTGCTCCAAGTACCAATATCAATCCTGAAGAAACGGTCCTTGCTGCACCAGAAGTAACTCCAAATGTTCTGCTCACGCTCGCTACTAACCACTGCATATTTAAATAGGAATTCCAACCTGCCCATGCTCAGACCCATGAGGAACACTGATCTATCTCCTAGTAGTAAGATACATTTCTGTCATTTTTTTCTGCTGACCTATGCTCACTGCCATGGATCACAATCTTACTTGGCCTGCAGAAATCATGCAATGACAGTCCCCAAGACTTCCGCAGCTTGACCCTGTAAACTCTGCATTTTTTCTGACCTTCTTTAAAAAGAAAGTTATTTCTCCAGTAACCCTTGTTTCTCATGTGCTTCCAAACACTGCTGTCGCCCATGGACCAACTTTGTCATTGATGTTTTACCAAGTGATATGCTTCCCATGGTATGGTTGACCTACTCTTTCAGGATTACATCCAGCTCTCAGTTTTGCTTGTCTCTTACCTCTAAGGAACACACTGTACCTTCTCCTTGTCTTTTGGTAGCTGAACACTAAATGAATCAGAACTATGTAATGGCTACTGTAGTAGATGCATCTCCATCTTTATGGATCATCATCTGGCCCGGAGCTCTTGGCTCATCAGGAATTGTTAAAAACTGGTTTCCATCACTTTGAAATCTTGATACAAATAATCCCATTTCTAAGTTTTCCATATCAAGTTCAAGTGGATTTTTACATTCCAGTTTCTGATCTACCTCCTTGGCATAGGTCTGTTATCCCAAAGTCCACCATGGATACACAGAGTGGGATTGGAGGTTCTTCGCCCAAGTATTTGAGATGCTCTTCCACACATATCTGGCTCTCACAGCACTCAAATAATACTCCTTTTCTATTATGAGCTTCATTTTCCATGGTCACGTTCAGCTGCCCTTAAGTTCCGTCTAGCATGAAGAGTTCACACTGTGTTTGATATGCTGAGCTTGAAAAGATGACATCCCATCAACAGAGGGGTGAAGGTTGTTGAAAGGGCTTTACACAGCTAAGGTGTGAGATGTGACTTTATTTTCCGGGCTTTTATTGAAACCTTGACCACCTCTTAGCTAAAGTTTTTATTGTCATTTTCTGTTACTTTTTCAATGATTTACATTAACATGAAATTAGCCATTCTACCTAAAGTGTGTACATTCAACAGTAGAGCATGAAAAAAGCACATTCACCTGAAGTGTGCAGATGCAACTCTATGGGCTTGTTACTTCATCATGTTATCGATAAGGGAGAAAACTACCATATAGATTTAAAATAATATAGCAGAGAGTCGAGGAGAGACTACTTTGTGCCCTTTTTACAATGTAGACCTACAAACGATTTTTCAGCAGCACTTGGAAGCCATAAATGCTCATTTTCACCAAGCTACGCTGAACATGTGTGGTGGTGGGTAGGAGGGCAAAAAGACATCTGTGAACCAGCAACATCAGCACATTTAACAAACCACATCGAGGAGAACATGAAGAAATATACGAAGAACATACGTGGCACCGTGACCTCACAATCACCTTGTTTCCTGCACCACTTCTTTCTCTGACTTACTGTTACAGATGTCTCCTCCACCTGAACAAGTCACTGCATACTAATTTAGCATTCCTTTATTCCCTGTGGCTTTTAGGCCAAGTGAAGGGTAGGCGTAGGACAGTGAATATCTCTGTCATATTAAGTATAGGTAATTACAAGACATGATTTTGGCTTGTCTGTAGGGAGTCTTTAGTTTTAGTAGTTCCAAATTTGAACCTCTTATTTCCTCCTTCCCAAACAAGTCTGCTAGTTGGCTATCCCAATATTCTGCTGGTTGACTGGACTGGAAATAGCTGTATCATACAAGGAGGAGTCAGGACAAGCACCAAATAACAGCTCAGAGCAAGTAAGAGACTACTGTGCTGTGATAGGCATAACTCCATCACAGCCCTCCTCTAGCCCAGTCTAGAACACTGCCACTGGGCAACCTCAGACGCAATCCACAACGATAAACCAAGAATAAGTTATTGTTCTCTTACAAATGACCGGCTCTTTGAACTGTGATGAAATAATGGGTAGAGTCAAAGGAATCTATACTGAATATAGGACTAAAGGTGCACGATCAGTAAACAATTTCAATTTCCAGTTCAGTAAGAAATAGCAGAGTGTCTCAACAGCCCATTTGAGGGCCAGTCATCATTATTTGTTTGTAGAAAAATATTGTTCAAGTGGTAACTACTTAGGCTGGAATAAGAGAAGTAGATGCTCCTCATAACCTCCCACCTGGGAAGGCAGAGTCTGATGCAACACTTAGAGGGATAGAACTATTTAATGCCATCCAGACATACCTACACTAGGTCTGAACACAGAATGCTCTTACGGTTGTGTCAAGCCGCTTCAGCAGAAGGAATCCAGTGCACTTGTCTCAGAGAAGATTTCTGGAACAAATCTGAAACGAGGCAGAACGGGTCGCGAAATATGGAATAGATTGTAAGTACCAACTTACTGCCTTTTAGGTATGGGAAGATTGATACGCAGGTTATTTTCTATACTGTCCATTGGTTATTGAATTTGTCCACCTCCTAAGAAATTTCAGAGAAAAATCTTTTGGGTTTCCCCTAGGATGCATTTCCTTGAAAGGCAGTCAGTTTGGTATAACACAGGATCTTGAATATTATTGGAGAGGGAACAATCCAGCCAGATAGTCACAACTATAGACTACAATGACATTGATGTAGGTGGAGGGATACTACAAATGGGGAACCAATAAGCAGTACATGAGCCTTTGAGAGGTGGGCAGAGCATCACAGAGTTCAAATGGTAATATTGCTAATTGGTATAAATTAGAGGCTACTCAAGAATGCTGGGTTTTATTAACATACCACTCAAAGTGTATCTATCAGTGTATAGTAAGGTTGAAGGTCAATCAAAAGACAACTGGGTGAAAGATCTCTATCCCCTCACGAACCCTGGGAATTTGCTGAACTGTGAAACTTTTGTGGTGTTGCACGAATCAAAACAGAACCACAATTACCACTTGCACATCAATGCCATTACAGTAGGGGAATTACAGTCAGTCCAAGAATGCTCAATGAAGCCTGACTGAAGATTAAATTGTATTTCATGAGTGATTCCTCTTCGATAAGCTGAAGCAATACAACAGGGTTCTGTTAACATGTGGTGTTTTACCAACAAAGTCCTTCTGGGTAACGGAGAGTGAGGGAGTGCATGTATTTCTCACAAGGGTTTTCGTAAAGGAGAACATGATCCTCTTTACTGGAGATAATTCCCGGGGTTTCGATTGTGAGACCTGAACCTGGACAAAAGCAATTGCTACAATCATACAAGGTGCAACCTCCCCTTTCCACTCATTTTTTAACAAATGTACATGGTAGATTCCAGTGTTCCTAGTGTGCCATCAAATATGCTCTCTAGAAGCTTCTAAGGGGCATGCAAATTTGTCAAGAGTTTAGATTTGAAAGAGGAAATAATGTCTCGCTCTGGAAAATCCCCAAGTATATTTGAAGCCTGTAATGAGTATACTGGCATACAAGTTCTTTCTATACTTTCAGTGATGAGATTGTGGAGCGGATCTAGTTGGTCCAGTAGCTGGAGGGCAGATTCCAGCAACCGCTTCTCAGATGGTAGTTTATGTTTGAATCCTGTTTTTAATTCTGATACAGATTTAACCCATGAGGTTTTTTAAGTGAGTTTTTCTAATCAGAAATTATTACCTGGTGCAATTACCGCTTCGGAAATAATATGTTTACCACTGTAATCCGCCAGGATTTCGTGATTTTTCAATTCACTAAAAAAATTGCAAATTCGTCACTTTTGTAAAACGGTCACTGGCAAAATGAATGTGCCACAAATTATAGGTCACAGCACTGCTGCTTGAACTAATAAAAGGTTGCCTACAGTAGACAAGAGGGGTCATAAAAATACACCCCTGACATTTGTTTGCACCCACACCCAACATATGTCGCTGGCTAACATGTGTTGCACACCTGTTTTATTTTTAAACAGATTTTATTGCATTTAACAATCACACAGTGTGTACATTAGGCAGGAGTCCCTTCCGGATTATTCGATGAGCAAAGAAACATTACATTGTACGAGACAACGTGCATTAGCATTACCTGTGTTAGTCACCACTTTTTCAACTCCCGCCTCCTTCCCCCTTCCGCAGGTCGCTACCGTGCCTTAGGAATGTAACAAGATTACTCCTACCCACACCCCGGATTCCTTTTCCATCTTAGTCCCTCCCATCACACAAGTTCATCCTGTCAGCTACCCTCTATTCTCCTGGATCTTCTCTCATCGCCCCACCCCCCCGGGCCTGGAAGTGTCAGACTCCCAGGTGGAGACCGCCTCAGTGGCGTAGACTCTCCTGATTCCGACTCCGGGTCTTTCATGCTATCCACCAGCACCTCCCAGGCTCTGGCTCTCTCAATCGAGCCTATCCCCCTCCGGGCGTTCCTAAGCAATACCCCCCCTTTACATCCCGCCCATCTCTCTAGGTCGTTTATCCACATTGTTATTCGCGGCCCTCCTGGTGCTTTCCAGTGTCTCGTTATTTCCTGTTTAGCTAGGCTAAAGGTCAGGTCTTGGAATCGGCTACTAACCCTTGTTTTGGAAGTGTGGGGGAACAGACTGAGGAGGCAGTGGGCCGGAGAACAGGGGACAGGCCTCTCAATGATAGCCGGCCCTGTTTTTGTGACTTCGTCCCAGTAACTGTGCAGTGTTGGACATGCCTAGATCATGTGGAACATTTCCGCTCCGAGTTCACCACACTGCGGGCATCCCGCATCCTCCCTGTGGAAGTATTTGTTAATGCGTCCCGGGGTGAGGTATGCCCTATGCAGGATGAAGACATTTATTAGCCTAAAGCCGGCATTTCTTGATAGCTGGGGGTTTCTGGCCAGGACGTTCTCCCAGTCCTTGTCATCTATAGGGGTGTTTAAGTCCGCCATCCAGCGGTCCTTCAGTTTGTTCAGTGGTTGTAGTGTATCACCTCCTATCGCTCTATAGATGCATGTAACTGCTTTATTTCTACCTCCGGCTGTGCCTATCTATCTGCAAGTATTGTGATGTTTCGGTTCCGCGGTGCCCATCCTCCAGTGCCGTCGCATGGCCGCCGTCACCCCCTGTGTAGTAAGAAGTGACCTTGGAGAAGGCCCAATCCCTCTCTGAAATCCTCAAAAGGGAGGAGTTCCCCTCTCTGTAAAGGTTCCCTATCCTAGTCACTCTCGCTTGTATCCTGTCTCCAATGCCCTCCCACTGTCCCTCGTGCAGCAGGATATGTAACACAGCCGCGGGTAGGTCCCGTGAATACGGGATTTTCGTTACGTGTCTTTTGGAGGCATCTCCTCCAGCAGCACCTCATCACCTGAAGCTCGCCAGAACACTCAGTCGGGCTCCCTCCCACGTTCAATAGTAGAATCCGTAGAAGCTTATCAAGTTCTGGTACGAAGGACCCAAACTCCCGTTCCTGTGTCTGTCGCCCCGCTATCCATTGTGTGAACCACTGCAGCTGCCCTGCTAAATATTATGCCTCAAAGTCAGGGACTGCAAGCCCTCCGTCATCAGTCAGGCACTTCATCGTCACCAGGGCCACCCGTTTGCTGCCATTTCCCCATAGGAAGGATACTATAAGGGAGTCTAGTTCAACAAACCGTTTCCTCGGCACCCACACAGGCAATGTCGTGAAGAAATACAACAGGTGTGGGAGCGCCACCATTTTTAAAAGCGTCACCCTCCCAGCCACGGACAGTGGTAAGGTTTTCCAGAAGTCCATATTGGTCCTCAAGGATCGTATAGCGGCCCCAATATTTCCTTCCTGTAAGTCCGATTGGGGATGATATATCTTCACGCCTAGGTATCACAGACAACGAGGTTACCATTGGAGATTACCTAGCCTCTCAGGTGGTCCTCTGACAATAGAAAGAGTCTAGACTTCTGCCAGTTGACTTTGAGCCCTGACAGCGCCCCAAATTCGGCCATCAGCACCCTGGCTCCCTCCAGTGCCCCCTCCGCATTGCCCAGGAACATTAGTAAATCATCAGCGTATAAAGCTATATAGTGGTTATGTCTCCCTATTTGTATACCTTGATATCTATTACCTGTCCGAGCGAGACTGGCCAGTGGCTCCATGGCCAGGGCGAACAGCAATGGGGAGAGGGGGCACCCCTGCTGCGTTCCCCTCTCCACCCTATACTTTTCTGAGATTGTGCGACCCGTCTGGACTCTGGCCAGGGGGTCTGTATACAGCAATTTGACCCACCTCAAGAACCCACATCTCAGCTGCATACGTTTCATGACCGCGTATAGAAACTTCCACTCAAGGCTATCGAAGGCCTTTTCAATGTCGATCGCGAAAACGGCACCCTCTCCTCCCGCACGCTTGTGTGCCTCCATTATGGACAGGAGGCGTTGTATATTGAGCGCCGTGTTACGGCCAGGGATGAAGCCGGTCTGACCTGGGTGAATGAGGGTGGTCATAAGTAGTAGGAGTCTCGCTGCTAATATTCTGCTAAGTATTTTAAAATCCAGGTTAAGCATGGACAGGGGCATGTAGGCTTTACAGTCTGAAGGTGAGTTACCTGGTTTGAGGAGGGGTACAATCAGTGCCTCCTGTGTGGTATGGGTAAGGGAGCCCTCCACTTCAGCCAACTCAAACATATCTACCAGCTCAGGGGCTAGTTCCTCTATGTAAGCGGCATAGAACTCAACAGGGAGCCCATCGGTCCCCGGTGTTTTGCCCCTGACCAACCCCCTAATGGCTGCTCTAACCTCCTGCACACCAATGGGAGCCCCCAGTGTCTCTACGTACTCTGCCATCAGAGCGGAGAAGGGGAGCGGTGCAAAGAATCCCTTAAATCGCTACCTCCCCTTGTCATTCCACATTCTTGTACTGGTTGACATAAAACCTCCGGTTAATATCATCCTGTCTGTACAGTCGGCACCCGTTATCGTCCTCAATTTCTACAGTTGGTGAGGCCCCTCTGGGCCGGGTAAGCTAACCAGGCCAGCAGGGACCCTGCTCGATCCCTTTTGGCATGGGTCCGTTCCATGTACTTCTTGTAATCAAAGCACCTCAATATCTCAACCTGGGTAGCCACCCTCTCCCTGATGTCCAGCAGCGCCCGACTTAACTCAGGGTGCCCCGGTCTCCGGCTTTCCAAGGCTCTTAGCTCCTGATCAGCTATCTCCACCTCCGTCGTCAGGGTACGTCGGACCCCTATAGAGACTGCCATGCACCTTCCTCTAATTACCCCCTTAAAGGCATCCCACTATATCAGTCTGGACGAGGCAGTGTCAGCGTTCTCTGTAAAGTATTGCGTTATATGTCTCTAATATCTTCCAGGAAGACTTGGTCTTCCAACGCTTCCGGTTTGAGCCACCAAGTAGGTATTATCTGGTGGGGAGTACCCCATCGCAAATGCAAAAGGATCGGGTTGTGATCCAACACCGTACATGTCAGGTATTTTACGTCATGGGTTAGGGCATGGACGTCCGCGGAGCATAAAAACGTGTCCAGTGAAACCTAGAGGTTGTGTACGTGCAAGAAATAGGAGTAGTCAGGAACCGTTGGGTGAAGTCGTCTCCAGGTAGCCATTAGCCCCCACCTGCTCTGCCATTCTGTAAAGGCTTTCGCAATGCGGTGAACAGGCGTGTCTCTAAGCGGGGGATGCGACCTGATTAGTGAGAGGTCAGCTATGCAATTCAAGTCTTCTCCCAGGATCGCAGACTGAGTTGGGTAAGACGCCAGGGTGCCTGATAACTTAGACAAAAAGCGCCCTGTTCTGTGTTGGGGCCATAAGCATTAATTATCGCTTTATCTTGGCCATCCAGTCTACCTATGACCACCATATAGTGCCCCTTCGGATCAATCAGATCCCCAGTATGCTGGGAGGGACCCCAGCCCTAACCCAGATCAGCACTCCTCTGGTAAATGCCGAGTACGAGGTGTAGTATGCCTGACCCCACCACCTGTGTTTGAGTGCGGCCCACTTCGCAGACAGCAAGTGGGTTTCTTGCAGAAGAGCAATGTGCACCCCTTGTCTGTTCAGGTAGGAGAGTATTTTATAGCGTTTGGACATAGTATGCATCCCCTAACGTTCCACGTGAGAATATTATATGCAGTAAGGTTGGCCATTAGCGTACACTCTGGACCCTCCTTCAGTTGTGTGTCCCCAGCCCGGGAAGGTGGGAACCCACCACCAATCCCCAGTATATAGGTCCCCGGCATGCGACACCTGCTGATCACCTAACTGGTAAACCTGAAACATCCCAACACCCCCACCCCAGGACAAGTGAGCAAAACCCCCTCATCCAAACATATGCAAACAGTGCAACAAAAAGATACCTGTGGGAGTCTTGCGAGTCTCTAATGTAAAGGATAAGCTGATTGTTCCCTTCTTCCCAAGGCCTCCCACCTAGCAAGTGTGCATTGTACCTGCAACCAACGGCGGCCTCAGGGACCATGCTCAGACGTGTAGCCACAGCTCTGTCTTTCCTGTCTGCAAGGGTCTGCCCCCCTCTCCCCATGGCCCACACAATACTTATGGCTCGGGCAGTGTTCAAATGATTTCAACGGCCGTCCTGGGAGTCACCGTCAGAAGTTCTAGGCTGGGTCCCCCCAGCGTGCTGAAGCTGTGGTCTGAGTCCAAATCTTTAGCGTCATCCCCAGTTAATGAGGACGTCTCACCAGTCCCAGAGGTGCTCAGCAAGGCGATCACCGCTGCCACCACCCTGTCCTGCTCTTGTTGCGTTTCAGCCCACGACAGGGCCACCAAGGTCCTGTTTCCCCCTCAGCATTGCCTGGTCCTCCTCCTTACGCATTGCCCCCGGGGGGGTGATCAGGATTCTGGGAGGTTTGTTGATCAATCTAGCCCCACACCTCTTGTGGTGTGTTAAAGAATCGGGCACCGGTCAGGGCTACCACCCAGAGCCACGCAGAGAACATCATCGCATACTGGATCTCCATTTGGTGTAGCTTCTTTTTTGCTGTCAAGTAGGATGAGCGCTGTCGCTGAACCTCCCTCGAGAAGTCTGTGAATATCCTGAGCGTGCTGTTGCCAACCTCCAGTTGTCCCTTCTGTCGGGTTACGACAGGGCACGTGGTTCCGATTCTTGTAGAACAGTAGCCTCGCCACCACCAGCCGTGCCGGTCCCCCCAGGTGAGGAGGCCTCGCAGTCACTTTATGGGCCCGCTATAATGCATAATATGGGGATAGGCATTCCTCCGCCACCTCTTCCTTGATCCAGTTCTCCAGGTATCCAACCATATTGCCACCTTCCACTTTCTCCAGAAGTCCAATTATTCTCAGATTAATGCGGCACGACCTATTTTTTGCATCTTTGGCTCTTAGTTCGAGTGTGTGATGTGTTGCATACCTGTGACAGAAATGCTTTGAAATTGCTGATGTCAGGAAGAGCAGCTCCGGGCAGGCAAAGTGTCTGACAATAGACCACCTGAAGCATCCCAAGTACACACAGTGTACTTTAAATATTCAGAGATGGGCCCCATCTCTTCTGACCGAAGCAGAGTATCTGTGCCCCCTATTTGTCTTGGAGGTAAAAACAAAGCTGTACATTTCTGCTACTGCCTCTAGTCAGTCTCCTGCCCTATGTCCGAGAGCCCTGCCTGTCTGACAATATCCCAGAGAGTTATACCAGAAGGGCTGATGATTGCACCCAGTGTTTCTGCTGAGATCACTGCAAACATGACCTTTTGTTAAGGGGACTACAGCTCGGCCTCCTATGGAACAAAATATCAAACCTGCTGTGATATCAGTCACTCTGTTTAAAAGGTGATTTCTGCTATGAAGAGGAATCAATTGCCAAAAATACTTTTTACACATACTGTACTGTTGGACAGGAGAGAGACAGCATTTGTACATCTTTAGCTGCCTGGAAAAACATGTTATCTTTTTGGAACAGTGAGCAAAGTTGTGGGTATAGAAAATGTGAAGACTTGTGCAAAATGCTTTCTAATGATTGGCATACGACTGAACATCAAATGTGGTTACATTTGAAGTCTCCTCAGTAGGGATGTATGCTCATGTCCCAGCCTCCACTTTAGCAGCCTTCTTCACCATCTCTTCTTGGCACCCACCTGCATGTGTGCTTATACCGGAAACAAACAAAACAGATGGCACACTCTAAGCCAAGGGATGATGGAGGGGGGTGTCAAATGAATGCATCTCCAGCCCTCATTTAGACAGAATCCCTCATCATGTCTGCCAGACCCTGTGACAGAAATGTTCGAGGGCTGCTGGATGGAGGCTATCCTCACTCAAATAGAACAAATGATTCCCAAATAGGGCCCGTTATAGTTAATTGGTGGGTATGGGACAAATGTTTAGGTCTAGCCTAGCGTTGGAGCGCGCATGCGCTCCTCGCTCTGCGAGGCCTCTTGTAATCGAGGAGATTTCTGAAGGGGACTTGAAGCCCCGCCCATCATTCTCATTTGCCGGCGTCATCATTTATGCTATACGCTGGCCTCCGATTGAAAATGAGGCTTCTTTGTTACGCCCTGTCTCCTTTTCAGACGGCCCATCCGGACTCGATCGTTTACTTGCGGCGTGACATGGTCTCCTTTAATTACAGTCGGTAGCACTTTTTTTTGCATTCGTGCAATGGCGACAGCTTGTTGAAGTTGTTCTGCGGACTATTCTCGTCTATCTCACGAGTTACACGTGGTTGTTCCTGGCTCATATTGAATTCTGGAACTGTTTTACAAGACATGGTGCAGTGTCTCAAAATTCGTGCGCAGCAGCAGTAATTGCTGGACTGGAATTTCCACCAAATAAAGCATTTTGGGGTACAATAATGGCAGTAAGAACCCCCCCTTTTACAGTCGACGGTTTGTAAGTGCGACTTTTGAGTGCGTTGTGAAGCGCCAAGGGGGGGATGAGAAAGCCAGGGTCTGCTGCTAGCGGGCAGTGCTAGTTTGCCCTCCTTCCCTGCTCTCCCGGGCCCTCCTTTTATTACTGTGGCCTGCCATTGTTATCCCCCTACTGCCACCAGCGCTGCCAGCCTGTCGTCTAGCAGCACCGTTTCCAGCTCCCCCAGTGACGGCAGCGGTTTCTTCTTCGTGTATGGATTCATGCCCTTTTGCAGCGTCACACCGGACTCCCCCGGCCACATTCCGCCCGTCGACGGGCTGCCCTACATCGACATGGGCCGCAGGGCCCCAGCGCTTTGCCAACCCGCACATGCCTCGTGTCTGCCCAGCAAAAAACGGTTCCTGCCATGGAGGTCACCCACAGCCAGGTGCAGTTAAGCAGTACAGGGACCCGTGGGCATATGGCATCGCGGAATAAGAATAGATGTGCTAGAGGTAGGCTTTTTAATTTATTCATTTTTTAGCACTTTTATATAGCGCAAACTTGACCCGAAGGTATTAGAGCGCTTTACATCAGCACCAATTGCATTACAGACAGACACCAGGCTTGCATTGATGAGAGCAGGCATGCACAGCGGGGGGCACCGGAGTTTGTAAAGTATGTGCGTTTACAGAACATGTTTGGTGATTTAACTAAAACTGCACAGACTAAAGATGGGAAGCCGGGGTGTGCTTGTTTTATATCTCTTGATTTTAAAATGCAAAAAGGGAGACAAAGGTGACGATTCGTGCGTGCGCTGCTGGGTTACGGTGTACACAGCGTGCACATAAACAATGCTGTAACATTGCCTCCGCTTTGGATAGTCGTGCAATGTTTACAAACATGTTTGCAGTCCGGAATTACAGGACAGTAACGGCGTTCCGGAGATGTATTAAAAAAAGTAGAGAAAACTGCTAAATGCAGCGAAAAACTCCAATAGCAAATAACGCGTAAAGAGCAGAGAAGTGACTACCACGCCCTCTCACTGTTCATGTCCTAGGCGGTAGCCATTCCTCAGCCCAAATTGGTGGCTCGTCTGTTTCTGTGGTTCTTGCCCCTTACTCCACATGCCTGGCACTGCTGCCATCAGTTTTTTAAGCACCATGTCTAACTGTGGCAATGCCCGTCTTAACCGATTCAATGTCCAACATCGTTATCTTCCCGTCTTCTAAGAGATATGACACTGCCTCTTTGTGATCTCATCCAAACCACGAGTTGCGGATAGTCTTTGTCACAGTGACACAACCCCCTCCCACCAGCTCTCAGTGGATAGCTAAGGTGCCCACATTGAGGCCTTGCAGGATATGCGAATCTTCCCAGATGGCACTAAGCAGATATATAGAACTTATTTAGCGCCAAGTGCCACCGAACAGTCAAATAAACTGTGCATGAAAACAGAAAGGCGTGAGCTGACAGGAAAAGTGTGATGTTCTTCATTGGAAATGTATATATCATCAAAAGGGACTAGGCTGAAGGTATGTGGTAACGCAACATAGTATGATCTTTGTAAAAAGAAAAAGATTTTTTCTTTTTTTGAAAAGCCCTCACCCACCAACCTAGTTGGTGGCATGCTTCATCATCAGGCCCACCTGGTGACACCGAGTGTGTCCCTGGTGTGCTTCAACGCCTGATTTACAGCGGAGCAGGTATCTTAACTGAGTGTGCAGTGAGGTGATGTGAAAGTGAATTTAAAAACTGTACAGTGGTCCCATTACCCACAGGGTTTGTTTTAATGTTTGGGCCTCTGGCAGTAATAAAAACAAGGCAATGGATGTGCGTGGAGTGATAGTTAAGAACTCCTACATCCAAAAACGGTCTACATGTTTCAGCCAGGACTTAGGTGTATACTGGCTTTCCTCAGGACCTAAAAATATGTGAGTTGTGAGATCTAAAACTGGGTTTGTATATTAGACCAAAGATGTGTGGCACGCTCTAAGGTGCACTATGTGTAAGGGGGAATTCCTCTTAAGGCATTCCTGTAAAGCAAGCACATAAAACGAAACATACAAACAAACATACAATTGTACTGCGAAATTAGGCAGGGTTGCATTTAGTCACGTGCAGAAATATACTGGTGTGGTGACCGTCAAGAACGCGGCAAAAAGCGGCGGTAAAATGCCGAACTGACGGCAATGTGTGGCGAATACCGGTATATTGGAAATGTACACTTTTTAGAGTGTCTGCGCCTTCGTTTGTTTGTGATGTATGTTTTTGGGTTTCGCTAAAACGCGTGCATTTCAAGATATTTCTGTGAAGTGGTGTGTGATCTGACACTGCACGCATTCAGAAATGCAGTGTGCGAGTGACCGACAAACAGGAGCGTGTTCAGTGCGATATGAGAGCTCAATATTTCTGTAAACTACTTAGGTCGAGCCTGAGTCAGAGAATGCACCTGCAACCACCGGTTCAAATTAAGCACTGGGTGAAATGGTGTATTTTCTAACCCTGCCGGAGCGGAGCAGGCTAAATCCCTGCTACCCCTTTTCTGCCACCACGCTTCTACAGAATATTAACAAGCATTTGTAATGCAATAGGTCTCGCATTTATGCGAGTTTAAGCTATTGCCATTGTAAATGACAATATATTTTATTTATGTTTTATAAACCAAAACCAAAATAAAAGGCATAGCCATTTACAATGCCAATAGCTCAAACTCGCATAACTGCGAGACCTATTGCATTGCAAATGCTTGTTTCAGGTGGGGTGGGGAAGTAGAAAAACAGGTATTGCTCGATTTTGAAGGGTGGAGACAGGACAAAGTTAACTGCTGCAAAAATGTCAAAAAAGCTATTGGAGGCGACACAATTTCAATTTTTGGTGCCGCAAAATGTGCTAACCTATGCTACATATACTCAAGGTCTGAATAGATGCCTTTGTGAGGGTCTGGCCATTCAGTATCTTGTGGTATAGTCAACCAAAATTAGGACAGATTCATAGCTCTCAGTAAACTCTTTCGAAGGCCCTACCGAATCCATTTCAGCAATTTAGAATAGTGAACCAATGGAAAGCAGTGGTTTCAACAGGGCTCACGTTAAAAGTTTTATATGTGTGAAAATGTCCACCCATACAGTAAGCAAAGACGCCTGGTCAAAAAAACAATTCAACACAGTTTGCTATGCCTTCATTTTTAAAATTGACTCACTATCAAGTGGCCATTTGCTAGAAAAAAGGGGTTTGGGATCTCTAAAACAGGGAGAGTTAGGTAATCGCCTTCGGAGTGGTTTTCCTAGTATGCCCCCTTCTCCGCCCTGAGAAACCTATTGTTCGTCCTGGGATCTGTCTATAGCACTTAAAGCACTGCAGGTACCTCCTTTTTAACCATAGGACAGTAAAAAGATTCTTTAAAATCTTTATATTTTAAAGTTTTCCTTTTGGTGGCAATTACCACAGTACACAGGTTAGGAAAGGTACGATCTTTGTCAGATCTCCCAATTTGTACATTTTCTGTAACAGACTGTTCTACATTTGGGACCAAGTTCTGTCCTAAAGTTCCCTCTTTGTTTCACAAAGGCCAGGAGATTATTCTTCCTTTTTCCCTGATCCTTCCTCGGCTGAGGATGAAGCACGGCATCCCCTAGATTTAAATACAGCAGCCAAGATTAATCTCTCTTGCCCTACTGACTATAGAGTATGTGAGAATCTCGGTCACATTTGGTCCCTAAAGAAAGGTTACAAATCACCTACTTCTCTGAGCAGATGGATTAAGTCAGAAATCTCCCTTGCTTATGATTTTCACGGTGTTCCTTTGCCAGAATTGATTCAAGGATGCACTTACTCCTGGGATGGCAGCCTCTTCAGCAGAAGTAGGATGGGCCTCAATTCAAGGCATCTGTCAAGCAGCAAGTTTGGCTACTCCTTCAACATTTGTAAAACACTACAGTTTGAATTTGATGGATCATAAATCCATTGGGTTGCTACCCGACTTGCTTTCTATCTGCATCGCCAGAATTTTCTATGTCCCAGCCGGTACAAAAATAAGCAAAATCACCTAAAGCCAATATTTTTACATTTATCTGTACATATTTCAAACAGCAAATATAAATAGAAAGCAATTTTAAACATGTACTAAAGCAGCATTAATGATTCATGACAAATAATTATAGTAAACAAAGAAAGAAAAGTCATGTTACAAATTAATACATGCAATTTTGTTTACTGTTCTATTCAGGTTCACATCCAGGTATTTGCATACTCTTGAAACAACTACAAATGCTCTGTATTTTTCTCTTGGAAAGGTGTCAACCCTTGAAATCCAGGGGCTTTGGATCTAAGATTTTAAAGGCTGTTCTTTCAAAATTAATTTCTCCTGTTATGCTATAAATGCTTTATTAGGTAAATGTGTCGCTTTACATTGAAGTTTTGTTTATTAATCTCAGGATATTAGGTCACGATTCTCAGCTGCTTCAATCAGTAAAGATTGGGACAAGGTAATCTTAATTTTTGATTAGTCACACTGTGCCTGGGGACCAACTGTGACAACCTCCAATAGTATGTAGTGGTGCAAGGAAGAATAACTTCAGCAATGAAAATTGCTGGTAAGAAAATCAGCACGTTACACTGCTCTCCAAATTCCAAGCTCAGTGGGTTAACGTTCCTACTGTGAAAGTGCGAGGCCGTCTTGAAGACTGCAAGTTCAAAGTGCATTGTACCCTGTGTGGCTGTTCATCCACCTAAAGTGTCTAAATGTGCAATGATGAATTTGGAGACAATATCACCTTTTGATGGAAAGTCAATTTAACTGCAAGAGAGTGGTAAAAACTAAACTGTACACACTAAACCTATCAACTATATAAAACCAAAAATGTTGCACTTTTAAATGTTCTCCATCTTGCACCGACGTCACAAAATATCACGTGTTGACTATTGCTGTTCTTCTTGTCCTAAATAAAAAAAATGCGAGACTCACTAATTAACAGAGAATGTCCCCAGAGACTTTCCCTCACTGTACGTTATACAATGTATCAACTTGGATGCTCAAGTACACTGTGCAAATGCCTGAAAACTCAATGCATTACTATCATGAGAGAAACTTTAAATGCATTCAATAGTAAAATGTTACCTTCTACTCGTTCCCTATTGGTGCATGTCCTGAGAACCATGTACTCATGAAAGAATGTATGAATGTCTTTGCCTAAAGTCCTATGAAAGGACGGGTACATTTCTATGTACAGGAGACCATTTTCCTCCACCTTAAGAAGCTAATCTATGCCGGATTTCACTTAGAACTGTACTTATGATTCATATGCTTCACTGCTGAATTTATCTATGGCATGTTCTATGTAAACTGCCTATTAAATCTTTATATAAAGCTTTGAAACGACAACCCTTTGTCTGTCATCCTTACAAGAATGTTTATCACCTGCTACTGAGTTTAATGGATTAGACAGAAGTGACGGCTCCAGTCGGGGATCACCAAAGTCCATATCAGGACTACACCACTCCCAGTCCTATCCGTTAGCACGTCCCATGAGTTGGATTTTAGGACAAGTTTGCATGCTGACACAAGTCTACATTTGATAATGTACAGCTTACATAAAGAACAAAGCACTCTTAACACCCACAGCAACTTGAAATACAATTGTACCTTATCACACGTTATCTCTTATTGTGAAAGGGGTCTACTCTAGCCTGTTTGTTGCTGCATTGCGATATTTTAATTTTACTCTGGGTATATAATGCGAAAAGCAAAACTAAATGTACCATAACTGAAATAAGGAACGATGATGGAATCAACTACTCACATGAATTATCAGGTTACACAGGAATATCAATTCTGTCACTATGGTTATCAATCCTGGAAATGCGAGCGCCCAAATAAATTGGGGAACAGAGTCAGGTACCGAGAAACAGTAAAAACTGCAGTACCTTAGTTCCTAGCACAATAAAAATAAGTTTGTACATAGATGGCATACTGATATATGCTATATAGTTCACGGGAAACAAGAAAACAGGAAACAACTTATTCAATATACAAGGTACAACAGTGGGAATTTTCTGACAACCCCACATTCAGCAGAGGCCCATGCAAACTGTACTTGTTGAATACAATCAAACGCACCTGAGAGGTATGGATATGAATCATTCAGGGGAGACTAGTTCACCGCTCGTTTCTTTCATTACATTTTGCTGCTTGTAAGGCTTTTTTCTCATTATAAATACAGAACTTCATTAGAAAGAAAGAAAAAGATTCACTAGATGAGTTACACACACAGGATAACTTGAAATCTTTCCATATCCCAGTACAGCCCGATTCATTGTGATGCTACAAATGGCTCTACAAGCCGAAATAGGTGCGGGTTATTTCACCTTTGTCCTGCGAGATGAGTCTGGAAGGACCCCTAAAAATATTATTTATAAAAATGTTTTACAGCTAAAGCCCCGAGTGGGGTAGTTTACTGTGAAATAGTAATGCATTCACTCTGAATTATGAGTGCATAAATACAATACCTCAGCTAGAAACAATCGTGATACATTATGATCCGACCCTTGATCCAAGACTTACATGCACGTACCTGTATGTGGGACAACGAACTCCTGTCACTCTACAACAAACAAACAAAAACATTTACAGATTGCCAGCTGAGCTTCCCGGGACAATAATCGAATGCGGTCCTTTAACTGACTGGCCAATCACTGAACGCGCTGCGCACGATCTACGTGCAAAGCTAGATCGAGAACAAGGTGTTTGCGAGGATAGTGACGGAGAGTGGAGCCCGAGATTAAACGATGTTGCATGACAACGTATTATGCACAAAGAAAGCTTAAAGGTAACGCTCCTCGTTTATGTTTCTAGAAGGTCTATAATACCCATATGATGATGAGTCATGTTTGTTTTTATAAATCGTAAAATCTCTTAACATAACAAACATGCAGACTGTTTTTTTCAAATAGAATTTCCTTTTGAAGATCTTTTGTAGTGTTTTGGGTGCACGCGGGTATCAGTTCTAACACGAAATAACCCATTTTATGATGGCAGGTATGTCGACTTCCTGGAACCTGATCCAAGCAAACACATTTGCCCCTTTTCTATTTCTACATTACCTTTCAGATTGAGTGAGGCGGGTAAGTAAGCGGCAATTTCGTTTCTATGCATTATCTCCTCGACAAACTGAGTGTACCCCGTATTTATTATTCAAAGTCAACCTGGATAATTAGCCTGGGCGTCCTCCTCTGGTACAGGAGTAGATGTAGTACGTTCCTCCTTTCAGACTCGAGTGACTGTGTAGGAAGTACATTAAGCATAATACCGATATATAAGATACAACAAGTTATCCAGTCTTCGAGAAGCGTTTTAATGTACAGCGTCGCTCAGTATGTACATATTGTACAGATTTGTATTGTTTTGTAATTGCCTTTATATAGCGATTATTAACACAGAAGTGCTCTAGACCCCAAGTCTCGGGGTTAGTCCAATGTTCTTGGCAGAGCCCCTGGAATTGTGAGGTGGAGGAGGACCAAATTCTATAGCAGAATTGACTATATACAGCGGCGGCTCCTCCGCTAAGGCAGAGGAGTATTGCCCCACTACTTTAAAGCACTGCAAAGGAAAAATAAAATGATAATAACGGAACGTTATTAGCATTTTATTTTTAGTGTTGCAGTTGCACTGCGGCCAGGTTAAGTTAGGGCGGGGCTCCTGTGATGTCGAGGGAGAAGGAGTGGTGGCTGCACCTTAAGCGCCATGACAGTTTGGGCCGGCCAAACCGTCATGCACACTTTGCATGTTCTCCACAGGCTGTATTGCACAGCCTGGGTGGAGAACATGTCCAGCCTTCCAGTACCTCTCTGAGCGCCAAACCACGACGCTGAGACCAATCACAACACAGCTGTAAGGCGGCATTGTGATTGGTCAGGGGAATCTTGGAGCCTGGTTGCTTCCTGGTTCCTGCGTCGGAGGGGCGACGGCGACCACCAGGTAAGTTTTCTTTTTTTTTTTTCCCCCAAACCCCCTCCTCCACCTTCCCCCATTCCCTACCATCCGCCACTGTATATTAAGCATTAAAAAAAAGGCAAATTATGCTGCGCGTGCTGCACATTTTGAGGAATTGGAGGAAATTACTTCTAAAATGGAAATTCGACTTACAGACCATGTTAGAATTGCACCTTAGAATGCGTTTAAACTGCTGTAGAAATGTTTTTACATAGAAAAATGGCATGTAGAAAAAATTTGCTTATTTTATAAACATGAATGAATCCTTACTAATGCTGCAAATGTATTCATCGCTCATATATTTAGAGGAAAGGGTGTTTATTAAAGTTTATATGAAGTTATGTAGAAAATGTTGTACTAGGCAATCATTCTTAAATATGCCCCTTCAGTTAGGCCTAAAAGCCTTTTTCTTTCGACTCTTGCTCATAGCTTAATAGATGTTTATTTTGAACATTTTGCTTCGCACCAGCTACTTGCTTAAGACTGTGCTGACTTTAAGTCGATGTTTCTTTAGCATCATCACACCACATTAGATCACCTACCTAATACAATGAGCTTTGCTGTGACTGCTTGAAGAAATAATGAATTAGATATATTTTATTAATGCTTCACAAAATAATATTGCTAGTTTACCCTCATCATATCCGACTTGCTTTATATTCACAATGGGCATAGAGCGCATCTTTTAGCTTAGGTCAGAAGGTTCTCATGAGAACTTTCTTCCATGTAACAAAGTCCTGAAATAATGTTTTACACTATATCGGCGTGAATGTTTACTGTGGGAAGCAGGAGAAGAAACATCAGAAGTTGACTGACACCATCGGATGAGCGCTTTCCATTGGATGAGAGGAGCTAACATCTAATAAGTTCGATACATTATTGTGTGATTTTATATTAATGAGTCTTCCTAACTGGTTAGGAAGAAGACTCTCTCAGACTCTGATCCAGATCCTTTCCCCTTGCCTTGATATTCGTCCACTGTAGAGTTGGTCCTTTACTTCTGTTGCTGATAGCTACTGCTAAAGGTGGCTTTATTCTTTCTTCATCTAAAGACCATTTCTGATCAGTGCTACTGCAACGATCATTCTATTATTGACAGTTGCTACTGCAGCAGTAGGGAACTCAGCTGAGTTTCCTGAACGACTCTTTATGGGTAGTTCGTTTTATATTCTAAATCCTCCTCTTTTACGAAAATAACTCTTCATGGGTTCAATTTAGGGTGGGTTAGGTTGCCTTAGCTAGCTTAGTGACAATTTTCCTTTATGAAATACTTTGTATTCATTTTTGCTGTCACTAATAAATCTTTTATTGATATTTCTGTAAATTGACTAATCTGAACAAAGATGACAAAAACAATACTCATCGTTTAAGATAAATAAAGGTGTTGAAACTTCATCAACCTCTCATTATTGACTGAATATATATGATCTGATCGTTGATGATATATGCATAGTTCATGTCTTAGTTCTTGCTCCATTCTACCACGGTGGCAAAGGTCCATTGACCTTTCAAGAGCCGTTAGGGTTTTCCAAAGGATGAAATCTATAAATTGGGTGTTTAGTCTTAAATACCATTCTTGGCTAATCCTCAGGCTCCCGCAATAGTATTACTTAATTATTTTGTTATTTTTACTCATGTTAACACTGTCTGGGCAAAGATTTAACCTCATTAGTTTAACATCCAAATACGCAACAGAAAGGGGACCAGTCAACCTTTGCAAAGGGCCTTCCATTGCACGCAACATGTGTTACTGTGGTGTTTTTTTGTGTTGTAACTGTTGATCTGTTTGAGTTAGAAACTAAATTTTTGTTCATTAAAATCTGGCGATTTTGCAGCAGATGATGGATTATGTACCAAATGCAGCAAATCCATAATACTGTGGAAAATGCCACAGCGGCAAAATCACATTATTCCGGTTGCCCTAGTATTTGTTATTGTTGGTTATGATTAGTATTGTGCACTCAAGCAAACCATTCCATGAATTCACTCCAGTTTCTTTGCGGTAGAATAAATTAATAGGAGTTAAGTGGTCATTAGTTCAGGGCTGCAGGGTATGTGAATTCATGCAGATGTTTGGTGGGGTTAATAGATGAGACAGAAAAGATTAGGTATTGTTAGGTTGCAGAGTTATGATTTTCAAAGAAGGAGAGGTTGTGATCTTTTAAATGAGTTGTGGGCAATTTGCAGAAGTCCAGGAATAGAGGGTTAGGCAAGCATGCTTGTAATTTACAGAAGGTGGTGCTCAAAGAGAGTAAATATAAGTACACAGTGCAGCAACTGCAAACCGCCTGCATGCTAGAAGTGGGTGAGCGCACAAATTAACAGAGAGAGCCTGAGCCAAGCCGATATGGCTCAGTTTTAAGAGGCCAAGCAGGAGCCGAAATGAAAATATTTGCCATGTAAATTATGCAGCAAACATCTGGAAAAAATAAGATAACGTCTCTTCAGAATTCAAAAAGGTGTATTTCCTTATTGTAGTAACCACGCTGGACATGGTTAAGTAGACATGTTTATTAAGGCTACATGGAGGAGGAAGAAGGCAGGTGCCAACTCCCACAGCAGCTCCAGCTCCAACTGAAACACAGCACAGTTGCTAGGAGCTGGGAGCATTCTAAGAACATTGTGAAAGGCATTGTAAATACAGTAAGGCAAAGTAATGATACATACATAAGATATAACATATCTTCTCTCTCCCCAAAACAAAACACAATACACCCAAAAGAAAAGACTTAATCCCTATATCTAGCAGGTCTAACTATTTGTCTGAAACTTCGTTTGACGATGGTTTGATCAGAGCAAGAAGGTTCAGAGGCTAGACAAGAGGAAGCTGAGGCTTTGGTGCGGACCTTCACTATTCTGTTAAGGTTCCACCAATGTCCTCCCGATACCATCACGGCATTCCCAACTATCTTAACAACTTTAATAGGTTCACTGAATTTGCAGTCTCCTTTCCTCGTATGCACTGGAGATTTTATTTTGACCATGTCTCCTACCGCAAGAGGAACAACCTTGACAGCTTTCTTCACGTCAAACCATTCCTTTTGTTTGACCTGAGAATTGGTCATGTTTTCAACAACCGTAGACATTAATCTGGAAACATCAGAATCAGACTTTACCCACTTAGACATCCAACCAGGTCTGAAACTGGTATTGGCCTTTCTCCCTCTTAACAATTCGAAAGGACAAACTTTGGTGGAAGAATGAGGCGTCGTCCTATAGGACCAAACCAAACTGTCAAGAGCCTTCTGAACGTCATGATTCCCCGCTCTTGCCCATTTTATGCACTCCCCAATCACATGATTCATTCTTTCCACAAGTCCGTTTGACTGGGGATGATACAAGGATGTTTTACAGTGTTTGACACCTGATTCTGACAAAAAAAATTGGAATTCATGACTCACAAATTGTGTGCCATTGTCAGAGACAAGGATTTCTGGACAACCCTCTCTCAACCACACCTCTTTAAGAAAAGAGACAATGGCCTTGGCGTTAGCCTCCTGACCAACTTAACTTCTGGCCATTTGGATGCATAGTCCATGAGAACCAACACAAATCGTAGACCACCCTGAAGATTGTCATAGGGTCCCATGATGTCTAATCCTAGCTTCAACCATGGTCCCTGCGGGCACTCAATCGGCATCAAAGGGGGAACAGATACTTTGAAACTTTTGTCAGCTGCACCACAGACATAACATTTGGAAACAAACTCCTCAATTTCAGCGTCCATCCTTGGCCACCAGTAAGTGTCCCGTACGCGACGTTTAGTGAGTGTACACCCAAGATGCCCCTCATGGGCTCTCTGTATTATTTCAGTGCGGAAAACATGGGGAGGAACAAATTTATCCCCCCTTAGGAGTAAACCATCCTCCAGGGTGAGTTCATCTTGTACCTTCCAGAAAGGTTGGACAAGAGAATTGACAACCTTCTCCCTAGGCCATCCTACAATCACATGAGAACACACCTCTTGAAGCACACAGTCAGACTCCATGGCTCGCAACCACTCTTTCTCTGAGCCTAGATTCATACACGGTACCTCCAACACTGCTACTAAACAATCTTCGCAGTCCTCATTGGAAAACTCACATAAATCGACATTTTCTGATTCATCTGATTTAACAGGGAATCTGGACAAGAAATCAGCTCGCCCATTTCTTCCCCAGATATATGTTTCACATCAAACTCATACTGGAGGAGCTTTGAGACCATACGTAAGATCCTGGGAGTAGAACATTTACTCATTCCACCACCAAGGATATTGACTAAAGGTTTGTGATCCGTCTGCAACAAAAACCTTTTGCCCCAAATATACGAACGAAACTTCTCTATAGCCCACGTGCAGGCCAGCAACTCCCTTTCTATGACTGAGTACTGAAGCTCAGCAGATCTCAGGACTCTTGAAGCAAAACATATAGTGTTCTCAATCCCTCTGTCGGTCTGGGTCAACATCCCACCTAGACCCATTTGGCTGGCGTCGACAGTGACACAGCAAGGAAGATTCGGATCAAACGGCTTAAGTACAGATCCATCCCTAAGGAAGATTTGACAGCATTGAGAGCAACCTCACAGGCATTGCACCATTCAAACTTCACCCCTTTTTTGAGAAGATTGCTCATGGGCCTGACAATTGAAGCAAAATTCGGAACGAACCTCGAGTAGTACTCACACAGACCCAAAAGAGATTTGACCCCAGTCTTGTCCACAGGGGCTGGAGCATCTATAATTGCTGTTAGCAAGCCAGATTTAGGACTGTCGCCCTCATCAGAAATGACATGACCCAAGTATTCTACCTTGGAACGGAGAAACTCACATTTTTCTTCCTTAAGTACTACACCATTCTTTTTAAAGAGAGTCAGAACATTGTCAAGTGTAGCATTATGAGAGTCTAGATCCCGCCCAAAAATTAATACATCATCTTGAAAGACTAAGACTCTCTCAACCCCTTTGAGGATGTTGACCATGATCCTCTGAAAGACCGAGGCTGCTGACGCCAGCCCAAAAGGCATACGACAATACCGGAAAGTGCCTAATGGAGAGACGAAAGCAGTTAAATGACGAGAATCAGGGTCCAATTCAACTTGGTGGTATGCACTGGCTAAGTCTAACTTGGTAAAGTAACGAGCACCCTTGGTGGAAGCCAGAAGATCACTTAATCTGGGTAAAGGATGGGAGTCTATCCAGATCTCTTTGTTCAAGGACCTTAAGTCAACACAAACGCGGAGATCCCCTCCCCTCTTCCTGGCCACGACCAAAGGCGACAACCACAAAGAGGATTCAGTGGGCTCGATGATACCTTTAGAACATAATTTTTTGAGTTCTTTGTCTAAATCCTCTCTTACACTGAACGGAACCCCTCTAAGTTTGTGCTTAACTGGCACGGCTCCGTCCCTCACAACAATTTTGTGTTTGAAACCTTTTATTTTCCCCAGTGCGTTCCCGAAAACCTCTGGGAACTTATCTTTCCAACCCTGACTCTCTTCTTCATTCCCCACCACTAAAACCTGTTCTTTGGCACCTGGTCTTAGTATCATGCCAAAAGTCCCTGGTGAAACCAACCCAAAATGTTGAGCCCTTTGACCGCAACATATATTTTCCCTTTGATTCTTCTATCCTTGAATCCTAGCTCCTCTTCGAAAAATCCCAAAAGTTCAATTTTACGTCCTTCATAGGACACTGGAGACCTGTCAGGAGGAGAAAGAGTTTGAGACCCCTGCCAAACATCTTCAAAAAGTTTTTGTGTCATCATTGTTATTTTAGCACCTGAGTCAACTAGAAGCTTAACTGTGTGGGGACCTATCCTAATGTCAACAACCGGATCTACGCATGAAGACGGATCACCCTCAACCACAACTTGAGAACACCCATCTGCTATGTCTTGATCATAAGTGACAACAGATATAATTTCAGAATCTGAGTTACTGTCTGATTCAACTGAACACACTGTAGGTTTCTTGAAGTTTCTTTTCTTAAGACATACTTTAGCGAAGTGCCCCATTTTTTTACAATAATTGCACACCACTTCCATAGCAGGACATTTAACTCCCCTTTGGTGAAATGGATTGCCACATCTCAGACACATGTTACTACTGGTTTTCACAAAATTCGAGTTTTGAGGTTTAAAATTAGAGGAAGCATTGGGGAAGTTAGCATTAGGCTTAACCCGCTGTTTAGATAAATTATTAACTTTAACGACATTGACAACATCATTAAGCTTGTCATCAAGTTCTTTGAGAGAAAACATAGATATTTCAATGCTTTTTGCGATTTTTATAGTTTTTTCCAAAGGGGGATCAGCCATGCTCAAAAGTTTCTGTCTTATGTTTTTGTCTTTACACTGGCAGACAAATTGATCCCTAATTAATTGATCAGTGAAATTTTCGAATTTACAGTCAGCAGCTAATTTACGTAGCGTAGAAATGTAGGAGTCTACATCTTCAGACTCTGTTTGTTTTCTTTTGAAAAATTTGTGCCTCAAAACCATGAGACTGGGTTGTTTGTCGAACCTGTTTTTGAGCTTTAACACAGTTTGCTGATATTCGTCCAACTCTTGAGACTCTTCTTGTGTTAAGGGTGGTAAGTGTTTGAAGATGGACCTTGCTTCAAACCCTAATGAATGGAGAAGTAGACATTTCTTTCTGTCTGCAACAAAACGAGAAGCACCAATGGCACCCAAATACGTTTCAAACGCGTCATGCCAAATTTCCCAACGAACAGGAGGATCTCCTGGCGAATCCAAGAAAGGAGGAGGAGGATTAACTGATTGCAAGGTGCACATTTTAGAATGACCTAAAAAAATCCAATTTTAACGTTAAATCTTAGGCAGTAAAAGAACTACAAGAAGTAAAAATAACCATAAGTGTCTAAGGTAAATGTAGTGATGCAACAAACATAGCAAGTCAAGAGAATGTAACTAGCATAAAGTGACATAAAGGTTGTGTGTCACTGTAAGCATAAAGCAGTGCACACCCTTTGTGAATGCGATCTCAATGAATGTCAGACTTAACAGGTGAGAAACTAATTTAAAAGACGTTGTAAAATAAGATGAAAGGTGTGTGTATCACCGCGTGACACACTGTTTAAAATGATGGAAAGTGTGTGTATCACCGTGTGACACACTGTTTTAAAGGTGGTGCAAAATGCACTAATTCCGATTCCAAGGTGTGTGTGTCACCGTGTGGTACCCCCTTTCTTTTAACAAGAACAAAAATAAGGTGTGTGTATCACCGCGTGACACACTGTTTGGAGCTGTTGTGACGAAAAAGAAATAAGGTGTGTGTATCACCGCGTGACACACTGTTTAGAGCTGTTGGCTGCTGAATTTTGAGCCTTTTTTCGATGTGTGTATCATCGTGTTGTACACTGTGTGCCCATTTCGTTTTTAGAGTTGGACCCCCAATCCAAGATGGCGGCCACTGTGAAGTTTTAAGCTTTAGAAGGTGTGTGTATCACCGTGTGGTACACTGTAAACCAATCTAATTACACGCGATGTACCCCAATCCAAGATGGCGGCCACTGCGTGAACCACGTAAGAGAGGCTGTGTTTTTTTTTTGTTTTTTTTAAATGACCTCAATAAAGTTCCGGCCGCAGCGTGAGCAACGTGACAGCAAGAAAGAACGTCACAAAAGAGGAGGGTGGACTCAGGGAAATGCCGGCGCTCCTCGAAGAATGTTGGAAGAGTTGCCAGGTGAGTGTTGCTGGGAGATGGTGTATGCAGGAGGGGTGCGCGAGCATACAGAGTTTGAAAAACGCTAAGTTCGCGTTAAAAAAATTGAAATTTCTCCCAAAAGTGAAAATACTAGAGAAAGGCAGCAGGCTGTAAAGGTTTGGAGAGGTTAACACGAAGTGGAGGCGAAAAAGTCATTGTAGATAGCCCGAATATACAACGTGAGCGTGTAGGGGGAACAGGCACGGAGTAAAGATCCTACCGTTGTTGAAGGATTTACCAGGCTTCGTCGTGTGGTACCACAGCTCTCTTCTGTTGCTTCTCGTGGGTTTCCTTAAGTTGTAGGCTTGACTCAACGCAGTTTGATGGTTGCAAAGTAGGTTGTGGACGTGATGCCAAATAGCAGTAATCCTTGACACGCGAGGGTCGTTGCCATGTAGCCTTAGATCGTCGCCAATAATTTTGTAGTAACCACGCTGGACATGGTTAAGTAGACATGTTTATTAAGGCTACATGGAGGAGGAAGAAGGCAGGCGCCAACTCCCACAGCAGCTCCAGCTCCAACTGAAACACAGCACAGTTGCTAGGAGCTGGGAGCATTCTAAGAACATTGTGAAAGGCATTGTAAATACAGTAAGGCAAAGTAATGATACATACATAAGATATAACACTTATCATGCACAAGCTTTTTAACTTAGTACATTAAATTATATCCCTGCATTGAGGGATATTTATTAATAGGTATAGTTTTTAAACATGAACTTAGGAACATTCCTGCCCTAACAACAATGCCATCAGCGAACTAAGAGACAAGTCAGCTGTCATGTGTACAATTTATATGGTCTAGATTTTATCACAGATGGAGCAACATTATAGTCTTGAGAGGTTTCTATACAGCACGTATCCTGATCTCAGATATTTGAAGGTGCTCTCATAAGTGATAATGAAGAAAAAGAAGGCTTGGAGAAATAAAATATTTGCCTAGGATCGCACATTTTAATCAAGGGGTGAAGCTGAAATTATTCCCATGTTTTCTGCTTTCACATTGTGCAATTTAGCCACTTTGTGGAAATCTCTTTCGCGCTCCTTTTTTACATAAAAGGTCAATGCTTTGTCTTTAATTCTTGGCACCTGAGGTTAGATCATGAATGGCTAGCAGAAGCCACATAAAAGCTCAGCCCGTTTTGGACTTGTGGGCCCAGGAGGACATACAGCTGAGCCAGAGCCCGGCATTTGGCTCCAGCTTTCAGTGGCTAACCAACTTCTAATCCATGCCATAATTTGGAGATTTAAAAAAATGAATCGGGTGAATTTATTGTCCCCATTGACAGACATGCATTGAAGTGGAGGCAGTTTTAGGCAGCAGAAAAGTAAAATAAAGTAATTTTTCACTTTTAAAAATCAGGGCTCTCTCGGCTGAATCCATTAAACAAAATTGCATGTAGGTGCATCTGGCATAAAAGAGTAGGTGCATGATGTTGTGCAAAGTTGCTACGGGTTCGGTTTTCTTATTTTTGACATTTCCATGTATTTAAAGGGCTATTTGTGACATTTAGGTGTCTTAGGTATGACACTTTATTACAAGTGTAAAAAACAAAGGCTCTTGACGGAATAATTTCACAAAAAGTCACAAAGGTAATGGATTGGTAAATACAGTATTCAACCTAACCCTTCAATACAACGTATGTTCAAAAAATTACATTCATAATTAATTTGATCAATGATTTAAGCAAGGCCACTACATACTCCTATGAATGGACTCGTAAGACATCTACTAGGAAAAAGGATTCTGATACTACAGGGGAAAATATACAATCTGCACAAAACCAAAGGCCACCAAATGTACAGCAATTCCCCCCCCATATGCCCTAAAGAAACCAAGAAAATGGTTGATTCAAGCAGATCTGCGAATACAGACACTAACAAGGATGAGCTCCGACAGTTAGCTTCTTTACACCTTCCACCGCAGGCGACACCATATGTTATCATACTCAAAAATGTGACCAGGTTGGAGGATAAGAAGATTGAGTCTTATGAGACATTAAAAAACAAAGTGATATATTGGTTTACAGCAAATATGAATATGGATAGAAATGTCTTACTAAGAAATATAATAATGCTGAGAAGGGTGAGATGGGTGGGTAGATCCATGAAACAATGCGTAGGAGATTGCATAGTAATAAACTTTTGTAGCAGGGAACTGGTAAGAGATTTGTTGGAGGTACTTGCATATAAAGTCGCAGCAATGAATCCTAATACAGTTGAAGATGTAACTGCTGTCCCGCTGGGCTATTTTTACAGGATAACCAATAAGAACAACAAAATCAATGGTTCTAATCCTAATGTGTATAGATCTACAATAAATGCTCCTACATACAATAGGTATGAACCATTACAATCCTGTAGTGAGATCGATTGACATAGGGAGGACACAGAAATTGATGTTATTAGAACCCCACTACACACCCCGATGGTAAACAAGCCAGAAGGTGGCTTATGTCCACAAATATTTATTAATGTACAAAATGTTTCCCCTATTATTAGGGAGGATACCCCTTCAAGGGACATGGAGGGGGCTGCTGGAGACTATTTAATTGTACAAAATCACAAAGCTACTAATATCATGTCCTGGAATGTAGCAGGAGTTAAAAATAAGGTAACTAATGACGACTGGCTTGAAACGATAGAGGGATGTGAAGTAATCATGATCCAGGAAACATGGATTACTGAACCTTTTTTATTAATGGTTTTAAAGTAATTTGTACTAATGCTAGCCCGTCCAGAAGGGGAGAGCAAAAGGAGGCCTAGCAACATTAATAGCTGTAACTGCGCCTCTAATAGTAAAGGAAGTCAATATCAAGTCACAATACTATCAATTGATACAACTTTATTCGGAAGGGAAACAGACAATGGTGTTAATTAATTTTTATAACAATATTTTTGATGTTACTAGACCAATGGTAATTAAGGCCCTAGAGGAAGATCTAGAGCTCTTTATAAAGAAATTGGGAGGGGAGTATACACTTATTTGGGCAGGAGATTTTAATTGTGAAACTTGTGCCATTTTGGTAGGTGAGCAATGTGGGTTCAGCGATTGCTTTGGAGACCGAATTCCCCATTTCCCACATGACGCTTATGGGGAAGAAATAAATAATAGTATCTCTAAATATAATCTAGCGATTATAGAACCTGAAATTCTAGAGGGAGAAGTAGTGAAACATACGTATGTAGGAGGTAGATCAGCATCAAGTATTGATCATTTTGTTATATCTATAAAATACAAGGGTTTGGTGGAAAAATGCTCAATTATAGAAACACTGCATAGCGACCATCACCCACTAATACTGACGTTGAGGCTTAACCTTTCACAAAAATTGAGGGGGAAAGCCTCAAATTCAGAACTAAAACCTCAAGGAAAAAATGGAGTATCCATTAAGTGGTCAAGTATAGATCCAACAAGCTTTTTAAATAACCTAAAAGGGAAAATACAAAAGGAAATTAGTATCTGCATGAATAACTTTTCAACAGATGTAGAAACTATAAACGCTTTTAGTAATATTACTATGGAGATAGCGGGTGATTTAACATTTAAAAAGAAGCATAAGGCCTGTGATAATAACCCAAGATGGTTTAATAGAGAATGCTCCAAATTAAATAGAGATCTGAAAACAGCCCTAAAAATAAAACCTAGGGATAACGTTAAAATTAGTAACCTAAGGAAGGATTATAGGAGAATCTTAAACCAACGAAAAGGTAAAATACGTGAGGAGGCGTGGGCAAGCCTAGTAGAGGCCGCAAAAACAAGAAATGCGGCACTATTTTGGAAAACAATTGATCACCCGTTTTTTAAAGATAATGCAACAGGGAGAATAGCAATAGCTGTTCCCCCTGAAGACTGGATTACCCACTTTGAGAGTATTTTTAATCCAGAAGCAGTAAAAATTAGTAAAAAAAGGAACAGTAATTTTATTTTAGTTGACCCCGTAGAAATCTTACCAATTACCTCTGAAGAAATTAAAATCGCCCTCCATAAAAGTGCTAGCGGAAAAGCAGCTGGCCCAGATGGGGTACCCATCGATATTTTTAAATGTAAAATGGATTATTGGACTCCGATCCTATTAAAGGTTTATAACGTTGTGATAAGGGGTTTTCTGCCTGCATCTTGGGCAGAAAGCATTATCGTACCAATTTTTAAAAAAGGAGATAGAGGGAAGGCAAATTGTTACAGACCCATATCCCTTCTGGACTCAACCTCGAAATTAATGGGATGAATTCTTCTGGGGAGGCTGGAAGAATGGGCAAATGAACATAATATTCTTTCTGAGGCTCAGTATGGGTTCAGAAGGGGAATTGGAACTGTAGAACAGTGTTTAAATTTGGAATTACTTATAGGAAAATATACTCTTGCTAAGGAGGGGGCTCTCCATCTTTGCTTTGTAGACTTAACAAGTGCGTTTGACCTCGTCAATCATACCAAATTGTGGCAACCCCTGACTGAGCAAGGAGCACCCTCTGATATCATTATATATTTGTCCCAAATTTATTCATTTTTAACCTCAAGAGTACGTTTTGGAACAAAGGGTGAATGTACCGAGGATTTTAGAGTTACAAGGGGAATACGCCAAGGTTGTGTACTGGCGCCACTGCTCTTTTCTTTATATATTAATAATATAGATACCTATTTACAAAATGAAAACGCAGATACCCCAAAAGTTGGAACACGCAACACTCCAGTTTTACTTTATGCCGATGACGCTGTCCTTTTATCGAGGACAGCGAATGGCTTACAAAATTTAATTGAGAAGTTTGCTGAATTCATGTCAAATAAGGATTTAAAGTTAAACCTTACTAAAACATTTGTAATGACATGGAAATCATGGAAATCTAAGTTGAAGCATAAAAAACATTACGCTGGAAGAGTAGTTATAGGGAGAGTGCTAATGTTCTCCTATTTAGGTCTTCTATTTAACAGTAAGGACTCATGGAAACCACATATCGACTCATGCAATCTGAAATTTCTAAGAATAATTGAAGGAATTTTCAGATTTGCAGCAAAAATGGGAAGTAAACCCATAAGGGAAATTCTCACTCTATATAGAACTAAGTGTGTGATGGGTGTATGCCATGGGTCAGCGATATGGGGAAGAGCTAATATTACGTCCTTACAAACACAGGAGAACAAATTTTTAAAAGAGTATTGGCTGTCCCGAATTCCACAGCCAATTTTATAATACATAAAGAACTGTCGGTATCATACATTAGTGATTTTATAAATATTGCAGGACTTACATTCTGGCGTGGGCTATGGGCCAAAAAGGAGACCAAATTTACAACTGACCTGATAAAGGACTGTTTGGCCCTCGATCACTATAAAAAATTCCCTGGCTAGAGCATATCTCTAATCTATTTAAATATTGTAAGTTAAACTTTAATAAAACGGATCCAGAGTCTATTCTGGATATAAGTAAGAAAGATCTGAAGTTGAGATACACCCTGGCCAGCGAACAAGACAGACATGATGATACAAGACAGAAGCAAAGTGTTACTACTTGCTCTTGGTGGATGGTATACAAACATACCTAACCCTAGTAAGGAATACCCAACACAGATATTACCTAACAAGGCTTAGACTTGCTACTTTACATCACCTAATTGCATTTTCCGATAAGGAAAGGTGGTCCTATAATTTACCGAATTGCCCGTGTAATGGAAACACCCCACAGTCCACATTGCACTTTTTATTATTTTGCACTTTCTACAGTGATATTAGGAAAACTGTTTTAAAACCACTGTTCATAACTAACAGGTTTTTTGATTATAAACAGGCTTTTATATTTCTATGTAGCTTGGACAATATGAAAACTGTGTGCTCAGTTATTCATTTTATTGTAAAAGCAGTCAGGAAAAGAAGAGAACTAACATATTTAGATGCATTATTATATGAGAAACCTGACGAGAATAACTAGGTCTGTTTAACACTGAAGTAATTTAAGAAACAGCCTGTAGAATAAGTACATTCGAAAACATGAGAAATGTTATATTAAATGTTATATAGTTGTGTATTTTTTTAAATAGGTGTATATATTTTAACCGTGTATAAGGAGGAAATTGTAATTTTTTCATTGATAAATTATGTGTGCTCCCTCTAATGAATTATTGATATGTTATATTTTTTCTGTTTTTGTAGTATGCTTTTATGGTTGTACATTTCACACCGAATAAAGCTGAATTGACTTGATTCTGATAGTCCTTTTTGTAATAATTTTAATTTTGTTGAGTGGCCTCCACATTGTCAAAGGCCACTACTGGGACTCAAAAATATCACTTTAACCCCTTAAGACACAGTGCTGGTGCTGTTTCTAGACCCTAGAGAGGTTTTGGAATGTTAATAAATATGCATATTCATATCTTCTTCTTGAAGTAGGCCTTGCTTAAATCATTGATCTAATTAATTCTGAATGTAATGCAGTCTCTTGAGTGATTATTGCGTTGTCCTTTTGTGTGTTACTACTTTATCAGCAGTATCACATCAGTCCTCTATGTTTATTGTTCCTTGTGCCTGGTCCATTAAAATAAGATGAATATAAGAATTATTCTCTTTTGTGCAATGTGAAGGACTAAAGACTGCCTTAAATCAGCTATAACTCTCATGAAGTGTTTTATGTTCTTAAGTTGTATGGATTTGTAGAGTACAAATAGCTACCCTGAATCGGTGTCCTGGCACTAGACGTGCATTCCCAGACAAGGAGACTGGTTAGTTGGTTTAATTGAACAGCCACATTTTAGGGTTGAAATCTATTTTATTGATTTTATAAGAACATGATACACAACAATCCGCCTACATCCATTGACCGGCGGAGCGTCTGTATATGATAGGCAGCGTGTATCATTTAACAACAGGTGGAACAAAAGACAGAGAAAGGACAGAAAGAGGATTGGGCCCGGGTGGGTGACGGGTCCAGCGGAGAGGCGCTGCGGATATCAAATCCCAGTAGGTGACATCCTGCAGCTAATGGGCCGTGGCTGGAGCCTGTGTTGTTAGGCGCAGTATCTGCAGATATTGGGGGCAGGACCGCTCCCTGAACTCCTCCGACAAGTATTGTATGCAGGGTTGCCACATTTTGTCAAAACACAGTAGTTGCTGTGTAGCTGTAGCGTTTAGCTTCTCCATATCCACTATGTCCCAGACCCTCTGCAACCAATCTAAATGTGACGGGACGGTTTCCGTGCCCCACCTAGCCTGTAGGATTTGTTTAGCCGCCCGCAGCAGTAGAGTGATCGCTTTACCCCTATATGACCGCATTGGATATGTGATGGGATTAGGATGGCCCAGGAGTATATAGCTGGGAAATATGGGTATATTTGTCTGATACATGGTATTAACCGCTTCTAGGAATTTGGACCAATAGATGTCCAGCTTCGGACACTGCCATAGTATATGTGTAAGTGTACCCTGTTGCCCACAGCGGCGCCAACATTTCCCTTTCCCGGCGTGGTTCCAAGCAGCCATCCTGGCTGAGGTATGGTACCAGTAATGGGCAATCTTTAGGAGCATTTCCTTGCTAGTCGTGTTAAGTGCTGAGGTACTTGCCCGGTGTAGTATGTCACTCCACTCTTATCCGTGAATGGACGTTCGCACTCTCTCTCCCACCTGGCATGAGCCGGTGAGGCAGAGGGGTGGGCCTGCATTATCAAGAATGAGTAGATATCGCAGAGTAGCTTTTTATCACTTGCCCGCGTAAGGATCCACTTCTCGAAGGCTGTCAATACTCTACTAGCATGAGGGCAGATCCAGGGTTGTGTAACCCAATGGGCCACCATTAAGTATTGCCAGCGCGCCATTTCCGGCAAGCCGTAGTTGGTTTGCAGTGTGCGGAAGTCCACCAACCCGTTGGCGTCGAACAAGTCTCCCACCCGTTTGCAGTTGGCCTTCTGCCATGCCCCGAACGCCGCTCCCGTTGCTGCAGGTGGGAAGTCTGGATTTCCTATCAAAGGGGTCTGTGGTGAGATGGGGGTAGAGACCTTGTCGCAATTGCACCCAATCCCATACTTCCACCGTGGCCCGCACCACTGGGGAAACATACTCCCTTCGGCCTATGTGGTTTTGCCAGCCATGGTATCTTCCAAATATGAATTGCCACAATAGCCTGGTCAATGAAACACCAGTGCTTTTCGGTGAGTGGAAGGGACCATTCTACCATGTATCGAAGCTGCGCCGCCTGGTAGTAGCAGCGCAGGTTCGGGACACCCAAACCCCCCCCCTGCAGACAGAGGGAGATACGCGCTAGCCCTGGCCATCCTAACCCGTCGTCCCTCCCTGATAAAATCCCAGATGTATGATTGTAACCCGACTAAGACCCGCGGGGTAGGCTGAATAGGCAGTGTTTGCATGATATATAGGAGCTTAGGTAGAAGTGTCAGTTTAACTGCTGCCAAGCACCCCAACCACAAGAGCTTGTGAGCCTTCCACTTAGTGAGGTCATTTCTTGCCAATGTTAAGAGAGCCCCGTAGTTATGAGTAGCAGTGGTTGTAAGTGTGGGGTATATCTGAAGCCCAAGATATAGAATACCACCCTCTGCCCAGCGGTACGGGAATTGACCACTGAGTCTGGCACGCTCAGCCTCTGAAATGATCAAGCCAAGGATCATGGACTTGGCTTGACATGGACTGAGGGTTGATTTAAAATCCAGGTGCGTCTAGGAATGCAGCCAGCTCAGTTGAGACAGCCTCCAGAGATGTAGGAGGGTCGGTGAGAGTCAAGAGTATATCGTCTGCATAGAGCATTATCTTGTGCTCCCTTCCCCCCATCTTTATGCCGGAGATCTGCCGGTTGGTCCTTTTTTGTTCCGCAAATGTCTCCATATAAAGCGCAAAGAGCAGGGGGTACAAGGGGCAACCCTGTCTGGTCCCCTGCTCTATTGAGAATGCGGACGATCTTATCCCATTCATCCGCATGTTTGCTTTGGGGGCTTTGTAACATGATTGAATCCAGCCTCGTATTCGAGGCCCCAGTCCCAACCATTTCGGCAACCGACTCAAGTATGGCCAATGCACGCGGTCGAATGCTTTCTCAGCATCGACCGTCAGCAAAAGCGTTGGGACCCGTGTCCTGTGCTCCTTATCCAGGAGATGGCACAATCTTTTTGTGTTGTTGCTACACCCTCGTTCTAAGATGAAACTGGCTTGATCAGAGTCCACTAATCCTTGGACATAGGGGGTGAGTCCGTGTGCTAGAATACTAGTGAAAATTTTCATATCAACATTGAGGAGCGAGATCGGGCGGTAACAACGCAAAGTCGCTGGGGTCTTTGCCCATTTTCGGGATTACTGTGATAGTCGCCTGAAGCATCGAGTGAACAGACACATTTTAAGATGAAAGCGGGGGAAACTGGAAATTTGCTGGAGGGCTAATTGCATGATGTTCCAGTTTTTGGCAGCAAGATGAATGAAAGACCAGCCGCCTGTTCTGGAGCGAAAGATGCAGGGAACAATTGCTATGTTTAGTTCAGAAGATCATAGCCTCTGAGTGAGAGTGTGAAAGGAAACTTTATTATTCAGTAAAAGGTACCCATATATTGTGGCGCCTTATGGACAAAGCAAAGAGTTTTGAACAGTAGGTCTCTCAGATTGTTCGAAATGGAACAGTGGGCCAAAAGATTAAGTATTAGTTGACCAGCAAATTTCTGGGAAACATGGAGTCTAAACATGAGTGATGATGACATTAGGGACATTCCTGTAGTCTAAGTGGGAAGTGACAAGAACCTGAATCACTGTTTTTCAGGCTCCAATTGGAAATCAAGGTTAACATATTGCATAATATTAGTGTCAAAGTATCAAAGCAGGAGGTTGAGAGCTGATTAATCTTTATATAAGGTCACTAATCGATTCCTTTTCTAACATGGCATGGGCCTCATAAATGTTCTGCCGACTATGTACCCAGGTCCCTTTCTGATGAAAGAATTTGAACCAGGACTAGTACTGAGTGACAGTCAAGACTCGACATCCAAAATAAAAACGCACAGTACCATTGAATGACTGCCTGTTGTGGCTGGCACACAGTAGTATTCACTACATATTTGTGACTGACAACCCTATTGGGTAGTACTCTATGTGTTAGCATGTTGACATATTAGCCATCATCAGACTTGAGAGAATTGAGGCCTTTTTGAAGAGAGCTGTGATCATCAGCTCTACAGAGCAACAGGGCAGCCTGGAGTGAAGAATGCACTGAGAGAGGAGATCTAACATCTGCCATCCTCGCACAGACCTCATTTATCATATCCGTGCATAGGAAGTCCCTACACAGCTGCAATATTTACTAGGTACGCATAACCTTCACCAATTACCCAATAGCTTCAGTCTGCCAGTGACTAACCAACCCTTCCAAACAGCAGTACATAGTAGCTGTAACTACTATACGTCTCTCACTACTTATCTCTGGTAGCTTGTGAACATTGGGAGACAAAGCGGAATGTCAACACACAATGCTCATTTATTGTGGCACCTCACCTGGGGCAGGGAAAGAGACCAGGCAAGAAGTTGGCAAATATGCGCTTTATGGGATTTCCCCACTCGTTTACCTCCCATTCCACCCATGTGCATACACATACGCTCGGAATCTGTCACGCCCTCTACTGCTGTCACTATCACTTCGACTCTTTTTGGTCGGGCGGTGTTTCCTGTTACTTTCATCTTGCACTATTTTTTAAGCCAACAGCACATTCCCTGTGTGTTACCTCCACAAAATTCAAATATGATATTTGCATCATATGATAATTAAGCATTATGATTTTTGGGCAAATTTAAAATTCAACCCTTTGGTAAGCATGTAACATTTTTAATGTTCACAGGGAGTGAGGAGCAGTGTCATGTTAACATTGTGCTTACTATGGGCTTGAACACTCCACACTCGAGCTGCGGTCTCCTTCATTTTTGTAGTGAGAGCTGCCTCTGAACAGTGAAAATCATTGAGAGTTACTAAGGGCCAAGCAAACCTACGCATTGATCCCAGAGATCCCCACCACTCCCATTACGGTCATTTACTTTAAGTCTAATTTCCATGGAGACCGATCTGGTGGTTTGAACAAAATAGGTCCCTATCTAGAAATATCTAGAAATACTGAGAAGACTGAAACTGGATTTGGATTGTCATCAAGCTTCGAGGCCTTCCAATTAATAAATATAATAGAAATAATGATTATTATAGTGCAGCTCCATTAAGAGACATACAGGAAAACAAATCTTCTCTCCAATATGGTACTGTATGATGTCTACTACTGCCCTGTAATCTGGAGTGTAGCCTGAGAGGGCACTCCTGAATAAGTCATTCTTGTAGTTACAATGTGCTGCTGTCAGACCTCTGCAAAACTGTGCTGAATCACAAAGATTGATTCAGACAGGGATTACTCTTCTGTTGTAGCTGTGACAGGATCACTGGATTTGTCAATGTCCAGATCAGCTCAAGTTCAGTTTTGTTTCCTGCATCAATTTAGAGCACCTGAAGGAAAGTGCTGAATCTGCCCTCTACTCTGCTTTCTTTGACAAGATTAAGATTTGACGTTAAAGTTTTTATGGGACTAGTCAAGGTTGGCAGTTATTTTTCCATTCCTCCCTTGACTTTTGTCTTGGTTTCAATAAACATTGCTTTGTTCTTGGTCAACTAATAAGAAACATTGGCAACTGCAGAAGATTCTTCTCTTCAGCTTTCTTGGTTGATTCTGTAAAATGACATTATTCATCATGTATCTGCAATACTGCAACTATGTCATTTATTTTCCGCGGTCTTGCGGCAGAAATCTGTAAATGGAAATTATTCTCAGAATGGTGCCTTGTTACAGCTATTCCCAACCCCGCCCCCCAATGCAGCTCTGACTTTGCAGATTACATTTATATGTTATCCTTAATTTTTGTAATAAAAAAATCATTCTCAGCCTCTGGGTGGCAGTTGAAGAGTTCTCCAGCCCTGGAAATGGATAACTGGAATTGGGTTTTCACCAGTAACTGTCATAGAATAAGAGTTTGCAGCTGCATTAATAAACATACAACAAAATAATCTGTCATTTCAGTGAGAAACTCGACTCTAATTTCACAAAGTTCCTATCAAAGAAGGCTGATAAATGGAGACAAACAAAAAGAAAAATCATTGCAACTGTCGGATGTTCGTGTACTTTTCAGCATCCACAAGACTCCAGCAATTAGTGGCAGATTGTTTTTTTTAATTCAATGTCATTTTGTAGAGTTACAATGTCCATAGTGGCAGAGTCAAGGATAAACAGCATGCTATTGTTTTCAGAAATGTCTTTAGCACCCACTTCAATGAAGGAGTTTGTAGTAAACATCACACAGGACTCTAGTTGCTCAAAATCACCTAAGTGGTCACTGAACTCTTGATTAAGCCTCATCAGTAGACTTATGTATTGTGTCCAGGAGCTCAGCCTGAGCTTTGTTTTCTGCAAACATTTGGAGCACAAAGAGAAAGTGTTGCATCATCTGTTTCCTCACTTGATGTATCAAAGGTCACATTTTGGCCTTAATGCTTTTACAGAACTAATGTTGGTGATTGTTGTGATTTTTCCATGTAATTCAAAGTTAAAGGTATTCAATTTCTTGGTCAGTCTGTTAAAAATGCCAGATTGAGCAACCACTCAGTGCTAGATATTTCAGTGGTATGTTCATTTCTAGACTGCATAAGGTTTGACTTTTGGCTCTAGTGAAAGGAATCTACATAGAATGCTCCCTCCGCTATGCTGCCAGAATTTTAATGTGAAGTAAAATATCACAATATGTGACTGAAATTTCTTTAAGGAATAACTTGAAGCTTCTGTGCTGTTTGGCCTTTGCGCAAATTAAATTAATAACTTTAACATAATAACTTTAACAACAAGAGTCATAACCTGATCAAGCCCCATTAATTTGGCGAAAATTGCCTGCTGAAGGATAATGCCGTGGTACTTCAAGAGTAGGGAAGTCAGGGTCGAATTTAAAAAGAAATCAGAATGATGTCCTGTCATAGTGGGTGCACCATCAGTTGTTAATGCCACTTAATTTTCTAGTGGGACATTTGCTTTTGCTTCTGATTTACAGTCACTTCGGTAGGGGACTTCTCAGACTGAGCAAGGGCCATGCAAGCAGAAAGGTAGCCCGGCACAAATCAGAAACATTTGACAACCCAGGACAAAATTATTCATACCTCATTTGGAATACAGAGACACACATAAGAAGCATACATACGTTTTAATCCCATTTCTAGACAAGCAGTTAATGCATAAATTACAGGTGTTTACATATGCAGTGTGCTTTTCTATAATACACATTCCCCCCAATATCAAAGCTCCTTATGGAAACGTTTGACATTTCTAGCAAGCACTGGCGATATATTTTACAATTTAAAGGGCAAGTAGGCATTTTAAAAACGCCCAGCGCATCACTGAGCTCTGCAAGTAGCGCCCCGGAGATCATCAGTCCCTGAGTAGCCCATGGCTGATCTAAACTTGCAGAAAGAGGCTAAAAATACCTTTACTAGCTCAAATGAATAAATCAATGCTACTTCTTTTATTTATACTTTATTCTGACCTACAAAGATAACTGCTTACAGCACTGCGCATTTCTCCTAATTTTTCTGCCTTGAATACAAGGCAGGTATGTAGAGTTGCCAAAGTTCAATTATTGTACAAGCCTGACCAATATTTTCATACCAAGACATTTTAAAGAAATCCAGACAATCGTTGAGATATACTCTATTTTTCCCATTTTAAATATAAACTAAAAGTAACAAATAGTGGCAGTAGGGGTTCTGCCATGTTCATGGAGGGAGTGCTAAATCCTTATGATAGTCCCCTTGCGGTATTTCCTGCACTGTAGGACTAGTATGAGAAGGAAATACCCCCAGTAGATTCTCAGCAGCAGGCTGTTAGGATTCGGATTGTCGCTGCTGAGCCCTGCTACTCTAGCTGCCCTGTGCTGTGTTTGTGTCTACTAACTCTTAACAGGCTGAGATGCGGCTGGAAAAGCTCCCAGTTTCATTCTTGAGCTTATGATGTTTGAGGCGCACAGGAAGGGTTGCATCCTGTATCTCTGATACTGCCAATGTGTTCATCCCCTGTCTCAAACAGGCCATGAATGCTGACCAGGAGCTGCACTGAAGTCACCTGTGCCCCATTTGAGCAATGTTAATTTTATACCTTACACCAGCACGTGAGTAATGCTGCTGCGGCTTCAGGGCCCCATCCAGAGTAGACCTTTACCTTTACCACTCAACTGTCCTTAAATGTCACACATAAGCTGAATGCTATTAAGGAAATATTACAAATAGGGTTGGTACCTGGCTGGCATTTTACTGGTCTGGTCTGAATTTTTATATCCATGCCAGAAAAATAAATTTGGGAAAGCAGTGAAAGTTGCTATTTTTCCGCTTTTGAAATATAATCCTAAAACAGCAAGCACATGGAGTAATCACGTAAAACGTGAGAGCTGACATTTTCAAACTGAGTAGAGTGACAATTTCCATATACAAAAGAATATGGACGATTTTACACATTCCTTTTCACCTACTAGCTCTTGTATACCCCCTCCAGTGCATCCCCACCCCGAACAGCAAAACGTATGCACATTTTTCTGAGAAAGGTGGCAATCCTAGCTACGGCCCATAAGCAGTCTTAAATCTTGGCAGCTATAGGGTGAGGTGTTGCCTGTACATACTGCAACACACCATAACACTATGTTATAATATAGAATAACCCACACCTCTTCCTATGAAGCACCGTCGCATTTAAAATATGAAAAGCATGGTCTTTGTTTTTAAATGGGAGATTTTTAAAGTGAAGTGTTAACTTTATGTCTTTGATGCCACAAAGTTAAAACTTCATTTAAAATTTCTTCCATTTAAACTTCTTGTATTAAAAAAAAGAATCTCACTCCAAGTCGCTGGTAGAGTGATAAAGCACAACAGTCTCACGTTATTTTTGTTTTAAAAAGTATTTCAGTAAAGTCAGGTGCCAGCGTGATCCCAATCCTATCGACAGACTGCTCCTGCTTCCAGATAGCAGTGATCCGCCCAGGGGCACAAAATGCAGTCTGCACCTTTGTGGCATAAAGTGGAGACAGGAACCTTTCATAGCCACAGTCATGGGCCATTTCAGAAACTTTGGTGCCGGATTCTAACCTAGGCGCTTCTTTGGATCAATGACAGGGCTCTATTACAAGTGCCTCCTCTAAAACAAGACTGCTGCTTGGTGCCACATTCTGCAAGCTGGTGCCTAAAAAGTGCTGCAGGCATGGTTGGGCAGTATGACCCTGAGCGTATTTTCATGCAGAAGAAAGTAGGTGGTGTGGTTCTCCATCGTGCCAGGTTTTTGGAAGTGCATTACCCGCCACTCCTTACCCCAGCTGAGCTCAAGCCATTCAGTCATGTGAGCAGCTGGTATGGGTGATGGCCAGTAAAACTACACATCTCTAGAAATACATAGGCCACTAACAGTGCTGGCTCTGGGCTGTACAGGGATAAAGTCGAGGACCTTTTTCAGTTTCTTCATTTTAAGGCAACAAGATGATACAATCAATCCAATCTGAGAGATTAGATTAAGATCCCTGTCTTCCCTAAGACCTAGGATCTTTACCTTATCAGAAGTAAAGGGATTGTCTCCCACGCAGGCTCGTTTCAAGTCACGACACCACAAGGAATAGAGTACAGGCATTAGTACCTTGGTCTTAACAGAGTTAAGCTTGAGGAAGTGTTATTCATCTAGAAATAGTCTGAAGATAGGCAGGAGTAGATGTCTTCTGAAATTTCCGCACTGGTTTATTAAATCTCAGAATAATGAGAGCGTCATCAGTGTAAGATATTGCTTTGAAACCAAAGATCTTAATAATTGCAGTCAGGGGAAGGCGATAGATATGAAAAACGGTTGGGGAGAGAAAGGAGCCTTACGGGATCCACACTTGACCTAGACAGACCTTGACTGAAACAGAGCAGTAAAGATTGAGTTTTATCAGAAAGAAAAGAGGCCACTTGTAATTTAGCATACCCATGTGTACCTGCCTCTTCAACCTGATGGCTCAAGATGGAGTGGTCAACATTATCAAATGCTGATGGAAGATCCAGTGTTACAGCAAACAAATGATGGACGGAATGCTGACAATGCAAACTTTCTCTCCCAGTCAAAAGATCTGGGTTAAATCCATTGTTCTTTTGCCCACTACGCCACCCCAGTTTAGACCCAGCCATATGCAAATCAGTCTTGACCCTGTGCCCCATGGGAACAGTCCAGACCGAACTGCCAGGCCAGGTCCTCCCTGGACCGGAAACAAGCATCCTGGGACCGGTTTCAGGGTATGTCACCCTTCTTCAGCCAAGCTAGCTTGAATCCAGAGGCACAGTGAGCAAGGGACCCACGCCTGGGCATACCCATCCCACTTAGGGCGAAAAGTGTTACAGCAAACAAATGATGGACGGAATGCTGACAATGCAAACATTCTCCCCCAGTCAAAAGATCTGGGTTAAATCCATCATTCTTTTGCCCACTACGCCACCCCAGTTTAGACCCAGCCATATGCAAATCAGTCTTGACCCTGTGCCCCATGGGAACAGTCCAGACCGAACTGCCAGGCCAGGTCCTCCCTGGACCGGAAACAAGCATCCTGGGACCGGTTTCAGGGTATGTCACCCTTCTTCAGCCAGGCTAGCTTGAATCCAGTGGCACAGTGAGCAAGGGACCCACGCCTGGGCATACCCATCCCACTTAGGGCGAAAAGTGTTACAGCAAACAAATGATGGACGGAATGCTGACAATGCAAACATTATCCCCCAGTCAAAAGATCTGGGTTAAATCCATCGTTCTTTTGCTCACTACGTCACCCCAGTTTAGACCCAGCCATATGCAAATCAGTCTTGACCCTGTGCCCCATGGGAACAGTCCAGACCAAACTGCCAGGCCAGGTCCTCCCTGGACCGGAAACAAGCATCCTGGGACCGGTTTCAGGGTATGTCACCCTTCTTCAGCCAGGCTAGCTTGAATCCAGTGGCACAGTGAGCAAGGGACCCACGTCTGGGCATACCCATCCCACTTAGGGCGAAAAGTGTTACAGCAAACAAATGATGGACGGAAGGCTGACAATGCAAACATTCTCCCCCAGTCAAAAGATCTGGGTTAAATCCATCGTTCTTTTGCCCACTACGCCACCCCAGTTTAGACCCAGCCATATGCAAATCAGTCTTGACCCTGTGCCCCATGGGAACAGTCCAGACCGAACTGCCAGGCCAGGTCCTCCCTGGACCGGAAACAAGCATCCTGGGACCGGTTTCAGGGTATGTCACCCTTCTTCAGCCAGGCTAGCTTGAATCCAGTGGCACAGTGAGCAAGGGACCCACGTCTGAAGATCCAGCAACATGAGATAGGTGGGAAAGTATCACCCAAACTCCATTTCTGCTCATTATGAGCAGCATATTGGTACTGTTTCCACACCTAAGACAATCCTGAACCTGATCTGGCTAGTATTTAGCAACTGGTGGTTTAAAAATCTAGAGATGTTTCATCCAATACATTTCTCTCCGATCTTGGTGGCAGCAAGGGAAGCAAGATTGGCTTATCATTTGCTTCAGTGGATAGAGACTAGATTTTTTTCTATAGGAGTTTCTCCACCGGCGCCTCTTCCCATTTTTTTTGGCACACATTCCAAAGAAAAAGAGTTGTTAAAGATAGATGTAGATGCCAGTACCGTAGCGTCAGACATTTGAAGGCTTTCAGGGGACAGACATTATCAGGAGAATCTGATTTAAGGGTAGAGAGAAGGGTACAGACCTTGTGAGAAATTAAAGGCAAAGATTTCGAAGAAACAGACAGCATCAGCTCCTCTATTATGGCGGAGGAGCGTCCTCCCCTTCCCCCCCTGCCAGCAGCTGCAAAACTTGAAAAACCATGTTTATTATTGTTTTTTATTTTTATTCTGCCGTGGAGTCTTGGGTGCGAGGGGATGACAGGCACTGAGGGGGAGTGGTGGGCACTGTTTTCAGTGTGCATGACGGTTTGGCCGGCGGTCTCAGGCCGTCCAAACCGTCATGTGCACTGAAGCTCCCTCCAATCCGAGCTGCATTGCCAGGTTTGAGAGAGCAGGCACGGGCCAATCCTGATGCTGCTTTCAGCAGCATGAAAGCAGCATTAAGATTCGCTGGAGTGCACTCTGGGAGCCTGTGCATGCAGAAGAGAGGGGCGCGATGCAGGTAAGTGGTCTTTTATTTATTTTTATTTTTTTGCTATGTCCATCCTCACTTCCCCTCCCTGTCCCCCTCCCCCCCGCCACTGTATGATAAATACTGTTATGGATAGCTTTAATCTTCTTCTGAAAAAAATAGGAAGATTATCTCATAAAACTGCGAAGGAGTAGTCACTCAAAAGTTGCAACTGGGATTAATGAGTTTAGACACCACCTGAAAAAAGCCTTAGCAGAGTTGACAGCTGAACAATGGGTTTGTAGAAGAACATGGTTTTAGCCATAATGAAGCAGTGTTTTTAAATTCTCAGCTAATGTCTGAAGTCCAAACAAACTTTGTCATAACAAGTACGGTGCTACTGACATTTAGCTTGCTGCACCTTAGGCCTTTTGCTAGTTCAGGAGCATGCCAGGGGTTTTTTGGCTTCCTCCTAATACCGACAGAGACTGAAGAAAGAAAGTGAATTCAAACGTCTGTGAGGCAGATGTTAAACCTGTCCAAAATGTCATCCATGTCCCCTATGTAGGTACCATCTATTATTAAAAAACATACCACTCCGACTAGACTCTAATTGATTCCAAGGTTGAGAGAGATTTCTCTCAAAAACACAGAGAACTCTGTGGCTGATGTCCTAAATCAATAGTGAAATGGATGATTGAATGATCCAGTAGGGGTAAATAAGGTAAAGACACTGCTGAAGCTTTAGTATACATTTGGAATAAAATGTAAGGTCTAAAGTGTAACCTGCCTTGTGGGTGGGGCCTGTGCATCCGTGGGAATGTGTATAGGAGGATGTGGCAAGTCTACACATGAGTTTTTAAATGTAACCCCCCTCGCCCGACCACTAACTCTGATACTTGGTGTCACTTACCTGCTGTTTTTAATGCCTTACATGTAGCTGAAGAATTACTGCAACACCTATTGGGATTAACCACTTGCTGTGGGGGCCTCACTCCCCAGGCATTCTAAGCCTTTAGCATTGTGGCACCATTGATTTCTCACCCCTGATTTTGACTACAGGGCTGCCGTTCGCTACATATGTTTATGGTGAAGTATTTTGTCTTGATTCATGTGACTTTTTGTGTGGTGGAAGTTTTTCGCTTAGTGGCTCTTCTACGCATGTGTTTGGTCTATGTGCAATCACTGGGTAGGGGGCTCCATATTGTTTTCTTGAGGCTTGTTCATTCACAGTACTGGTCTCCCTTGATTTCTTTTGGTCTTGAGGGCCTCTGCTCGCTCTGCTCTGTCTTCACATTTGGATGGCCTTTGATAATTGAAGTCTTTGTTCAACCCCTGTGTTTGGGCTCACAACTCTTCCTTGAAGCCTGTTCAGTGCTCCTAGGAAGGACTAGTCTCCCTTGGTTTCTCTGTGTGGTAATGGGGCATCTGCCATTATTTCAATTGTGCTGCCCTTCCTCATGGTTGTTGGTCAGTCTCTCACTTGCTTTGGTCTAGTCTTCTGTTGTAGTGGACTTTGTTCTGGTCTAGGGGTTCTCTCCTCCTGCAGGTATCTGTAATGCTACATGTAGTTAAACATTGTGAGATCGTGTATTGACCATTGACTCCATTCTGCTTTAACTACATTTGTGAGCACAGTTTCATCTTGTGTCTGTCTGACCCTGCCTTTCAGCTGCGAACGCAGGCAGGCCCAGGTTACTTGCGCACACACAGAATTGTTTATGTTTCTCACTTCACCGAGTGAGAGCGATAAGCTGTTGGAACAGACAGTGTGGTAGGTGTATAGTGTTTAAGGATGAGAAAGTGAAGGCTTCTGCCTCAGCTCCCATCGGAGCCTGGCCAGCTCCGTTGAGTGACCTTGATACAGAGAGTGTAGCCAGCACCTACAGTGCAGATAAAGGGAGGGGGAGCTTCTAGAAATCTCTCTCTGTGTTAGTAAAGTGTATAAAGACGGAGAACTCTTAGCGCTTTGACGGGAACTCTTCTAGGAGTGGACGCACTGCCTAGAGCCCTTTCCCGGCTGAGAGCTCCTGCTGAGACTGTCAGTGGGTTCCCCAGTTGTGCTGGAAGGATGATGCAAGACAGACAGCCGGTGAAGTATTCCAAGTTTTAATTGCTAATTTTTGTGTACATGCAGTTATCTTTCTATGCATTTATTCTTGTGTATATATGTTCACTAAATGCATTTATTTTACTTGTGCATTATTGCATTTGATATATGGGAAATTGCTGCAATAAATATTCCCCTTTACTTGGCAAATGAGTGTTTGACTTTTGTTTATGTTGTATTTTGGTATTCTAAAGTGTGTAGAGTCGTATTTTGAAGAGTGTTCACATTGGGTCCTGGTATTTTGAAGTCTTACTCAGGTGTTCTGAAAAGAAAAGCAAGTCATGTTGGTGTCACTTGCAGGATTCGAAGTGAAAAGGGCGGAATGTATAGCAGAATAACACAAATGGATCAAGCAGGTTCCCAGATACCAAATGAAATACCAGAATAGGAATTAGTTCCATATAGTCAACTTGCTCATGAGTGGTCACATTGTGCTAGGTTGAGTGAGAATTGGAGTATGTGTATGTCTGATGCGCAGCCAGAGATGTATTAATTTGCTTGCAAAAAGTACCAATTGAAAAAGAGAAAGAGTTTTGTACATTGGGTCGAAGAGGCTGGATCCTCTTAAATGCTCATAGGAAAATACATGAAAAATGTATTCAGTTAGAAAAGGAGCGTGAAGTGATGGAAAAACAGCTAGTGGAAGCCAAGAATACTTCTGTAATGCTGTCATGTCAGAATAAATTATTGCAAGATAAGTTGGAAACTTAGCTTGTGGCTGAAAGGGCAGCAGTTCGTGTAGCACAATATAAATGGAAAAAGGAGAAAGGGTTAACAAAAGGGAGGTGCATTTGGCTATTTCTAGGGCTGGTTTAGATTGGAATCCAGAGGGGTGGGATGGTAACATATGGAATTCATCAGAACTTTCGTCAGATTCTGGGGAAGAGTGTGTTCAAGATATTAGTCATAATAAGACGGAGAGTCAGAAAACCATCCAAGCACATCCAATATACAGGCAAATGTTACAGCAAAATCCACAGGGTCCTGTGCTGAACTCCGTTGAGGATTTCACACAGCAGGATATTAGTGATATTATAGACAGATTCCGACAGGGGTCGGGTGAAACATTGATTGGATGGATGGTGCGTTTGTTTGGCTTTGGCTTAGGGGCACAGGGAGTGCATTTAGATCATCGAGATGCGGCTACGTTTTGTATACTAAGCAATGATCCTGTTGTACAAGATGAGTTTAGGAATTTTCAGGGAAATGTGCAGACCACTTTACTGCAGTTAGCGGAAGATGGATGTTTACACAAATACCGAACTGAGTCAGATTGGCCACCAACTGATAAGCCCTGGTTTACACTGAGGGATGCAATGCAGAGAATGAAAGAGAATGTAAGGGAGATTGCAATTCTCATTGGTACGCCTCATGACTTGACGAATGGATTGCTAAATGCATCAGTGCAAAATAAGATAATTCTTGTAGCTTCCCCAGCCTATAAACATGTTATAATGATGTTGCTGATTAATCAAACAGGCAATCCCTTGTCTCAGGTGCTTGAGGCAGTACATGAATTGGGTGAGTTGGGGGAGTGGAACAAGACTGAGCGGTCCTCCCGTTCTGAAACTCGTACCGATAATAATAGAGTGTCCAGGAGAGACATGTTTATGGTATTGAGACATGTTTATGGCATTGTGTTGAGGGAAGAAATTGAAGGCATTTATACCAAGAGTATGTGTGAGATGTATCAGCGGCGAGGGCTGGATTGAAAGAAAGGGAGTAGTAAGGTGAATAAGAAGGATAATAAGCAGGTGAATCAAAAACAGGTGGAGTCAGAGGTGAAGGAGGAAAGAGTAGAGAAGGCCAGAGAGAGAGAGACCGCAGGGAAAGAGAGAGAGAGCTCTGTCTGATGGGGGGCGGGGGGGCAGAAGGATATGAGTTATAACCGGGCAGATGAGTACAGGAGCATCAGTGGGGGCAGAGATGAGTTTCCTGAAGATTATCAGAGTTTATCCGGATTTGACGGGAAACATCCTGAACAACGACTCCGGAACAACGAGTTCCGGAGTCACGCAAGTGGAACAACGACTTGCCCGAACAACGACTCAGCCTTAACCACGCATGTGCGTGGTTAAGGCTGAGTCGGTCTAGTGTTCGGGCAGGGCGGAGTTCGGAGGAGCGTCGCAGAGGAACAGGTAAGAGGGATTAAGTTTCAGGGGGTGGGGGAGTTTAGGGTTAGATTTTAGGGGTTGGGGTTTAGTTTTTAGGGGGCATGGGTGTTCGTATTTATTTAAAAGGTGGGTGAATTAATTTATAAGCTGTGGAGATCGATTTAAGGAGGTGGGGTGATCGTGAATAATTTTTGAGGGAGGGGAAATTAGTTTTATGGGGTTTGAGTATGTTTATTAAGGGGTGTGTGGGTGAACGTGTATGTTAATAGGGTGGGGGGAATTAGAAATTAGGGTTTAAAAGAGATAGTGTATAATTTAAGAGGGGGGAATTAGTTTTTAGAGGGCGGGGGTTTGGGGTTTAGTATACAGGGGCTGGTGGGGTTTGGGGTTAGTTTTAAGCGGTTGGGGGTTTGGGGTTAGTTTTAAGGGGGTGAAGGTGATCAAGATTGTTTTAAGGGCGTGTTGGTAATTGTGTATTTTTAGGGTGGGGGAATAAGTTTAGTGTGTGTGGGTAATCGTGTTTAATTTTAGTTTTTAAGGGGAGGAGGGATCGGGGAACTAGATGGAAAGCATTTTTTTTAACACGCATTCCTTTACCACTAAAATCGTGGTAAAGGAATGCGTTATAAAAAAAATCGTGGTTTAGACGAGGTCGTGGTTGCGACCTCGTTGTTAAGGAAGTCGTGCTTGGCAAACTCGTAGTTAGAACATAAAACTGGATTTGACATGGGTGAAATTAGATTAGGAAAGTGGCCAAGCTCCGATGCAGGGGTGGGCTCGCAAGGATAACAGACCCCATGTTAGAGTTGAGATTTCTTGGAAGAATGGGAACATCCAAAATGTGCGAGCACTAGTGGATTACCGAAGCGGAGTCTTCTTTAATACATGGAAATCCCAAAAAGTTCAAAGGAAAGTATTTTACAATTACAGGTTTGGGTAGAAAGGAAACACCAGCAGTACAAACTACAGTCTTTATGAGAATTTGGAGTCTCCCAAAAAGAGAACACACTGTTTTGAAAGTGCCCATTCTTGAGCACATCATTGGAATTTACATTTTAAAAGGCATGACTTTGTATTTAGATGATGTGTGTTATCAGTTTGCATCAAAAAGGTACATCTCAGTTGCCACCATGAGAGTGGATCATTTAAGGATTCCTCCAGTGTAGGTGCCTCAAGCTACTAAGATAATTCATATGAAACAGTACAGAATTCCAGGACGGCATGAAGAGATCAGGCAAACCATACAACACTTGATAGAGGCAAGTATGGTGATTCCAATCACTACCTCTTGGAATAACATGTGTGGCCCATGCGCAAAAGTGATAATAGTTGGCGCATGACAGTTGAATATCTCGAATTGAACAAGCATACTCCTATTCTGACTGCCGGTCTCCCAGATACAATTACTTCAATTGAGAAAAGACAGAAACACATCGTGACTTGGTATGCGACTATTGACATTGTCAGTGCTTTTTTCTCTATACCCCCTGAGAACCAAGAACAATTTGCTTTCTCTTGGAACGGTAGGCAAATTACATTTCAAAGACTGCCTCAGGGGTATTTGCATAGTCTTACCATCTGTCACCGGCAGGTGGCGGAGCACTTGGATGAGGTCTCAGTCTTTCCCGGGGTGCAGCTTTGCCATTACATTGATGATGTCATGATACAGGGAGAGACACAAGAACAAACATTCAGATCCAACTGGACAAGATTGTGGAGCACTTGCAGAGAGTAAAGGGTGGGATATAAATCCTGCAAAGGTACAGGGACCCTCTCAAAATGTGAAATTTATGGGTATTCAATGGCATCAGGGGCACAGAGAGGTGGTGCCGCAAGTGAGACAAAAGATTCAAGAATTCGCTGTACCACGAAATAGAAAGAAAGTTCAGAGTTTCATTGGATTATTTGGTTTTTGGAGACAGCATATCCCTCACTTAAGTCAGATTTTGGCCCCTTTGTACAAGGTTATGTGAAAGAAACATGAGTTTGAATGGGGAGAGCAGCAACAGAATGCATTTGAAGCAGCAATGGAGGCTATACAGCGTGCCTTGGATATTTAGCCAGTACAAGAAGGAGATGTTGAGCTAAATGTGACAGCCCAAGGGCAGTATGCTAATTGGAGTTTGTGGCAGAAGCAAGGAAAGAAGAGGGCGCCTTTAGGATTTTGGGAAAATAAGTTATCAGATGCTGGAGAGTGGTACACTCCATTTGAAAAGCAGTTGCCTGCATGTTGTTGTGCCCCTGTGGACACTGAGCAGTTGACCCTGGGGCGCAAATGTGGTATTGAGACCTGAGATTCCTATAATACAATGGGTGATGAGTTCCCCTAAGGCTCATAGAATAGGGCATGCACAGGAAGCCAGCATAATCAAGAGGAAGTGGTACATACAAGAAAGGGCCCGAGTAGGTTCAAAAGGTGCTGCAGTGTTTCATGAGCAGGTGGCGCAGGCCCCAGTGGAAGATACAGAGGTGTTACAGTTTGTGCCTGAGATACAGGAGTCCCATGTGAAGTGGAGTGAGCCATTTGCAGTATTGTCTTCAGAAGACAAGAGACATGTACAGTTTACTGATGGCTCAGCAGGTATTTGGGGGCTAAGAGGCATTGGAAAGCAATGTCATACAATCCTGTGAACAAGAAATTGTTAACTACTACTGGAGAGGGAAAGAGTAGCCAGTTTACAAAAATGTATATGCTGTGTATCAGGCTTTGAAACAAGAATTACCTGTAAAGTGCTTCATTTACACAGACTCATGGTCTACTGCTAATGAATTAACCACCTGGCTTCCCACATGGCATGCCCATAACTGGATGATACATTCAAAAGAGGTGTGGAGTAAGGAGTTGTGGCAAGAGATCTGGGAAATGTTACCAAAAAGCACATTTACTGTATATCATGTAGATGCCCACTGCCCAACAGACTCCTTCGAACGGTCCTGTAATTCCTTTGCAGATGAAAAGGCCAAAACTTTGGAGGCCGAGGTGGCGACACAGGATTCTGATTTGGTGGGAATGGCTAAGTGGGCACACCAAAAATGTGGACACCTGGGAGAGAAAGCCACTGACAGGTGGGCAGAGAATAGAGGGATGCACATTCCCCTAGATTTGTGAAAACGACGATTACGCAATCTCAGCATACACAACACAGACCAGGCCCACAGGTGGTGAGACATCAGCTAGGTAGAGGAAAGCTGCCAGGACAGATATGGCAGATCGACTACATTGGGCCAATGCCAATTAGTCTGGGTTGTCAGTATGTACAGTGGTGGATACTTAGTCTGGCTACTTGATAGCCTTTCCATGTAAACATGCCACTCAGTAGACTACTTTCAAAGCATTGAATTTACTTGTTTTGTATTATGGTATTCCATTGCAGATCCAAAGTGACAATGCTTCTCATTTCAAAGGCAAATTGGTGCAAGATTATTGATATAGAGTGGATATCTACCATATTCCTTACTACCCGCAGGCTGCGGGCCTCATTGAGAGGATGAATGGATTGTTCAAAGCTCAGTTTAAAAAATTGTCAGACGGCTCATTAAAAGGTTGGAGAGATAACTTGCATTATGCATTGTTAATTTTTAACAACAGGGCTTTGACAAATGCAGAAGCTTCATTAATGCGAATGTTGACACCAACTTTGCAGATTCAGTCTCACATGGCCACTAACACTATCTTGTACTAGGAGACAACTCCCGGAGCCTTGGCTCCATATCGGGCCACCCCAGAGGCTGCAGGTCTTGATTTACATGCTTTGCAGATGAAATCCAGAGATATAGCTTTAATTGAAACCTGGGTTGAAATGCAGATTAATGACTTTGGAAGTAAAGGGGCCCTTGTATACAAGATAAACTAGATTGGCGCTGGCTCACTGAGAGGCAGCGCAGGCAGAGCCCTCCAGTTAAGAGCCAGGGAACCTGTCAACGGTCGAAAGGCGGGGTGTGCTGCTGCTAATACATACCTGCTTTACCCGTACCAATCTTTTGAACTAGACGGCCATACCATTAATACGGTCAGAGTCAGCTCACTTGAGACATTGCGTAACACGCAAGGAATGTTCACGATCTTTGGAAACTCATTGAGCCATTCCTACAAAATTCTTCCTCTCCAGTTGAATTATCATTTTTATAGTGTATACTGCCACGGATTCCTTATGAAGGCTCAGCCAAAACGCGTGTAGTGTCAACATACCTCCAGCTTCTTTCCATCATTTAGCTACTCGCATTGTACATTGTTTACAAAGAGCAATCATGTTTCATCAATTGATGTGATTTATACGTAAAAAGAGAAAAGAAATTTATACTAGTGTATCACATGTGCAATTTTCAATGTATTCACTGTGAATTTGGACACCTGATAAAATTGTCAACATTCTTTTAATAAATTTAAACACAATATCAGACATATATCTATACATATTTATCTTAAGAAATGAAAAAAATATTTTCTAAAAAAATGACGAATAAATAATTTGATAATATCAATATGTTGGATGTTTTTTAACATATATGCAATTGTATTATCCATGTTCTAGATTTTTTTGCCTGCGCATATATACAGTGATTTGCCTAGGTTATTTTTTTCAGTTGAAATGCAGATTACCCAGGAGCATTTTGGATTGATTGGCCCTCGCTCTGGGCTTGCCTTGAAAAGCATCCAAGTTTTGGGAGGGGTAATAGACTCTGATTACCAAGGAGAGATAAAAGTGATACTGTTAAGCAGTGGAGACACTGATTTAATAGTGCAACCCCGAGATCGAGTTGCTCAGATTATGATTATGCCAGTTTATGGATAAATTGTTCAGAAGCCGACTGCCCCAGCCCTTCTTACTGTAAGAGGACAGTAAGGGTTCGGCTCCACTGATAAGAACCCAGGAGCCAAAGTATGGATTGAATCCCCCAATAACTCTCCTGAGCCTGCTGAAATCAAAGCTACAGGAAAAGACAAATCCAAGTTGTAATGGGACCTGGAGAGGAGAAATTGGAACATGTGCCTGCTGATAAATGCTATTTGCAAGAATGAATAATACTTGTTTGTTCTCTGTTCTTCTAGATCATGGCATGGCGTGTTTGTGTCCTGATTGCTCTATTTGGACTGTGTTTGGGCATGTCCGGAGGGGACCGGGAGGGTCCAGAGATGCCCACACCCAAGGGACTCAATTCCCAGTATCAAAGGACAACATTATTACAGCAGCCGGAGAACATGTGAACTTATTTGGCACAAAATGTTCTCAAAATATCCCACTTCTGTATGCCGAACATTAAGAGCACCCTTGACGTTATCTCCACTTGTCTGGTTGCTATTCCTACTCCTGTTAATGTTTTCTTACATATATTTAATACTACCAATGAGGTGGTGGAAGAGAGCAATGTCAGAACCCACCTCACACTCTATGAATACTGTAAGTTTTGCCCTGAGGTAACAGGAAATCTGTGGGAAAATAGGACTCATTTCGTAACATTCAATATCTCTGTTGGTGACACCAGTTTCAACCTCACATGTAATCCTGCTAAAATAGGAAAGTGCCAGCAACTAAAGCTTGATGGTTCTATAAGTAACATCTCTAGATAGTAACGTACCTTGTGTCAGTTACGGAGCAATAGTATGTGTACCACTGTAAATACACCATAAACAACAAGAGAGGAAGAAGTTGTGGCCCGTTCGTCTTCCCAGCCAAAATCCAAAAGAAACAAAGTGAGAACGGGTCATCTACCTATTTGTGGTTCGGTTACTTCCAGTCTTCTTCCTTCTATCCCTTCTGATGTGCTTCAAGGTCTTGGAACCCACAGGGTGTTCTAAAAGAACCCTCACTCAACTACCTAGTAGGTGACCTGCTTTATTATTGGGTTCCCACCCCGATTGCTGAAGGCTGCCAGGGTGTGCTGCGACGCCAGATTACTGCGGAGCTGGGGTTTTTTGCGATGTGATTCCGTGGATGTGAAGTGGTGATTTTAAAATTGGCTCGGGAATCCCTGTGATCCTTCGTATCGCAATTTTATATTGAAAGTCTTTAGGAGTTCCTGGTCAATATTAAAAATAGGGATGGATATTCCTGGGATAATTAGTTGGTCCCATATATCCTAATTATGTGTTCTTATTATGTGGTCTACATGTTTCAGCCACTGATGGTTGCCCAAAGGGTCAATGTGGCTTTCTTCAGGACCAAGTATTTGTTGAATATACACGCGTACTAAAGCATGCAAAAGCGAGGATGTCTGTAGTCAATATTTACAAACTCCTCGCGATTTTCTCGGCTACAATACGGCTTGTATTGTCTCTGTTATTAATCGTGTTGAAATTCTTCATGGGGTGCTGCTTCAGACGTGGACTTCTGTAATCAACATTTTTAATCTTTACCCTCACAGTCCATGGTACCTAGATCGGTCCTCACAGCCCCGTGGCCCTTGAACCACATCAGAAGGGGTAGAAGGAAGAAGACTGGAAGTAACCGATAATAGGTAGATGACCCGTTCTCACTTTGTTTCTTTTGGACTTTACCACTGTAAATAGCAATATGTCTCGTAAACACATATTATCTGTGGCTAGTCACTTTAGGCATGTTAAATTAACCAAGGGATGGCTCTTTTCGTGTGGCAGTACGTCATACACCTATATTCCAGTGAACCTGACTGGTGGATCACGATTAGGACTTATGAAGTTTCCTTTGCATTCAGGTTTACGCTCTCGCTATGCTAGAGACACATTTCAGATGTCTAAAGACTGTGATTCTGAAATTACTTTGTTATCCAAAACTGAATATATTAGTCTAGCTAAAACCACAGTAGGCGTCCCTGGGTTAACTGTACAATACTAGGATAAAATAAACAAGCTTGCATGTTTAATGGTAAAAAATATAAATGAAAATTCCTGCTTAAGCTAAATTGCTATTAGATGATCAGGGAACAAGAAAAGCCACTTTAGAAAATAGGGCTGCTATTGACTATTTGCTTTTAAAATGTAACCATACCTGAGCAGATTTTGAAGCATTGTGTTGTTTCAATTTGTCTGACAATTCAACATCCATCCATTCGCATCTTAATGCATTGCATGAATTAGTTAAGGGAGTAAAGCAGGATGTGGACATGGGGTAGTGGGATTGGTTATTTGGATGGTTGCCTAATTTTGGGCAACTTTGCTCTGTTTTAAGTGTCATTTTCATTAAAATTTGTATTTTGGCCATGTGTGCCTAATCTTATGGCCTTGTTTCGTCCTAAGGCTATCACTGTTACACCTATAAGTTATGCTAATTATTAGTCAATGGTCAAGGGGTGGAGTGTAATGCTACAGGTAGTTAAACATTGTGAGATCGTGTATTGATCATTGACTCCATTCTGCTTTGTTAGCATGGTTTCATCTTGTGTCTGTCTAACCGTGCCTTTCAGCTGCGAATGCAGGCTGGCCCAGGTTACTTGCTCACACACAGAATTGTGTATGTTTCTCACTTCACCAAGCGAGAGAGATAAGCTGTTAGAACAGACAGTGTGGGAGGCGTACAGTGTTCAAGGTTGATAAAGTGAAGACTTCTGCCTCAGCTCCCATTGGAGCTTGACAGGCTCCTTTGAGTGACCTTGATGCAGAGAGTGTAGCCAGCACCTACAGTGCAGATTAAGGGAGGGGGAACTTCTAGAAGTCTCTCTCCATGTTAGTCAAGAGTATAAAGATGGAGGCCTCTTGGCGCTTTGACGGGAACTCTTCTAGGAGTGGACGCACTGCCTAGAGCCCTTTCCCGGCTGAGAGCTCCTGCTGAGACTGTCAACGGGTTCCCCAATCATGCTGGAAGGATGATGCAAGGCACACAGCCGAAGTATTCCAAGTTTTAATCACAAATTTTTGTGTACATGCAGTTATCTTTCTATGCATTTATTCTTGTGTATATGTTCACTATATGCATTTATATTACTTGAGCATTATTGCCGTTTGATATATGGGAACTTGCTGCAATAAATATTCCTCTTTACTTAGCAAATGAGTGTTTTGTTTATGTGGTATTTTTGGTCCTCTAAAGTGTGTAGAGTCCTATTTTGAAGAGTGAAAAGAAAAGCAAGACAGTATCTCATCGCTCTGGATCTCAGGTGAGTCTTTGGGCAGATCCTGTACTTAACTATGGTTTTTCAGGCATCTTACAACTTTAGCTTTGTGGTCCGTACTGACTTTCTCCTGCTTTCATGTTGAGGCTTCCTTATTGGTTCTTTCTTCTGGCCTCCTCCTGTGGTTTCTCACACAGGTTGTCCTCATTGGGGGTTTGGGATTTCATATTGCTACTTTTCAGATGCCCTTGGTCCTTCTTTTCTCGAGGTTGTGTCAGTGGTTAATTTGTAAAAAAATAAGGGCCGGGGCTCTCGTCCGGAGGCAGCTTGCACCAGCCTATTTCTCCTGTTAGTGCTGCCTAAAACAGAATCAACTACTAACCATGAAAGTGTGGAGAGGATGTGGCGTAATGGCCAGAGCTGCTGACTTCGGGGCTGTGGAACCAGGTTAGAGTCTTGACTTCGGCTCAACATGCTGTAATTCTGAGCAAGCTTTGAAAAACAAGGGGGCCCAATGGAATTGATGCCGGCAGGAAGCACGCCCATGCAGCAGTGTCCTCATTACTAGGTAAGATCTTGTCCAAGTCCCACTATCAGTCTCCATCTGAGACTCACGCACTGGTCCTAACATAGACCTTCTCTTCCCTCCCAACAGGCCGATTCAGACCTAACCCTTCTAATTGATATAGTGACCGCGCACGCGGCGCCATCTCCACCAACCTCTTGCAGCTCTGACCGCACCAGGTCCGGACGCTTAATCTGCCCCAGCCCGGGTCGCTCCCGCCCCTGTGGCGTACCCATGCTGCTCTCTTCTGGACATTAGGTATTTCATCATCACTTGCTGGTTGTTTGTCTCCTTCACGGAGAGATGAAGGGTCATGGTTCTACATTAAATGACTACTCCCCGGTCACTGCGCGCTCGTAACCATCACGTAACTTTAATGATGGTCTCCGATTTCACGCGCTGTTCAGCAACGTCCATCTTAGTTTTCTAACAGTTCACTACCCTTGGTTGCTCCATCTGGTCACGCTGCGCGTATGTCGCACTTGGATTGGTTGTCTCCTAGGCGACTGTGCGCCGTGGTTTTCCTTTCATTAATATACACTTAATTGTATGGTTGCTTTTTACTCCTTAAAGCGCCGCTCCCCCTGCACTTCTATTTTTTATAGTTCACGTTTGTTCCACGTACGCCGCAATTTTTATTCGCCGTTGCACACCAGTAAAATATTGTATGTCTTTTCTTCAATTTCCGCCCAACCTAATCCCGTGTCCCTCTCCTTTCTCCTATCTTCTCTCCCAAACTCTTGTCTTTGGAAATTACAGGCAAATGTACCCAGGCATGCTAATGTAAATGTCCTGATGATGATCCTAATATGTTTTGTAAGGATCGAAACGCCGTCGACTTAATGCACACCATATACACTTCTTAACTAAATATCGCTCATGTGTAATGGTGTCCCACTATATTTTGTTTGTAACATCAGTATGTGCTACATACAAACAACTTACTCTGCCTGAGCCTTTTTCTGTTACACGTTGTTCGTCCTATTTTGCTGATTTGGATGCAGGCTTGGGTCCCACTTCAAATATCCTTTGTTCATTTTTTGGAAACTAATTGAATATTAAAGTATCTGTCCGGCTGGACAGCTTCAAATATAGTACTGATTTAGTCTATATTCATTGTTTGTTTAATCTTCTGTTTAGGGACCACTGTGTTTGAGACTAGTAATTCTGAGCAAATTACTTAATTTCCCCATACCTACCATAAATGAATGTATCCTTAACTGATGCTCATAAAAAAGCACCGGTGTTGAAGATTAAGTTCTGGTGCTGAGCACCGGAAATCATCAGCTCAAAGTAAGCACTGGGTTGTGTGGGTTCTTACAATACTGCTCTTCAGGTCCCTTTGGAGCTCATGATGCAGTGATCTGCATTTCTGCATTATTTTTATCTGATTGCAAGATGGCTCTTCCACTTGCTCATTGGGTGTAGGTCTTTGGCCTGGTTCTGGTGTGGCCTACTATGCACTTAGGCTGAATAGTGTTCCAGTGTCTGCATCACCTTGGTTCATGGTTTATATACTTCTTGCATACTCCTGCAGTGGTTGATGTTGCCTAGGATTATATCACCTTTTTGTTGTGATTTCTGCTACTATTGGGTTAATTGACTTGCCTTTGATGTCCTTTCACTCCCTAATTATTGTAGTGATTGAGGTTCTGTTATGAACAGTGACGCTCTAACTTTGCCGATCTGTGTGCCGCCTCACATGGTGGTATACTTGACCTGGGTTTGAACCTGTTTCGTCCTACATGGATCTGTGTGCAGTTCTCCATTGTTCCTCTGATTGCATCATTTCTGCAACTGTTTATTCTGGAGGCATCGCGGACGTTTCCCTGTCTGTTTTCCGTATAAGTCTGGATTCTGTGATTGACTGCTTTGGTCTGTCTCCTCCTGCTCTACCTCTAGTTTTCTTGCAAGAACTGATGTTCTATTTGCTGACATATTTTTTGTTGGTGGAGGTAGGTCCTTGTCTGGACAATGCTGTTGTGTCCTGATAGTTGGCCCATCATTTATCTCCTCCATGGCATTGTAAGCTGGGCTGCCACTACCTGTTACTGGGGGGCAAACGCTCTTGGGGTACAAGAGTCAGTCCAAGACAAGCATGTAGCTTCCTTCCCTAGTATGTTCATTGTGTCTGATCTGGCTAGGGCTGCATCTGACCTATTTATCCCTAGGCCTGTATGTGCCTAATGATTCTTTTTGCCATCTAGGGGGTTTCTAGGTTACCTTACCCATCTGTGATCCCTCTGGAGTGGGGATGATTCCTTCGGTACTCTTACAAGCTGTGCCTTAATGTGATCTGCGTCCTCTTAGTGAGATGACTTGGGGCCCTAAGTAGTGAGCTGATTGGTTGTCTTTCTGTAAGTAGGTGTCCTGATGCTGGTGATTCCAGTCTTCCTCTAGGATGTGCTGGTGATTCATTACTCTGCCTCACAGCTGCATGGCCGCTCTGAGTATCCTAGTGTTCTGTTCTCCAGGTATGGCTCAGATAATCTGGGTTTGTGCTGGCTGGTGACCCACTATTTGTCTAGTTATAGGTCACTCTCCACTCTGTTTCTCCTGGCTCTTCAATACAGGTGTTAAGGAATTTTCATTTTTGCTTTTGAGCCAGCATGCAGCCTGAGCTTTTGTTTATTCTTCTTCCTCTCGTGGGTTACCAGCTCTCTCTGGGTCAAATGTTGAGTGGTTTCTGGGGCTCTGGTGTGGCTTAACTACTCTTGGGTCCATTGTGGCTTCTTTTGTATGCCTAATGAGTAAGGACTGGGATGAGGAAGAGGGACAAAGAGGTAATGCCCCAATTACTTACCTGTAATCATTGCTATAGTCATACTCTTTCTCTTCACCGCCCTTATGACTGCTCTACCTGCCATCCGCTCTCTATCCTTCGGAGGAGGCTTTGATAGTTCAAGTGGGTGCTGAGAATGCCGGTCCCCTTTATGACACTCAGTTAGCTTGGGCAGGGTGCGCATTGTCAGGTTTCAACTGTTTTCCTGTCTGGGGGTGGGATTCACCTCATGAGTGAAAACTGTGACAAAGAAGAGTAGGTGCCACCCATAACCTGTCAAATTCCACCTATGAACCTAGAGGAGAACAATACCTAAAGTAAATACGACTTTTAAATTGGTTGTCTGTTTCGGTTAAGAACGTTACCTTCGTGACACCTGAGACCAGGTGTTTGGACAGGAATGCCCCCTGCATGGGGAACAGGTGTGTACCCACTCCTTGAGTGCCTGGCTGTATGCACAAAAGGTATTGTGTGTTTATTTTGCCTATAGTGTCGAGCTAGTCTAGCATATGAACAGGGACCTAAGCCTGTCCATGATAATGTGAGGTCCAGGATCTGTGAAACAGTGGACAACTCCCCCTGTTCTGGGTGTATCACATTAGTCAGTGGTGGCAGCATGCTGTGTTTTGTGATTTATAGTTTGACCGGACCTTTTTCTTTGTGACAGTGAGAGCATTGTCTACAGACCCCTCGCATGTAATGTTCCATTGTTATGTGAAACCGAGAATTCTTGCAATGACATCCCATGAGCATGTTGAGTGCAAGTGCTTGTGTACAATGAGTGTGTGATACCTGTATAATAGTAGAGCTCTGTGTTGAGTCTGAATACTGAAGCCCGTGGCAGCCACTTTGGACACCCCTGATTTGGCATGCTACATGATGGAGGATGACATCTTCCCCAGACGGTGGAAGTATATTACATGCACTCCTGTGGCTGGAGAGTAAAGATCCAGACATTGAAGTGAGGTAGAGGATCGAGACAGGGCTACCTTTAGAAATTCCATGAAGACTTTGTAGCAAGGGGCTACTGATTAGTTCTTCATTAGAAGTGCCTTTTGGTTGATGGAGAGGGTGAGGGATGGGACTTCAGTTTCTGTTGTTCAAGGTGAGGAAGGCTCTTCCATTTTGTCTGCCCCTGATTTCAGCTTCAAGAAGGCTGGTGACAGCCAGGGGCAGAGATCTCACTCCTCATTGTGTCCATTGGGTACTCCTTGCTTGTATCCTGACCCTTTGATACCTGCTATGAGAAGCATCACTATACACAAAGACTGTGTCTGGAGAGCAGACTAGAAATTACATTATAAAAGGAACCAATTCATATTGGCTCTGAAGTATAAGGCAGCAGCTCGGCATCCCCTGACAGGGAAACTTGTATAAAGGTGGGACCCAACCCACACCACTTTGTTCGAGTTCCACGTTCTTCAGGAGCAAGGGAGGAGTGCTCTGAAGAGTACTTTAAGGACTGAAGTGTGAATAGAGATTGTGTCTACCTGACAACCAGTCTCCCAGAGGTGTGGGGACTTTACCTGAAGTCTGCTATTTCTGCTGGACGAGCTGAGAGTCTGCCTGGTGCCTAGAAGACTGCCTGGCACTGCAGGAGGAGAGACTCTCAAGAAGACGTTCAGCATGTAAGTGGTGCAAGAAACACTATGAGAAAGTGGACTACTTGAGAGCAGCAGCAACAGCTCCGCTAAGGCGCAGGAGCATCGCCCCACTGCTCTGCGAGCAGTAGTTAAAGGAAAACTAAAATGATAATAACCAACTTTATTATCATTTTAGTTTTCTGTTTTCTGGTGTGGGGCGGGGCTGCTCTGCTGACAGAGCAGGGGCCAGGGGGAAGAGTGGTTTGCCCACTCCAAGTGCGCATGAATGTTTGGCTGGCCGTCTCAACCCGGTCAAACATTCATGCACACTTTGCATGTTCTCCACCAAGGCTGCATTATAGCCTGGGTGGATAACATGCCCAGGCTCCCATTCCCTGTCTGAGCACTGAACCACAGCGCTTAGATCAATCACAACGCTGCATTGCAGCATTGTGATTGGTTTGGGGCAAACCGGATGCTTCCTACTGCTGGACTCCAGACAGGAAGAGGACAGAGGAGAGGCGACGGCTGGCTGTAGACAGGTAAGTGTTTTTTTTGTTTCTTTTTCATTCCCCTTCCTCACCGCCTCACCACCCCTGTCCGGTAGGAGCCGCTCCTGCTTTTGAGAGTCAAGCCAGGAGTGACCTGTGCTGAAATATGATCACCCTGACCTTGTGATTACTATTTAATGTAGATCAGTACAGTACAATATTCTTTTACCATGATATACTGTCACTTTTGTCTCTTACATTTTGACTGTCTTGATGTCTATACACGTCACTTGAAATGCTAATATTTGGTATAAAACGTAAGGTGTTTTTTTCTCTTTGCACGCCTACCCACGCCATGCGCATGCAATTGTTCACATTGTACGCATGCGATAAGAGTACACCTCTAGACATTGGTGGAGGCAATAACGTTGCTTCTAATTTACCTTTCTATCGAGCCTGGAATGTCTATATTGTTATTTTCTTTGAAATTGTAGTCCTGACAAAGTCAAAATTGACGACGAAACACGTGTTAGCTACTGTGACATTCAGCTCTGTGAACAAGCCAAATAAATGACTTGTGGCGTCAAAGACTTACATATTGACATGTGGAGTCCAGAATTAACCCCTTAACTGCTGGGCCTTTTCCCCCCCCAGTGCTGAGCCCTTTTTTGGCTATTTGTAGTAGTTCGCGATTAGGCCTCTGTAACTTTTTGACCACATAAGGTATCCACGCCAAATTTGCGTCCTTTTCTTCCAACATCATGGGGATTCTAAAGGTACCCAGGGTTTGTGGATTCCCCTGGAGGGGTCCCAGATTTTAGCCAAAATACAGCTAAATTTTGGTTTTTTGTGGAAAAATGGGAAAAAAGTCCCGCATATGAAAGCGTCTGGGTTTTTCCCTGCAAATGGTATCAAAAAAGGGTTTGTGGGGCTGAAATCTCCATTTTCCCAGCTTTTAGTAAATGACAGACTTTTGTCAGAAAACCAAAACATTTTACACAGTTTTGGCATTTTTCTGGGACATAGCCTATTTTTGCTATTTTTTGTGCTTTCAACCTCCTTCCAGTTAATGGTAGAAATGGGTATGAAAGCAATAATGGATCCTGGAAATCTATACATTTTAGAAAAGTAGACAAAATGCTGAATTCATCAAGGGGTCATTTGTGTAAATCCATCAAGGTTTCTTTATAGAAACTAACAGTTAAATATAGGAAAAATGGAAAATTAGTTGAAAAAAACAGCCTTTTGTGTCAACGTTTTCACCTGTAACTTCTTCTAATTATGACAGCTCTTTGAAAGCAACATACCGTTACATCCACTGGACCTTACTGGTTGTGGGGATAATTAGGACTTGTAGGTTCACCAAGAACCCGACGAACCCAGAGCCAAAAACTGAGCAGCGTCTTGCAATGGTTTTTTATTATGTACCGGGTATATAGCAATTATTCTGGGAAAATGTATACATGGAAAATTCGGTATGAAAGACTCCTATGTATTTCTGAAATGGGAACAAAATATAGAGTTTAGAAACAGTAGATATTTGCACATTTCCGAAATTGGGAATACTCATACTAGCATGAGAATTTTCGGTCATTTTTCAAAATGACTTCTTTTTTACACATTGTCTTTCATTTGGAAGGCAGAAATGCATCGAAAGTCAATAGGTAATAACAGTTGCTTTACAAATCTGAATTACCCTAAGTGTCCCGATAAAAATGGTACCTCACTTGTGTGGGTAGGCATAGTGCCCACAACAGGAAACGGCTGAAAACGCAACGTGAACACACCACATTTTCACAATGAAAAATTACCCTTTTTTTGCAAAGTGCCTAGCTGTAGTTTTTGAACCCTTGCTCTGCCGGCACCCAAGGAAACCTAGCAAACCTATACATTTTTAAAACTAGACACCCAGGGGAATCCAGGATGGGGTGACTTGACTGGCTCTCACCAGGTTCTGTTACCCAGAATCCCTTGCAAACCTAAACAATTGTCAAAAAAACACATTTTCCTCACATTTTTGTGGTGGAAAGTTCTGGAATCTGCATGGATCCACAAATTTCCAACCACCCCGCGTTCCCCAAAGTCTTCCGAGTAAAATGGTACCTCACTTGTGTGGGTAGGTGTAAAGAAGACGTGAAGCAGGTCTGTTGAAGAGTCTCCTTTATTTCCGTACGGTCCCTCAGCTTCCCCGGCAGCAACTGCCAAGCTGCGCATTCTGTGTTCCATGCAAGGAACTAACAGAACAGAATGCGCACGAGAAACCCCACGAGAGATCCCAACACACCCCCCTCCCTTCACATAAAACAAAGAACGGAAACTTATTAGACAATAAAACAAAAAGAGAAGAGGCAAAACTAAAACCTAACATAATCCTGAAATTTGGTGGGGGGAGCTCTAGTTCTAGGAAGGCATTGTCGAGGAACAGTGTCCTTGACAGGTACAGGAATCTTCGGGCTCACCACCACAGGAGGCAAAGACGTACAAGGAGTGTCCACCCCAAATTTACCTTTCACGAACTCAGTTTTTGACTCCGGCACCACTGAGACAGCACACTTGTTCCAGATTTTCCCATTCTCCAGTATAACAACTCGGTCTCTCACCTCTCTCACTCTAACAGGAGCAGAAAACCGAGAGAATCCCTTACGAACAAGAACTGGCTTCTTAATCCTAACCCAATCCCCTTTACGCACGGGAGATACTCTGACACAAACAGATGCATACTTGGCCTGGGCAGCAGCCCTGACGTCAGCTTCTTTGCCTAACCTCTGCAGATCCACATCCTTCCTAGACATCCAGTCTTTATTCAGCTTGGAACCAGCCACCCTACCTCTTAACAAAGTGAAAGGAGACATACCAGAACTAGAGTGAGGAGTAATTCTCATTGCCCACAACATGTCAGAAATCACCACTCTCCAGTGCAAGCCATTGATTGAAGCCAACTGCAATTGATCCTTGATCACACGGTTCAGCCGTTCAACTAAACCGTTGCTGCGGGGGTGGTAGAGGGAGGTGAGAGTATGTTTAATGCCATGCATCTTCAGAAATTCCTCCATCTCCACAGATACCAATTGGGTGCCGTTATCAGTCACTAACTCCTCCGGGAACCCTTCCCGAAGAAAAACATCCTTGAAGAAACTTATAACAGTAGCAGAATTGATCCCCTCCACAAACCTGATCTCAGGCCATTTGGACATATAGTCAATCAACACCAGAGCGTATTTGGGAGAACTGCCCAACCCACCAAACGGACCAGCCACATCGAAAGCCAACTTGCACCACGGTGAGTTCTTTACAGCAACAGGACAGATGGAAGAGGGATAGGTCACTTGAGTCTCGTCACTCAAAACACACGCACCACAATCACGAACACAGTGCTCAATGGACCTATCAACACCCGGCCACCAGAAATCCTCCCTATCTCCCCGCTTCATGGCACGGATGCCCATATGACCTTCATGGGCCAGATCCAAAACCTTCTTGCGCATGGTCATGGGGACAACCAGTAATCCACCTCTACGCAGAATCCCGTCTACCAGAGACAACTCATCACTTACCCTCATAAAAGGAATTAATTCAGGAGCCAAAATCGTTCTGTTAGGCCAGCCGTGAACCACAAAGTCCATCACCTTCTTGATATCAACATCCTCAGACAAAGCCAGTTTCCAATCAACTTCAGACAAGGCGGCTCCTGTGTCAGCTACCGTACCAACAGCACACACCATATCCAAATGTTCACCCTCAGTGTCGGAGACAACTTCAGTGAGAGGTAACCTGGACAGACAGTCGGCTACACGATTCTTCACACCTGCCATATACTCCAGACGGTAATTAAATTCATTTAGTCTGTACTGCCATTTGGCAATACGTGGAGTGGCCCTGCCACCACCCTTGGTGGTAAAAAGATCCACCAATGGTTTGTGGTCAGTCCTAAGAACAAATTCGTACCCCCACTAGAAGTTGCGAAAATGCTGTACACCCCACCATAAAGCCAAGGCCTCCTTTTCAATCGTTGAGTAAGTGCTCTCCGCTCCCCAAAGTGCTCTAGAGGCAAAAGCAATGGTCTCCTCCCTATTGTCAGATCTTTTGTGCATAAGAACTGCCCCTAAACCCGCATTACTAGCATCAGTGGTAACAATGCAGCGATCATTAATGTTAAATAACTTGAGTGGGCGTGCTTGCACAATTGCCTCTTTCAATAACTTGAAATCACAGGCACATTGATTCGACCATATATACCTAGCATTCTTTTTTAGGAGCTCACGCAAACACACAGTCCTGTCAGAGAAATTGGCTACAAATTTGGTGTAGTACTCAACCAGCCCAAGGAAAGAACGAAGCTGGTCCTTGTTCTGCGGCTCAGGTGCGTTTTGAATGGCATCAAGGAGCTTTAGCTTGGGTTCCACCCCGTTAGCAGAAATGTGGTGCCCCAGATAATCTACACCATCTTGAAGAAATCTGCATTTGTCTTTCCTTAATGTTAACCCACTAGATTTGACAATCTCCAATACCTGCTTTACCCTGGCATTGTGCTCTAGCACAGTTTTCCCGTGGATTAGGATGTCGTCTTGGAAAAAAACGACTCCCGCAGTGTTCTTAAACAGGTTCCCCATGAGACGCTGGAAGACTGCAGAAGCCGACGCCAACCCAAATGGCATGCGTATATAGCGGAACGCCCCTTCAGGTGTCACAAAGGACGTGAGGTGTCTCGAGTCCATGCACAACTCGACTTGATGGTAAGCAGAGGAAATGTCAAGTGAGGAGAAATACCTAGCACCCTCCAAAGTTGACAACATCTCATTAATGTTGGGCAGGGGTTGGCGGTCCACCCATATGCAAGCATTAAGGTCGCGCAAGTCCACACACATTCTGAGAGATTTGTCTGCCTTGCGCGCCAAAATGATGGGGGACAACCATTCGGACCCCTCAATGGGCTCAATTACTCCCATTGTGCACAACCGCTCATGTTCCTGTCTAAGCTCACCACGCATGTTAAGTGGTACTTTGCGCACTTTATGTGCAACAGCCCTTGCGCCCTCCTTGAGAACGATACGGTGCTGAAAACCCTTGAGCTTACCCAACTCCCCACTAAAAATACTAGGGTAATCATGAACCCAATCCCCATTAGATGACAACCCAGCAGTAATTGTGTGCACAGGTGTGACACGAGGGAGGTTTGAATAAAATTGTTTAGCTTCATGTTTCGACAGGACCATATCAGGATGATTGGGGTCAAGAATGATTCCCAGCTCACCTTGTTCCTCCCATCCCAACAAATTTGCACCTTCTTTTACAATGAATATAGTCCCTTGTGCTGAATCCTCTTTGAACTCTAAATTGCCTATAAATTTACCAAGGACCTCAACTCTTTTACCACCATAAGCAAAAATCTTTATGTTGGACTGACCAACAGGAATATCACTCAAACTTTCAAAGTCTTTGGCATTAATGAGGGTAAAGGGAGAACCAGAATCGGCAAGAAACTTCATGTTCTTCCCGTTCAAACTTATGGTACACGCAGGTGATTTCCTTCTATGGGGTTCAACAATGGAGGCAATTTCTACTACACCATCTGATAGAATAGAGGAAGAAGACAACATTAGTAATTCGTAGCTTTCATTGTCATCCCCATAGTCAACACAGTCCTCTTCAATAGCTTTGACAGTTCGCGATGGTTCCTTATGAGGCACCGTAGCCTTACACATACGTGCCAAATGTCCTTTCTTCCCACACTTAAAACAAGTTTGATTTATGGCAAAACAAAACCTAAAATTGCCCAAATGAGATCTGCTTCCACAACGGTAACAAGAAAGATCTTGTCTATCAGATTTGGCTTTTGGCAAACTAGGTGCAGGTGAAGAAATGCTTGGCACATTCATGTTGGATCCCTTGGTGGTTTTAGTAGTAGTTTTTGTACTAACTAATTTTATTTCATTGGAAGATGCAGATGGCGCAGACACACATATCTCTTTCATGCACAATTGAGAATGCTCAATACTTCTCGCTAAGATGAGAGCAGTCTCCAAGTCAGGATCCTCAGAAGATAACAGTTTCTCCTTAATCTTTTTGTTGCATGTGCGTTCAATTAGCTGATCACGGATTATTTCATCCCTGAACTCCCTATAATTTGCAAGTGACAGCTAAAATTCCGAGAGCAGCAACGAAATCATCTATGGATTCCCCAGGAATTTGAGCTCGTTGCAAAAACTTGTGACGCTCTAATATTATATTGCGCTTAGGATTAAATCTTTTGTCTAAAGTTTTAACAAGCGAAGCGTAGTCATCAACAATTAAGGAATCGCCTTCATCACCTCCGCTAATGCATGTTCTCACGAGTTCAAGGGGTAAGGTCTTTAAAATGTTCCTCCCTTCAGCACCCAAATTATAAACGAGTAAAGCTTTCTTCTTTTCGAAGTGAAGGTATCACCATCAATCGCCTCAATGTAGGCTTCAAATGTCTCCTTCCACTGTTGCCAAATAACAGGAGGAGTACCAGGTGACTGCAAAAAAGGAGGTGGTGCAATTACATGATCCATTTGGTGGCCGTGCGTGGGTGAGTTGCTGCCCCAAAAGTCACAACCAAGAAATGATCAACCAATGCAGTAAGGGTGATAAACTTTGCTGACACGCGTGGTGTGCGTGTCACCGTGGCAACAATTTTCAGAATGCGTGTGTTACTGTGCGTGTTACAGTGAAATCACCCCAAATTTGGACAGTATTGTGTGCGGGGTGGTCATGCAAACGCAGTTTAAAGGAAGCTACGCAGCACACCAGTCCTGGCAGGATGCGCCGAATGTAGTTGTCACAACACTGTACTCACTGTGATCACCATGCACAGTCATGTGACACACCAGGTGTGTGTGTCACCGAAGAATCTTTACTAAAGATTATATTGCGCCCCATTGACGATGCTGCATAGTGGGTAAATTTAAATATAAAGATTTTTTGCATAAATGAACTGAACTTCTTCTTTAAACTCCTTGCCTAGGTTTACACTGGGTCTGCCAGCATGTTCTCAGAAGCAATACATTCTTTAGCTGATACATGCAACCAGACTTTGCTAGCATTAGGAATCAGTCAATCCATAAGGACTCCAGACCCTGGCCACCCATGTGGTTTCACCAACTTTCAATTCAGGTACCGACGTTGCCAACTTCAAAATGGCGCTTACGTTGCTTTGCGCAAGTTCGGAACGAAGAGTAAACGCGCACCAGTCTTTTCTTTCTGATGCGCGCATGCGTGAGATAGAGTGAAGAGTCAAATGGCAGCGCGAGGAGCGTTGAGCTTAGAGGCAGAGCGCAAAAATGGCCAAAATCTCACCGCAACCTTCGGTGAAGACGGGGCCTTCAGGATAACACTCCTCAAGTCCACCCGAAGCGATCACGGGGCAAAGGAAGGTTAACTTCTTCATGCCTCCCAGGCGAGATACTCAGCGTCGTCTCGGAGCAGCAGGACGTCCCGCCGCACACAGTGAGGAAGAGAGAGGGCCGGACCACTCGTCGCCACTGTAAAGAAGACGTGAAGCAGGTCTGTTGAAGAGTCTCCTTTATTTCCGTACGGTCCCTCAGCTTCCCCGGCAGCAACTGCCAAGCTGCGCATTCTGTGTTCCATGCAAGGAACTAACAGAACAGAATGCGCATGAGAAACCCCACGAGAGATCCCAACAGTAGGCCTAGTGCCCGCGACAGGAAACGGCGCAAAACGCAACGTGGACACACCCCAATTTCACAGTGAAAAATGACCCTTTTTTGGCAAAGTGCCTAGCTATAGTTTTTTAACCCTAGCTCTGCCGGCACCTAGGGAAACCTAGCAAACCAATACGTTTTTGAAAACTAGACACCCAGGGGAATCCAGGATGGGGTGACTTGACTGGCTCCCACCAGGTTCTGTTACCCAGAATCCCTTGCAAACCTAAAAAATTGTCAAAAAAACCACATTTTCCTCACATTTCTGTGGTGGAAAGGTCTGGAATCTGCACGGATCCACAAATTTCCACCCACCCCACGTTGCCCAAAGTCTTCCGAGAGAAATGGTACCTCACTTGTGTGGGTAGGCCTAGTGCCCGCGACAGGAAACGGTGCAAAACGCAACGTGGACACACCACAATTTCACAGTGAAAAACGACCCTTTTTTGGCAAAGTGCCTAGCTGTAGTTTTTGAACCCTAGCTCTGCCGGCACCTAGGGAAACCTAGCAAACCTATACATTTTTGAAAACTAGACACCCAGGGGAATCCAGGATGGGGTGACTTGGCTGGCTCTCACCAGGTTCTGTTACCCAGAATCCCTTGCAAACCTAAAAAATTGTCAAACAACCACATTTTCCCTACATTTCTGTGGTGGAAAGTTCTGGAATCTGCGTGGATCCACAAATTTCAACCCACCCCGCGTTCCCCAAAGTCTTCCGAGAAAAATGGTACCTCAATTGTGTGGGTAGGCCTAGAGGCCGAGACAGGAAATGGCGCAAAACGCAACGTGGACACACCCCAATTTCACAGTGAAAAATGACCCTTTTTTGGCAAGGTGCCTAACTGTAGTTTTTGAATCCTAGCTCTGCCTGCATCTAGGGAAACCTAGCAAACCTATACATTTTTGAAAACTAGACACCCAGGGGAATCCAGGATGGGGTGATTTTACTGCCTCTCACCAGGTTCTGTTACCCAGAATACCTTGCAAACCTAAAAAATTGTTTTAAAAAAACACATTTTCCTCACATTTCTGTGGTGGAAAGTCCTGGAATCTGCGTGGATTCACAAATTTCTACCCACCCCGCGTTCCCCAAAGTCTTCCGAGAAAAATGGTACCTCACTTGTGTGGGTAGGCCTAGTGCCCGCGACAGGAAACGGTGCAAAATGCAACGTGGACACACCACAATTTCACAGTGAAAAACGACCCTTTTTTGGCAAAGTGCCTAGCTGTAGTTTTTGAACCCTAGCTCTGCCGGCACCTAGGGAAACCTAGCAAACCTATACATTTTTGAAAACTAGACACCCAGGGGAATCCAGGATGGGGTGGCTTGACTGCCTCTCACCAGGTTCTGTTACCCAGAATCCCTTGCAAACCTAAAAAATTGTCAAAAAACCCACATTTTCCCTACATTTCTGTGGTGGAAAGTGGATCCACAAATTTCAACCCACCCCGCGTTCCCCAAAGTCTTCCGAGAAAAATGGTACCTCACTTGTGTGGGTAGGCCTAGAGCCCGCGACAGGAAATGGCGCAAAACGCAACGTGGACACAACCCAATTTCACAGTGAAAAATGACCCTTTTTTGGCAAAGTGCCTAGCTGTAGTTTTTTAACCCTAGCTCTGCCGGCACCTAGGGAAACCTAGCAAACCAATACGTTTTTGAAAACTAGACACCCAGGGGAATCCAGGATGGGGTGACTTGACTGGCTCCCACCAGGTTCTGTTACCCAGAATCCCTTGCAAACCTAAAAAATTGTCAAAAAAACCACATTTTCCTCACATTTCTGTGGTGGAAAGGTCTAGAATCTGCGCGGATCCACAAATTTCCAGCCACCCCACGTTCCCACAAGTCTTCCGAGAAAAATGGTACCTCACTTGTGTGGGTAGGCCTAGTGCCCGCGACAGGAAACGGTGCAAAACGCAACGTGGACACACCACAATTTCACAGTGAAAAACGACCCTTTTTTGGCAAAGTGCCTAGCTGTAGTTTTTGAACCCTAGCTCTGCCGGCACCTAGGGAAACCTAGCAAACCTATACATTTTTGAAAACTAGATACCCAGGGGAATCCAGGATGGGGTGACTTGGCTGGCTCTCACCAGGTTCTGTTACCCAGAATCCCTTGCAAACCTAAAAAAGTGTCAAAAAAAACACATTTTCCCTACATTTCTGTGGTAGAAAGTTCTGGAATCTACGTGGCTCCACAAATTTCAACCCACCCCGCGTTCCCCAAAGTCTTCTGAGAAAAATGGTACCTCACTTGTCTGGGTAGGCCTAGAGCCCGCGACAGGAAATGGCGCAAAACGCAACGTGGACACACCCCAATTTCACAGTGAAAAATGACCCTTTTTTGGCAAAGTGCCTAGCTGTAGTTTTTGAATCCTAGCTCTGCCTGCATCTAGGGAAACCTAGCAAACCTATACATTTTTGAAAACTAGACACCCAGGGGAATCCAGGATGGGGTGACTTTACTGCCTCTCACCAGGTTCTGTTACCCAGAATCCCTTGCAAACCTAAAAAATTGTAAAATAAAACACATTTTCCTCACATTTCTGTGGTGGAAAGTCCTGGAATCTGCGTGGATCCACAAATTTCTACCCACCCCGCGTTCCCCAAAGTCTTCCGAGAAAAATGGTACCTCACTTGTGTGGGTAGGCCTAGTGCCCGCGACAGGAAACGGTGCAAAACGCAACGTGGACACACCACAATTTCACAGTGAAAAACGACCCTTTTTTGGCAAAGTGCCTAGCTGTAGTTTTTGAACCCTAGCTCTGCCGGCACTTAGGGAAACCGAGCAAACCTATACATTTTTGAAAACTAGACACCCATGGGAATCCAGGATGGGGTGACTTGACTGCCTCTCACCAGGTTCTGTTACCCAGAATCCCTTGCAAACCTAAGAAATTGTTTAAAAAAAAACAAATTTTCCTCACATTTCTGTGGTGGAAAGTCCTGGAATCTGCGTGGATCCACACATTTCTACCCACCCCGCGTTCCCCAAAGTCTTCCGAGAAAAATGGTACCTCACTTGTGTGGGTAGGCCTAGAGACCGCGACAGGAAATGGCGCAAAACGCAACGTGGACACACCCCAATTTCACAGTGAAAAATGACCCTTTTTTGGCAAAGTGCCTAGCTGTAGTTTTTTAATCATAGCTCTACCTGCATCTAGGGAAACCTAGCAAAATTATAAATTTTTCAAAACTAGACACCCAGGGGAATCCAGGATGGGGTGACTTGGCTGGCTCTCACCAGGTTCTGTTACCCAGAATCCCTTGCAAACCTAAAAATTGTCAAAAAACCACATTTTCCTCACATTTCTGTGGTGGAAAGTTCTGGAATCTGCGTGGATCCACAAATTTCCACCCACCCCGCGTTCCCCAAAGTCTTCCGATAAAAATGGTACCTCACTTGTGTGGGAGGCCCAAGGACCCGCGACAGGAAACGGCCCAAAACGCAACATGGACACACCACATTTTCGCAGTGAAAACGGACCCTTTTTCAACAAAGTGCCTAGCTGTAGATTTTGAACCGTGGGTACTTGGGCCTCCCACACGAGTGAGGCACCATTTTTATTGGGAGACCTTGGGGAACACTGGGTGGTAGGAAATGCGTGTCTGCCCGGCGATGCCACAACTTTCCCACACAAAAATGTGTGGAAAAAGTGATTATTTCAGCTAAATTCGAGGTTTGCAGGGGATTCTGGGTAAGAAAACGTTGGGGGATCCACGCAAGCCATACCTCCCTGGAACCCCCCGGGTGTCTAGTTTTCAGAAATGTGTGGGTTTTGTAGGTTTCCCTAGCTGGCCGTCGAGCACGGGGCCATAAACCGAGGTGACCCCCCTCACAAAACCAGGTTGTTTTGTGATAGGCAATTTTAATGTCGCCTCAATACGTTTTGGGCCCTAGCCTGTCGCGGGTACTTGGGCCTTCCACACGAGTGAGGCACCATTTTTATCGGGAGACCTTGGGGAACACTGGGTGGTAGGAAATGCGTGTCTGCCCGGCGATGCCACAACTTTCCCACACAAAAATGTGTGGAAAAAGGGATTTTTTCAGCTAAATTCGAGGTTTGCAGGGGATTCTGGGTAAGAAAACGTTGGGGGATCCACGCAAGCTATACCTCCCTGGAACCCCCCGGGTGTCTAGCTTTCAGAAATGTGTGGGTTTGGTAGGTTTCCCTAGCTGGCCGCCGAGCACGGGGCCATAAACCGAGGTGACCCCCTCACAAAACCAGGTTGTTTTGCGATAGGTAATTTTAATGTCGCCTCAATACGTTTTGGGCCCTTGCCTGTCGCGGGTACTTGGGCCTCCCACACGAGTGAGGCATCATTTTTATCGGGAGACCTTGGGGAACACTGGGTGGTAGGAAATGCGTGTCTGCCCGGCGATGCCACAACTTTCCCACACAAAAATGTGTGGAAAAAGTGATTTGTTTCAGCTAAATTCGAGGTTTGCAGGGCATTCTGGGTAAGAAAACGTTGGGGGATCCACGAAAGCCATACCTCCCTGGAACCCCCCCAAGTGTCTAGTTTTCAGAAATGTGTGGGTTTGGTAGGTTTCCCTAGCTGGCCGCCGAGCACGGGGCCAAAAACCGAGGTGACCGCCTCACAAAACCAGGTTGTTTTGTGATAGGCAATTTTAATGTCGCCTCAATACGTTTTGGTCCCTAGCCTGTCGCGGGTACTTGGGCCTCCCACACGAGTGAGGCACCATTTTTATCGGGAGACCTTGGGGAACACTGGGTGGTAGGAAATGCGTGTCTGCCCGACGATGCCACAACTTTCCCACACAAAAATGTGTGGAAAAAGTGATTTTTTCCAGCTAAATTCGAGGTTTGCAGGGGATTCTGGGTAAGAAAACGTTGGGGGACCCACGCAAGCCATACCTCCCTGGAACCCCCCGGGTGTCTAGTTTTCAGAAATGTGTGGGTTTGGTAGGTGTCCCTAGCTGGCCACCGAGCACGGGGCCATAAACCGAGGTGACCCCCCTCACAAAACCAGGTTGTTTTGTGATAGGCAATTTTAATGTCGCCTCAATACGTTTTGGGCCCTAGCCTGTCGCGGGTACTTGGGCCTCCCACACGAGTGAGGCACCATTTTTATTGGGAGACCTTGGGGAACACTGGGTGGTAGGAAATGTGTGTCTGCCCGGTGATGCCACAACTTTCCCACACAAAAATGTGTGGAAAAAGTGATTTTTTTCAGCTAAATTCGAGGTTTGCAGGGGATTCTGGGTAAGAAAACGTTGGGGGATCCACGCAAGCCATACCTCCCTGGAACCCCCCGAGTGTCTAGTTTTCAGAAATGTGTGGGTTTGGTAGGTTTCCCTAGCTGGCCACCGAGCACGGGGCCAAAAACGAGGTGACCCCCCTCATAAAACCAGGTTGTTTTGTGATAGGCAATTTTAATGTCGCCTCAATACGTTTTGGGCCCTAGCCTGTCGCGGGTACTTGGGCCTCCCACACGAGTGAGGCACCATTTTTATCGGGAGACCTTGGGGAACACTGGGTGGTAGGAAATGCGTGTCTGCCCGGCGATGCCACAACTTTCCCACACAAAAATGTGTGGAAAAAGTGATTTTTTTCAACTAAATATGAGGCTAGCAGGGCGTGTTGGGTAAAAAAAAGCAGTGAGAGCCACGCAAGTCATTCACCCTTGTACTTCCCCCTTTGTCTACTACTCAAAAATGTAAAGGTTTGCCTAGGTGACGACTGAGCTAGGGCAGAAAGTCCCCTGCTACCCATTTTGACAAAAAAAATATCTTACAAAAGGCCATTAAACCGACACAAATATAAATCTAACACTAATTTGATAAAGCTAATCCACCACTTACACAGGTTGGTTTTAGCACCTCCAGAAACGCTGGCTTCAAAGCACAAATACTTATCAAAGTATATAAATATTGAAGCCAGCCTTCTGAAGGGGAGCCATAAAGCCACATCACGGCACCAACCACTTCATGGTCCATTCACACGCCATTCACACAAGACTTCCATACCGCCAGCCACGGGCCCAAACAACCATATCACTTGCACTCACACAAACATACTGCCGCCATGCAAGGGCCCATCACATTCATATGCCACAAGACATAATGACTTTGACTATATTTTACCACCTGTCAAGTCTCCACCTCCTTCTTCCAGAACGTTACCGAACGCATGCCCAGTGAACCTATACTAATGGCTTCCATGACAGCCACATGAGGCTCAGGAAGACATGTCTTTCATGCACCTTTAGTGCACTCACTATGCTAAATCCAACTCCTTCCAGTTTGTGGATGCAAGTTGGGGGGTGCTCGAGTATGCCGCAAAGCCCATTCCTCGAGCTGAGCAAGCATATCTACCTTTGAAACTAAGGCAAACATGCTGGAAATTTTCAAAAGATAACATCATTAACTATGAACGGATGAATGTGAAACAAGGGTAGTCCGTGACAACGTAGCATATGTCCAATGCACCGTTATGTGCAGTGACTGTATTGCACTTATCATACAGCAAACTGACCATCTACTAAGTTCTAACGGAGGATGAACATGGCAAGCAGCATTGACCCATAAGTACTACAGTAAATTCAGTGTGAGTGTGGCAGCAATGGATTTGAATCCATGGGTGAAGAAGAAGTCAGGACGTGTATCTATACTACCTTTACTATCTGCCTTCTACCTTTGCAATATTCCTCGGAAAGCGTACCTACTGTAAGCTGTTCTAACCCGTTCGTGTGTCTGTCCTCAGAGACCTGACTAACCCTGTCCAATTGTTAAGAGACCCTATACTAATGCCTTCCATCTCTAGCTACTTGAAGCTTGAGTGAACAATTCTGTCACGAGCTATCAATGCTCTATCCAACTCCTTCCAGTTTGTGGATGCAAGTTGGGGGGTGCCCGAGTATGCCGCAAAAACATTTCTCGAGCTGAGCAAGCATATCTACCTTTGAAACTAAGGCAAACATGCTGGAAATTTTAAAAAACTTCATAAAGAGAACATCATAAACTACGAAGAACGGTTGAATGTGAAACACGGGTACTCCATGACAACGTGGCATATGTTCTGTCCACCAGTATGTGCAGCGTGGGGACTATAATGCACTTGTCAATTGGCAAACAGAACAACTACCACGTTCTGAAAGCAGATAAAGGTATTGAGAAGTCCATGATTTCATGAAGTAGAGGAAGAAATATCCTGCAGCTGCTTGCGTAGTGAAGGAGTGGCCCACAGACAGTAGGTATCCATTCACACCAATTGAAAGGTTAACCTATTGGCAGCACCACCTCAGTCAATTTCCCAGTATTTTGCTTTAGTGTGATACAACATAAAGCAAGTAGGAAAACAGAAGGCAGGCTTACTTGGGCACTGGGGACAGTAAACACGAGTCTCCTGCCTCTTTCCCTGCATCGAGCACACTTTACAACAACGACATGGTCGCTCCTTTTTGGGTGTTGCAGGAATTTTATCTGCAAAGTGTCGCTCCTGCAGCCTTGCCACGTCCTCCAGAACACATGAAGTGGAGGCTTCTGCTTCTGTAGCAGTAAGACTTTCAATCACAGACAACTGAAAGTCAAGGAAAGACATGAGTCTTCCTGTGGTGGTCTCACGATAAACAACATACGCATTGTATGTTGCCATCTGGATCAGGTGCGTAAACAGTTTCTTATACCAAGTGCGAGTTTTACGACTCGCATTGTATGGCTGAAGAACCTGGTCGTTCTTGTCCACTCCACCCATGTACTTGTTGTAATCAAGTATACAGGTGGGTTTGTGGACTTCGGCCATCTGACCCCAAACCGTGACAGGGGAAGTGCTCTCAGCATGAATTGTAGTGAGCATGTACACGTCACGCCTATCTGAGAACTTAACTGCGAGCAGTTGGTTGCAACGCAACGCAGTGCTCTGGGATTTCTGGAGCTTCTTGCAAACAAGCTCCTGCGGGAATCCTTTGCGGCAACAACGAATTGTACCGCAAGCCACGGTGCCAGCTTTGTAGAGCTCACTGAACAGCTCTACTCCTGTATAGAAATTGTCCACATAAAGGTTATAACCTTTGTGAAGAAGTGGCTGGACAAGCTCCCATACGATCTTTCCTGTGACCCCTAGCATGGGAGGGCAACCTACAGGGTTAAGAGTTGTGTCCTTCCCTGTATACACTCTCAAGTTGTACACATAGCCAGTCGAGCTCTCACACAGCATGTACAGCTTGATGCCATAGCGAGCGCGTTTGCTCGGAATGTACTGCCTAAACAGCATCCGTCCTTTATACAAGATCAAGGACTCATCAATGGCTATATTCTTTCCAGGAGTATAAACCTCTGGAAACCTGGCAGACAAATGTTCCACGACAGGCCGAATTTTGAACAACCTGTCATAGTCTGGATGGTCCCGGGGCAATGCAGCAGAATTGTCATTGAAAGGCAGCATGCGCTGCAATAGCAAAAAACGATCTCTGCTCATGTATGGTGCGAAGATGGGGGTTAACCAAACCGTGCGAGTAGACCAGTAGGATAGCAAGGTTGGTTTATGCTCTACCCCCATTTTAAGCGTGAGGCCCAAAAATATCTTCAACTCCCCTAGAGAAGTGGGAGTCCACTTGCGCGCCCTAGAATGAGGCCCAAGAGTGCCTCCTTGCTCCCTCAGAAATTGTTCGGCACGCAAATTTGTTTGCTGCACAATTTCGTCTAGGAATTCAACACCAAAAAAGAGATGGAAGTAGTCAATTGGCAAAAAATTTGCCGTATCTACTTTACATCCAGCGTCACCAGTGAAAGGCGGAATTTGGGGCTGAACTAAATTGGGAGGCTGCCAAGACAGCACTCCGTCTGTGCTTGCGGCCGCACGTGCCTGCACTCTGGGTTGCTCTAACCTGTTACGGGTGTCCTGCTGCACAGACTGTGATGGCAAAGGGACAGCACGACTGACATCGTCTCCTTCAGAATCGCTGGACGATGAGTCGTCGGATGGAACTGCGCCGACTGAAAAATCACTCCCAAATTCGGCTCCATTGTCCTCTCCCTCAGATGCTGTCTCAGTATCTGCTGTCTCAGTCTCTGATCCTGCCTCAGAGCTGGACTCCAGAACCAGACTTAGGGCCTGGGCAGAATTCATCCAACGATATGCCATCTTTGCTAGTGCCTAAACTATCCTTTTAAAACACTATCCTATGTAGAAGGCAAATAGGTTGTTGGTTTTAAAGTGTAGGTGGGTGTGTGCATGAGTGAAGTGTTTAAGTCAATAATGACGAAGTCACCTTACCTTTGCGAAATCTGTACGCTCACCAAAAAGACTAAGAAAGAGAGAAAAAAGACACAGTATTACTTTACCTTGCCACATACCCATCATTGCAGCCTTTTAGCGCTGGTGGGAGCCAGTGCGACCATCATTTTGGCGCCAAGATGCCTACGGGTGAACGTGTGCTTTACAATTGCACACTATGACCTCCTTTGATGCGCCCACTACCATCCTTGCAAACGTGCCCCTCATCTCTCCATTGCCCCTCTCTCACATACATTTCATCTGTTACAAAGTGTTTCTACTGCGTGGCTTTACTAATCCACTTAACTGTCTACATAATACCGATCTGTTCGTTTCAGCATGCCCTTTATGGCGTCAAAACTGCCACTACACAAAAGTCAGATCTCTATCTAGCAGAAATTTTTTTGTACTCTGCAGCAGTACCACACTTTACTGCCTTTCAGGTAACTTCAAAGAGACTCATTATAGTTCTTTCACAGTCTCATAATTTCAGCACTGAGAAATATCTCTGTAAATAAATATTTATATATATATATAACAATTAATTCCCAATGTCAGCGCGCTCAATACCTGGTGCAGGCAGCAACGGGTAGAATCCTTACCCGATATTTAAATTCAGAAACACAAAGGATGCCGCACTCCAGAGACAGGTTTCAGAGTTGGTTTATTTTCACTACCACTACCACCAGTCGTGGTGAAAATAAAGCAACTCTGAAACCAATTTCTGGAGTGCGGCATCCTTTGTGTTTCTGAATATATATATATATATATCCATATGAATCATGACGAGAAAAGGCGCCCTTCCAGGTGGCCAGGGCTTCGTAGCGACATTGCCGCTTTACTATTCCAAATGAAAATCATGCCGTATTATAGCACAAAGGAAGCCCTCCAGTCGAGAAAGCAGGTAACAGCAGTCAAAGAGTACATGTATCTATCTATATATCTATCTATATATATATATATCATTCACTCCAGGGCCGGCATTAGCGCTGGTGGCGCCCTGTGCGACAATGTCTGCTGGTGCCCCACCAATGACCACCTCTGCCATGGATTCCCTCACTAGCACCATTTAACAGTGCCCCTCAAGTCTCAAAAACCACTGTCTCTCAGATTCATTTAGTTTTATAGCAACACTCACACCAGTGTACGGTGTCAGAGCACTTTACACCACACACACACATTGCACAGAGACAATCGTACATCAGTTTATAGGAAATGCTACATCAGACAGGACAAGGTGTAGTGTAGCAGTAACATGCCATCTATACTGGCAGGCAATTCGACTCTGTATATTACAATATGTAACACCATATTGTAATATACGTAGTCGAATAGTTCAGTTCACATTCCGCTGCAGCTCCGTTTTCTATTTCTAGTGGGTTTGCGTCGATGTCACGTCCTCTTTCTCAAATTAGGTTGCCGACTGAGGCAGCTAGCGGCGCACGCTGTGGCATTACTGTTAATGATGTCACAGGAGGGGCCCAATGGCTACTACTGACAAGGCACGAGCATGCGCACTCTGCGCAGGTTTGATATTATGACTGGGCTGGCGGCAATCATGGCTGCACAGATCACGGTGCACGTGAGTCAAGCAGGAGAACACCGGCCGTCGGGATTATTAGTCGACTCATGCCCGGGCGTTCTGTTGCTGCGGGGCAGGGGCTGGTGCAGTACCTGCAGACTTACAACTGCCTGCATCTGCCAACTCTGCAGGTGGCATGGTTTGGCAGCACACATTGGGACTTCACGGACACAAGGCACCGCTCGTATTAAAGTTATTTATTTAGATGCATCTTCATGTGCAAAGCTGTTGTGCTATAATTATTTTTTTAATAGCTGGTTGAATTTAAAATTGAAAGTGCTATATGGACCGTGTGCCGAGGCGCTGCGTATTGTTTTCTCGGATACTGGGTTGAACGATGACTACAGTGCTGCGGAGGTCATGTCAGCAGCTCCGGTGAACATGTACACAACTCAGGCACGGCCTCTGCCTTGAGCACTCCCATCCGGCGCACTGACACCTCTGTCGGTAATGGCCCATGTGATCCTTTGCTCTCACAGCCTGTTAGACAAATTACCACAAATACCAGGTTAACACCTGTCAGTCTCGGCAGGCCCCGGAGCTGCCTCGGTCGCGAGAATCCATCTGCAGCCCTTGCCACAAAGGGACTCTCAGTACATGAGCCAAAGCAAACAGGCCCGGGCATCCTTCATGCTGCCAGGCCACTTCACAAACAGAGCAATTAGCCTTCCAGTGAAGGCCCTGTGTCTGATGGGGGACACAGGGAGCCGAGCCTGCAGAGGCAGGCAGCCTCCTTCGGCAGATGGTGCCACACGAACACTCCTGTCCAGGGAGTTGGGAAAGACGAGGAGCAGATATACTAGGGGTAAGTGAGAGCAGCCCATTGACACACATCATGTTGCCATCCAGAGCACACATGCGCAGGTTTTTAGATATTGAAGGCAAGCCATTCCCACATTGGTGCTCATTCATGGTAACGTTAGCCTCTCTGAGTTACTGATACTACTCTAAAGCTTTCTGGAACTTACTCAGTGCTCAAATGGGTAATTTCAGATATTAATATGTTTCCCTTGTCTTCATTGCTTGATTTAGCTCGCGAGAAAGTGTCACTCATAGTCGTTTAATGTCACTCATAATTACATTGAAATTATGAAAATGTCACACATAAGCAATGTGAAACCTTGGCAGCTATGCTCTTTACATTATATGCACTTTATGTGCATGCCTATGGCTCCCCTGGGAGCCGATTGTGGCCCCCACAGAAATGCCCATATTTTTGTAAATAAATAATTGCCCCCACAGGGGGTTGGCCACTGAGCATTAGGACTGACCCCCTGCCAATATCGCCGCCATTTAAAAAAAAAAAACGTCTTTTTTTAAAAAAAATTGGGGGCGATCGCGCCCCCCAGGGAAAGCCAGGTAAATTAATTTATAAATGTGCCCCCGGGGGGTGGGGGCCGACCCATCACCATGAGGGCCGACCCCCCCCAAAGACATCCCTGGTGTCTAGTGGGGTTTCCTGGCCGTGGATCGCAGCGCTGCTGCGATCCACGGCCAGGAAACCCTTTCAGGAATGCCTCGTTTGAAAGGGGAGACTCTCCCCTTTCAAACAAGGCCTCCCTGAAAGCTGGGGAGACCGTTTCCAGCCAGATTTCCCCATCGGAGTCGAGCGCGGCCTTACCTGCTGCTGTCCTCGGCTCCGGTGGGGGAATCAGTGACGTCAGAGCGCCTCGCGGCACGCTGACGTCACAGATGGGCGGGAGGTGGGGCGGGGGAAGACGCGGAAAGCCTTCCGCGTCTCCCCCAGTAAAAAAAATTTAAAAAGGAAACTCCGGTGCGATGCACCGGACGATTAATTCGTGCCCTCCCTGGTGACGTCCAATGGACGTGCGCAGCACCCAAGGTGGTAGTGCTTGCGTCGGCCATTGGCCGACGCAAGCACCAAAAGGGTTAAAAAGAATACAACAAAGGAAGAGTTAAGGATTATGAATGCAAATTATGCATATGTATTGATTAGTGTGTGCCAACTGGGTTTATATTAAATATACAGGACCCTGTGAGGGGTTATGAGTTGTGGATGTGGGGTGAACACTCTCCCCGTATGATCACCACTCTGATTTATTTGAATTTTGATATACTGTGTTGACTGTCAGGTGAGCGCTGAGAGACATCCCGCCTTTCACCCCTCTCCTTGATTTAACTGTGCTTTAAGTGCATCTCCTGGTCTCTCTAAGCAGTCCTCGCTGAGAACTGCAGCCAAAAGACTGCACATCATGAACAACTATCATGTCAGCCTGTGGACTGCAATCTGGTGCATATGAAGAAAGAAGCAAAGGTGCACCACCGCCAATGTAGAGTCAGTCGACCTAAGAAGGGTGTAGCTGCTAGAGGCACTTCCTTCTTGACCAATCCACCTGGTGGGGGGACACGTCTTCCTTGCCATAGGACCCGTCTGCTTTCAGCCAGTCAATGGCCGCTACTGCCAAAGATGACATGACCACTACAGCAGGACCCGCCCTGCTGTATTCGTCTGGTAAATCCTGTTCCAAAGAAAGGCCACTGTACATACTGAAGACATTGGACTGTGCCCCATCTTCCCCACAAGAACCCTGCAGAACTAACAAGGAGGTAACACGAGTGTCTAGCTGCAGCCAGCACAGAGAGACTGTAATGTGCATTGAAGACTCGGTTGCTAGGATCTGAGAGTTTCCCGCCCACATCAATAATGGGAGCAAGAACTATGCGCATCTGAACCTAAGGGGCTAGAATAAAGTAATATGCACCTGTGCCTAATATATGCTACCTCTGCAGAATACTGGGGACTATAATTAATAGGGTCACCCAGGCAATAAATGGTACAGGGGAGTGGGTGTTAGGGCCCACTGGAGGTCGTAACAATGGGTACCACATTATCTTCCCTTCTCGAATCACATAGTTCTGCAATGTGATTAAAAGTTCTTTCTTTTATATAAAATCAAGCACTGGGCTGGACATTAAGTTATTGTGTCTGTTGGTTTGCTTTTGAGTTCTGAGCTCTTGCTTGCCACACTACCTACTTGAGAAACCTGTGACTGCTTGCCCTCGCTACCCTGTCAAGTGCAGAAGGGGTTGTACTTGGCAGCATGTGGAACAATACTAAAGTGGCACCAGGACACCAGTGGCAAACGACCCCGAGCCCCTATGGTTGGGGCCCAGCATCCCCTGTCTGTCCTATGGCCCCTAGGAAGAGGGTCTCACACTAGATGTAGCAAGTACAGTGCTAGGGGGACCAAGTTGCAAGTCACAGGTACCATCGGCTGTGCCTAATTAACATCCATGATGATTTTGTGTGTCTGCTCCCAGTGCCCACAAGTATACAGCCGCCTGGGCTTCCATTGCTTGTGGGCAGGAAGCCTCCCCTCGAGCTGTCCCCTTGAGGAAGGGGAACACCTTTTCTCAGTCCTTGAATTGGAGGCACAGGTCAGGATGAGATAAAAAAAAATATCATGACCAAAGTGAATGGAGCTGACTTTTTCAGATTCCTTAACTGCTAAGTCATCCCATGTCATGTGTGACACTTTCTGTCAGTCCAGGTTTGTAAGCCAACAGCTTATTGCATTTGGGAGGTATAGATTCACTTTAAACATTTTATGGATGGACTTAAAAATTAAGTCTTGTTGAAGATTTTGGCTGAAATGCGAGCACTGGAAGAAAGTGTCACACATGAAAGTGGGGACCACTTGGCAACATGACATTATCTACAATGGACCACTATCTGGGTGGGGGGGGGGGAGGGGGTAAAAGGGCCCTCCTTAGGAATTATGGCCTGCAAGGGCTCACCCCACTCCCCCACCGCTTTCTGATGGTCCAAGCAGACTGTGAGGCCCAAGGGCATCTTTATGTGGGATGGAATTTCACCTTTAAGTTTTAGCATACATTAACCTAATTCTCAATATGAGACATGCAGGAAGGATCGTTCACAGTTTCCCTCTTTTGTGATTTATATAAATGCCTCAAGTAAAGGTCCACCAGCACTCCATTTATTCATCGAGGCTGGGAGCTAGCTGGAGCCTTGATAGGAATACAATGAAGGTTAACAAAGCCACTCAGCTTGTTATCACTTCACAAGTGCTTCAGAGCCAAACTATGGGAGGCAGGTTTTTGGCTTTTCCAACCTAAGTATGTAAGCGATACACATACACTGTCAGGTGTATTAGTTTCAATATTTACACTAATAACTATTATATAGCATTTGCTTAAGTAGTTTTTATGTACATTTTTTTATAGCACTACTCATCCCAGTGTAGCGCGTTAGAGTGCTTTATATCACACAGATATTGTGCAATGGATCATACAAGTGTGAGAATATTCAGAAAATATTGCATAAGACAAGGAGGGTCACAAGTTGTAGGCAACACATGTCATCCAAACAGAGAGGCATTACAAGTTAGGAGTGCTAGTTCCGCAAAAACACAGGAATTAATGTGTGTGTGGAGTCTACAGAACACAGCAATTGTGATTGTCTACTAATAAATTGTGTTCACTACACAAAGAAACTCTTATAGCAACTTTACAATAGCGAAATATTGAGAAAACACGGATTGGCAACGCCAGTAGGTCACGCTGATGGGAACTTTGGCAATGTTTTGTAACCATGTTTTACAGCAGCACGAATGGTTTACAGTGTGACAAACTAATTTTTAAAAGTGCTACGATGCAGCCAGGCCTAATGTGCTTTTTAAAAAATAAATTGAAAGTACATTAGCGCCATCATCATAGTACTTTTCTATCATTTGTAGCCATGCTGCAGAGCAGCCACACTGCTATACAGCATGGCTAAAAATCATTGCCAAAGTTGGCAATACTTCTGCAGTTCAGTGAATGGCAGAGCCAATAGTGTCAAAAAAGAAAAGCACTGCCCTTGCCAATGCTTTTTAGATCTCTGCGCAACTCCCCTGAGATTCTGAGCAAATCAGTTAATCTCCCCGTGCGTGAAAAAGGAAAAAATATGACATTTAGCAAAAAACCCTATCACAAAAAGAAAAAACATTGGCCCATGTCCATGCCTTAGTCAAAATACATTTGGAAGCAGAAAACATATATTTTCACAATAAGCATCCATTTCAAAGGAGAAAAGGGCTTCTTTGAAGTGTGTGTGGCATAGTAAAACATGACTACAAATGGCAAGAGGTTCAACAAGAATGACAAGGAAGAAAAATAAATAAAAGTAGTGCCTCAATCAGCGGAAGGATAACATTCAAGCTGAAGCGATCAGTACTTGGTCCATGTTCCAGCCTAAAGAAGTGTAAGAGAAGCCAACACACACTGGGCAATTAGAAGACAGCATATAAGAGTGACAATGAAGCCAACAAATGTTAATCACTGTGCGGGCTGCAAGCCCCTTGTATACAATATATCTTGCAAGCGAGAGTGCATGTGCTGTTGCAGGCGAGACCTAAGATAAGGTTTTCCAGTTTGAGTGCAACTTCTTCATGAAAGTTCATAACTAACTGTGCTATATTAAAAGCATTGAAATGTATGTCCTGCATGTAACAAAAGGATTTTTGCAACAAAATTGGTAACCCACTGAGCTGTCTACATAAAATACAAATCACTGACCTGCATGTTACACGCTGTGCAGCGGGCACATAAACCCTCAACATTGCTTTTTGGGGAGTCAAACCTGTGACTGGAGGGCACATAGATACCTCCAGAAAGTGCATTAACCACCAGAGTATTCTTACTATTATTATATACCTTAGAAATTGCTGCACGCACAAAGACCTCTTCAGCAAGTGCCTTACCCTCAAAGGTTATTTAAAAGTGACCCATTAAGTAAGCCAGACAGATTTACTTTCACATTAGTACTTGTGTCCAATTTCTTTGGAGCAGTGATTTAAAAAATAAATTAACAAGGTGACTGTCACGCTCTGTTTTTACAGGACTTTGCCCCTCGTGACTCCACACCTTTTCTGCTCTACACATTGACCCCCAATTTATGGGATCTCGGAGTATTTTTTGTTTCATTTGCTGCACAGGTTTTCCCTTTCTGTGATTACTGTCTTTGCCTGTGGTTGTTACAGTTTAAAATTGTAGTTTTAACCTGCCTGTGATTGCATATTTTATCACCTGTTTTGTGTGATAAACTTGTGGTTTTCCTGCCCATGATTGCTTCCATTTAACGTGTTAAATTGTGGGATTTGCAGTCCAAACTCTGCAGTTTTTCCCTCTCACTCCTGGTGACTATTCAGTTTTCCCTCCAAATTTCTCCTTTGCTCTGTGCTAAGACCTGTATTTTTATTTTATTTTTATTTTATTTGAAGAGTTTTATATAGCGCTGGCTAGACCCGGAGGTATCAGAGCGCTTTACAAGAGGATCGTTGCGTTACAAGTTACATCAGTTACAAGAGCATAGTAAGGTACAGTAAACAAAAACAATGTTGCGAGAAATTCGTAGGAGAGAGGGGGGGGAAGGGGTCATAGCAGGGAGACGAGGAAGAACTGTGCCCAATGTCCGGCTGGGTAGGTGACGGTCGCGGGGGAAACCAGGGCCAATCTCCTCTATAGCTGTCTAGCAGCTCCACCGGGCATCAGCCATGTTGCTCAAGTCTCAGCGTTCAGGAAAAACAGTTTTGAATAGTGACATAGGCTACAGTTGCATAGTCAAGTAGCGAAAGAACATGTCCCCACTAGAGAATAGAGGTAAAAGAAAGGGGGGGGGGGAGGATAAAACAAATCTGAGAAGGAGCTGGGGGCTGCCATTTAGGCTGCTGAGGAAACGAAGGCTGAGGCGGCCGCCATTTTAAGGTCAGGCACGTCATGTCCAGGCCTCTGTAGATCCTTGTGTAGGCGTTGATGCGGTAGTTGGTCTCGGCCAAGATGAAGCCCTGTTCGTGGGTGACAGCAGACAGCTCGGACCCCCTGGACGCCATTTAGATGCTGAGACATGTGAGGTAAAAGAGGCAGGACTTCCTCTTTCTCTGGAAGACGAGGCCAAATTACGGAGGGACTGCAGGAAGGTGATCAACGACTCCCCATGTCCTCCACTGAGTAGTCCATTGCCAGGAGTAGAGAGATTCAGCTGAGTTTAGCATGGAGGACCCCCGGGTGCACCGTTAGGCTGTCCGGGTCCGCCTGATTGCGGGCGCCATTTTGGGGTCAGGCGTCAATCCCAGGGCTCGAGGGCACTACTGTTTTACGTCCAGGGTGAGGGACCCCCAACTATTCCTCTAGTTCTCCTGTTCTCAAAAGGGGTCTAGATCCCGCTCGGGGTGGGAGCGCTTGGGATGCCGAGTGAAGTGGGAGCGCGCCACGTTTCACCGGCAAGGGCGGAGCTCTCACCTATTGCTCACCGGTGGCCGTTCACTTTCGGCGTCCCGTCCGTGTTGCTGTTAGTCACCGCGATGAGTGTCCCTCAGATCAAGATGCAGGCCGAGGGTTGGGGGCGTTGTTTGCAGGGTAAGACGGAGGCCGGCGGACTCATGGTGCAGTTCCTTTGGCATCGGACGCGACCTCTCAGCTCTCCAGGCGCCATCTTAGCGTCTTTATATGCGGTGAACATCACGGCTCTTTTCTCCGCAATGCTAGAACGGAGACGGGCGATCTAGATTTTCTTGTGATCTGCCAGCATTCCGGCTGCAGAATAGTTTTCCTGGATGTGAAAACGGTTCGGCGGGATGCCGCTCGGGAAGCTGGAAAGAGGGTTCAGCACGGAGCATCAGCTCCGCGCGGCCATGATGGACTAACAGTGCACCCCAGCCACCATTTTGTGTTATCAAGCCAGTGAAACCAGCCCCCCTGCCTCCCCCCCCCCCCCCCAGCAACAGGGATATTCTACATCAGAGGGTGCTTCTGTGAGCTGTTTAAACTGTGTTTAATAGGGACTGTGCACTTCGTTTTTTGGCCAGGAGAGGGAGTAAAGTTTTATTCAAACAGTATTGTTAGATTTTAAGTTTGTGAGGCCTTTTACCTGCAGAAGTCCAAAGTGTGGATTGAGCCTGTCTGTCTCCTAGGAGATTCTGAACAGGAGAAGCAGCTCCCCCAGCCCCCAGGCCAGCAGGCCTAGGACTGGGGATTGGCTATTCAGCTACCAGGCAACTCTGAGCCCTCCCCTCACACCTGCCCAGGCCCCTTAAGGCTTTGCTGGGTGCACCCCAAATCATTCTCCTCCATCTTGTGAGTTGCAACCTACCTGTGCCCCAGATTGCAGAGAGCAGAGTCCAGGAAGTGGTAAGGTGGCAGACTAGTTCTGTCTCTTCCCCCCCAACAAGTTTTTAAAAAAACGATTTTTCCTTTCTGTGATTACTGTCTTTGCCTGTGGTTGTTACAGTTTAAAATTGTAGTTTTAACCTGCCTGTGATTGCATATTTTATCACCTGTTTTGTGTGTTAAACTTGTGGTTTTCCTGCCCATAATTGCTTCCATTTAACGTGTTGAATTGTGGGATATGCAGTCCAAACTCTGCAGTTTTTCCCTCTCACTCCTGGTGACTATTCAGTTTTCCCTCCAAATTTCTCCTTTACCCCGTGCTAAGACCTGTATGTTCAACAGTGCACCCCCAGCCACCATTTTGTGTTATCAAGCCAGTGAAACCAGCCCCCCCTGCCTCCCCCCAGCAACAGGGATATTCTACACGTGCTATAACTATGCAGATGACACGCAAATACTCCTTCAACTGGAATGCCCCAAAGACATTGGAAAATCACCAATTTTCAGCTGTCTCAGAGCCGTGGATCAGTGGATGACTTGGAGCCATCTCAAATTGAATACTTCAAAAACGGAAATACTCACGTGTGGCGATTGGAAACATTACAACCCGCTTGCCGCATGGCCTAATGAACTGGGATCACCACCTAAAGTATCGAAGGAAGTAAGAAACCTCGGAATGACCATGGACTCCAAGCTGTCGATGAATGCCCAAGTGGACAAACTAGCAAGATCAAGCTTTGTCACTATAAAAACGCTGCGACGAATTTTCCCTCATTTGGGATTTCCGCACAAGGTCCAAGCTACTATCTCCCTTGTTCTGTCCAAACTCGATTACGCCAATAGCCTCTACCACGGATCACCTTTAACGACCATGAAAAGACTACAACGGATTCAGAACTCGGCTGCCAGACTACTCTTGCATATCAAACCGCGAGACCACATCTCCCCTGCCTTGAAAGCCCTGCATTGGTTACCGGTTGCCAGAAGATCCACGTTCAAGCTGCTTTGTATCACCCACAAAGCAATACATGGAATGGGACCGCTCTTCATCAGGAATAAAATCACCAAACACATTCAACAGAGGAACCTCCGCTCTAAAGGAGCATCTCGCCTCAAAATCCCAAGATACAAGAAAAAAACCATGGGTGGCACATCCTTCTCTGTTCAAGCAGCCAAACTATGGAACTCTTTACCCCCAACATAAGATCCACCGACAACCACCTTATCTTCAGAAAACTACTCAAGAATTGGCTCTTCCCCACATAAGCACCATACGCAAACAGAAATTTACAGCATATCCCTCTGTATATAAGCATTAGTTCTCACTATAGACATGTACCTATCTTTGTGTATTGCTTTGTATAAACATGTAGAATAATTATGTTGTTGAGAGGGGAAAAAAAAATAATAATAAATAAATAAAAATCATCCTTGGTCTACATGTACTTACTTCCATTGTGCATCTATGTACCTTCCATGTACTTGGATCTGTGTCTCTGTTACTTTTCTCCTGAAAAAGCATATCCAATGCACTACCCTATTTCTCATCCTGTGCCTCTATCAATATCTTTAATCTACATATTGTATCTATATACTTTCAATGTACTTATGGATCTATATATTTATCACTTTCTTCTAATTTAGCATTTCCAAGGCACTACCCTATTTCTCAGCCTATATTTCTCTCAATATATCTTCTAGCCCAACCTTCTGACTCATCTCAAACTTCTCTCTACTACCATACTCTACTCTACTCTACTCTCTCTACTACACTAATACTTATGGGTTCCAGAGTAGCGTGCTACTTGCGCTTCAAAACCCCATCAGGGGTAGCAAGCGCTATATAAATGCAAACCTCTTTCCCTCTTCTATCCCGCCACCTACCCTTCTCTACCCAAATAACTGAATAACATATCCACTACTCAAATTACTTCATATTTTACTATACTAATTTTCAACACTAATCCTAATGGGTTCCGGAGTGGCGTGCTACTCGCCAGAAAAGCGCTTCAACACCCATCAGGGGTAACAAGTGCTATGTGAATGCAAACCTTTCTTCCCTTTTTATCCCTCCACTATCCTTCTCACTCCAAATAACTGACTAATATCCACCACTGAAATTACTTTCATATTTCACCATATTAATTCACCACTAATCCTTTATGGGCTTCCGGAGTAGCGTGCTTCAACACCCCATCAGGGGTAACAAGCGCTATATAAATACAAACCTTTTTTCCTCCTCTATCCTTCTGCTATCATTCCAAATCCAAATAACTGACTAACCTATCCCCCACTTAAAATTTACTTGCATGTTTCACTATACTAATTCAACACTAATCCTCTATGGGTCCCGGAGTAGCGTGCTACTCGCCGAAAAAGCGCTTCGACGCCTCGTCAGGGGTAGTAAGCGCTATATAAATGCAATTACAATACAATACAATACAATTCAACATTTAAATTGCAAATCTGCTCTAAAACCACTAGATGGCGCCATCTGTCCTTTTTGTGGAGCGTTGATTTGAAAGTTGTCCTACTGCCGCTGGGGCTATGCAGAAGTAGACAATTTTGCAGCTGTAAATCAGGTATACGGCGAAAAGCACCAATATTACAAGATACAGATAATTATACACTGTACCTAATACAAAAAAACACATTAAAATAAGATATTAGATAGACACGATATGTGGCTCGCATGAATGGCACCTTTATAAACTAGAGCTTAGGGCAAAGACAGCAATAGAACATGAACATTAGTATTCAGCAACTATTAAAAAAGCCTCACTTTGCTTGAACGAAAAGTATGGTAAATGATGTCTCGTAATGGAGCTGTAGATCGACCGCTGGTGGCCTTCGAAGGTGTGGAGCGTAAACACCTGCCCAGGACTACAGCGAGCGAGCCCACCTCCCGCAGGGTGGTTCTGAAAGAATTTCCTTCGTGGAGCCATATAGTTCATTTTCTAGCACCATAGTCTGTAAACTTGCTTTGAAATGTAGGTTCTGAAGAGGCAAGCATGAAATATGCTAACACTTTCACGGTGTGCCAGCCAAGACTGACCACTCCAGGGGTGTTGAGCGCTCACACACCATACGCACAATTCAAGAACAGCTGCACAGTTTCTCTAAAAATGTTTAAAAAGCTAGAAAAGAAGCAAGCAATTCAGAAAACTAAATTTTGCCTAGCGTACAATTTTCCGTAGCATCTTTCTTCACTACAGATAGGATGTGCAACTATTTTCTCAGCAATAGATGTACCAGTTTAATAATCTGAAGGGGGGAGGTTGAATTACTAATACTGAAGTTATCTGATCAGCCAGGTTAGCTTGAATCTGGCGACGTCACTGAATTCAACCTAGCCTGTCTGATCAAGCATTAATTAGCCTTTGCTGCACCATTATCCTGTATTTTTCTTGACTCATATTACTGATGTTATTTGTCTCTGCTCTCTGAACAATTGTGAAGCGCTCTGATACCCGCAAGGGTCATGTTTGCGCTATATAAAACTTTCAAAATAAATAAATCTTTCTGCTAGAATTTCATTGTTTCAACCTCTTAACCCACAAAACACGTCATCCTGGTTATTAGAAACCTTTATGAAAGGAAATCAGGCACTCGGTAAAGCTCATAGAAGTCTAACATGTTTAATGCAAAAATATCCAGCAAATATAAAAAAAACATTTAAGTGCAATTTGCCTTTTCAGCGGAGCAGCGTTCTGCCTTCCGATCAGTTGGAGCTCGTAATACTAGGTCCTATACTTTTCGGTGCTACATTTATGCAATTTTTCTCAATACAATAAATTGAGGAAAGGACACGTGAACAAACAAAAACTTCATATAGACACTAAGGAGCAGGTGGCAGGCATTTCTCATGGTAAGAATGTGAGAAGACCTCCAGGAAGAGATACAACAAGCAATGGTAAACAGGCTGACTTCACTCAATCTGCAGTTCTCACTTCATTGTGCCAACTTCAGAACGAGACTACATGTATTTGAATAGTTAGGCTAAATGTGAATTGTACAACATGGTATAACAAAATGGCAGTGCAATTAAAATATATGTAAATGTGTAGTATTGCTAGGGCTTTAGTGTGCTTTAAGCAGATACCAAAACAAATTTACAATTGTTAATACAAACACCTTGGTAAACACAAAATTTACCAGGCTCTTCTTTTTCAGTATGAGGTGAAAACTCAGTCATTCAATAGCAGACATTGTCCCGATAGTTCAGTTTGTATTCTTCACTGTTACATTTTACCTCATCATCTGCAGTATTGAGCGGATAAGCATGTGCGTCGCCTTCATTTCTGCATGCTTGTTGAATGATGCATACACTCAGGACATAAAACGTCAACATGACAAGAATCACTGTTGCTACTATTCCTAATCTATTAATTCCCCATTTCCCAAATAATCCAGTTATCGAATAGCCAGGAATAGACTTTCCTGCCACAGCTGAAATGCAGATATTCCTTTCGATAACGACGTTTGTGAAACAATATGCCATTGGGGAAAACGTGTTCATAGGGCGTTGCATCATGATATATGCTCTCCAAGACAGTGTCACATTCACTGTGGTACACAAATATACTCTAGTTGGTAGTTTCCCAGTGTTAACAAAACATACTGAGTAAGCAAGGTGAGCAATGCCAGACAAATAGTAACTGGTGGGATTGTTATAATCTTCTAGACCTTGGCAAGATCCAAGGGAGGTGCCTGCACATGTAGTCATTCGGTGCCCATGGTAGAGCAGATTGAGGCTAGTTTAAATTCTGCTGAGGGGCACTTATTTATCATTTGGCAACAGCAAGTGGGAGTTATTCTCTGACACAGAACAGCATCTCCTTTCAAAGACTGTTGCAGTACACTTTGCTTTTCTGCCAACTCCCCAATCTGCAGCCATAAAAATATATACCACTAGGAAGGGTAGCAGCAAAAAGAGCTCATACTGTTTTTTTTTTACTTCAGAGGCTTGCTCCTGCAAAAGAGAAAAATCCTTTAGGGAAGATATAAGAAATAATTTGGTTTGTACAACAAATATAGCATATGCATTGGTTTGAGCGAAGCAGCCTTCGTAGCCAAGGACTCAGCATGGGCATTCCTTCAAGACACTTCGCCCTGAGAACTCTAGGGAGCAGCCCAAAGTTGTGCATGATTATTAAAGCATACTTTGAGTCTGTGAACACAGTTACAACATTTTTCTAAGCAAGGATACAGGCCCAAGTAAGAGTAACAGGTTCAGTAACTTGGGCAGCTCTCACATTAGTCAAATGGCTGCTGTTGATAATTTGATACACAATACGTAACCAGCTCACCTTCACCATTTCTGAGACAAGATACAGCCACTTAATACACTAATTCACAGTTCACAGTTTGCTATTGGTGTGCCTGTAAGATCAATGTGGGGCTTTGTTACATGCTCGGATACTTCAAGACAGCCATGGGATTCTCCCTCTTTGCTGGTGAGCATCAGAGATGCAGACCTCTGTGTGAGGAAATGGATTAGGGTGACAGTAGAGTTTTGTATTGGGGCACTCTGGCAGTGAAACGGTGCTGGGCCTTGGTAGTAAATAGAAGAGCAACAACAGAGTGAGGAACAGCAACAAACCGGGTGGAACTCCCAAAAATATTTTTAGATGCTTGAACAAGGTGGGCAGCAGCGGCTACAGAGCAAAGGCATGGAGGCAGCTCTGTCGCTACAGGTCTAAAGCGGAAGAATAACATGCTCTGAGCTTTTTCTGATCATCATGATCCTGTACTAAAAGTCCAAGGGCAAATCCATCACATTCATGACAATACAGTGTAAACAACTTAGCTTATTCAGGGAGCCCTATAGTTGGCACAGAGGCAAGAATTACTTTGTTTGTACAAAGGCATGTTCGCCTTCTCCAGATCACTGCAAAGGTTCAGGGGTGTCCTTTTTAATATAAATCTGCGGGGGCTTTGACATAGCAGAGTACCAAAGGATTCATTGTCTGCATACAACCTTGTGGAGGAACAATCATAAATAAGGCATAGGAGGCTTTTCTAGTTTACGTATGGATATACTAGAGTCACATATGAACAGGTTGTGCTGTGAATATGGTAACCATCTGCATCAACCAATAACTTCTTCCTTCATGGTAATGTGCACTCTTTCTTGGTGTGTGGGGTGGGATGGTAAGGTCTTCTTTTAACCCCTTTTTGTCTTCCTCCTTAGGTCCGGGTAATAGGTCGCCACCAATGCCCCCCGGTAGCCACAACTCTCTTGAGTTGTGGCAGGCATGTCCTCAGATGGCAGCGGCAACCACCAATCCTCCGACCAACTTTCGTGGTTCTCTGTCTCCTCACTCGTGATGTCTGCCCGACTCTCCACCCACTCCTTCAGATTTGGAGGCCAGATAACTCCTTTTCACTGCCTTCTCGGCTTTTCGGTGTTCTTTTCAGTTCCTCCAAGTCTCCCTTGTGGCTCCTAATCTCGGTTTTCTGCTATGGGGTTCAGACGCTCCTTGTCTCCTTGAAGCTCCTCCCCTTGTCTACTGTGTGTGGTAGTCCTTCGTCAGTGTTGGTTTGTTTTGCATATGTGTTATCCCCTCCCCTTTTTCCTCTCTTTCTAGGTACCCGTGATGGCCGGCAGCTGTCCTCTGGGGATCTCCACCTGGACTACCAGGTAAGGGGGGTTTCCTGCCCCTGTACTCATTAAAAATTCATACTCAAGAAAGTTCATACATAGGAGATGTTCACCAGATGGGGTAATTTACAGATAGCTTCAATTAATTCAAGACACTTAGGGAAGGCAAAATTGTAGTTTCTCCTGGGAGCCTTATGCCCTCTGTTAGCCAGTTCAGTGAGGCGGTAGATTGAGCCAGCCTAGCAGTGGTCTAGAGTAAGAAAGACAAGCAAAAGATTATCAACATACTGAACTAAAGAAGAGCTCTACAGGAAAGACCAAGGTGTCCAAATCTTTCTCTAAGGCTTGGGAACAGATCAACAGAGACATTGTAAATCCTTGAAAATGTCTCTGCCATGCAAGCCGAGATCCATCGAATGAGAACACAAGGAGAAACTAATACGCTGCATGAATGGGTATGGAAAATAAGGCGGAGCATAAATACCAGAAAGGATGGTGGCAGGGTTGGGGACCACAGGGAAGCTATGGATAATGGCGTGCAGGTGCTGCACAAATCTGTACACACTGATGTCCCCACCTTCTTTTTTTTTTTTTAAACCTCTTTTTATTCATTTTGTTGCCCATCAGAGAACAAAAGCAAGAACAAAACAAACCGTACAGTCTTCAGGATTGGTTGGGTGCTCAACAGAATAGCATCAATAAATTCAGGACATTCAACTTGAAGGCAAAGCATAGGAGAGATACAGTATCGCCATAAGTATGAAATACAGTGCTGCATGGGCCTTCACCCGCCTCTGCTCTGTCAGTTTTAATAGCCATGATAAGCGCGCAAGCAACCCTACTTCTGTGGGCAACCTCTACTACTCTGATACACTACCTTTTCTGCCAGTTTGCAACAATCCATGTCCACTTCCCAGTCAGTGTCCTAGGGGACATAGCGACGCCTCATGCAAGAGCCATGTTTCGTTTGGCCACTCCAGCTTCCACCATCAACCACAACTTCGGGTACCTGCTCACTCTCGATATTAAGCAAGAGCCACTTTGCCTCCAGTGGGACCACCAAATTTTACACCCATGCCATTATCCGAGCTACTCCCTCCCAATAGGTCTCAATCAATCAATCAGCATTTATATAGCACAGCTCTATCACTCCTAGGGGTATCTGGGTGCCCTGAGCGGGCAGGTTCAAAGTGTATGGAAGAAGGAGCCCTCCTGACCACAGCCCGTCAAGCAAAGCGTAGAATCGCCCCATCCCATTTTGTGCAGAAGTGTTTGAGAGAAGTACGATCTGTGGAGGATGCGTAGTTGAACCAACCAAAACCTGGCCCTTGGGCCCTGCAACACCTCTTCCCAGTTGTCATCCTCCACTGCACCAGAATCTACCGCCCAGTCATCCCTCAATGGCCGTAGGATGTCGGGAGAATTATTCATTATCTTTTTGTACGTCAGGAAGATGGCCATTTCTGTCATAGGATCCAAGAGGAGGTGATCCTCCAGTGGTGCCGCCTCTGCCAACTGCTCTCTGCCCACTATAAGGTACTTGAGTGCATGGCCCACCTGTATGTACCTAAACTGCTCAGTGCTGCAAGTTCATACTTCTGTTGAAGTAGCTCAAATGCCACCAGTGAGGACCCCCACCACAAGTCACCCAGGTGCTCTATTCCAATCAAGTTCCATTTTGAAAAGCCCCCAAGTCCCCTTTAACAGGTAGCTGTCCCACAAAGGGGTCTGCTCCGTTATTCTCCTAGCCCAACCCAGCCCTAGAATTTCGTGGCATCCCTCCACATTCTCACCATTGCCTGTATATGAGCCAGCAATGCACGCTCTCACCTATCGCTGGATAGCCCCTAGGTCCTATTGCTTTTATATCGACCCGAAGTGCTGGTCCGGCCAGGTCTGCAAAGACCTAGTTGTTCACCACAATGAGCTGTGAGGCCCAATTGTATTTAAGGATGTCCTGGACTGCAAGTCCCCCATCATAGACCCCTCTCTGCAAAGTTTATAGGGCAATGCGAGAGCTACAATCGTCCTGTAGTAGCATTCGGACCTCATGATCTACTTTACTAAAGAAGTCCATGGGGATCCTAAACTGTGTATTCTGGAGTAAATATAGGTGCCATGGCAGGGTCATCATCTTATAGAGAGCGGCTCTGCCAATAAGAGAAAGCAGCAAGGATCTCCAGTGTCCAACATCGCGACAAAGTCTATCAAATTGTATGTAGATGAAATCCTCAGAATCCCAAGTGACATAGATGTGGAGGTTCAGGAAGCCCTCTAATGCCACAGGCATTAAAGGATAGACACAGAACTTGTCCCAATTGATACAATAGCCGGTGTGGTCCCCGAAAATTCGAAATATCTGTAGTGCCCTGTCAGTCGATAATGTAGGCTGTGTGATATAGGGAAGTATATTGTCAAAATATAATGATATCTGCTCTTCCCACTCCCTGTCGCTGCTGACTCGCCTTATTAAAGGATGTTGCCAAACCCAAGCTGCGATTGGCTCAAGGGCTAAGGCAAAGCTCATAGGGGACAACGGGCAACCCTGCTTCATGCCCTTTTAAAGGGCAAAAGCTCGAGACAACAAGCTCGTGACATCGTGTTGTTGTCTCGCACTCTCGTAATAGGGCCCTGGTATAGGAGCCTTATCCAGCTACAGAATTTGGGTACCAAACCCAACTGTTTGAAGGCTACGTGTATGTAATTCCATTCAATGATATTGATCGCCATTCTGGCATCCAAGGACAGCACCACAGCTTGTTGAGAGTGTTTGCTACGAGTCATGTGTAGACCCCATACAGGCGTCGCAGGTTGAACCTGGTCCCACTGTGTTGCATAAAACCTGACTGATGCGGGTAGACCACTGTAGGGATCACTTTGTGTTGCCTGGCAGTTAGTACTTTCACCAGCACCTTGGCCTCTACATTGAGTAAGGATGTAGGCCTGAAGGAGGCACAATCAGTTGCCAGTTTGTTCTTTTTGGTAATCCCCACTAATGTCGCCATCGTCTGGTCTTCTGGAGGCTTCCCTCCTCCCTCACTTTCTGGAGCATGGCCAGCATATGCTTTGACAGCTTTGATGCCATTCCCTTGTAAAGTTCCACTAGTAGCCCATTTGGGCCCGCCATTTTCCAAGATTGGAGGTCCCTAATTGCCTTGGCTACTTCCCCCGCTATTAGATCCCTCTCTATGGCTCTTCTGTTCTCATCCGCCAGCCTCAGGAGGTGTATATCTTTGAGGAGGCCTTTACAATCCTCGCCTGTCATAGTAGTTGTGGAGGTGTAAATGCCCTCCTAATATGTAGCAAAGGTCTCCGCAAAAGCTGAGTTACCTTTCCTGGCCACTGCTTTCTGGTCCAGAATCTCCAGAACCCAATTCTGCCCCAGTCTCACCTCTCTAACCATGCCAATAGTTTGCTCGCCTTATCACCCACTTCGTAGAGTAGGCGCTGGGTGGCCAGAGCGTAGGCACGAGCCCTGTTCTCCGCCAGTTCTCGCAGCTCATGTTGTTTGAGGAGCAGCTGGTGTTTTCGAAACCAGCACCACCTCCTGTAAGGAGACGAGACTCCAGTTGCTGAATTTCTTGTTAGAGCATCTACAAAATTCCACTTATGAGGGATAGGCACTGTCTTCTTAAACGCCTCCCAAAGGACATGTTTTCTTGGAAGTAGTGATTCGCCACTTCCCCCAGTCTGTCTCTCAGGGCCTTGTCCTGCAGGTACCAGGGATCCAGTTTTGGGTTAGCTACACTTTCCCCCGTCTGGTTCTTGCAACACCACCCCCACCGGTGAACGGTCCGAGATACCCATCGCCTTGTGCCCCATGTCCTTAAACTTGCCAGCGTAAAGTCGCTGGATGTTCCCACCTTCTTGATAGAAGCAAGGGTGTATTACATCTGCTAACAATTGGAACTAAAACATTTTGTTTGATTAAGGTCTTCTGTAACTTCTCAAATCCCTGCCTCAGCTTCAGGGTTTAGAATATACTGTGGAATCTGAGACCGACTTTTCATCGTATTAATCTTTATTTTTACGGGGTTTACAGACGAAATGTGCCTCACGATGTTGGCCCCTGTGGACTATAACATAGAGGGCACTTGAGCAAGGAGCTCGGACAGTTCTTTAGACATTTTAGAGTTATTGGTAATAAGCTGACAATCTGTTTTAAGCAACAGGACAAGGACCTCGTTCTCCCTGTTGTGTGGCACATTGAGGTAGACTCCATTGGGTCAAAAAGGTACAGTTCAATTTGCACAATATGCTGGGACCCAAAGGATTAGCTAGTGAGGTAGGACTTAAAAGGACAGCATGTTTGTCTGTGATAGGACGTAGGGTAATAGAAAAAGGGCAGAAACGTGGCGTGGAACATGCAGATCTGAAGTATTGACTGCATCTATGGACAAGTCCATGAAAGTTGAAGTAGGGAATTCAGACATTTTCAGGGCAGAGCAGCTTGCATAGGTATGAATAAGGCAAGTGATGAATTTACTGTTTGTCATAAGAGGAACATAGGGACCTTTCATCTATGGGAATCAGGGTATTCCGAGTACAGTCAGCACCTTTCAGACTGTTCTAGTGTTTAGGATAAGAGCTTTGTAACCTGGTTAAATTTGGGTGGACTGATAAGGCAAGGAACATTTGAAACAGTACTTGGACAATCCCACTTCAAGTGCCCTAACTAGCCGTAGGCAAGAAAACATCACCTTCCCGTACCCGAGGCTTCTCCCCTGACCCTCCTTTTATCTCTCCATACACAACCTCCTCCCTGTCCTTCCTTGTACTCCCCATGGCGAGGGCTCCCCATCTGCTTCCCTTCAAATTGTGTTGCATATTTTGTACTTTCAAAGGCATCAGTTTAGATTCAACACTTTCTTTGGTTCTTATGAGCCGACACAAAGGTTCACGACTGTTACTAATTTAGCCAACGTTTTCGTTTCAAATTCAATACAAATTGTCATTAACTAACTCTGTATGTTCAATAACAATCCCTTCACAAGAGAAGCACCTACAGCTTCCTGTGCCATCGTTGTTGAACGGGCAAACCCAAACATCTTACAAACACATCCTTAAGCCTGCTGGTGATTCTCCTTTATTTTGCTTACAGTTAGAAAAGTCTCTGTTAGTGAGTCCCACCCAGTAATTTGCATGGAACTTTACAATGCTGGTGGTTCATAGCATGGCAGGCGTCCCGTTCGGCAGGATTGGTTATGCTTGGATTTTTATGCCGCCATTACTGCTCCTTCATTCATACATGGAAAACAAGTAGGAGTCTGCCAGCCAGCTCATCCCATGGAAAGTAGGGTAAGCGCTCCCTCAGTTCTTTCTCTAACTGATCTTGAGGAAGTTATGGTATCTTGCACTCACACCCAAATATCCCTTGTATTTAGCCGTTCAGTTGTGCGGCGGGAGGGGCCAGTAAAGTGGCAGGAATGGCTGGATTAGAGGGCTTCTTTCTCACACACATTCATCCTTCAAGGGTCTGCTCTTCAGCTCGGCACACCACCACCGCCACCACCCACCACCACCACCCACCACCCACCACCACCACCCTCTTTACGATAGGGATCCTCCCATTCCTACCTACTTAGCCATTATTATTAACTATTATTCTGTCGTCTCCTACCAGGACAACATTTTCTGTGCAATTTAATACATTAAAGACATCGTGAAACAATACATGCAAAGCAACAAATGATAAATGTGGTTAGACTTCACCTCAATTTAGTTCAACATGCTTACACTGTCCATCCGAATCACCAGGTCCAGCGGTGAGCCATGCCTCACCCCCAGTCCTTCTGGAGAAGTCTCTCTCTTCTCTCTGGCACCTGGAGTCATTGTGTGGAGTCCAGTCCGTGCCTGGCCTCTTCAGTCCGTGCCTGGCCTCTCCAGTCCGTGCCTGGCCTCTCCAGTCCGTGCCTGGCCTCTTCAGTCCGTGCCTGGCCTCTGCAGTCCGTGCCTGGCCTCTCCAGTCCGTGCCTGGCCTCTCCAGTCCGTGCCTGGCCTCTTCAGTCTCTGTGCAAATGAGTTTCTCAGCACATAATACAGCAGGTCGTCCAAAAGATACCAGACATTGTGGAAGGCTTATATAAGTCAAATACATGTTCAATGCAAACATATTTACCTTTCAAGTAGGATTTCTTGAAAAGTGCCTACACCATCATTTAATGTGTTGGTTTACAATATATTCATTGTATATTCCACAGCAACATTTTAAGGTTATCTTTTTCTTTATTCCAGGTGCACAAAATACTTGAGTTTACACCCCTTTACCATGTATTTAAGTGCACATATAGAGTTGTGGTTTCACACAGTTGATCGTAGGCAGTGGTTATTTTGTGAAAAAATAAGTACCGGGGCTCTCTTCAGAAGGCAGCTTGCACTAGCCCATTGGTCCTATTAGCACCGCTTATAACAGGACCAACTACCAACTATGAAACCCTACAACTGGGTCAGAGCTGCTGACTTTGGGAGCTGGAGAACCAGGTTCGAATCTTGGCGTCTGCTCACCATCCTGTGATTCTTGGCAAATCACTTAATCTCCCCAGTGCCTACCAAACATGAATATGTCCTTAACTAGTGCTCATGAAAAGCTCTCCAATACCTTTGGGTCGAGTTCTCACTATAATCACAGGTGTTGACGATTAAGTGCCGGTGCAGAGCAATGGAAACCACAGGATCAAATTAAGCACTGATCGTAGGTATGAATCCTTGTATTTTACACATATACTATACTATTAATATATATGTAGCGGGTCGTCAATAACAGGCCAGAGACTGGGTAGGGGTAACGGGGATTTTATTGGCTTTATAACACGCTTCTTTGTGGCCGCCTGTCTGTAGTATGGAAGGGGGGACCGATGGGTCTTCTCCTGGGTGTCTCGGTCCCTCGTAGAGGTCCGGCCTCTTCTCCTGGCCTCCAGCTCGGGCCCGTCCGTTGCGGAGAGGTAGGAGATGTAAAACAAAAGAAGGGTCTACAATCAGTATAGCGTTCCTGCTTGTAGTGAAGGGAGGGTAGTGATGGGAACGCCCGGTGCACAACACTTCTACACGAGTGAGGGAAAAGTGCTCGGGGAAGGGTACTCCAGGTGTAGGGGTTCCCCACGGGTTAACCCTCTAGTCTGTCTCTTTTTCCCACCCAGCCCGCAAAACGCTCGCGTACCTGCGAGAGCCACGCTCCTCCTGGAGCGTGGCTGGGCGAACCACGGGAACGTTGGCCTCCTGGCTCTCCTCCGCCTCGTAGACTCACTGGCTCCTTCCCGCTGCTCGATCTCACTTCCTCCGCTCTGCTTTCTCCTCCGTCTCCCTCCTCGTCGCCTCCGGTGAACATGCACACCGACTTCCGCCTTCCTCCGTCCTTTGTGGGCCAGGCTTCTCCGACGTCATCATTGGGGGCGTGACATGCCGACCAGTCGTCCCAATTAACGGGCCGGTAGTCCATTTCGCCTTCACCTCTCCCTCCTCTTCTTTCGATGTAGTCCCACTCGTCCTGCTGTGGAGAAAGGGGAGGGGAAGAGGGGGTTTTCTTCTTCTCCGGGTTAACAGGTCCATCACCCCCTACCAAGTCAGGGCGTCCCTCGTTACAATATAATAAACCATTTTTTCATTAGAAAACGGGGTATGATTGAAAAAAATTAAATGCAAAAATGGAATATATATGAACAAAGAAAAAAACGAGGGACCCTATATGTTGGCATGCACAACCATGCTAAATACCTCTTTTTTGTTGTGTAAGTCTAAACAGGATTACATATGTCTGTCTTGGGGCACTGCAGGAGTGTTCATTTTCTCAGTGTATACAGTGGCGGCCCCATGGGATCCAAAACAGTGCGGCGGAGGGGGGGAAACAGAGAAAATAAAAAATAAAGCTTACCTGCTGCATTGCTCCTCTCCTGATCTTGATGCTGGTCTAATCCCATACTGCGCAGGCTCCCAGATGCCAATTCCTGGTGCTGCTCTCATGCTGGGAATGAGAGCAGTGCTGGTATTTGTCTGAGTTCCATGGTTCTGTGCTGAGACGGAGACTGGGAGCCTGAGGCTTTTCTCCTCCCGACTGTACAACACAGCCGGGTGGAGAAATGCTAAGCGTACATGACTGTTTGGCCAGCCTAAGATGGCTGGCCAAACCGTCATGCGCACTTAGTAGTGCCCATCACCGCTCCTCCCCACTGCTGTTGCACAGAGTGCATGGCCCCACCCTATGACGCGCTCGCTGGCAGCCGCAGGTAAGATGAAAAATAAAATGATATTAAATTGGTTTAATATCATTTTGTTTTTCAGGTGTTTACCTCTGCTGCCACCTTGTGGGGCGATGCTCCTCCTCCTCCATAATGGAGGCGCCATCCGTGAGTGTATGCAAGAGTTATTTCTCTATCCACTATGATTGTCTTCAAAATGATGTAAACTTCCAGTAAGGATGTTCAAAATGAACCGACCCATTGCTGAACTAAAGTTTATCGGAGCCTTTTTCGAGCCGATTCTGCGTCCCTTGTCACTTCCTGGCCTGAATTCCTGCTTGACTGGTCTGTGCTGTCAAAAGTGATTGTTGTTTGTATGGCAAGCCTACTGCCATAACGGTACTGTTTGACTGTGGCAAGGGGCACAGACAGCTGTACTCGACGACTTTGTAGGCATCAGTGCTCTGTCACCCTTGTATCACTGTCTTGTCATCGCACTCATCGCTCAGTCACTATACACCAGCACTCTACCACTGTATTGATACTCCGCCCTACTGCCCTGCCACACGAACCCACTGGTGTGCCAACCGTGAAAAAAAGAAAAAGTAGAAGGAAAAATATTTGCTTACAAACAGATAGCAACTGTAGATATTACTCTGGTAAACTAAATGGAGCGGGCCAGAGCTTGGGGAGTCGTTACATTGTACTTTAACAGGGTAAGAGCATCCACTAAATGGCCCGAGAACCCCATCCCTTGGGGCTGGTGGACATATAAACAAATATATTATTTATTAAGGAAAGGTGGCGAGGCAGCCCCCTGCCCGAGCCATTAAATGACCCTGAGGACCCCATCCCTCGGGGCCCGTTAGTATATCTAGTTGAGAAGAAGGTATAGGGCCCCCTCCCCGTACCACAATATGGCCCCGAGAACCCATCTCCCTGGGCTCGAATCCTGCTAGTGTCCCAGGGGATAACTATAACTGGTGAATTTCAGTGGTTCTGTTAGTTTAAGACGTTTTGTTTCAACAGACATATTTACCTAACTATAGAGTCCCTTTAACCTTTGTTTTTTTTACTGTGAATGTAGATAGAATACATTTTGATTCAGGTTCCATTTTGTGACACTCAATAGAGAGTCTGCATCAACTGCAGGGGCCTGTTAGCCTGTAACTGATCTTGAACTCGTGGCACTCTCGCTGTAACCGCAACGCCTTGAGAAACGACCAAGTCACAAGTGTACATGGCAAGCTGTTGCTTTGCTTCGCTTATGACTACTGAAAGTGAATGCCCATGATTAGGCAATTGTTCTATTCTGATTATTGACTGGATAAATGTGTGCAAAGTATCTACGCTGGAAAATGCCCCGTTGGCTGTGTATTGTTTGTGCAACATTGCTATGATCTAAAATAAACCGCATGCAAACTTCTGTATTTTGAGCAAGCCCGGATTGGTACTTGACTTTTCACATCTGTTGATGATAAAGTTACACTTTGAATCTTATTTTATTAATTTTTAGATTTCCAAAGGTACATACAAGTGCTCCTCACCCTGTACATTCCCTCCCTGGGAAACCGTCACAGGTCTTTCTTTCACTGGCACTTTTAAGTGCTAAGATGAGTCTTTTCAAGCATATCCCTCTATCATCGATTTTTTTTTTTTTTTTAAATCTTTATTAAGACATCCAGCACATATATATACTTTATAATAATACAGTTGCTCAGTATACATTTACAGTCATATGTACAGGATGTCAATTATTTATCTATGAAACCACCCTCCGTTCTAAACAGCACCCCCCCCCCCCTGGCCTACCCACCCCACCCTTGCCCCGAAACCAGGGACAGCCATTTAACATCGAACCTCGGGGGAGGGAGAGAAACGAAACTCACTGTAAATACTGATTTACATGTTTCAGTTATGCCTTAACTAACATAAGTAAATTTACATTTTTTGATCAAGTCATAACCTCATTAGCCCAGCTAATTATTGGAGACCAAATTTCGACTCCCCTTTTCTTCGCCCTCAAACCTCTTCGTGCATATATTGCTTTCTCCCAGCGATAGGTAGCTATCAGTTTCCCCAGCCAGCAATGTACTGAGGGCGGTTCTTTATCTAACCAACCAGTAGCCAAACATAACCTAAGAACTGCCATAGTAGTGAAAAGCAAGATCCGATTCGGCTCCGTCATTACTTTATTGCTTACTCCCAGCATAATTACTTGCGGTGACAAATCCACCGCGAACCCCAACATATCCTTGATATAATTACCCACCTCCCCCCAAAAAACTGATAGTTGAGGACATGTTGCGAACATATGAACACTGTTTGCGGCAAAACAGCCGCAGTGGGAGCAAAGTATACCTGTGGAGCCTCCCCATTTAGAAATCCGAGCTGGGGTAATATATAGATTCAACCAGGTTTTGAAGCATTGAACTTGTAAATTCACAGAGAAAAATGCCTTCTGACTTAATAGAAGAGAATCCTCACAATCCCCCACCCCCGCCTGGACCAATTCCTGCCAACGATCAGTGTGCTTGATAAGATCGTCCTCCATCATATTACTAAGTAGTTTACAAAATTTAGAAATAGGTGCTTGAGCACCTAGTGATAACTCCAATAAAGGGACTCTATGGCCCTGTATTACCTTCTTAGATAGGTAGTCCCTAACTTATAAAAATTTAAAGAAATGATTATTTCCTATCCCATATTTACTCTTAATTACCTCAAACGAATGAATTGTATTATCTAACATAAGATCTCCAATGTGCCTGATACCTTTATCTATCCAAACTTTCATATATCCATCTCGAAAGATTTCCGGCAATAGATCATTATCTTTCAAGGGGGTATATCTATGTATCCTATTCATTTTAAGTTTCTTCCTTACGGCTGTCCAGATCTTAAATGCTCCCAGCATGATCTTAAACTTGACTCTTTTGAAATACGCAAAATCAATATGACGCATTAAACAGCCGTGGGCTTCTGCCCCTAGTACTAGCCTATAGATTGAGATACAGGGTGCAGCCTCAGAAACTGCCATCTCTTTTCCCAACAAGACCGCCATTTGTTGTAAGGCTGCTGCCCAGTAATATAACTGGAGGTTAGGGATGGACCACCCTCCCCGCTCTCTCAGTAATGTCATATATCTTAGTGCACGACGAGGGCGTTTCCCGGGCCACAAAAATTTCGAAATTCATTGATTAAACGCTGAAAACCAGGTTTTGTTTATCTCTATTGGGATAGCTCTAAAAAAATAAAGAATTCTGGGCAAAAATATCATTTTGATAGCATTGCACCTTCCTAGAAGTGTGAGGTGTAAACAGTTCAATCTATTAAAATCTGTTTTTGTCTTATTTAACAGCGGCTCAAAGTTAATTTGCACAATTTCATCCGGGTTGGCAGAGATCTCAACCCCTAGATATCTGGCATTACCCACAACCCGTGTATCGTTCAGGTCTGTCTAGAATTTTTAACGATCATTGTCTTGTTCCCATTAAGAAAATAGCCTGAAATTTTGCCAAAGTTACTTGCCTCCCTTTCTAACTCCCTAATAGCCTCCAGTGGGTTAGCTGTCGTTATGGCAAGATCATCTGCATATGCAAGTATCTTTGTATCTCCACCAATAGTTTGAATAGCTTGTATCTTATTATTCCCCGCTAATTTCCTAATTAGAGGATCTATGTATAGTGCGAATAATAGCGGGGAACAAGGACACCCTTGCCGTGTACCACGAGTAATTTTAATTATATCGGATGAAACCCCCATCAATACAATCCTAGCCACAGGTTCCCGATACAAACGCCTGATAGCACCAATAAAACCCTTACCCAGGCCTTGCCTTTCCATAATCACCCATAAAAAGGGCCAGGAGACCCTATCGAACGCCTTTTCAGCGTCAAGAAGTATAGCCACCATAGGGTCTCCTGATACCTTTGTGTAGTCAAAGAGTGTGATTATACGCCGAATGTGCTCGGTTGTCCCTCTGCTAGGTACGAACCCATGCTGGAAAGGGGAAACTAGCCTTTTAATGACTGCAGCTAACCTATTAGCCAGAATTTTAGAATAAATTTTAACATCGCTGTTAACCAACGTAATAGGCCGGTACGATCCCAATTCCTTAGCAGATTTGCCTTTCTTAAGAAAAACTATAATATTGGCACTCTTCCAAGAATCCGGGGCAGACATATCTAATTGAGCTCTTTGAAATACCTCCAGCATAAGTGCCGAAAGCTGAGTCTTAAACTTTTTATAGAATTCCCCAGGAATTAGATCGGTGCCACGGCTTTGCCAGATGGAAGAGAGTCTATAGCCTCGGTTAGTTCATCTAAAGTGATTGGTTCTTCTAGTCTGTCTCTCTCCTCACTCGATAACATATCCAAGGTTAGCCCCTTTAGATAGTCCTCAATTTCTTGGTTCCCGATCTGGACATCTTCCGTATACAAATTTTGATAGAATTTCTGAAAAGCGGTAAGAATAGCCTCAGTCTCGCTTACCATACCAACGTTCGGATCCCTAATTTCCCTAATCCGGGTATGTGTAATCTTCTCTCTAGTACGCACAGCTAGGAGGTGTCCCACTCTCTCACTACTTTCATATGCCCTACTCCTCCAGGCCAAGTATTTACCAGCCGCCCTCTTAAAAGAAATTTCCGTAATGGCTGATCTGGCGATAGTGATCTTTAACTGGGCTGCCTCCGGGTCTGCCCCTGCTGACAATACCTCTATCAATTTGGTCTCGGCCGTGCCCAGATCCTCATAGAGGGATCGCAGCAGGGTTTTATCATGTCTTTGTGCCTCCCACCCAAATCTGGTAGTTTCCCCTCTAATCCCTGCTTTTAATGTGTCCCACACTATACCTAGATTAGCACTCCCTAGATTCTCTTTAATAAACCTAGGAATCCATTCCTCCAATTGCTGTATATACCCCTCTTCATTTAAAAGGGCCCTGTTAAATGTCCACCGTGTCTGTGAGGATGGGTACCGGATTTCAAGCTCAATCACCAGAGGATTGTGATCAGACATTACTTTAGGGAATTTGCTTATCGTGCTTCCTTGTAAAAGTTTGTGTGACACAAAAAAATAGTCCAGTCTTGCATGAACTTGGTGTGGTGCAGAGAAATACGTAAAACCATGGTCATACTCCTTTTGTATCGCCCAAACATCCTCTAACCCGTGCAGTATCTTAAGTTGTGCCAATGATTTAAAAACTCTAGGTTTTCGGCCTTGATACGATACCTTGTGGGTGGCAACTTTACAACTCATATTAATATTCAGATCTCCGCAGAAGATCAAGGGAAGAGGCCACCCCACAAGCTCCACCTTCAACCAGTCAAAGAGAGCTGGATCGTCCAGCACAGAGCCATACACTGAACAAAGAGTAAACCCTCTATTGTTTAAATATACTTGCACAATATCCCATCTTCCCATTTTGTCTGCAAGAGAACGAGTAAAACTTCCCATACCCTTACGGGCTAATATCGCCACCCCTCTTGCCCGAGTTTCTTGTGTAGTAGTGACAATAAGTTGGTACCCATCCAATTCTAAAAGCCCTTTCCTACATCCCTCAATATGAGTCTCTTGGAGGCATAAGATATCTGCCTTCAAAAACTGAACATCAAGGCTAATCCTTCTTCTTTTTTGGGGATCATTCAACCCACAGATATTGATGGAAGCAATTCTAATTTTCCTCATTACAAAAGAAATGGAAAAACAAAAAGTTCCAAAGCATGCAACTGAACAGACAGCACTTAACCAATCTAAAATACCAGGTAATAACCCCCGTGCAAAAGTTCCTCCCTGCCCCCCTCTGGTTTCGGTCCCCGCCCACCCCTCCCTCCCCATCCCCTTTAAAATGGTAAAAAAGGTCCATAGACCCTTGTGATGCCTCCTGCATGTAGTTGTGCCCTCTAGCCGCCTCCTACCAGAACCATAAATCTAAAGAGAGAAGAGAAGAAGAGAGAACAAGAAAGAAGAAGAAAAACACATAAAAGAAAACTGATTTTAAAAAAACTGAAGGAGAAACAGTCTACTACTTATGTGTTTAATGAGAAAAGAGAACCAACGGCGGACTCCAAAAGCCGCACCTCCTCGATGTGTTCCCCAGGTGATAGATTAATACTATAATAAAAATCGGTGTGCACAATCAGCTCCGGCACCCGCCGTTGTGGGATGCCAACTGCTAAGCAGATCTACAGTACTTTAAGAACACTGGAGCGGTGCACTACCAGGTGAGTATGATGTTAATAAAGAAACTTGAAAAAAAACAAAAGAGAGAGCTAGGACTGGTGGGTGGCCGTCCTTGTCCCTTAATGAAATATCAAACCAAATAAGACGGCCAAGCTATATAGCTATCTGACACAGAAGTGTCTGGCACCTTAAAAGTTTATCTAGAAAACCCTCACACACCAACCTGGTTGGTGTCATGCTTCATCATCGGGTCCCAGCTGAGTAGCCGAATGCTACTCAGCTGTGCTGCAACACCTGATTACAGTGGAGCGGGTTGTACTGTTAGTGCATGTGATGAAGTGAATGTGAAACTAAAAATACCTCTGGGATTCTACCTGTTAATTATTTTATTTCCAGTGATCCAGGGTATATTAAAAACAAGAGAGTGGACAATTCACTGAGTGTAATGCTTATATCTCAATATTATCCGTTGATGGTCAACATGTTTCAGCCCGCTTAGGAAATTGCTGGGGCTTTCTTCAGGACCTCTCATATAAAGTGCTTGGTGAGTGAAGTGAAAAAAAGTGAGTGGTAAAAATGAACCACGTGTTAAAGCATTTTTAGTACTCGCGCTAAGGAGTACCATACATGCTAAGAGGACTAACCGTACTCAGGGTCCTCACAATGGGCTAGTACCTATAAAGGAAGAAGACATAACACAACACAATAGGGACATTTAACATGTAAAATCATAAAACTGGAGCTTATGCCTTCACCGTATTGATGGTGCACTATAATTTTGTAACTACAGCACGCAGTGTCAGATATACGTGCAGTCACTTTCAAACACAAATCATGCATCCAATATAACATGTTTGTGTATAATATAGTGATCACACCATCAAGTATCAATCGAAAAAGGCGTTTAGTTTGTGCCTTATTTAATCAGTATTGCTTATAGTGAAACGGTGCCAGTGAGCGAAATGTGTGACTATACGTGGTAGTCATCTTAACGGCGGTTTGTATTAAACCGAGTGGGGCCGGCTAAATTGTGCCGTGTTTTTATAATAGTATTTTATACAGTGACTCAAGTTAAAGAGTAATTAGCATTTTGATAATTACACTACTAGTATAACTGGCTCACACATCTAATCCTGGGAGGGGGGAGCCATTTAAGTCACATACTCTGACAGAGAAAAGGATAAAAATGGAGGAGGGGGTCAATGTAAACAACTCGATCTGCACCAAAAACGATTAAAGTTGGCAGGGCCAAAAACGATTAAAAAGGAAACAGAATTACACGTAAGGTGTAGCGGCAAAGTTTGTAAGAAGCCGACTAAACCCTGAATAGGGTAGATCTTACTTCGTGTCATGGTCTCTCCCGCTGCATAACCTATTTCGGTATCCTCAGGAACAGGCTGGTAAGAGAATGGAGGAGCCGGAGTTGGTTAAAAAGGGAAGTTTGACCAATTGCGGGAAGACATCCGGACAGAGTCTATTCATCATCACGTATGTGACGTGAGATGCGTAGAAAAGACTAGAGTGCTGACTCTCGTTCTGACAACGACTTCCGGGCAGGATGTACACGTCATCACGTATATGACGTGAGATGCGTATTAAATAGCTAGAGTGTTAACTTTAAGTTGAAGTATCCCGCTAATGGTGGTTGACATTGTAACTAACCGATGGGCTATATGTGTGAAAAACGGAGGAAGGAAGGAAGGATAACCTTCTTCACAAATAGAGCCTGATTAAAGGGCAAATTTCTACCGCATAACCTTCCACATGGGCGAGGGTACAGATAAAAGGGTCAATTGAATTATATGTAATTATAGGATGTTTGCTCCAAATAAATTGGTGTAAATACTGGGAGTTTAAGATCTAATATAGCACCCAATGATGATACCACAGATCGCAATTCCAAACTGTGGATTGTGACTATTGCAACCGTTAACACTAATCCAGGGTATATAATCATTTAGCCCAAAGGTCAATTAAATAATCTTTCGTTATGAAGAAGAATAATACTTCAAAGGAATTAATATAGATACTAATAAATGTTAGAAATTAACTCCTAATCATAACAATACAGTTCACAATTTTAGAATATGGGTTCAGCGATTTAGACTATTCCAGGGTATGTTGTCATTTAACCCATGGATATTAGTAGACATTCGATACACCCATCTTTGCTCTTTATCTAACAGTAGTTGCTGGGTGTTCTTGGTGTTGAGGTCCAATTGCTCAATCACAACCCATTGCATGTCATTAGGGGTATGACCATGTTCCAGAAAATGATTTGTCATAAGAGTTGTGTTGCGCTTACAACGGATATTACTTCGATGTTCGCAGATTCTAGTTTTAACTCTACGACTGGTCATGCCAACATACCTCAGACCACAAGGGCAGGTTATGAGGTATATGACATTCATGGAGTTACAGTTCGTATGTCTGCGTATTTCCCAGGTTTTTCCTGGTTCCAGATTGAGAGTCTTCGTTGGTTGTGTAAGGTGACAAACACTACAATCACCACAAGGGTAGTGTCCTGTAACTTTTGGTAAGCCCCATGTATTCAAGATTGTATTCTCATGTCGGATTTGGGACTGAGGTCTTGTGTGTACCAGACTATCTTTCAAGCTTTTTCCTTTTCTGTAGGAAAATAATGGTTTTTCCCATTGAAGATTGCCGGTATTTAATATAGTCCAATGTTTCTGCACAATTTTGGCCACTTGATTTGATACAGAGTTGTAGGTGGTCACGCAAGTCAAGGGAACTGAAGTTTCTATTAGTGTCTTTGGTTCTAAAAGTCCCTCACGGTTCTGATTTCTAGCACGTTTCTTGGCTTTTTTGATAATGGTGTCTGGGTATCCACGATTTTTTAATTTTGTGGTAAGCATCTGTGCCTGATCTTTGAAATCCCTAAGACTACTACAATTTCTGCGTAAACGCAGATATTGTCCGTAGGGAAGATTTTCCCTTAGAGACCGAGGGTGGAAACTTGAGAAATGTAAAAGAGAGTTCCTAGCCGTTGGTTTGGAATGTGTTTTGGTCTCAAGTCTTCCATTATTGTTTATGATATCCAGGTCTAGGAAAGTCATGTTCCTCCTACTTGTGGTGTGAGTAAATTTCAAATTAGGATCACATCCATTAATCCAGACAAGAAAGGAATTCAGCGAATCTTCTGATCCTTCCCAGATAAGAAAGACATCGTCTATATACCGTTTGTAAAAACGTATATTCGCTGTAAGTGAAGAGTTAATATTCAGCAGGAACTTTTGTTCAAAGTTGTGAACGTACAGACCCGCTACACTAGGGGCGAAGGTACTCCCCATTGAAGTGCCATATGTTTGTAAATACAGTTGGCCTTCAAACTCAAAATAGTTCTCTTTTAGGGCCAGTTCTGCACATTTCAAAATAAATGATTTAGGAGTTTGATATGTCCAAACGATACTATTTAGTGATGTTTTTAGAACCTCCAAAGTATCATCCTGAGGTAAACTAGTATAGAGGCTTTCTATATCCAAGCTTACTAAAAAACAAGTGTTAGGGTTAAAGATCAAATCTTTGATCTGCCCCAACAGGTCTTTTGTGTCTTTTAGATAGGTGGTAGTAGCCTGTACCAGGGGCTGCAGAAAAAAAATCGCAGAACTTAGAAAGGGGTTCCAAAACAGAGCCGATACTATGGGGCGGCCGGGTGGAGGAATTTTATTTTTATGTACTTTAGGGATAGTGTAAAAGTATGGTATTTTCTCTTTAGAGGTGGTCAAAAATTGGGCTTCCTTTTTACTGATATGTCCAAGGCCTTCTGCCTCTGTTACTAGATCTTGAATTATTGATATAAGTCTTGAAGTAGGATCTTCTTGAAGAGGCTGATAATTATGCCTATCCTCTAAAAGGCGAAGGCATTCGTTTTTATAGGCCACCTTGTCTTGCAACACTATACCTTCTCCTTTATCTGCCGGTTTTATAACCACATTTTTGTTGTCTTTCAGTGTGGTTAGTGCTTCGAACTCCTTTTTGGTAGTATTTTTGAATATTCTCTTTTCAGTTAGTACTTCAATGTCTCTGAAGACCGCTTGTTCAAACGCCGCGACCTCTACTGGTATAGTGGAAGGTGGAGGCGTGAAGTGTGACTTGATTTTAAAATTGATGTCACTTTTCTCTTGTGTATTCGTTGAGACTGGTTGGTTTGAAAAGAAGGCTTTCCCTTCTGTCAACGAGTTTAGGCATATTCCGTAGATAATGTTGGGATACTTTGAAGAGTGCTAGCTGGTCCAAAGAATCAATGAGAAAAGAGAACCAACGGCGGACTCCAAAAGCCGCACCTCCTCGATGTGTTCCCCAGGTGATAGATTAATACTATAATAAAAATCGGTGTGCACAATCAGCTCCGGCACCCGCCGTTGTGAGATGCCAACTGCTAAGCAGATATACAGTACTTTAAGAACACTGGAGCGGTGCACTACCAGGTGAGTATGATGTTAATAAAGAAACTTGATCAATGTCTTTGTTGCAAGAAAATATAAGTCTTTATTTCAAACAGTCCATGCAAAGCATCAGCCAACGCGTTTCGTTCAATTGATGAACTTCGTCAGGGCTGAAAAAAGTATGACACAAAGGACATAAATACACTAATTTATGTAAATGGTGACAGATACAATATACACTTAACAAACAACATCCTATATGTTAATTTTACATGACACTGGGAAGGACTGCGAGTGTATAATAAATACACATACAATGTATCTTGTGCATCTGGGCACATATACTATACAATACTAAACATATTCCTATGTGGTCATTATACAAGACGCTAGACAAGACTGTGTGTGCATAATAAAAAAGGCATATATGACACATAACAATTGTTAAAATATGTGTTACCACACACGGTGGCAACACTGTAGTTAAAATACACAATTTCAATATCCCTCATTGTGTGGGTGTATGTATGTAGATAGATAGATGAGAAAAAGGGGGGGTGGGGGATATGCTGAAGGCTTAATCCGTATCCCTTGTCGAGAACTCAATTATTAAGGTAAGAGAGAGTGGAATATGTACCTATAAATAAATGTGTCTCAGTCTTAAAGAAAGGTGTGTCTCTGGTACAACCCAAATCAATTGGCAAAGGGAACACATGAGGCATGAAAAAAATGGAAAAAAATCGGTGACAATAAAAGTAGAGAATCAATATCTCAGATACACGAGGTCTGACATATGGTAACCTGTTCTATACATACCAAGCGTGAAGATTGGCAAGTAATGGCGAACCGTGCTTCGTTGCGGAGAGGTTCCTGTGGCTCAATCTGGCCCGGTCCCTGGTTGAAGATGAAAGCCAGGTTTGTCGGTCTTAGGACTGTGTCAGTTACGTGGGACTCCTTAATAAGAGCCCCCTTATTGTTCCTATGTCAAACGAAAATTGGATATAAATAATATGCTGTCTTATCAGTGTGAAGCATACTACCCTAATAAATGGAGCAGCAAAATCACTGACCTATAATTCTAAAAACCACCTCTGTTGTGATCATATACTCGAGAGCAACAATGTAGCGGACAGATAGAAAAAAGCTATGTTTTGAAAGATAGACGATCTGAGCAAAGGTATATGACACCCACTCTGTTGGAATAATAATACACCTCAGAACGGAGATACAACCAATATTTAAATCTAAACAAAAGCTCCGTAATGAGAGATTGCCATTCGGAGCAAGTATATGTGACACTACATGGTTTAAAAGAAAATATCACAAACGAAAAACATGATAATAGCGAAAGTGATTCATGAACCACAACCATATATATATATATATAACCAACGGGTTCGCAAGGACATAACGGGAGAGCAGTCAAAATCACGTGTTGGACAATGCCATCCGAGTTAATGTTTTGATTGCATGAAACACGTAATCCATATTTAAGAAAAATTGTATAAAGACGTAAAGAGCATGGGTTACTAATCACCAAGGGCGATAGTAAACCATATTTAAGAAAAATTGTATAAAGACGTAAAGAGCAAGGGGTTCCTAATCACCAAGGGCGGCAGTTGTCCACAAGGGAAATACTGTGCACATGAGGGAATTCTAAAGAGTGTTCTAACGGCTGCTGGTCCGCCTCCACCCATAACGTGACAACCATATGAAATGATAGTTTGCTAAAATGTGACCATATCTAGAATTATTCAAATACGGAAAATAATTTAACCCAATATGCACATATGGCGTGCAAACTAAAGGGAATAGATGTTTGGCAGTGCCTTGCTAAAAACACCGCGTCACCCTTGTCAACGATACATAATATTAAATGGAAGAAAAGTAATCAAAAAATAATAATAACCGTGCCCCCAGCCCAGGAAAAGTGCCGTCTGGCAAGATAGCAATCACCCGGTTATGCCGCATTATGCTGTCCCCGGGTCTGTCAGTGACAGTGTGCACGCACATCATGCACCGCGGGAGAAGTTAACAATACAGCATCCCTCCTAACTTAGATCAAAAGCACCAACAATAGCTGTATGTTAGGCACTTACCTGCAGTCAGGCGCAACTTCGTCTCGACTCATGGAAAGGCATCCGAGTGAGGGAGTATATAAAGAGATATGAAAAGGGCGCGCAAAATCCGTGAGTGACAGCGCGCGAAAAAAGAAAGGAAAAAAAAGGACTAAATTGGCACGGTGCCCGCTGGATGTGCTCTGTCTCTATTGACATTCCTGCGTGTCATTCACGTCAGGAAACTAGTCCTGCTGTCGATAAATCCTGTAACAGGTTGCTATAGAGACTGAAATGCTATATAAGAGTTTGGAAAGGGACAACAGACTCCATGCGTCAGCCGTATATTTACCTAAAAACCGATCTAAACGCACTCGATTAGTAAAATAAAAGACTAATGCTGCACACAATAACTACACCATGAAAAAAGTGTAAGAAAAAAGAAAAAAAGGGGAAAATACATGAGAAAGAATAAAACATACGAATAATAATGATGATCTATGTCGTCTAAATGGGCGCAGTAAAATGAATGTAACACAGATGCTATAATAATTCTCTACAACATCAAAGACAATATATGGAAGTGATGCACATACTATTAGCGATCTGTGATCAGGAACAACTGGCTGGCAGGCCTTTCGTGTTCCAGAAGGAATAACTGGTTTCCTTTGGTGTCCCAATTAGAATTAATCATAGAACATGTGGGTGATACATTTTCTAATTTAGTACTCCCAATACCCCCCAGTAGGAAAAAGGCACATTTGGTGCTGCTAGCGGTCTGCTAGATATCCATACGAAGGTGCCAGGGAAAGATCTAGGTATGGGAAATAGAATAATCACCACGTGTTCCGTCCCATATGGAGACGGACAAGACGGAGAAAAAATGGGTGCTTATATTCCAAAAACGGGAGAAACATGATAATGACATGTGTCCTAAGAGCGCTGGAAGTAGATGTCAGTGACTGATCTATAAACAGTGGGCGAGGCTTGTAGGGCGAAGTTTATACTAAATACTGGCGCTTGGGTCAGCTTAATCTTCATAAAGTAGAGATGGTATCATCCAGGCCTATATATATAGGAACAAAGAAGGAAACAAAGCAATGGACCTCTGCAGATAGTAAAGGTTATAAGATGATGACAGGAAAGAAACCCGAAATGTGGTATAACAACCCGTAGTGCTTAGACCAGATATGGTGATGGTGTATATTGGTAGTTTGGAAGACCTGGGATGAAATGACTCATCCTCCATGTGTGGTTACTTGGGCAAACATGTAAGTCCAGATAGAGTCATAATTCATGTTAAAAAATAATGAAATTCGTTGTCTGTGTTGTGTCCTTTGAGGACTGACTGAAGTCTACAAATCCATTTAGATTCTGTTTGGCGTAGTGTCAGTTCCCGATTACCACCCCGGTTGTTGGGGGGGATATGATCGATACCACAAAACTTGAATGTCACATTGCCCATGTGTGTGTTGCGATAGTGTTCAGTCAATGGATATCTTGTATCTCCATTAATGAGTGCACGGCGGTGTTCCTGTATCCTATTTTTCAGACTCCGCACCGTGCTACCCACGTATACCATGCCGCAAGGGCATTCCAGGGTGTACACCACGTATTGGGTATTACAATTTATGAAATGTCTAATCTTGTGCGTTCTGCCAGTGTTATGGCAAAACTCTTTGCATTTGTTTTGGCCAAAAGGGCACACGTTGCAAGTGGTACATGTGTAAAAACCGGCAGGGGCTATGGGCAACCAATTAGTGGTTGGTTTCGTAATAACATAACTGGGACATAGAGTTCTCCTCAATGTGCGGCCCCTTCGGTATATGAGCGACGGATTCTCATTGATGAATGGGCGTAATTTGGGGATGTCCCACAGTAAGTGCCAATGCTTCCTAAAGGCCTTGAAGATTTTATCATTGTGTGCTGTATAGTTGGTGAAGAATGCAATCTTCTCTCTGGTGTGGCCTCTCGCTTGTTTATTGTTCCTATCTTTAGATGTGGATGGTAGGAGGGTGTCTGATCTAGGAAGGCTGAGTACTCTCCGTTCAGCTTTATTTAAGGTGTTATAGTTGTAACCCCTGTGTGAGAAACGTTATTTGATATCAGTGATGTTATCTTTGAAGCCCTTTTCTTCACTACAGATACGTCGTGTTCTGACCATTTCACCATATGGAATATTGGAAATGACTGAGCTGGCATGTGCGCTGGTCGCATGTAGTATGCCATTACAGGAAGTCATTTTCCTGAATAATGTACTATGTACCACCCATTGCCTCACAAAAAAATGAATATCCAGGAAGTCTATGTGTTCGTTGTGGTGAGACATAGTTAACTGCACATTGTAGGGATTATCATTTAGGTATGTTAGGTACTCTTGTAACTCTGTTACCGGTCCAGCCCATAGACAGATAATATCATCTATGTACCTCCCCCAGAACATGATGTGTTTCGTCCAGGGGGAGGCACGTTGGTTCCAGGCATGCTCTCTCTCATACCAGCCCATGAAAAGGCCGGCATACGAAGGAGCAAACCTGGAACTCATGGCAGTCCCCTGTAATTGATGGTACCACCTTTCATCATGTTTGAAAAAATTGTTGGTTAGGATTAATTCGATCATATCCATGATCATGAGGTTGTAGGAGTAGTGATCTGCCCCTTCTTTGTCCAGGTAATGGCGGACTGCCAACATACCGAATTCCTTTTGGATACAAGTGTATAACCCCACAACATCTAAGGTAACAAATCTTAGTTCGTCAGACCATGGGAATCCATCAAATTTGATCAGAATATCTTTGCTGTCTTTTATGTACGAGGGGAGGTTGATGACATGCTTCTGTAATGTAAGGTCTATAAATTCTGAGAGTCTTTCAGTAGGTGAACCCACCCCTGAGATGATGGGTCTCCCTGGGGGGAACCTGCCTCCCTTGTGCACCTTAGGTAAAATGTAAATGCACGGGTAACGTGCATGATCAGCACGAAGATATTTAAATTCATCATCGATGATTAGACATTCATCCCTCCATTCCGTCAGTCTCCCATTTATGATGGCTTGTAGTCCACAGATGGGGTTGTAGCCAATTTGTTCGTAACATTGTTTGTCATTTAATTGTCTATGGATTTCCCCCATGTAGTCTTGTGTGTCCATCACCACCACATTCCTCCCCTTGTCCGCCTCCCTGATTACAATGCTGGTGTCCTTTTGTAATCTTTTTAGGGCCTCCCTCTCTATTTTTGAAAGGTTGTGGGGTTGGTGTGGTGTGTGTCTTAAGGTGTTATCTAGCTTGTGTAATTCTTTGGTAATCATTTCTCCAAATTTTTCTATATTGGAATGGTAACCATTTTGTGGAACAAATTTGGATTTACACTTAAGACCAGTGTCTCGATTGGGGTTCTCAGTTATATCAAGGTCATGCAAAAGAGTACGCAAATCTATCATTTCATCATTTTCAATTGAAAGAAGTGTCTGTACTTGTCGTATTTCCTCAATTGTTCTATCTGCAACCGGTGTATTAGATACATTGGCAACAACGAGTGGTGTTTGCTGTGAAAAAAATTCTTTTAATTTAAGAACACGTAGGAATTTATACAGATCAATGTGGACATCTACAAGATCCCCAAATTGCGTGGGACAGAAACCCAATCCTCTTTTCAAGACATTGCATTCACATTCATCCAATTCTCTCCTTGAGAGATTGATAATGTTTAAGTCAAGCTTGGTCGATTGTTTGTCAACTAGGCCAATAGTATCCCCCGTGGTGGATGCCCTAGTCTCTTCTACTCTGGTCATGTTTCCTAGTTCTTTTTGGGGCGTAGTAGCATGGAGTGACTGTCTCCTCTTCCTCCTTGCCCTCCCACCTCTCCTTGTTTTCTTGGGCCCTTTTTTGGTTGTCTCTCCCCTAGTCTTAATCTTTCCAATTCCTTCTGGAAATTGGTTCCTCCTGCCCCTAAAGGGGCCTCGGATGTTGATTGATTGGAAGAAATGCTTCCACTTGATGCCAGTGATGTACTACTGGCGGACTTGTTATCAAAGCTTTCTTCTCTGGCCCTTTTCTTGTCCTCACTGTTATTGGGATTATCATATTTCCTAGCAAAAGTATATATCCTGCCATCCCTATAGTCTCGATCATCCCTCTTGATCTTACGCATTTTTTTGTCTCTCAAATACCGCTGATGTTCTTCTATAACTTTGTTTAGAATGGCATAATTTTTCTCCACTAAGTCTTTGCAATCCATAGCCTCTATCTGTTTCTCTAGATCGTCAATTTCTGCCTGTAATATCTGTCCCTTCTCACTCGCATGTTTGATCAAGATGCGCATCATTGTATTAGATGCCCCTTCGAGATTGTGTTCCCATTCCCCCAAAAGATCCCCACTCAAGTCCTCAAAGGTCGGAAAGATCAAAATACGAAGACCTCTGGGAATCTTGTTATTGTCCATGTACTGCTGGAGTGTTACACCATCCCACCAGCGGGCGAGCTCTTGTTTTTTCACCCTTTCAAGTTTAATGAAACAAGAGCGTAGTCCATTGCCTTGTATGTTAGTAGCAGGTGCGGCAGCTGCCGCACTGAATCCTTTGCCGAATAGGTCTTGCGCGAGTTCTTCCCTTCTGTCAACGAGTTTAGGCATATTCCGTAGATAATGTTGGGATACTTTGAAGAGTGCTAGCTGGTCCAAAGAATCAATGAGAAAAGAGAACCAACGGCGGACTCCAAAAGCCGCACCTCCTCGATGTGTTCCCCAGGTGATAGATTAATACTATAATAAAAATCGGTGTGCACAATCAGCTCCGGCACCCGCCGTTGTGGGATGCCAACTGCTAAGCAGATAAACAGTACTTTAAGAACACTGGAGCGGTGCACTACCAGGTGAGTATGATGTTAATAAAGAAACTTGATCAATGTCTTTGTTGCAAGAAAATATAAGTCTTTATTTCAAACAGTCCATGCAAAGCATCAGCCAACACGTTTCGTTCAATTGATGAACTTCGTCAGGGCTGAAAAAAGTATGACACAAAGGACATAAATACACTAATTTATGTAAATGGTGACAGATACAATATACACTTACCAAACAACATCCTATACGTTAATTTTACATGACACTGGGAAGGACTGTGAGTGTATAATAAATACACATACAATGTATCTTGTGCATCTGGGCACATATACTATACAATACTAAACATATTCCTATGTGGTCATTATACAAGACGCTAGACAAGACTGTGTGTGCATAATAAAAATGGCATATATGACACATAACAATTGTTAAAATATGTGTTACCACACACAGTGGCAACACTGTAGTTAAAATACACAATTTCAATATCCCTCATTGTGTGGGTGTATGTATGTAGATAGATGAGAAAAAGGGGGGTGGGGGATATGCTGAAGGCTTAATCCGTATCCCTTGTCGAGAACTCAATTATTAAGGTAAGAGAGAGTGGAATATGTACCTATAAATAAATGTGTCTCAGTCTTAAAGAAAGGTGTGTCTCTGGTACAACCCAAATCAATTGGCAAAGGGAACACATGAGGCATGAAAAAAATGGAAAAAAATCGGTGACAATAAAAGTAGAGAATCAATATCTCAGATACACGAGGTCTGACATATGGTAACCTGTTCTATACATACCAAGCGTGAAGTTTGGCAAGTAATGGCGAACAGTGCTTCGTTGCGGAGAGGTTCCTGTGGCTCAATCTAGCCCGGTCCCTGGTTGAAGATGAAAGCCAGGTTTGTCGGTCTTAGGACTGTGTCAGTTACGTGGGACTCCTTAATAAGAGCCCCTTATTGTTCCTATGTCAAACGAAAATTGGATATAAATAATATGCTGTCTTATCAGTGTGAAGCATACTACCCTAATAAACGGAGCAGCAAAATCACTGACCTATAATTCTAAAAACCACCTCTGTTGTGATAATATACTCGAGAGCAACAATGTAGCGGACAGATAGAAAAAAGCTATGTTTCGAAAGATAGACGATCTGAGCAAAGGTATATGACACCCACTCTGTTGGAATAATAATACACCTCAGAACGGAGATACAACCAATATTTAAATCTAAACAAAAGCTCCGTAATGAGAGTTTGCCATTCGGAGCAAGTATATGTGACACTACATGGTTTAAAAGAAAATATCACAAACGAAAAACATGATAATAGCGAAAGTGATTCATGAACCATATCCATATATATATATATATAACCAACGGGTTCGCAAGGACATAACGGGAGAGCAGTCAAAATCACGTGTTGGACAATGCCATCCGAGTTAATGTTTTGATTGCATGAAACAAGTAATCCATATTTAAGAAAAATTGTATAAAGACGTAAAGAGCATGGGTTCCTAATCACCAAGGGCGGTAGTAAACCATATTTTAAAAAAATTGTATAAAGACGTAAAGAGCAAGGGGTTCCTAATCACCAAGGGCGGCAGTTGTCCACAAGGGAAATACTCTGCACATGAGGGAATTCTAAAGAGTGTTCTAACGGCTGCTGGTCCGCCTCCACCCATAACGTGACAACCGTATAAAATGATAGTTTGCTAAAATGTGACCATATCTAGAATAATTCAAATACGGAAAATAATTTAACCCAATATGCACATATGGCGTGCAAACTAAAGGGAATAGATGTTTGGCAGTGCCTTGCTAAAAACACAGCGTCACCCTTGTCAACGATACATAATATTAAATGGAAGAAAAGTAATCAAAAAATAATAATAACCGTACCCCCAGCCCAGGAAAAGTGCCGTCTGGCAAGATAGCAATCACCCGGTTATGCCGCATTATGCTGTCCCCGTCAGTGACAGTGTGCACGCACATCATGCACCGCGGGAGAAGTTAACAATACAGCATCCCTCCTAACTTAGATCAAAAGCACCAACAATAGCTGTATGTTAGGCACTTACCTGCAGTCAGGCGCAACTTCGTCTCGACTCATGGAAAGGCATCCGAGTGAGGGAGTATATAAAGAGATTTGAAAAGGGCGCGCAAAATCCGTGAGTGACAGCGCGCGAAAAATGAAAAAAAAAAAGGACTAAATTGGCACGGTGCCCGCTGGATGTGCTCTGTCTCTATTGACATTCCTGCGTGTCATTCACGTCAGGAAACTAGTCCTGCTGTCGATAAATCCTGTAACAGGTTGCTATAGAGACTGAAATGCTATATAAGAGTTTGGAAAGGGACAACAGACTCCGTGCGTCAGCCGTATATTTACCTAAAAACCGATCTAAACGCACTCGATTAGTAAAATAAAAGACTAATGCTGCACACAATAGCTACAGCATGAAAAAAGTGTAAGAAAAAAGAAAAAAAGGGGAAAATACATGAGAAAGAATAAAACATACGAATAATAATGATGATCTATGTCGTCTAAATGGGCGCAGTAAAATGAATGAAACACAGATGCTATAATAAATCTCTACAACATCAAAGACAATATATGGAAGTGATGCACATACTATTAGCGATCTGTGATCAGGAACAACTGGATGGCAGGCTTTTCGTGTTCCAGAAGGAATAACTGGTTTCCTTTGGTGTCCCAATTAGAATTAATCATAGAACATGTGGGTGATACATTTTCTAATTTAGTACTCCCAATACCCCCCAGTAGGAAAACGGCACATTTGGTGCTGCTAGCGGTCTGCTAGATATCCATACGAAGGTGCCAGGGAAAGATCTAGGTATGGGAAATAGAATAATCACCACGTGTTCCGTCCCATATGGAGACGGACAAGACGGAGAAAAAATGGGTGCTTATATTCCAAAAACGGGAGAAACATGATAATGACATGTGTCCTAAGAGCGCTGGAAGTAGATGTCAGTGACTGATCTATAAACAGCGGGCGAGGCTTGTAGGGCGAAGTTTATACTAAATACTGGCGCTTGGGTCAGCTTAATCTTCATAAAGTAGAGATGGTATCATCCAGGCCTATATATATAGGAACAAAGAAGGAAACAAAGCAATGGACCTCTGCAGATAGTAAAGGTTATAAGATGATGACAGGAAAGAAACCCGAAATGTGGTATAACAACCCGTGGTGCTTAGACCAGATATGGTGATGGTGTATATTGGTAGTTTGGAAGACCTGGGATGAAATGACTCATCCTCCATGTGTGGTTACTTGGGCAAATATGTAAGTCCAGATAGAGTCATAATTCATGTTAAAAAATAATGAAATTCGTTGTCTGTGTTGTGTCCTTTGAGGACTGACTGAAGTCTACAAATCCATTTAGATTCTGTTTGGCGTAGTGTCAGTTCCCGATTACCACCCCGGTTGTTGGGGGGGATATGATCGATACCACAAAACTTGATGTCACATTGCCCATGTGAGTGTTGCGATAGTGTTCAGTCAATGGATATCTTGTATCTCCATTAATGAGTGCAGGGCGGTGTTCCTGTATCCTTTTTTTCAGATTCCGCACCGTGCTACCCACGTATACCATGCCGCAAGGGCATTCCAGGGTGTACACCACGTATTGGGTATTACAATTTATGAAATGTCTAATCTTGTGCGTTCTGCCAGTGTTATGGCAAAACTCTTTGCATTTGTTTTGGCCAAAAGGGCACACGTTGCAAGTGGTACATGTGTAAAAACCGGCAGGGGCTATGGGCAACCAATTAGTGGTTGGTTTCGTAATAACATAACTGGGACATAGAGTTCTCCTCAATGTGCGGCCCCTTCGATATACGAGCGACGGATTCTCATTGATGAATGGGCGTAATTTGGGGATGTCCCACAGTAAGTGCCAATGCTTCCTAAAGGCCTTGAAGATTTTATCATTGTGTGCTGTATAGTTGGTGAAGAATGCAATCTTCTCTCTGGTGTGGCCTCTCGCTTGTTTATTGTTCCTATCTTTAGATGTGGATGGTAGGAGGGTGTCTGATCTAGGAAGGCTGAGTACTCTCCGTTCAGCTTTATTTAAGGTGTTATAGTTGTAACCCCTGTGTGAGAAACGTTGTTTGAGATCAGTGATGTTATCTTTGAAGCCCTTTTCTTCACTGCAGATACGTCGTGTTCTGACCATTTCACCATATGGAATATTGGAAATGACTGAGCTGGCATGTGCGCTGGTCGCATGTAGTATGCCATTACAGGAAGTCATTTTCCTGAATAATGTACTATGTACCACCCCTTGCCTCACAAAAAAATGAATATCCAGGAAGTCTATGTGTTCGTTGTGGTGAGACATAGTTAACTGCACATTGTAGGGATTATCATTTAGGTATGTTAGGTACTCTTGTAACTCTGTTACCGGTCCAGCCCATAGACAGATAATATCATCTATGTACCTCCCTCAGAACACGATGTGTTTCGTCCAGGGGAGAGCACGTTGGTTCCAGGCATGCTCTCTCTCATACCAGCCCATGAAAAGGCCGGCATACGAAGGAGCAAACCTGGAACCCATGGCAGTCCCCTGTAATTGATGGTACCACCTTTCATCATGGTTGAAAAAATTGTTGGTTAGGATTAATTCGATCATATCCATGATCATGAGGTTGTAGGAGTAGTGATCTGCCCCTTCTTTGTCCAGGTAATGGCGGACTGCCAACATACCGAATTCCTTTTGGATACAAGTGTATAACCCCACAACATCTAAGGTAACAAATCTTAGTTCGTCAGACCATGGGAATCCATCAAATTTGATCAGAATATCTTTGCTGTCTTTTATGTACGAGGGGAGGTTGATGACATGCTTCTGTAATGTAAGGTCTATAAATTCTGAGAGTCTTTCAGTAGGTGAACCCACCCCTGAGATGATGGGTCTCCCTGGGGGGAACCTGCCTCCCTTGTGCACCTTAGGTAAAATGTAATTGCACGGGTAACGTGCATGATCAGCACGAAGATATTTAAATTCATCATCGGTGATTAGACATTCATCCCTCCATTCCGTCAGTCTCCCATTTATGATGGCTTGTAGTCCACAGATGGGGTTGTAGCCAATTTGTTCGTAACATTGTTTGTCATTTAATTGTCTATGGATTTCCCCCATGTAGTCTTGTGTGTCCATCACCACCACATTCCCCCCCTTGTACGCCTCCCTGATTACAATGCTGGTGTCCTTTTGTAATCTTTTTAGGGCCTCCCTCTCTATTTTTGAAAGGTTGTGGGGTTGGTGTGGTGTGTGTCTTAAGGTGTTATCTAGCTTGTGTAATTCTTTGGTAATCATTTCTCCAAATTTTTCTATATTGGAATGGTAACCATTTTGTGGAACAAATTTGGATTTACACTTAAGACCAGTGTCTCGATTGGGGTTCTCAGTTATATCAAGGTCATGCAAAAGAGTATGCATATCTATCATTTCATCATTTTCAATTGAAAGAAGTGTCTGTACTTGTCGTATTTCCTCAATTGTTCTATCTGCAACCGGTGTATTAGATACATTGGAAACAACGAGTGGTGTTTGCTGTGAAAAACATTCTTTTCATTTAAGAACACGTAGGAATTTATACAGATCAATGTGGACATCTACAAGATCCCCAAATTGCGTGGGACAGAAACCCAATCCTCTTTTCAAGACATTGCATTCACATTCATCCAATTCTCTCCTTGAGAGATTGATAATGTTTAAGTCAAGCTTGGTCGATTATTTGTCAACTAGGCCAATAGTATCCCCCGTGGTGGATGCCCTAGTCTCTTCTACTCTGGTCATGTTTCCTAGTTCTTTTTGGGGCGTAGTAGCATGGAGTGACTGTCTCCTCTTCCTCCTTGCCCTCCCACCTCTCCTTGTTTTCTTGGGCCCTTTTTTGGTTGTCTCTCCCCTAGTCTTAATCTTTCCAATTCCTTCTGGAAATTGGTTCCTCCTGCCCCTAAAGGGGCCTCGGATGTTGATTGATTGGAAGAAATGCTTCCACTTGATGCCAGTGATGTACTACTGGCGGACTTGTTATCAAAGCTTTCTTCTCTGGACCTTTTCTTGTCCTCACTGTTATTGGGATTATCATATTTCCTAGCAAAAGTATATATCCTGCCATCCCTATAGTCTCGATCATCCCTCTTGATCTTACGCATTTTTTTGTCTCTCAAATACCGCTGATGTTCTTCTATAACTTTGTTTAGAATGGCATAATTTTTCTCCACTAAGTCTTTGCAACCCATAGCCTCTATCTGTTTCTCTAGATCGTCAATTTCTGCCTGTAATATCTGTCCCTTCTCACTCGCATGTTTGATCAAGATGCGCATCATTGTATTAGATGCCCCTTCGAGATTGTGTTCCCATTCCCCCAAAAGATCCCCACTCAAGTCCTCAAAGGTCGGAAAGATCAAAATACGAAGACCTCTGGGAATCTTGTTATTGTCCATGTACTGCTGGAGTGTTACACCATCCCACCAGCGGGCGAGCTCTTGTTTTTTCACCCTTTCAAGTTTAATGAAACATGAGCGTAGTCCATTGCCTTGTATGTTAGTAGCAGGTGCGGCAGCTGCCGCACTGAATCCTTTGCCGAATAGGTCTTGCGCGAGTTCTTCCCTTCTGTCAACGAGTTTAGGCATATTCCGTAGATAATGTTGGGATACTTTGAAGAGTGCTAGCTGGTCCAAAGAATCAATGAGAAAAGAGAACCAACGGCGGACTCCAAATGCCGCTCCTCCTCGATGTGTTCCCCAGGTGATAGATTAATACTATAATAAAAATCGGTGTGCACAATCAGCTCCGGCACCCGCCGTTGTGGGATGCCAACTGCTAAGCAGATATACAGTACTTTAAGAACACTGGAGCGGTGCACTACCAGGTGAGTATGATGTTAATAAAGAAACTTGATCAATGTCTTTGTTGCAAGAAAATATAAGTCTTTATTTCAAACAGTCCATGCAAAGCATCAGCCAACGCGTTTCGTTCAATTGATGAACTTCGTCAGGGCTGAAAAAAGTATGACACAAAGGACATAAATACACTAATTTATGTAAATGGTGACAGATACAATATACACTTAACAAACAACATCCTATACGTTAATTTTACATGACACTGGGAAGGACTGTGAGTGTATAATAAATACACATACAATGTATCTTGTGCATCTGGGCACATATACTATACAATACTAAACATATTCCTATGTGGTCATTATACAAGACGCTAGACAAGACTGTGTGTGCATAATAAAAAAGGCATATATGACACATAACAATTGTTAAAATATGTGTTACCACACACGGTGGCAACACTGTAGTTAAAATACACAATTGCAATATCCCTCATTGTGTGGGTATGTAGATAGATGAGAAAAAGGGGGGGTGGAGGATATGCTGAAGGCTTAATCCGTATCCCTTGTCGAGAACTCAATTATTAAGGTAAGAGAGAGTGGAATATGTACCTATAAATAAATGTGTCTCAGTCTTAAAGAAAGGTGTGTCTCTGGTACAACCCAAATCAATTAGCAAAGGGAACACATGAGGCATGAAAAAAATGGAAAAAAATCGGTGACAATAAAAGTAGAGAATCAATATCTCAGATACACGAGGTCTGACATATGGTAACCTGTTCTATACATACCAAGCGTGAAGATTGGCAAGTAATGGCGAACCGTGCTTCGTTGCGGAGAGGTTCCTGTGGCTCAATCTGGCCCGGTCCCTGGTTGAAGATGAAAGCCAGGTTTGTCGGTCTTAGGACTGTGTCAGTTACGTGGGACTCCTTAATAAGAGCCCCCTTATTGTTCCTATGTCAAACGAAAATTGGATATAAATAATATGCTGTCTTATCAGTGTGAAGCATACTACCCTAATAAACGGAGCAGCGCTGTCACTCACGAATTTTGCGCGCCCTTTTCAAATCTCTTTATATACTCCCTCACTCGGATGCCTTTCCATGAGTCGAGACGAATTTGCGCCTGACTGCAGGTAAGTGCCTAACATACAGCTATTGTTGGTGCTTTTGATCTAAGTTAGGAGGGATGCTGTATTGTTAACTTCTCCCGCGGTGCATGATGTGCGTGCACACTGTCACTGACAGACCCGGGGACAGCATAATGCGGCATAACCGGGTGATTGCTATCTTGCCAGACGGCACTTTTCCTGGGCTGGGGGCACGGTTATTATTATTTTTTGATTACTTTTCTTCCATTTAATATTATGTATCGTTGACAAGGGTGACGCAGTGTTTTTAGCAAGGCACTGCCAAACATCTATTCCCTTTAGTTTGCACGCCATATGTGCATATTGGGTTAAATTATTTTCCGTATTTGAATTATTCTAGATATGGTCACATTTTAGCAAACTATCATTTCATACGGTTGTCACGTTATGGGTGGAGGCGGACCAGCAGCCGTTAGAACACTCTTTAGAATTCCCTCATGTGCAGAGTATTTCCCTTGTGGACAACTGCCGCCCTTGGTGATTAGGAACCCATGCTCTTTACGTCTTTATACAATTTTTCTTAAATATGGATTACTTGTTTCATGCAATCAAAACATTAACTCGGATGGCATTGTCCAACACGTGATTTTGACTGCTCTCCCGTTATGTCCTTGCGAACCCGTTGGTTATATATATATATATGGTTATGGTTCATGAATCACTTTCGCTATTATCATGTTTTTCGTTTGTGATATTTTCTTTTAAACCATGTAGTGTCACATATACTTGCTCCGAATGGCAATCTCTCATTACGGAGCTTTTGTTTAGATTTAAATATTGGTTGTATCTCCGTTCTGAGGTGTATTATTATTCCAACAGAGTGGGTGTCATATACCTTTGCTCAGATCGTCTATCTTTCGAAACATAGCTTTTTTCTATCTGTCCGCTACATTGTTGCTCTCGAGTATATTATCACAACAGAGGTGGTTTTTAGAATTATAGGTCAGTGATTTTGCTGCTCCGTTTATTAGGGTAGTATGCTTCACACTGATAAGACAGCATATTATTTATATCCAATTTTCGTTTGACATAGGAACAATAAGGGGGCTCTTATTAAGGAGTCCCACGTAACTGACACAGTCCTAAGACCGACAAACCTGGCTTTCATCTTCAACCAGGGACCGGGCCTGATTGAGCCACAGGAACCTCTCCGCAACGAAGCACTGTTCGCCATTACTTGCCAATCTTCACGCTTGGTATGTATAGAACAGGTTACCATATGTCAGACCTCGTGTATCTGAGATATTGATTCTCTACTTTTATTGTCACCGATTTTTTTCCATTTTTTTCATGCCTCATGTGTTCCCTTTGCCAATTGATTTGGGTTGTACCAGAGACACACCTTTCTTTAAGACTGAGACACATTTATTTATAGGTACATATTCCACTCTCTCTTACCTTAATAATTGAGTTCTCGACAAGGGATACGGATTAAGCCTTCAGCATATCCCCCACCCCCCTTTTTCTCATCTATCTACATACATACACCCACACAATGAGGGATATTGAAATTGTGTATTTTAACTACAGTGTTGCCACCGTGTGTGGTAACACATATTTTAACAATTGTTATGTGTCATATATGCCTTTTTTATTATGCACACACAGTCTTGTCTAGCGTCTTGTATAATGACCACATAGGAATATGTTTAGTATTGTATAGTATATGTGCCCAGATGCACAAGATACATTGTATGTGTATTTATTATACACTCACAGTCCTTCCCAGTGTCATGAAAAATTAACATATAGGATGTTGTTTGTTAAGTGTATATTGTATCTGTCACCATTTACATAAATTAGTGTATTTATGTCCTTTGTGTCATACTTTTTTCAGCCCTGACGAAGTTCATCAATTGAACGAAACGCGTTGGCTGATGCTTTGCATGGACTACTTATGTGTTTAACAATTCCATATCACAGAACCGAGTCTGTCACTTAGAGAGCTCCTGTAGGTACTCCTGGGCTTGGATCTCGGATAGAAATACTCGAGTTGCACCTTTATATATAATTTTAAGCCTAGCAGGGTTCAACAAGAATGCTTCACAACCCAACTTCTGAAACGGTGTAATTAATGAGCGAAGTCTCCATCTCCTCTCCACTGTGGCATGACAAAAATTGGGCCGAACAAAGAAAGAGTGCCCCCCTGCCGTCCTCCTTGCATCCGGCCTGGCCTTTTCAAATATGGATTGATGAAGGAGAAATTTGCCAAAAAATATCAGGATAGCTCTAGGTTTTTCGTCTTGCCCTGGCCTTTTCTTAAGCATCAGGGGATATCGATGTACTCTTTGTACCTCGGCTTCCCAATTCCAATGAGCTAGTTCGGGGAAAGCCTCCTTAAGGAGCTTCAATACAAAGCCACGCATGTCATCGCCCTCTGCTTTTTCCGCAATCCCGAGTAAGCGAAGGTTGTTTCGACACTGTCTATTTTCGAAGTCCTCCAGCTTCTAGAGGACGTCGGTCAGTCTGCTCTCATTAGCTGTGGACTGCTTATCCGATATGTCCACGCTGGCCTCTAGCTGTACAATGCGCTCTTCTAGTGCGGTGGTGCGTTCTGAGATTGCTGTGCAGGTCTTGTTGACTTTCCGCACCACACCCTGAAGCTTTTTAGTTGCCAGATGGGCCCTTGTGTGTTCTTGGCGAGCCTCTGTCTGTATTTGTTTCAATGTAGCGTAAATTAATTCCAACGACGGTTGCGACACTAGGGCCTGAGCCCCCATGGTGTTACCAGTTTCAGCCATATTCTCTAGAGTTTCGGTATGGGCTCTGAACTCATTCTGCAGACCTCCCTCAAACTGAGAAGCAGTGTAATCCCATTTCAGCTGTCCTGACTGACTGCAGTCTGAAGTGAAGCCATTATCCTTGTCTGAGCCCCTTGAACTCTTCTTTGTGCGAATTGGTATACGTTTCTGGGTGTCAAATTTCGTGGGAGGACTGCCACTATCCTCCTCAGTAAGATCTTTATCTGTATTATCCAAGCCCACACTGTCGGATAAATCTGATTCATCTGTTAATGAAAAAAAATTTCACCCTCAGGAGTTGCTATAGAATTTCCATTTGCCTGGGTCAACGAACCGTGACTCACTTTAATCACAGGTGTGCAAGAGAGTTCCAGTGGGGCTAGCGAGGTGTTATTGCCAACCCCTTGCCTTGAATTACTCGGATTAGAGAATGCCTCTTTATTTGTCAACCTGATGAATATTTTCGGACTCCTTATTAGGAATAATGGTCAGTGCAGAGGCCGATGTGTTTAAGTCAATGTCATCTGCCTCAGTCACAGTCTCAGTTGTACCAACAAGCATGTTAGTAAGTACCATGCCCAACTCTGTTTCAGTTTTAGAGCTGTCCTTGAGCAATTTCGGGTTATTGTTATTTTTCCCTTTACCTGAGTTCATCTCCCCCCGAAGAGGTTGAAAACCCCCTCCCGGCAAACATCCCCGGTACGGTTAGCACTTTGGGTCTGGTAACCCTTTCAGATCTCTGTTCTCCGGCTGCATTCTCCTCCGGTTTCTCCTTAGTCGGGCCATCACTACTCAGGCCAACCTGTAGACTGCCCACACCGGGATTGAGGCTTTTCCTATCCATTACCGCTCGTCGATTCACAGATGAGGCTTTGGCTCCTCCAGTCGTGTTGGTGTCTTTTCCCGGCGGTTTCCCTTTCGGCGGCATGGCAATTGATGCGGTGGCAGTAATGCGCTTTCCCACAGCTAACCCGATCCAGCCTTTGATTCCAGTGGATACAATGTATCGACGAGGCCCTCTAAGTTCCTGGAACACCTCGCGTCTGGCAACCAGCGCTGCTGAGAGAAACACTCTCCAAGCCTGTGCTGCCCGGGAAACAACCTCCGTGTACAGCCGCATCAACCTCACACCCCAGACTGAAGAGCTACTAGGGTAAGTTTCAATCCGCCACGAGTATTATGACGAATATTATGGCATTCTTCCTTGGCTTCCTTCAGCCTATAGTCTCAACACCTTGTCTTTCTCTTCTCATTCAGTATCATACTGCAGTGGCAGGTACGGCGGCTTCCCACAACGCTCACACAGCCGCCATCTTGCCAGTCACCCCCAATCCCTCTATCATCGATTTAAATAATGTTTTACCAACAGCCAAAAATTGTACATCTTGTTCTTCCACATCATCACTGGAAATCTGAAATGTCCTTTAGTGCCTAGGGATTTTAGTTCTTTCAATCTTTGCCTTAGATTCCACTTCTGACCCTCTGTTGGATGTTATTTGAAAGTTGAAGGTTTGGGTCTGAAAACGTTTAGTTTTTGGGTGCTTTCGTTTAAAACTGTTTCTATCACCGAGTAAGACAGAAAATTAACCAGGATCTTGCATGTTTTTTTCCGTTATTTGGAAGTGGTTTCAATGAACCTTTATGATTCCTTTGGGCTTCTTTTTCAAGATCTATGGTACCCTGTTCTGGAAATAACACATTTTGCACAAACTTTACAATATAGGTTTTGATTCCACTGCCTTTTGCTGACTCTGGTGTATTTAGTAACCTAACGTTATTTCTCCTTGGGTAGTTTCATAGTCTTTGAAAAGACTGAATCATGATCTTCTCTTGACTTCTTAATTCACTTATTGCCTATGTATCTTTAGTGGTCTTGTTTTAGCTTGTGTCATTGACTCTTCCAATAGTTTGGTTATCTGAGCCAGGTCTTCTAACTTATCTCATAGGGAGTTACATATCGTCTATATACCTTTTAGTTGTACTCTAAATTCTCAAAACAACTTGCTATGCCTTTTATCATGGTCTAAGAGCATTATTTGCAATTTATTAGTCCTTCCTAAGGATTATTTTTGGATCGTGGGACTAGTTCCTATAGTAATTCATTTCTCAGTGATTGGTGACCTATTACAGTACTGGGTGTGTCATTGAGTTCTACTATTGGGATACCCTCTGTTATCAAGCTGTACTACTTTATTAGACTTTCTTTAGCAGAGCACATTAACATCTCCTTTCTTGCATTCTTGTTGCTATCACAACTGAACTTTGGGTTTGCTCTCACTACATTTTATTAACTAAATTCAGACTGACATAACGGAGACTCAAGTATACATGACTTATGCATCATTGTATTGTGTTCTGACTGAGTGGTTGATACAGCATTATTGTTGATGACTGTTACAGATACTAGGTATAACAATCATTGATCTGGCTCCGAAATATGTTTTTCACATACATTATTGATGATCTCTCATTGAATTACTGTATTGGTTATGTACAATATCAAATACATTAATTACTCCTCTTCAAGAGTCCAAATTCTTACAAAGGCAGAAATGTAGTTCCTTTCACTTATGTCTACATTTGAAATACTTTCTGACATTTTTGAAATTCACAGAGAATTTCAACTGTAATACTGGGCATTGGTAACTGTAGAAGTAGTTCTGGTTTTATTTTATGAACTCCAGGTTTCTCTCATGTGAATGCATGTTTACATGCACAGAGGTAGTGGTGTACATTTATGTGCCTATAAATACTTTGCAAACATGCATTTGCACTTAGATTTTTTTTTAAACAGTCAAAATGGTTTTCTCCACGGAGAAACAGCTTACACTACATGCCCATCAACACCTATCATTCACATCCAAGATAGGGATAAACTCCTAGAAATAATTTACCAAAACAACAGTATGAGTGTGTATGTGCCTGCCAACAGATTGTGCAAAGTAGGGGTTGGTACAACCCCAACTGTGCACAGGGATTGGACAAAGGTGAGTGCAGGGCCTAATGCCATGCGCATTAGGGGTTGGGAGCATGGGCTTTGCCTTAAGCGGGACCCTGTGAGACTAATCTCTAGTGTGGATAAAGTTGGCCACAGGCTAGGCCCCGTGGCCAACCCCCTCTGCACTGCACACTGCCCATTGCTGCTAGGACCAGTGCCAAGTGACGAATCCACTACGCCGCCAATCCCTACTCCACACAGATTTTGCTTGTGCACAGCAGGGTTTCACATTTATAGATACCAAATACACATGTTAATTCACATATCCAACAACAACTCCATTTATACATCATCTTTCAAACAACAACTGGGCCTTGTGCAATGGAAATAGTTGTATAATAAGTCAAGAAATAAAAAGAGGCTAGTAAAAAATAGATTACAATTTAACAAGAATAGGCAGCTATAAAAACAATATTGTTTAGTTTTTCTTTGTAGTAGTTTGTGTTTATATTTATCTATTCACCAAAAAATCCTACTATTGCAAAAGGCCACTTGGTAATGTTTCCACAACATTTAAGAAGCATCAGAACTCAAAAATTAGCAGACCTTTTTCAATGTGCCCATGTACCAGGTTCTCTGCTCCTCATATTTATTTAAAACTGCAAACCTAACATTCTTATTTCGGATAAATTTGTCTGCTTTGAACTTACTGAACTCCTGCTTTCATCCCCTTGCTATTTCTTTTGTAGCTTCATCAATGGCAGTGCCTTTCTTCATTTGTATCTTTTTCCAGCTCAGCTCTTAAACATTCATTCAGATGCTTTGAAATATGAAGTGAGGCCTTGCAGGAGCCTCCACGAATACACGCCTGAATGTCTAGGTTGTAATTCACAGTCACAAAAATTGCATTTCACCTTTGTTGCGTTATTTATTTTTTGACCCAGAGGATCTGTGAAAAAAATCATTTAGATTTCTTTGTTGTCTTACTCTTAGATGTTTCTCCAGTGAGCTGCACATCATGTTCTTTCTCTTCATTTAGTAGACGAGGCTCAGAGTGTGCTCTTATGCCCTCTTGTGATGGGAGTTTCTGTTCCTCTGTCAAGCCTTATATACGTGGTCTTAAAAGACCTTGCTCTCTCCAGAAATACAGAAAAGACAGGGATTGTTGCAGCAAACAAACTATTTTAAGTGGATGGATAGTTGACTTTTGAACCAATGAGGCTATTTTGTTCCAAATGTTTTAAAGAAGTCAATGGAGTTATCAGGAGATCAGTGGAGTCCACAGGACGTTCTGCCTCCACTGCTGCAGCTATGTAGCCGCCCGCCGGGTAAATAGTGACTATTTTCTGCTTTTTACTTGGCCACTGGCTTAATAATAGAAATAATTTACTATTTGGCTGGCTGCATTGAAAATAGCAGAGAAACTTCGCTAGTCAGCCGTCTGCTGGCTAAATAATAGAGATTCTGCACTGTTTGGCAGTTGGCCGTGCAAATAGCAGAAAAACTTCAATATTTACCCGGTCGCTGGCTAAATTGTAGAGGATCTGCACTGTTTGGCCGGGGGTTGTGCAAATAACAAGGAATCTTCACTACTTACATGGGCACTGACTAAATAGCAGAGGTTATGTACATTTTGTCTAGCAGTCAGGAAAACAGCAAAGAAACTTCACTCATTACCCGTCTGCTGGGAAAACAGTAGACATTATTTACAATTTGGCCAGTAGCCATATAAGTAGCAAATACATTTAATTATTTTCCTGGCTGCTGGTTAAATAATTGAAATCGTACACTATTTAACTGATAGCCTGGCAAATAGCAATACTGGCTGCTGACTAAATAGTAGAAATGATGTACTGTTTGACCAGTAGCTCTGCAAAAAGAAAGTTTATTATTCACCTTGGGGCAGATTTACTAACAAGTCACTTGCTGTAATGCATTGCATGACAGGGAGAGGGCAGGAATGTGCCATATCTAATATGATATGACACATTCCGCCCCTCTCCATGCACTAGTTCACTGAGTTCAGCACAGCTCCAATGCAGGCACCTTTGCGCCATGGTGCAAGGGTGCCTGAGTTACAGCCAGAATTGTTTTTGTGCAGGACGGGACACCCTTCATAAATCTGGCCCCTGGTGGCTATCTAAATAGCAGACAGTATGTAAAGCCTCACCAGTAGCCATGCAAATAGCAGAGGAACTTCACTATTTACCCTGCTGCTGTCTAAATAGCTTACATTCTGTATAATTATGCCTTATGCAGATTTCAACAGGTACTTACCACTAGGTAGAGCGACAAATAAGGAGTGAATATATATTAGGTTGGTTAACAAAATACTGAATCGCAGGGGGGTGCAGAACGACTTGCCTAATTATTATTCATTACGCAGGTGCCACTTTGCAACCTTGTGTGATTGGCTGTAATCACAGGGATGGTGGCCTGAAAGTGACAGCACACTACCATCCCTATGACTGCATTCTACAATAGAAAACTTTTTTTTTTTAAATCGCCCATGTTTAAAGCAACCAGTGCTGCTTAAAAAAAAAGTTTCCCAGTTTTTAATTTTGGAAAACGTCTCCCCTGAGGGTGCCAACATGATTCCCAAAGGAAAAGGTTTCTTAAGGGGACCCCTTCTGCAAATAGGTTACCACCCCAACTCAGGGGTCATTAGCTCATCCACAGTTCGAGACAGCAATTGCAGTCATAAACAATTGGTAAATTCCTTTTACGAACTGGAAAGGGCTTGGGGGCGGGGGTCCTCGTTCAACCTGATGGAGCAAGGATTCGAGAAAATTAAACTTGCTCGAATGAATCCTCCATTAACCTTCACTAATCATTAAATTAGTAGATGAGATGAAACTAACATACACCAGATACAGATACACGGGGAGAAAAAGCTTACACATGCTTGAATTAATGAGAAATAAAATGCAGCGCGATTAAAACCCGCTTTAACTTGCGAAAACGCTTTGCACATGTGCAAACCTGAATTATGCAGGAATAACGTGACTAACTCGCTTTGAGAGGGAAAACCTTACGCATGCGCAAGAAAGACCAAAACGCGGTCTTGAGGTACCGCATGCCCGGCATATGCTTGCTTGATTTAAAAGAAAAGCTGCTGTTATTAACGCTTTTGCCCAAGAGTAATAATAATTACATGGGATAGAGTAGAAGTGGGTATTGAACAGTGAGAATTACATGTTTAAGAAAATAACATTTGTTTATGGTTCTTTTATTAATAGTGTGCATTTGGGCCTGTTAAACCATGACTGAAAAAGAAAATGGCGAAAGCTGCGCATGCTCAGTGAATCCATGAAATGACCCGGTGACCGAGAGAGAGCTGAATGACTGCCAAGATCCAAGGACAGAAGGGATGGGAAAAGAAGATGTATCGCTCATCTATGAAGCCTGTATTAAATAAATTACTGCATTTGCAACAAAATATGCATTTGAAAACGAAATATATGAATGAGTTGAAGGGGAAGGGTTAGCAAACAATAGGTTTTACTAATAAAAATGAATACGTCAGCCTGGTGTGATGAAGACACCCCTAACCCCGTCCAATCATATTCCGTATTTTAGTAACATTTGCAACTCTTGAGGGTGGGACATGGAGAAATAAAGACTATAACTAGAATGACTTGAGTTAAGAAAGCAAGAGAGAGAGCTGCTGAGAATTTTTGATGGAGCTGTGAGAGAACTATTGCTGCTGGGAGCTGAGCACGAGAGAGCAGAGAGGTAGAGAGACGAGAGCAGACTCAGAAGATCCAGACTACTACCTGATTAGATTTGAAGATTGCGGAAGAATATCGAGGAGGGAGAGAGTGTAAGAGAGGGAATTGCCCTGGTGCATCGGGTTTGTAGAGAAGTCTAGTAAGTATCAGACCTGTCCTGATCCTATCCTATAATCTTTGTCTCCTGATCCTAAGTCAGGGGACCCCCACCAGTCCTTTGGCCAGAGGGGTGATTTTCCAGTCATCTTTATTAGGTAAATGTCATTCTATCCAAAATTTGCATATTTCTTTGCAAATGTATTATAATGTGCCTTTTGTCTCTACATCTATCCACTCTTATGCGTTTGATTTTGTTGAATGAACTTGTGTAATTGAATGTATTGTGCTATATGATTGTTCTCTCACTTAAGAAAGATGGAATGTGCACTGTGTATCTATAATTGATGAGCGTTCAACTTAATGACTGAAATTTTAGATAAACGTATTATTATTATTATTATTATTCAGAGTCTGTGGTTATTTTACTAAGAATATTAGTTAAGAAGTTGTTAATATCACCATCAATTAACCCAACTAATGGTCCATCGACCAAAGGAAGAGTGTTGATTCGTGAAGATAGTCAGCCATTGAAATGATCCTGTAATTCAGTGTTTCCCAAACTGTGGTCCGCGGACCCCCAGGGGTCCGTGACACATTTCCAGGGGGTCCGCAGCCAGCAGTTTTAAAAGCACTGCAAAGTTCCTTGTATAATTAGCAGTTTTCGAGCAACAATAAAAGTGTCAAGATAACGCCAGTGATTAATGTACCTGCTAGAGAGAGATGAGAGGTTTGTCCAGGGGCAGCTTTGACTTATCTAATGTAGCACAGAAGGTTAATATGCCTACTGCAAAGAACATTTACCATGCATTTAAAAAAACTATTTTATGTGCATAGGTCAGTGGGTTACTGCTTTTGTAACAGAGATTCTTTTGTTACTGTGCAGTTTATAAGTGACAATCGTAATCTAGCACAGTGACCTATAAACTGTCATCAAAGAGCTGCTTGCAAACTGCATGGTACAAGTTAGTAACATGTTTTTTCCCAGTCTTTCATTATCTTGATGCTGCTAAAAGGTTTATTTGGGTGGAAATACATTTTTATTGTTAAAGTCAATGCTAGCCACTGTGTTATGTTCTGAACCCTGAGTTTGTGCTTCTCCAGACCAAGCACTCTTTAAAAATGCCTACCAGTATGAATGACGTGAATCCTACACCTTGTAGTCCCCTTTGCCTTATGTAACATTTTCTATACACTGATTTACACGAATGATTCAGTTTCTCTATATGTGTGTGATGTAAAGTGCTCTGACATCCTGGTATGAGAGATGCTATAAAAACAAATGAAATACATGTGACAGAGGGGCTATGGAGAGATGAGAGGCACTGTTGGAGGGTGATAATAAGGGAATCATTGAAGAACCCCAACAAAGTTTGTCCTATCCTGGTACATAGTAAGGTCATCATTTACTATTCTTTAAAAGCTAATACAATTCAATATATAATGATAAATGTGTTGTAGAATGCATCATTGTTTCCTAAATTTTTGGAGTGGAGAGCCTCGCAAAGCCCCCTTTGTAGTAGTCAGGCTCACTCACTGCACTTGCACTTAGTGGAGAGGTGTGGTGCAGCGGCCAGGGCAGCTGACTTCGGAGCACAGGGCTCACGGTTCGATCCCCGGCTCCGGCGGCAGCTCAGCTCAGCACCTTGTGACTCTGGGCAATAGCTCACTTAATTTCCACGACGGCCCCCAGCGCCTTGAGACCCGTAAGGGTGAGTAGTTCGCGCTTTACAAATACGGATTTAGATTTAGATTTGGTGTGCACCGTATGGGGACTGGTCTGAAAACATTTGCCAGGGCTGCTTTGGTTTTCCAGGCTGGCCCTGGCAGGAGCCTCGTACTGCAAAGTAAAACCAACCATTTAAAAGTTAGTCACGGAGATGCAGCACCAACCTTCCCATTAAAATGTTTGGTTTTTGCAAATTCTTTCAATTTAAAATACTAAGGGGGATATTTAAAACAGAAGTGGCGGAGCGTGTCGTTAGCCTCCTTGGCTTAACGACACGCTCCGTCACTTCAGAACACTGAGGGCTGCACCATATTTACAAGAATTTGGTGCAGCCCTGCATTTCCCCTGCGCCTGTGCTACACTTAGCAGTGTAGCGCCAATGCAGGCACCCTTGCACTATGGTGCAAGGGTGTCTGCGTGCAGGAGAAGATTGTTTATGTACAGGAAGGTCCCCCATCCTGCACATAAACAATCTTGAAATGTCGTTTGTCACTGCACACATGGAAGTTACAAAATGTAATTTTTAAAAATATTGTTTATGTGCAGGAAGGTCACCTTCCTGAACATAAACAATCCAAAGCATTTTGCTTTTTCCATGTGTGCTGCACAAGGCCAGCACACATGGAAAAAGCAAACGAGGAGAAATATAGCATTTCTCCTAATTTTGCCAAGTTAATACCAGGTTTTCCCTGGTCTTAATTTTGGCGCTGCCTCCTATTTACGCTGCCCTTGTAAATAGGGGCCAGCGTCAAAATCAATGGGTGTAACGGTGGAACCCCCACCGCAACACCCACTGCCCACCCCTTTCACGCTAAGCCTTGCGTGAAGGGGGCCTTAGCCTACAAGGCAGCGTTAAGCCATGTTAAGTGGCTTAACGCTGCCTTGTAAATAGGCGAAGCCCCTATCGCCACGGGAACGTCGCAAAAGTGACATTCCCATGGCGATAGGGGCTTGTAAATATGCCCCTAAAATCCTTAGTAATTCGAGTATTTGTTTTGTGTGCACACATGTGTTTCTTTTTCAAATTACTGTTTTAATGCTTGAAATTTAAATCATACAAATTGCTCGGGGGTCCCCGGCTTCTAGTGGTGACTCACTGGGGGTCCTCAGGAGTCAAAAGTTTGGGAACCACTGCTGTAATTGATTTGTGGTTACAGGAAATAACTAATCAGAACTTAAGTGAATTATAAAACCTGACCCCCCCAGCGGATTGGCCAGGGAATGCAAATGAACATATTTGGATAAATGTATATGGGCCCATTGAAAAATTCAGTTTTTTGTGTAAAATATCCAACTCTGGCCTCTTCGCGCTAGATCAAACCCATCCTATTTGCAATTCAGAAAGGATCACAAAATTTCTTTTATAAGTTGAAAGAATTTTCAACTCCTAAAAGCGATTTTGTAGATAATGATAAGCACCTTTGTGGTCACAAACCCTGTAATTTTGTGACATGAGGTCATTATTGCTAAAGCTGGCTTAGATCCAAGCACTAAAGTGTAGGTAGGCCTTGGCGAAATTGTAATTACTCCAGAGAAATCAAAGTAATTTTGATAACTTCACATTACTCTTGTGATGCGAAATTACAGTAAATTATGAGATTAAGCCTACTCGCATAATTAAGAGTAATTTGGGGCAAAAATCGTAACGCAGGAGCACAGGGACAATGAACTTAGCGAGCGCAAGCGGCTGCTGCTGTTCCTGTTCTGTTGCAGTTTGCTCTATTTTCTTAGCCCAAAATGAATCCTCTATTCTATTTTGGATGCAAGAGATTATGTTGCGCTAAGATACACACAAACCTCTGAATTGCAATTGATGATGCCCTTGAAGTCATAACTCCTCTTATTGTCACTGTCAGTGAATGTTTTAATACCATCCTTTATGTATTTACAACAGTTATGCAAGCCACATTTATAACGCCAGCTGGAAAAATTGGGATCCATTGGCTCCCTCCGTGCATATTCTTCTTAAGGTTGCTATATCTGGAAATGTCACTAAGACTTTAAAAAGTTTTTATAGTGGGAGCCAGAGTGTAAGTTATGCAAGGTTTGTCCTTAATGTGTTTTCTTAAACCCTCATCCTCTTTTAATAAATGTCAATACTTGGTTAGACTTTTGAACACACATTCATTACCCGTACATGGTTATAAATCTTAATTTGTTAGCATGTTTTTCCTTTCCTGTTTTACTCCTCATCACATGTAACTCAGATCTAGCCACTCTATCAGCTCTGCTCTTCACCTATCTGTGGTTTGTACCTTCTTTCAAGGAATTTATCAACTATGATGTATTTATCTTTTCTATACTCCGACTCCAGACTATAATATTCTCTTGGCACAAAGGAATTCCCCAAATGGGATATTATTCTTCTGTTTGCAGACGTGCACTGAGTCTGCATGTAAAAGCATATTCACTGCTGTAGTTTTCCCGTACATACAGTAATACATTATTCTCAACATACAGTTCTATATCAAGAAACACAATTCTCTTCCTTATGCAACTCCAAACGCAGCTTAACATTATATTCATTCTCATTTCAATATCTATTGTAGGAAGCTGGACCTGTATATGGTATACCACTAGGTAATTATACTGTGAACAGACTCCAGAGATTACCCCAGAAGTGTACAGGGCTCAATGCAAACCCAAAGTGCTCTATTGTAGTAGTGTGGGTGAGCAGCCTGAGGCCTAACACAGAGGAGTGCAAGACATTTGTTGTGCACCCAATGACTAAAAGATGACACACGACTCAAAAAGGAGATCCAAGCCAATTTTATAAAAATAAGCTTTGCTCAAGATTTATTTTAGGACCAAGATCTTCGCAAAAAGGTAACTAGGTTTTTAAATAGAAATTCCTTTCAAGTTCAAAAGTGGACACTTCATGTAATTTTCAGTCTTTCCAATGTTAACCTATGTAGGAAAATAATAATGCGGTTTTACAGGTAAGTATAACACTTACAGTTCCAGTCTTCGGGTTGCAGGGTCAGCAGAGGGAAAAGTTCAGGTAAGCACAAACACTGCAACACCAGCGGCACAGGGGTGGCCGGGTGCAGAGGTCAAAGTTGAGGATCGGGCCTAATGTCACCCAATGAAAACTGTGCGTTCTTGAAGACACACTTCTTGCAGGTAAGTAAATTGGTTGCAGGGGTCAAGCTTCGGAGATTCGAACTAGCACGGGGGCCCAAAAGGCAACACCAAACACACCACCAGCACCACAGGGGCGGCCGGGTGCAGAGGTCAAACATGGTGTCGGTCGCCCAATGAAATTTAATGAGAAACTCGATTGGTGAAACAGGCTGCAGGCGATGAACTGGAGGCTGCACGAAGGAAACCAGCGATAGCAGAGGTAAGTGGAGATACTGTAGGTCATAGGGACCCTGTCGGTCGAGCTCCCCAAGGCCCAGGGGCTTTGGTTGCAGGGTTGTCCTTTGACGTCAGGTTTTCTTACCGGAGCCAGTCACTGTCGGGGGGAGCCTTTGGATTCACAGTGCAGGCGTCGTCATGGAGTCCAGGAGGAGTCAGCCAAGGCTGAACTTGGACTCAGGACCATTGGGGAACCTTTTCTGGATCGGTGAGACACCTGAACACAGACTGGAGGCGTCGGGTGCAGAGTGGTCAAGGATCGCAGATCCTGAGGGCACCAGAGTCCTCAGGGTTGATCTCTTGTGGACAGAGTTGCTGTCCTCGGAAGCTCTGGTCTTCTTCGAAGGCAGACAGTCCTCCCAGAGGTTGTGGAGGTCACTGACTGCAGGTCAGGCATTGTTTCTTCACAGGATCTTTGAGGGCTGCAGACAGGCCAGTAGGGTTGGGGCCAGGTCAGTAGGTGTCTTCAGTCTTCTTATGCATGGCGTCTTCTTAATCTTTTTTCTTCTTAGGTTGGCAGGAACTAGTTTCAGGGTCTGGGGGAGCCACCTAGATACTAGATTTAGGGGTGTTTTAAGGGAGTGACAGGTTGGGCCAATGGGCACATTACCTGGGGTGTCTAAACCCTCAACTATGCCACTCTCCTGTGGGAGGGAGGGGGCATAGTTCTAGCCCTGAATGGAGGAGTCAAGATGGTGGGGACTGAAAGGTGTACTTCACCTCACCTCCTTCACCTTAGGGGTGGAGTTGGCAGAGGTGGGCACAACTCCTATTCTTCTTAGTTTTCCTGCTGGTTTTCACGCCCAAAGTTATGTTATGTTGTATAAATTTGCAGAGTGCAGCGGTTACCGAAGGTGTCTTGGCGCTTAGCGCAAGGGAACAGTTTTAGGGAAGAATTACTGGCACAGGGGACGTGGTTGGCAGGGGCCCTGTCCACTACAATCAAAACTTCATCAAATTCCAGGCAGAAAGTGGGGGCTAACCATGTCAAAAGGTGTTTTTTTCTCACATGCCCCCCCCCCCCCACAAAAACGAAAGAGAATCAAACTAACCTTTCCCTGGAGAGTCTTCATTTTCTAAACGGAAGAACCTGGAAAGGCCATCTGCCTTGGCAGGGGCAGTCCCTGGTCTGTGTTCCTCTGTAAAGTCCATTCTCTGTAGGAAGATGGACCACCTTAGCAGTTTGGGGTTCTCACCTTTCATCTGTTGTAACCATCTGGAAGGCCTGTTGTCTGTCTGAACTAGGAAGTGAAGGCCAAACAGGTATGGCCTCATTTTCTTCAGAGATAAGACCACAGCAAAGGCTTCCCTCTCTATGGTACTCCAGCTCTGTTCTCTGGGGAGTAGTCTCCTGCTTATGAAAGAAGCAGGTTGGTCATGTCCCTCATCATTTTTTTGGACTAGGACTGCACCTACCCCATGTTCAGAGGCATCTGTCTGAACAATGAACTGCTTGGAGTAATCTGGAGTTTTCAGGACTGGGGCAGAGCACATTGCATCCTTCAGAGTGTCAAAGGCCTATTGACAGCTCACTGACCAGTTCACTTTCTTGGGCATCTTCTTGGAGGTGAGTTCTGTGAGGGGGGTCACCAGGGACCCTTAATCCTTCACAAACTTCCTGTAATACCCAGTCAAGCCAAGGAATGCCCTCATTTGTGTCTGGGTTTTCGGAGCTTCCCATTTCAGAATTGTCTGGATCTTGGGTTGGAGTGGCTGAACTTGGCCTCCACCTGCCAGGTGACCCAGATATACAACCCTTGCCTGCCCTATCTGGCGCTTGCTCGCCTTGATAGTGAGGCCTGCACTTCTCAGAGCCTCAATGACCTTCCCAAAGTGGATCAAGTGGTCCTGCCAGGTGGAGCTATAGACAGCAATATCATCTAAATGAGCTGCACTATAGGATTCCAATCCAGCAAGGACTTTGTTCACCAACCTCTGGAAGGTGGCAGAGGCATTCTTTAGTCCGAAGGGCATCGCAGTAAACTGGAGGTCCCCACTTGGAGTAAAGAATGCAGATTTTTCTTTTGTTCCAGGGGAACAACCTATCTGCCAGTACCCTGATATGAGATCAAAGGTACTCAGATACTTGGCTGCCCCTGACCTGTCAATCAATGTGACTGCTCTAGGAATTGGATGTGCGTCAGTCTTTTTCACCGTTTTGAGATCCCTATAGTCCACACAAAACCTCATTTCTTTATTTTCAGCCTTGGAGTGAGGTTTGGGGACTAAGACACCTGGGCTGGCCCAGGGGCTCTCTGAGGGTTCCATGACACCCGATTCCAGCATCTTGCTTACTTCAGCTTGGATGCTTTCTCTGACTTGATCAGACTGCCTGCACATTTTGTTTTTGACAGGTAAGCTGTCAACAGTGTCTACATCATGGGTACACCAGCTAGTCTGACCAGGAATCAGAGAGAAGAGCTCAGCATTCTGATTGAGGACTTGCCTGCAATCCACCTGCTGTTGGTCAGTGAGGGTGTCTGACAAGACCACTCCATCAACAGACCCATCTTTTGGATTTCTGGAGAGGAGATCAGAGAGAGGCTCACGCTCAGCTTCCTGTCCCTCATCCCTGTCCCCTGAATAGGGCTTCAGGCGGTCGACATGTATAACCCCTTTGGGATATTTGAAACTACCAAGGTCCTCCAGGGAGGTGACCTCCCCTTTTCTCTCAGGGACAGGGTAGGGCCCACTCCACTTGTCGTGGATGGCCCTAGGGGGCACAGGCTCCAATACCCATACCTTCTGCCTTGGTTTGAACTCAACCATGGCAGCCTTTTGGTCATACCACTGATTTTGAATCTCTTAGCTGGCATTAAGGTTTTGGCTTGTTTTCTCCATGTACACAGCCACCTGGAACGAAGGCCCAGCACATTTTCCCCTATGTCTTGTTTTGGCTCTTTGAGGGTTTTTTACCATCTTTCCTTCACAAGACTCAGAGGACCCCTAACAGGATGCCCAAACAGAAGTTCAAAAGAGTGAGAACCCCACTCCCTTCTGTGGCACTTCCCTGTAGGCACAAAGCAGGCAATGTAAGTAAGACATCCCATCTCCTTCTGAGTTTTTCAGGGAGTCCACCAATGATGCCTTTCAATGTCTGGTTAAGTCTACAACCAGGCCATTGGTTTGTGGGTTTTAAGGGGTAGTGTACTTATAAGTCACTCCACATTCCTCCCACATGTGATTTAACTATGTAGACATGAAGTTTGTACCTCTGTCTGATACTACCTCCTTAGGAAAACCAACCCTGGTAAAGATACCAAGGAGGGCCTTGGCCACTGCTGGAGCAGTAGTGGTCCTAAGTGGAATAGCTTCAGGATACCTAGTGGCATGATCTACTACCACTAGAATATGTGTTCCCTGAGGCTGTTTGAGGGTTCATAGGGCCAACAATGTTGACCCCTATGCTCTCAAAGGGTACCCCAACCACTGGAAGTGAATTAAAGGGGCCTTTGGGTGGCCTCTTGCCTTACCACTGGCTTGGCAGGAGACACAGGACTGACAAAAGTCCTTCACCTTCTGAGACATCCCTGGCTAGTAGAGGTGATTGGCTAATCTACTCCAGGTTTTATCCTGAGCAAGGTGCCCAGCAAGGGGATATATTGGGCCAAAGTGAGGAGAAACTCTCTAAACATCTGGGGTACTACCACTGTCCTAGTTGTGCCAGGTTTGGGTTCACTGGCCTCAGTGTATAGGAGCCATCCTCCCAATAGACCCTGTGGGTGCCATTGATATTACCCTTTTCCAGTGCAGCAGCTTGCTGCCTCAGGCTCTCAAGAGTGGGACCGGTTTCTTGTCCCTGGCACAGATCCTTCCTAGAGGGTCTCCCTTGGCCCAAGTGCTCTGCCATGTAAGGCCCAAGCTCCTCAGGCTCAGTTCCCACTGAGGATAACAAGTGCTCTTCCTGAGAAGATGGGGTCTGACTTGGAATGTGTTTAAAAGCTAGTCCCCCAATCTTCTTGCCTTTACTATTGGAGGGCTGGTCCACTCTTTCAGGATCCAGCACCTCTTTTTCATTCTAAGCTCTGCTCTGTGCTCTGGTTTTCACAAAACTCCATTCTGGGAGCCCTAGCATCTTTGCATGGGTCCTCAGTTCGACTTCAGCCCAAGGGGAACTCTCCAAATAATTTCCAAGCAGTCTACAGGGAGGGTTGGGGACACGGCCACTTCCTTTGGTCCAGCTACCCACCTCCCCCAGTCAAAAGATACCATAGCCATGGGATGGATCTTTGTGACATTGTCAGCATTGGTGACTGGATAGGTCCTTCCAATCAGGTACCGATCTGAGTGAACCAGTTGCTGGGTCACCATGGTGACACTAGCACTATTATCTTTTAAGGCCTCTATTCTAGTCCCATTAATCAAGGGGTACTACCGTATTTGTGCATATTAGGGGGCCAGGCAGCACAGGATAAGTCTACCTCTCCCTCAAAGACTAGTGTTGCCTCAGAGGGGTCACTGTCATTGTCAGGCCACACCTGGGATCCCATCTGGAAATAAGCAACTGTCAGGGGTCTTTCCCTGCACTTCCCTGAGAACATTTCCCACAGGGTAGCACTACACAGATTCCTGTTGGCCTGTCTACCAATACAGGCTCTCTCAAATGCAAATAATTTAAGGACAATCCCTTTGGGGATTTTAAAGTCAAAAGATTCTACCTCTCTATTTATTATGTTGCTGCCGCCAGAGATGGGTCCTAGGCCCAAATCAGCTCTTTCTTTTTCTATGGCTCTAAGGTTATCCTCTTGGCCAGTTTCTGAAGATCTGCTTCTTCAGTGTCTGCCTCATCTGGGACACTATTGGTGTTACTCCCAGTGCAATTACTATCGGAGTGGGTATCAACGGAATCAGTGTCCTCCTTCTCCACTACCTGGGAATCATCCTCATTCTCTTCCCCATTGGGGGAAGTTTGACTTGACATGGCCTTGTCATTCGCTGCCAGCAACTGCTGGAGATGGGCGTTCGTGGGTTTAGGACCCAAGGCAAGTCTCCATGTTTTGCACAGTTCTTTGAGTTGGGTCACTGTTAGACCTGGCACCATTGGCGTGGGTCTCCCTTCCATCTTTCGCTTTTTTGTCTCCTCTGTGTTGCTGGTGTTAGATGCTCTGGGCGCTGTGCCACTGCCATTCAGTGCTACAGCGCGAATGCTCCCTATTGTAAATTGACTGGATGAATTGGTATTCCCATAATTGGCTCATTTGATTTACCTGTTAGTCCCTCGTATAGTGCACCGTGCGTGCCCATGGCTGGTAGACCGAATGCTGCTGGTGGGCCTGCAGCGCTGATTGCGCCACCCACCTAAGCAGCGCTTAAAGTGTGTCTAGCTGACCCAAGGAACACGTTTGGAAAGTCGAATTTAGTATGCCTGAGCTCAGAATATTAAGCTACATCTTTTAGTGAGGATTATTTTAATATTCGGTGTTTGAAAATACCACTTCTAGGAAGTAGGTATTTTCTTGCCTAAGTCGTCCCGTGTGCTCTGCTGTTATGTGTATTGGATGTCTGGTCTTGGAGGGACAGGGCAGGCTGAGCCCGACCGGGGGTGAAGAGCGGAATCTGCAGCTGGAGTATGGGGAGGGGTGACCCTTTGGTCTGAGCAGGGCTGGGCCTGGCAAGGTGAATGATGGCTCCAGCCCCCACTGTGCGTCTGATGGCAGACCCCCTCTTCCTCAAAGGCAGGATGCCGCCTCGTAAATAAAGTGCTCCAGGACCACACCGAACTGGTTCTGGCTGGGTTCAGTGACTTGTGACTTTTGAGAACAAAGACCTGGGGGTATAAATATCTGCGCCGAAACCCCTACAGGGTGTGTTACTTCTGGATGTCAAGACGAACCTCTGTCCGTGTAACGAGAGGAAAAGGACTTTGAAACTTTCATCCATCTTGCTGAAGCAACTACCCAAGGGCCTGAATTGAGCTTGCCTCCTGCTGAAGTCTCAGGGACATTAGACTTCACCCATCCGCCTTCTGAATTCCTATTGAGAGGGGTTCTACTTGCAGGTGAGGCCTCCGTTGAGAATTCCAGAGCCTCTGGGTCTACTGCGGGGAACGCAGGCTGAGAATCATCGCTATCGCTATTGTGGGCCGCTGCAGCTGAGGAGCTGTTGCCACTGAGAGCCCGCATCTCTCTGTGTTACGAGAATCATCGCTATCGCTATTGTGGGCCGCTGCAGCTGAGGAGCTGTTGCCGCTGAGAGTCCGCATTTGTCTGTGCTACGAGAATCATCGCTATCGCTATTGTGGGCCGCTGCAGCTGAGGAGCTGTTGCCGCTGAGGGCCCGCATTTGTCTGTGCTACGAGAATCATCGCTATCGCTATTGTGGGCCGCTGCAGCTGAGGAGCTGTTGCCGCGGAGAGCCCGCATTTGTCTGTGCTACGAGGATCAGCGCGATCGCTATTGTGGGCCGCTGCGGCTGAGGAGCCTCTGCCGCTGAGAGCCCGCCTTTTTATCACCGCCTCAGGAGCCTCGTGAGTGCACGCCGCGGACCGCTGCAGCTGGGAGCTGCGGCTGCTGCGAGTCCGCCTGTCATCATCGCGGCTTCCTCCCGAAGCTGCGTGCAGTGCCCCTTTAAACCTCAGGTACATTGTGCATCACCGGGTCGCGTAGACCCCGGCCTCGAACTAAGTTCGTTTCACATGCTTTTGAGTGCTTTTAATTGCCTTTCTTCGTGAACTTATATTTACGTACATTGTGGCTTTTTGATCGTATTTGAGCCTTGTGTTAAGCTTATATAAAGATACCTATTTTTCTATAGCTACTTGTGTGGTGTCCCTTTGTGGTGTCGTCACTGCGTTATTGTGTATAGTCATAAATGCTTCACACACTGCCTCTGAGATAGGCCTGTCTGCTCGTGCTACGTTACCACAGGGTTGAGCAGGGGTTATCAAAGGGTGTAGCCCCCTTACTCTGACTTAGGAAGAAGGGTCCCTACTTGGACATTGGCCAGCCACTGCCAACTAGAGACCCCCATTTCTAACATTGGTGGCCAGCGGTGAGGATCAGGACTTGCATTTGTGATCCACATACAATAACTGGTGTACACCACTAGTGAGTGCAGACCTAAACGCAACCACTTACGTTGTTGATCTTGTTCTATTTTTTGATCGTAATTGCCAGTTATGTCTACACTGGGTAAGCCAGCATCCAATGCTTCGGATGATCTCACCTTTGAGGAAGAGAGGTTAGAAACCTACACTGCCAAACAGCTAAAGTCTTTTTGTAAGCAATTCACCGTCCCTATTGCAGGTCTCTCTAGGAAGGAGGAGTATCAGAAGGCGCTAAAGGCCTGGTGGGAGGCGAGGGAGTCCCCCGGGAATGGGGGAGAGCCTGGGGACGGGGGAGAGAATGCCGGAGGGCAGCAGGAGGACGAAGTGGATTTAGGGGGAGGTAAGGCACTTTCCAGTCCAGGTACTAGTATGTCCTCAAAGGGCCTGTCTCCAGAAGAGATGGAGGACAGGGAGAGAGATAGGAGGCATAGTTTGGAGATGGCCAAATTAGAAGGTCAGAAGGACCTAGAGAGTAAAAAGTTGGATATTGAGAATAACAGGTTGACATTTGAACTTGAGAAAATGAAACTGGAGCATGAGAGAATATTGAGGGAACTGGAGATCAAGGCTAAGAGTTTAGAGATCTCTCCCTCTGGTGGCAGCATACCTTTAGTACCTACCGAGGGTAGAGTTTATATATCCAAGGATGTCCTCAAGGATTTCCATAAGAGTGAGGATATTGGGCAATGGTTTGCCACCTACGAGATAGCCATGGTGTCCCACCGGGTCCCTGAGAAGGATTGGGGAGCGGGGTTGTGGGGACGCTTTGTGAGTGATGGGAGGGATACCCTGTTGGATCTGCCTGAAGAGCGCAGGATGGTGTATGCCCACATGAAAGAGGCCTTGATGACGCGATATGGTTTGACCCCAGAAATGTACAGGCAGAGATTTAGAACCTGTAAGAAGTTAGAGGGTACCACTTGGGTTGAATATGTGTCTTTTTTTTGCAGAGTAATGGATCGCTGGGTAAAAGGTAGCAAGGTGGAAACTTTTGAACAACTGTATGATTTGTTTGCGTGGGAGCATTTAGCTAGTAACTGTTTTCCAGAGCTACGCCAGCACCTTGTTGATAGCAAGCTAACTAACCCTAGGAAGTTTGCTGAGGAGGCGGACCGCTGGGTGAGCACCCGGGTTCGCAAGGGTCAGGTGGGAGACTTTGCCAAAGGTGGGCAGGGTCCCCAGCAGGGAAGTGGGGGGACAGGGGTAAACAGAGGGAGTTCCAGAGAGGGCCCCAAAGTAATTCCCAAGGGAACCCAGGAGTGGTGTCCCAGTCTCCCCCTGAGAAGAAGCCAGTGCCCCCGACAGGTAGGCCTGTTCATAGGGGGCCCCTTACTTGTTTTAAATGTGGTCAAGTGGGCCACCGGTATTATGATCCCCAGTGTCCCCAGAGGGACCTCAATGCACCACCCCGTGCACCACCCCGCCAGCTTGCTAGTGTAGCCCTGGGAGGGGAGGAGATGGGTGCCCCAGGAGGGTGGGATCCCGTAGAATTGATCCTTGTCTCGCTAGGAGACTTTGAGAAGGTCCCTAACCCCACGCTGCCTGATAACACTAAGAAGTACAGGCAGTGGGTGACCATCAATGGCCATAGGGTGGAGGCTCTGAGGGACACCGGAGCAAGTGTGACTGCTGTCAGCTTCCGGTTGGTGTCCCCAGAGTAGGTTGTCCCCCATCCATTCTGCCCAGTAGTGTCAGCAGACAACTCTGAGAGCCAGTGTGAGGTGGCTCAAGTTCCCTTTGAGTGGGGGGGGTCTCAGGAACTCTTCAAGTAGCTGTCAGGCCAGCCATGCCGGTAGACTGTCTGTTGGGCAACGATTTAGAGAACTCCCAGTGGGCTACGGTGGAGAGGAAATCTCACTTGGAAATGTTGGGTCTGCCTGAGTGGGCGTGCGCGACCACTCGGTCCATGGCAGCCAGTAAGGACGTTCAGAAGGACCTGGAGCCTGAAAGTATGGCCCAGGCCCCGGCCTTAAAGAGAAGGGGTAGGGGGCACGGGAAACCGGCCTCCATAGTTCCCACGGCCCAGGAGGGAGCAGACCTTGAGGGGGATGCCCTGGAGCCTACCGGGGAACAAGTAGCCGAACTGGGGGACCTGCCTGGGCTGACCCATTGGCAGCAGGAAGGAGGGCCCACCAGGGAGGAATTTTGTGAACAGCAGAGAACGTGCCCTTCTCTTGAGGGGCTGCGGCGACAGGCTGCAGCCCAGGCAGCAGGTGATCAGTCAGGGTCACATCTGATCTATTGGGAGAATGACCTCCTTTACAGCGAGCCTAAGGTTGCTGAGCCTGGGTCAGGCCGTGTGCTGGTGGTACCCCAGTGCTTCAGAGCCTTCTTACTGGGGTTGGCTCATGATGTGCCATTGGCAGGACATCTGGGGCAGACCAAGACCTTCGAGAGGCTGGTCACCCACTTTTATTGGCCCCAGATGCACAGGAGCTCAGATGCTCACTGCAGGACATGTGAAACTTGCCAGGCAAGTGGGAAGAGTGGGGGGAAGATCAAAGCCCCACTCCAGCCCTTTCCAGGTGTCAGTACCCCATTCGAGCGAGTGGGCATTGACATTATGGGGCCTCTGGACCCCAAGACAGCCATGGGCCATGCCACCCGGTACCCTGAAGCCATCCCGCTCCGGACAGTGACGGCCCCCGTGGTGGGACGTGCACTGATGGGGATTTTCTCCCGTGTGGGGTTCCCCAGAGAGGTGGTGTCCGATAGGGGTACTAACTTCATTTCCAAATATATGAAGTCTCTGTAGGAGGAGTGTGGGGTAACTTATAAGTTTACCACCCCTTACCACCCCCAGGGTAATGGGCTGGTTGAGAGATTCAACCGGACCCTCAAAGGCATGATTATGGGCCTAGAAGAGTCCATGAGGTATAAGTGGGACGTCCTCTTGCCATGCCTGTTGTTTGCTTACCATGAGGTGCCACAGAAGTCCCTAGGGTTCAGCCCCTTTGAACTACTCTCATGGTCACCCGGTAAGAGGGCCTCTGGGTCTGGTCAAGGAAGGCTGGGAGCAGTCTCCCAGGAAACCTCCCCAGGATGTGTTTAGCTACATGCTGGCCTTTCAGGAACCAGACTCGGCATTTCAGAGAAAGCTTGCTGAGGCAAATCTGGAAGCCAGCCAGGAAGAGATGAAACGTTGGCACGATCAGAATGCCACTCTGATTGAGTTTCTGCCTGGTCAAAAGGCTTGGGTCATGGCCCCAGTGGAGCCCTGTGCGCTCCAAGATAAGTGGACCGGACCATTTGACGTGGTGGAGCGCAAGAGTCCTGTTACCTACTTGGTGGACTTGCGGTCACCCCGGAACCCCTTGCGGGTCCTGCATGTCAACCGCCTGAAGCCCCACTTTCAGAGGTCCGAAGTGGGCATGCTCCTGGCCACAGATGCTGGGATGGAGGAGGAGAGTGAGCCTCTTCCTGACCTCCTGTGTGCAAAGGAGCAAGATGGGTCAGTGGAGGGTGTGGTCCTCTCCACCACACTGACCCCTGAGCAGCAGAGTGATTGTCGCCAACTGTTGGGACAATTCAGCGATCTGTTCTCCCTGGTGCCTAGTGTCACTGATTGGTGTGTCCATGAAGTGGACACTGGGGACAGTCCTCCTGTTAAGCACAAGGCTTACCGAGTGACTGACCGGGTTAGGGCATCCATTAAGGAGGAGGTTTCCAAAATGTTTGCTTTAGGGGTGATTGAGTCCTCTAGCAGCCCTTCGTCCAGCCCAGTGGTCTTGGTACCAAAAGCTGCAGCGCCTGGTGCCACCCCAGAACTTTGGTTCTGCGTGGACTACTGAGGTCTCAATTCAGTCACAAAGACTGACGCGGACCCCATCCCCAGAGCTGATGAGCTCATAGATCGGCTAGGGGCTGCACGGTACCTCAGCACGTTTGATTTGACGTCTGGGTATTGGCAGATCGCCGTGACTGATGGGGCAACGGAGAGGTCAGCATTCTCCACACCGGATGGGCACTACCAGTTCCGGGTGATGCCCTTTGGGATGAAGAATGCCCCTGCCACCTTTCAGAGGTTGGCCAACAGGGTGTTGGTTGGGCTGGAGGATTTCAGTGCCGCCTACCTGGATGACATTGCAGTGTTTAGTTCCTCATGGGAGGACCACCTGCGCCACCTCTGGGAAGTGTTGATGGCACTGCGAAGGGCAGGCCTCACAATCAAGGCAAGTAAGTGCCAGATTGGGCAGGGTTCTGTAGTATACTTGGGACACCAGGTTGGGAGCGGCCAGGTGGCGCCCCTACAGTCCAAAATTGAAACCATCCTGGCTTGGGAGCCCCCAAAGACCCAGACACAGGTGAGAGCCTTTTTAGGACTCACGGGTTATTACAGGAGGTTTGTCAAGGGGTATGGCAACATTGTTGCACCCTTGACTGAGCTGACTTTTAAGAAGCAGCCAAAGATTGTGAACTGGACTGACACCTGTCAGAAAGCTTTTGACGCCCTGAAGACTGCCATGTGCACAGCGCCTGTACTTCAGACGCCCAACTTTTCAAAAGAATTTGTTGTCCAGACAGACGCTTCAGAGCATGGTGTGGGGGCTGTTCTGTCACAGATCAATGAGGAGGGCCTAGACCAACCGGTAGCCTTCATTAGTAGGAGGTTACTTCCACGAGAACAGAGTTGGAGTGCAATTGAGCATGAGGCATTTGCTGTGGTTTGGGCACTGAAGAAGCTGAGACCATACCTGTTTGGGACTCACTTCCGGGTTCAGACGGACCACAGGCCCCTCAGATGGTTGATGCAGATGAGGGGTGAGAATCCAAAGTTGTTGAGGTGGTCTATTTCCCTACAGGGGATGGACTTTACGGTGGAACACCGCCCGGGTACAGAACACGCCAATGCTGATGATCTGTCCAGATTTTTCCGCCTTAGTGATGAGAACCCCCAAGTGGGTGGGTAGTTCTCCCCACATTTCAGCTGGAGGGGACACGTGTTAGACCTGGCACCATTGGCGTGGGTCTCCCTTCCATCTTTCGCTTTTTTGTCTCCTATGTGTTGCTGGTGTTAGATGCTCTGGGCGCTGTGCCACTGCCATTCAGTGCTACAGCGCGAATGCTCCCTATTGAAAATTGACTGGATGAATTGGTATTCCCATAATTGGCTCATTTGATTTACCTGTTAGTCCCTCGTATAGTGCACCGTGCGTGCCCAGGGCTGGTAGACCGAATGCTGCTGGTGGGCCTGCAGCGCTGATTGCGCCACCCACCTAAGCAGCGCGTAAAGTGTGTCTAGCGGACCCAAGGAACACGTTTGGAAAGTCGAATTTAGAATGCCTGAGCTCAGAATATTAAGCTACATCTTTTAGTGAGGATTATTTTTATATTCGGTGTTTGAAAATACCACTTCTAGGAAGTAGGTATTTTCTTGCCTAAGTCGTCCCGTGCGCTCTGCTGTTATGTGTATTGGATGTCTGGTCTTTGAGGGACAGGGCAGGCTGAGCCCGACCGGGGCGAAGAGCGGAATCTGCAGCTGGAGTATGGGGAGGGGTGACCCTTTGGTCTGAGCAGGGCTGGGCCTGGCAAGGTGAATGATGGCTCCAGCCCCCACTGTGCGTCTGATGGCAGACCCCCTCTTCCTCAAAGGCAGGATGCCGCCTCGTAAATAAAGTGCTCCAGGACCACACCGAACTGGTTCTGGCTGGGTTCAGTGACTTGTGACTTTTGAGAACAAAGACCTGGGGGTATAAATATCTGCGCCGAAACCCCTACAGGGTGTGTTACTTCTGGATGTCAAGACGAACCTCTGACCGTGTAACGAGAGGAAAAGGACTTTGAAACTTTCATCCATCTTGCTGAAGCAACTACCCAAGGGCCTGATTTGAGCTTGCCTCCTGCTGAAGTCACAGGGACATTAGACTTCACCCATCCGCCTTCTGAATTCCTATTGAGAGGGGTTCTACTCGCAGGTGAGGCCTCTGTCGAGAATTCCAGAGCCTCTGGGTCTACTGCGGGGAACGCGGGCTGAGAATCATCGCTATCGCTATTGTGGGCCGCTGCAGCTGAGGAGCTGTTGCCGCTGAGAGCCCGCATCTGTCTGTGTTACGAGAATCATCGCTATCGCGGGCCGCTGCAGCTGAGGAGCTGTTGCCGCTGAGAGCCCGCATCTGTCTGTGTTACGAGAATCATCGCTATTGTGGGCCGCTGCAGCTGAGGAGCTGTTGCCGCTGAGAGCCCGCATCTGTCTGTGCTACGAGAATCATCGCTATCGCTATTGTGGGCTGCCGCAGCTGAGGAGCTGTTGCCGCTGAGAGCCCGCATTTGTCTGTGCTACGAGAATCATCGCTATCGCTATTGTGGGCCGCTGCAGCTGAGGAGCTGTTGCCGCGGAGAGCCCGCATTTGTCTGTGCTACGAGGATCAGCACTATCGCTATTGTGGGCCGCTGCGGCTGAGGAGCTGCTGCCGCTGAGAGCCCGCCTTTTTATCACCGCCTCAGGAGCCTCGTGAGTGCACGCCGCGGACCGCTGCAGCTGGGAGCTGCGGCCGCTGCGAGTCCGCCTGTCATCATCGCGGCTCCTCCCGAAGCTGCGTGCAGTGCCCCTTTAAACCTCAGGTACATTGTGCATCACCGGGTCGCGTAGACCCCGGCCTCGAACTAAGTTCGTTTCACACGCTTTTGAGTGCTTTTAATTGCCTTTCTTCGTGAACTTATATTTACGTACATTGTGGCTTTTTGATCGTATTTGAGCCTTGTGTTAAGCTTATATAAAGATACCTATTTTTCTATAGCTACTTGTGTGGTGTCCCTTTGTGGTGTCGTCACTGCGTTATTGTGTATGGTCATAAATGCTTCACACACTGCCTCTGAGATAGGCCTGTCTGCTTGTGCTACGTTACCACAGGGTTGAGCAGGGGTTATCAAAGGGTGTAGCCCCCTTACTCTGACTTAGGAAGAAGGGTCCCTACTTGGACATTGGCCAGCCACTGCCAACTAGAGACCCCCATTTCTAACATTGGTAGCCAGCGGTGAGGATCAGGACTTGCATTTGTGATCCACATACAATAACTGGTGTACACCACTAGTGAGTGCAGACCTAAACGCAACCACGTACGTTGTTGATCTTGTTCTATTTTTTGATCGTAATTGCCAGTTATGTCTACACTGGGTAAGCCAGCATCCAATGCTTCGGATGATCTCACCTTTGAGGAAGAGAGGTTAGAACATTGGCCAGCCACTGCCAACTAGAGACCCCCATTTCTAACAGTCACTCTCAGATGTTCAAAGAGGGTCAGGTTGAGCTCATGGTTGGTCCGTGGAGTATCAGACATGGTTTTTAAAGTAGTTGGGGTCTTGTTAAAGACTTCTAAAAAATGCTAAGGATAACTAAGGCCTAACTACTTTACAGATTTTTAATTTCTAAACAGTGGGGGACTTAGCCAAGGCCCTAACAATAGTTTAAAGACAATTGGGAAAACTCGAAAATTTAAAAAAATATTTAAATAAAGACAATTTTGGAATTCCTCTTGTTAAATCACTTATTGATCAAGTGGCACAACAAATGTCGAGTCATGTACCCCACCACTGCACCACCAATGTAGGAAGCTGGCTCTATATATGGTATACCACTAGGTGGTTATACTGTGCACTGAGTCCAGTGATTGCCCCAGAAGTGTACGGGGCTCAATGCAAACCCAAAGTGCTCTATTTGTAGTAGTGTGGTTGAGCAGTCTTAGACCTAACACAGAGGAGTGAAAGACTTTGTTGTGCACACAATGACCAATAAATGACACACGACTGACAAAGGAGATCCACGCCAATTTTATAAAAATAAGCTTTGCTCAAGATTTATTATAAGACCAAAATCTTCGCAAAAAGGTAAGTACATTTTTAAATAGAAATTTCTTTCAACTTCAAAAGTGGACACTTCATGCAATTTTTCAGTCTTTGCAATGTTAACCCATGGAGGAAAACAATAATGCGGTTTTTCAGGTATACCACTTACAGTTCCGGTTTTTGGGTTGCAGGGTCAGCAGAAGGCAAGGATCAGGTAAGCACAAACACTGCACCACCAGCTGGTTGCAGAGGTCAAAGTTGAGGATCGGGCCAATGTTACCCAATGGTGACTGGGAGTGCTTGAGACACACTGCTTACAGTTAAGTAAATCGGTTGCAGGAGTCAAGCTTCGGAGTTTAGAACCAGCACAGGGGGAGCCACAAGGCAACACCACCAGCGGCACAGGGGCGGCCGGGTGCAGAGGTCAAACACGGTGTTGGGCGCCCAATGCAATTCAATAGAGAATCTTGGCTGGTGAAACAGGCTGCAGGCGACAAACTGGAGGCTGCACAAGGGAAACCAGTGACAACAGAGGTAAGTGTAGATGCTATAGGTCATAGGGACACCATCGGTCGAGCTCCCCAAGGCCCACGGGCTTCGGGTGCAAGGGGGGCCTTGATGTAGAGTTTTCCTACCTAAGCCGGTCGGGGGAGCCTTTAGATTCACACTGTAGGCATCGTCGTGGAGTCCAGGAGGGGTCAGCCAAGGCTGGACTTGGACTCAGGACCACTGATGAACCTTTGCTGGATTGGTGGGCTACCTGTACACAGGCCGAAAGCGTCAGGTGCAGTGTGGTCAAGGATCACAGATCCAGAAGGCATCAGAGTCCTTTGGGTTGATTTCTTGTGGACAGAGCCGCTGTCCTCTGGAGTTCTGGTCTTCTTCGAAGGCAGGCAAGTCCTCCCAGGGGTTGTGGAGGTCGCTGACTGCAGGACAGGCATTGTTTCTTCGCAGGATCTTCAAGGGCTGCAGACAGGCCGGTAGGGCTGGGGCCAAGTCAGTAGGCATCTTTAGTCTTCTTCTGCACAGCGTCTTCTTCGTCCTTTTTACTGTTTAGAAGTCCGGCCTGAAATAATTCCTATCTCCAGACCGTTAGAAACATTTGTTTCCTGACAAATGAACCTGGTTTTGGTCATTCTATTCTGGTTGACCCATTTACATGGTAGGGAAGTACACAATGTCTCCATCTTGCAAAATAATTGGGCTATAAGGAGAACATTACAAAGGAGGAAAACAAAATGGGTTATAAGGTTGGAAAGAGGCATGACATTAATGACTGAAGGCACATAGTGTGATTTCTGGTGTTCATTAGAGATATATGGTGATGGTGTGAGAATGAAAACTCGGTATAGATACACAATGGGGGCTAAGGAGAATAATATCGGGTGGTACACAAATGCCTGTAGAATTCTAATATTTCATATTTCCACATATATGTGGCTTGATAAGGTTTGTGATTATTTTTTTAGGTGGTGAAGTTTTAAGGGGTTTTGTTTTGTGGCAATCCTGAGGAAGGCGGTTTGTGTCACCAAAAAGCACATATATTTGATGTAAAAGCCACATTAAAAAAGAAAAATATAATTGTATCATCTAGCTTCACACCTCCTGGTTCTCCCTGACTGGTTTAATGGGGGATGGCCGGTACCCGCATATCGCCTAGAGCTTAGCCTTGTAGTGTTCCCCCAATTCTTATCCATGCTTTATGGCTCTCCCATCCCCCACTCCATGTCCTCAGGTTCCAGAGTGGCCCTACAGGCTTGGAGGGCAGCCTTATGGCACACCCGCTGTGACACCAAACTCACGCAACTAACACCTCTCTGGCATGGTACTTGGTTGAGGGAGGTGGAATCCTTACAAGGCTTTGGGCGCTCTGACTTAATTGGGATCTCCCAGCCTGGAGATGTTTGGTCAGGGACATACATGAGATCATATCAGGAACTTCAGGCCATGTACACCTTGTCTCACACACTCAATTGCGACATGCCCTCCAGCCGTATCTCTCTCAGACAACCTCACTCCCCGAATTCAGACCACTGGAAGCCAAGGTTTTGACGGGTGTTCTGGGCAAAGGTGGGGTACCCTGGACCACCTCCGGAACTGGTGGGAAACATGGTTGGGACCGCTTGAGGATGATGATTGGCACGATGCACTGATGGTGCCAAGGATGATCACGACCTCCAAGCTACACTTAGTCCAAACATACTACCTGTATGGGCCTACCTCTCCCCTGCTTGGCTCTATCGAGTAAGACTACTTCCTGAGCCCTCCTGTCCTCGGTGTGGTGATGACCCCGCTGAATTTTACCATGTGGTCTTGCTATGCCCCATACTTCAGAAGTTCTGGTTTGCAGCGGTGGGAGAGTTAACCTAGGTACTGGGATGGGAGGTCCCCCTTTCTCCCCTAATGCTTCTACTGGGTGTCCTTAAGGGCGTTGGGGTACAAGGGCTGACCGATCTTTCTTAGGGACAGCTCTTATGGTCACTAAATGGGACATTGCTGCCCATTGGAGGTCCCCTTCTCCTCACACTCTATAACAATGGCGCCAAGCGGTCGATTGGTGTGCGATGCAGGAGCGACCGGTCTATGAGGCTAGGGACTGCCCCCTTAAACAAAGCAGAGTATAGGGGAAGTGTTTGGGCCAATAAATCTATGGTACTGTTTAAGGGTGGGCTGCTACGGTTGTTGCTGTTTTGTAATGATGTACTTCATCGACTGAGTGTCAATGCTTTGCATTTGTAATCTGTGAATTTATTTGACGTTCTAAATGTAAGTCGGAGTGTTCTTCTATGCGCAAAATCAATGAAATCTATTTAGAATTTAAAAAAATTATATATATACAGAATCATGGACTAATTGATGCAAAAGTAACAACAAAGAAGAAAGTGGGTCCAAAATTGAAGAAATAATTATATTCCCTAATAGTGAATACACAAAAAGAAAGCAGATAAGGAATGTATACAAATTGTAAAAGTTGATGTGACTATTCAAGATCTATTTTGTGTTTTGTCATTTATCAATGGTCATAGATTTGATGTTAAAGTTATAACAAAGAAGAAAATGTATAGAATCATGGATAAATTGATGTGAAAGGAATAACAAAAAAGATAGAATGTTTGTAATAGGAGAAATAATTGTATTCCCTTTTAGTGGATACATGAAAAGAAAGTAAACAAGGAGTGCATACAAACTGTGGAAATTAATGTGAGTTTTTTAGACCTATTTCTGAGTTGTCATAGACTAATATTTTATATGAACTGGGAGTGTGGTTTTCGGTTGCATGCGGAGCAAATGAAGTACGAGTGTTGAGGATATGTATGAATGAATAGGGGGTTATGTTTTAAACAAAATAAATTCATGTTACTTCTCAATTTAGACCTATACTAAGTGTTTATGGGACAACAAGTTGTTATGTGTATATTTTCTTTAATAATGTTTAAAATGAAGGCATTGCCAAACAATTGTTGACTGCATCTTTGAGATTTGTGACCTATTTATGGATGAATATGGTTGCTAAGGGATTAATCTCTAAAAATAACATCATAAATATCATCCCGTACTGCCACATTATACTATTTACATTCTGTCCCCTGTAGCTCAATATCTTTAGAGATGAGCAGTTGTAATGTGAATTGACTGACTTTAGTATTTTTTTTTATATAGTGATGATTTTTGCTGTATGGATTTTACTATTTTAGTGGATAAAACATGTACTATGCACTTTAACTCTGCATCCTATGCACTTTACTTTCTGTCCCTTGTAGCTCAATATCTTTCGAGATGAGCAGCTGTAGTATGAATTGACTGATTTTAGCATATTTTGTTTAATACAGAGATGATTTTTGCTATATCTATTTTAATATTTTAGTCGATAAAACATGTATCTGGCACTTTCATCATGCATCCTTGTCCTTTAAACATTGGTTAAGCCTGGCAAGCTTACCTCTGCAGGGCTGATGGGATAATCTGAGTATACCCACAAAGTTTTAATTGTCCCCCTGAAGAGAAAAAGCATGTTCCGTTAAAGATTTTATTTCGTAAATGGTATTATAAGCATTGAGAAGTGTACGTTTAATTGTTTGAATGGTTTAAATTAACTATCAAATAAATGTATCATTGTCATTGACTATTTTTGGTGGGAACAGTTAGTAGTATATAAGCCAAGGCCAATATGGCGCCGAGTCTATTAAGAGTTAGCGTAAGCATGTATCTACGAATATTTGTCTTACCTCCTAGTAAGTTGACATAATGATCAATCTGTTTGATCTCCAGAATCTCATTTTTCCTTTTTACTTACCTTAAATTATAACTTGAACTTTAAGATGGGTTTTTGTGGGACTTTAAGTTCATCCACTTTTTTCTATGCTCATTTTCAGTACTCTTCATAATTACTTCAACTTTAGGATTTCTTAAGAACATTTTGGCAGTACTCAAAGTTTTTATACTATATTTTTTAGTCTATACATTGGGGGGAGTTAAAAAATTAAAGTTTCTTAAGGAACCAGAAATACAGAGGAACTTTATGAGATTTGATCTTGGATTGAAAGAGTTATGATTTTTATTAATAGGGGAGAGTTCATTATTATATTTTGAGACACTGATGTAATAAATATGAGGGAGTGTAATAGAGTCAATCAATCAATCAAAAATTACTTTATTCGATTAATACAAGTTAATCATAAACGTGTAGGTATACATCAGTTAAAAATATTAAAACAAGCAATTCATCAGTATCAATCAATAAATGATTTCCTGGTTTTGAGGCACATACATAAAAAAGAGGCAACACTGTAACAGGTTAGGGGATCAGGCAGCATACGTAAGAAGTACAGGGCCAGATGACATTGTCTAAAATTATGCTTACGTAAAAGCAGGATTAAAAACCTTTTCCGTTGATTACAATAACATTTACAGAAAAAGAAAATGTGCAAATCCGACTGTCGTGAAGTGTCATCACATGGGCAACACAGGAGATCATTCGAGGAAAAGATACCAGCAGGGTGTCCCAACATGCAAGGGATATAATTGAGCCGAAACCGTAGCAAAATAAATCTGTGCCGTGGGATTGTTACAAATTCCAAATAGGGGGATATCCCCTCAACCTGCAATGGACCTTCAATGTATTCTCTAACTGTAAGTTTGTTACGCTGTACATTCAATCTCCCTTCTTTAGCAGTGGTTATGAAACGGGTCTTTAGTGCATGTTTCGAGACAGAACCACATTTTTCTGGGGATACAAATAAGCTTCCTAGATCAAGAGTGTATAAAGTATCTTTCACATACTTTAGCCATAGGATGTTCTCTTTGTGTTCAAGGGATAGGCAGTCCTGTATTATTTGTTGGGTAAGTGACACTGTGTCTCTACACCAAACTGAGTGCCATAGGAGAATGGGTACAAAGTTTATCCAATCAATTGTATAGGGAATGCTTAATTCTTCCTGTAAATTAAAATTGGAACAGCCAGTGGGGAGACTCATCATCGATTTCCAAAACAAATCCTCTGTTGTTTGAATCCTCTTTGCATCAACATGGCCCCACACCCCTGCACCATACGTAGCTACTGCTCTGGATTTAGCCCCATAGACCTTTCTTAAAATATCTGGGTTTCTTGTTCCCAGCTTTTTTGAAAATGAGCTTATAGCATTAGTGCTCTTTTCTAACATAATCCCACGGTTCTCTACCATACACCTCCAGGATGACTTATAATCGAAAGTGATTCCTAAATATGGGAAAGACTCCGTCTGTGTCACTTTGCGATTTGAGATAAAAAGGATGGTGGTTTACTCAGTTTTTGCCCTGCAATTAAAACAAATGACTTGGATTCCTTTGTATGAAGATCCAAGCCTTTCATAAAATCCACATAAGTGTTTAACATTTTCTGAAGAGATCTTCCCGTTCGCGCGATTAAAACTGCATCATCTGCATATAATAAAATTGGGATGTGCAACTTCCATATTCTGGGCACATCTATAGCCGATTCTAGTAATTTAGACTCCACCCCATTAGTATACAGCGAGAACAGAAAAGGTGCGAGAACGCACCCTTGGCGAACTCCTCTCGTTACTGGAAACCACCTAGTGCATTCTCCCTGTGGCCCATACCTGACACATGCTTCAGCTCTTGAATACAGTTGTTTAATAAAGGTAATCACTGCCTGGTCTACCCCCATTTCCCTCATAATCCTCCAAAGCTGTGGGTGAGATACACAATCAAAAGCCGCGCTGAGGTCCATAAAGGCCAGGTATAAATTGCCTTGCTTAGCGTGGGTATACATTGCTATAAGCAGGCTCAAATTCAGGCATTGATCTTGTGTGCCTCTCCCTTTTCGAAACCCATATTGTGCCGGGATCAAAATATTATTTGTCAATGCCCATGTCTCCAATCTATTTAATAGCACTCTGCCCATTAATTTTGCCGTGCTATCTAGAAGAGAAATTGGTCTGTAATTCCTAGGGTCTTGCTTGTCCTTTTTTAAAAATTGGAACTAAAATGGCTTTAAGCCAGTAGGCGGGAGGTCCCTCTCTTGCTATAGCATTAAAAGTATTAGTAAGCAGAGGACTCCAAAGGTCAGGGCAGTCTGTAAAAACATCTATTGGAGCACCGTCAAAACCAGGTGCCTTATTACTAGTACTTTGCTCCAGGGCTATACATACCTCCCCATTATCAAAATTGAGGGTAATACTAGAGGATGGGACACGCTCTGCGTCCGTAAACCCTGGACTCGCTGGAGGTACGTTAAAAATGTTAGTAAAATGCGCCACCCAAGAGTCCTCGTCCACATGCGTGTCCAAGTTAGGCTCGGCATTAGATTTTAAAAATGGGGCATTGATCGTTAACCAGAAATCCCTTACATTATTTGTGATTGATGCAACCAGTAATTTATCCCAGGCTTCTTCTTTCAGTTTCTTTAACCTATTCTTCCTCGCCATCGAATAACTTATACGGGCCTGTTTCACAAGTAGAGGATCTTTTGGTACAATCTTGAGTGCACGGTGTAAGTCAGAAAGTGCTTTAGTGCACTCATGATCGAACCATTTCGGTCCCTTAGGTTTGCGAGTCCCGCCACTCTTAGAGAGGTTCCTTTTCACCTCTCGCAAAATGGTTTCGAAAGCTTCAATGGTAGACCCTGGGTCTTGATTTGGGTCAAGACATATTTCTATTTCGTTCATTGTGTTTAAGATTACCTGGGAATGAGTACAATCTTATCAATGCTCTCCCACTTGAGTGTTATCCCGTTCATTCTTCCTATACTGGGTTTTAAATGTGAAAAGGTAGCGCCGTAAATACCTGGCCAGTTCATATGCCAGGTTATGGCTGCATGGTCACTAAAACCCAAGAGTTCAACTTTCCTATTGTTGAGGTTTTCACCCAATCTAGCTGAGGCTATTATAAAATCTATAGAGGAACAATGTGAGGAGGAACAGAAAGTTTCTAGCGGGAGACCTGTAGATTCCGATAGTGGGTTCATGACCTCTAGGTTATTTATAAAAATTTATTTATTTAGGGCGTTCCCATAAGGGTTATGGGTAAAGTGAATGTTTGGTCCCCCAACCTCATCTACAAGGCCGCAGATTGGGGTTAATGCAGCAGGACAAGGGTGTACGTTAAAGTCTCCTATCCAAAGCACCAATGGGTCTTTCTTGCTTGAGCCTATTATCCTATTCATGTTTTCCTCCACTGTTGCAACAACTTTAAACATTTCGCTCCCAAATGAATTATTATAAAAATTAATCAATAAAATAGTATTGCCATCAGGGCCTTTGAGGTGTAACATATTAAAAAATTGACACTCATTATAGGAAGATAAAACTTCGAATCTCAAAGTATTCTTTAGAAAAGTCGCAATGCCGCCCTTTGCCCTTGCAGCAGTTGAAGCAATTGCTGGGGTGTGGAATGACCTATATCAATCTATGCTGACAGGGCCCCCTACCCAGGTCTCTTGGAGACATATTAAGTCGAAGGTACAAATATATTTTAGCCAATCCTGATTCAACAATTTCTGCCCCAGTCCTGCAATGTTCCATGTGATGGCTGTGAATGTATTCATATCCTTGGTGGGGGGGACTTTAGCAACCAAACTTTCCCGGAGCTCTACCCCCACTACATTCTGATCTTCTTCCCTATTACACAGTCAGTCGCAAGCCTCCATGTCCGTCAACGCCAGAAAACGATTTAAAGTCGGTAGTAAAGGGGTGGTATCTCCTCCATGATATAAATGTGACTGGGGCCCCACTCTGTTAAAGTTGGAGTTTTGTGCCCTATTTCCACTTGTGCCCGAATGGCACAATGGCGGTTTATAAAAGAAACCAAGGGGTAAAACAAATATTTGGGTACGCTCAGAAGGATTGTTAGATAACAATTGTAATAGGTTTTTGGCCATGACTGGGGATTTTAGAGTTAAGACCACACAGTCCCCTGGCATAGATTTAGGTTGCTTTCCAAGCCAGGATACTCTACGCGCCATTAGGATGTTACAATAGTCCTCGACCTGACCATTCCCAGTTTTGTTGATCCAATGTCGTGCTTTGTGAATTAATTGAATAGTGGTTTTTGTTTGATCTTTTTTTAGAGTTGGGGTGTTTGCTAAAATGAGTACATAGGGACAGGCATCTGGAGGGAGATCTAGCCTTGGCCCTTCCTCCAGCCTTTGTGAGAGATTAGGGGCCTCCACCCTTAAACCTGGAGTCTCCTGGGCCATTAGCATTGGAGCAGAGTGTGAATAAGGCACTGTCACTGAGCCTTGATTTTGGGTCTCAGAAGGGGCCGATGGAGGGTAAGCGACCGTGCCCCACACCGACGTCCGGGCTACTGCTATGGGCGCACCATGAGTTTGAGGTTGTTGTATTGCTTCATGCGTGTTTTCACTACACGCGCCTTCTATATAAATTTGCGACTGCCTTTAGCCATTTTCCATAGTCACACCCTCTCCCTGAGGGATACATCTTAGAGTTGATAGATCCCTTATTGCTTTTTCAATTGATTCTAGACGCTGGGTAATGGGAGCTAAAAGTTCCTTACATTTTTCCATCAGCGCATCCATTTTTGTGGCCATACATGGGGCGACTGGCTCTTCGTGAGTTTTTTTTCATGTTACCATCTGTTACCCTTTCTGCAGTGTTTTGACTTTTTCTTGGTCTCTTTGAGGTGTTTGGCGGTGGGTTTTTCAAAGGGCCCCTTTTTCTCTTTAGCACAGGTGCCGCATCCAATGTAATTAGCGCTTCTGGTGTAGGGAGGCAAGAACTTGGTGCCTCTGCCATGGGTGGGGGTAAAGAAGGGCTCACCACAGCCGCGTCTGCCCCCAACACATTTGATACCTGGCTCTCGGCAATCGAGCTAGTGGGAATATCCTTGTTCAATACACTGTCAGTACCCAGTGATAGTCTCCTCTCCACGCGGTCAATTTCTATAGCAATCGCGGAAGAGGCTTTTGCCAAAAAACTGTCCAGACATGTCAAATTTACCTCCTCTGTCAATGTTTGTGCTGCTTTCCTTCTCCCCAAACTGGCGGCATTCTTTTTTACCATTTTGGAGCCTTTACCAACCGTGCGATGTCAGAGGGGGGGCTCAGCCTAGCCTCCTCTGGGCTCCGATGGGCGTGGATGGGCCTGCCTTTGGCCCAGGCTTTGCCCGGGCACGGCCCGGGCACACCCGCGCGCGTCCCGCGCTGGATTTTAAAGCGTCCCCAGGCGCTTGTGAGTGACGCAGGCGGCTCCGGCCACGAATGCTGCTGGTCACTGAAGTGCCCCAAACTTAGTAGGCTGCACAGGGCTGTAAGCGGGACCCGCGCTGCGGGAGCCCGTGCTGGATTTTAAAGCCCCCCCAGGCGCTTGTGAGTGACGTGGGCGGCTCCGGCCACGAATGCTGCTGGTCACTGAAGTGCCCCAAACTTAGTAGGCTGCACAGGGCTGGAAGCGGACTGGAAGCGGGACAATATTTGGTCTTTTTGATTATGTGATTTTGAAATAATCTGCTCTAGCGCCCCGTATATTAAGCTCTACTTGGTCTGAGACAAATTAAGACAGTGTAGAAATTTATCGGCATTGCAGTTCTCCAAATATGTATATATAGAATTTAAATTACATGTTAAAACTGATGAGAACCCTGAATTTTATTAAGATCAGAACTGGCAAAATGTAGACTTTGCAGTGTGGAATAAGAATGGAAAACAGTCGGAACACCGTGGTCTTAACCTCGCATGTTCAGACTTCGCAAGCTAAACCACGCTTACCTTAACCCAATGCGTGGTGTAGCTGCTGGGGACGGAAGCAGGAAGACCTCGCAGGAAGAGATCTGCTGTGAGGTAAGTGGGGTTAGGCTGTAGTTTTCTGGGCTGGGGGTAGTTTTCTGGGCCGGGCAGTTGGAGGTAGTTTTCTGCCCGGGGGGCAGGGTAGTTTTTGGGCTGGGTGGGCCGGGGGTAGTTTATTAGGATGGGGGGTCGGGGTAGTTTTGTGGGCGGGGGGGTCATGGGTAGTCTTCTGGGCTGTGGGGTCGGGTAGTTTTCTGGGCTGGGTCGGGGGTAGTTTTCTAGGCTCTGGGTCGGGGGTAGTTTTCTGGTCTGCGGGGTCAGGTGTAGTTTTCAAGGCTGGGGGTCGGGGTAGTTTTCTGGGCTGGGGGGACGGAGGTAGTTTTCAGGGGTGGGTGCGTTCGGGCTAGTTTTCAGGGCTGGGGGGTCGGTGGTAGTTTTGTGGGCAGGGGGGTCGTGGGTAGTTTTCTGGGCTGGGGGGTCGGGGTAGTTTTCTGGGGAGGGTCGGGGGTAGTTTTCTGGGCTGTGGGGTCAAGTGTAGTTTTCAGGGCTGGGGGGGTCGGGGTAGTTTTCAGGGGTGGGTGCGTTCGGGCTAGTTTTCAGGGCTGGGGGGTCGGTGGTAGTTTTGTGGGCGGGGGGGTCGTGGGTAGTTTTCTGGGCTGTGGGGGTCGGGGTAGTTTTCTGGGCTGCGGGGTCAGGTGTAGTTTTCAGGGCTGGGGGGTCGGGGTAGTTTTCTGGGCTGGGGGTCGGGGCTACATTTCTGGGCGGAGGGTCGGGGTTCGTTTATTGGGCGGGGGTCTGGGTACTTTTGGGGGCTGAGGGGGGCGGAGGTAGTTTTCAGGGGGGGTGGGTTTGGCTAGTTTTCAGGGCTGAGAGGAGTCAGAAGTAGTTTTCAGGGCTGGTGGGTCAGGGGTAGTCTTCAGGGCTGGGGGAAGGTCGGAGTCATTTTCAGGGCTGGGGGAGGGTTGGGGTCGTTTTTTTAATTAGGGGTTAGGGTATTAGGCCTAAGGGCAGTGGAAGGGGTTGGAGTAGTTTTGGGGTCGTTTTTTAATTAGGAGTTAGGGTAGGCTTCTCCAACGAGTAGCTCGTGAGCTACTGGTAGCCCTCCAGCTACCTGTAAGTAGCTCTCCTATCGATACAAAAGGGGATGATGGACGGAACGTTTGAGCCAATCAAACACTCACCCCCAGTCAACTGATCTGGGTTTAATCCATCATCATTCTTTAGCTCACTCCACCACCCCAGTTCAGACATGGCCATATGCAAATCAGTCTGACCCTGTGCCTCATGGGAACAGTCCAGCCCGTACTGCCAAGCCATGTCTTCCCTGGACCGGAAACAAGCATCCTAGGACCGGTTTCTGGCATTCCAGCCGTCATCAGCCAGGCTTGCTTGAATCCAGTGGCAAAGTGAGCAAGGGACCCACGTCTGGGCATACCCCCGCCAACTTAGGGCGAACAAAGCGATACAAAAGGGGTTGATGGGGGACTGATTACTAACATTAATACCTTGATGCACGGGGCACTGCAGCTGTGGTTTTTATGTATTACCCATGTAAAGGCATTTCAAATCGACAAAGCCCTTTTACATTACTGCTTGCAACCCTCCTGATGCCCTGATGTGATCGCAGCTGGTAATCTTGCATACGGTGGCCACTAACGTAATCTTGTTTTATGTGGTCACCATTACAACACTAATACTAAAAGCTCATGATGATTTTCATTGAACAAAAGTAGCTATCATTACTGAAAAGGTTGGAGACCCCTGGGTTAGGGTATTAGGCCTAAGGGCAGTGGAAGGGATTGGGGTAGTTTTAGGGTCAGCGCTGGGGTGGGAGGGGTCGGGATAGTGTTATTTAAGGGCCAGGGTTTTAGGTCTCAGGGCAGGGGAGGGGAATGGGTAGTCGGGGTAGTTTTTTGGGCTTAGGGGAGGGGAGCTCGTTTTTAGGGCTCATGGGGGTTGGTGTAGTTTTTTAAAAATAGGGGTTTGGGTTTTAGGCCTAAGGGCAGTGGAAGGGGTTGGGGTAGTTGTAGGGACAGCGCAAGGAGATGGGAGAGGGTCGAGGTAGTATAGAAGGGTTAGGGACAGCATGGGGGTTGGGAAGGGGTCGAGTGTTGGGACCTCAGGGTGGGGAGGGGGGCGGGGGGAGTTTGTAGCTTAGGGCAGGGGGTTGCAAGCTTAGCCACGCATACCCCTTTACCATTCATGCCTTTACCATGAAAGTACGTGGTAAAGGCAAGCTTGGTAAAGGAATGCGTGGTTAAGACGCATTCGTGGTTTAGGTTGCGTGGTAGAGGCATGCGCGGTTTAGCCAGTCATGCCTCTATCATACAACCAATAAGAATTGTAGTGCAGAATGAATTTATGATGTTCAGGTTGCAGTGTGAAATTTTTATCATGGTGTAAAATGTATAAATGGGACTTATTTTAACACTTATGACTTTTGGTTTGTCCTCAATATGTTGCTATCTTTTATCTATTTTTCTAATTTTGAGACTTTTGCCTCAGTGAAATTTGATTATTTATTGATCCATCTGGAATTTAGAAAAGTGTTAATGGTACATGTACAGAGCATTTCATGAGATTGAAATGGATCTAATGTTGGTAATAAGAAGAAACAAGCATTGGCATAGCCAATAGGTCTCGCCTTTGGGAGGTGTAATTAGTTTTGCTGAATATGAGGACTCCATAAGTAATAATTTGCAAAGTGTCCTGTAAATGAAAAATAAGTTCCCAATTGTAGCAGTTTACTGTTTTAGTGTAGTGAAGTTGAAGGCCTATTACAGCCAGGATGCTCAGTGTTCTTTTAATAATGCGCTTTTATATATTTTCCGCAAACTATCAGGTTTTATTTGAATTTGCCCATGTGGGTACCGGTAGACACCGGCTTAAATTAAGCCCCCTGCAGGGGCCTACATTATGCCCCAACAGCTTGGCGTAGTACACACAGAAACACATTGAAAGGAGTTGTAATACACGGGGGCGGGAGAGAGGAGAGGCAGAGGGGAGAGGAGGACCGGAGAGAAACTGTTTTAAAAGAAAGGGACAGGCTGAGGGGAAAGAAGAACAGAGGGTGTCTCACGGCGTAGAGACAGGGAGTGCATACTAAGGAAAGAAGGGGGCAGACAAACATGCCCACGGTGTTGAGGGGAGAGAAGCCGCGGAGGCCATAAGTGTTTAAAATAAGGGCAAGCTGAGAAAAAAGAAGGCCAGGAGGAGGCCCGTGGTGTGGAGGAAGAGGGGGCATGAAAACAGAGGTTAGAGAGCAAACCTGCGCTGCGGCGGCAGCAGAAAGGACAGGCTGACAAATTAATTCTCCTGTACCTGTCCATTTCACATTGAGCCATTTTTAATTCTCGCACTAAAGTAATAATTGTAGAGCCTGTCCCGCGGGACCGAGATGTTCATCTGTGACGCGCGCCCCCGGGCAATGGATGCGGAGAATAATTCGACTTTCTGTGAAAGAAGGCCAGGAGGAGGCCCCGTGGTGTGGAGGAAGAGGGGGCATGAAAAACACAGGTTAGAGAGCAAACCCGCGCTGCGCCGTTAGCAGAAAGGACAGGCTGACAAATTAATTCTCCTGTACCTGTCCATTTCACATTGAGCCATTTTTCATTCTCGCACATAAGTAATAATTGTAGAGCCTGTCCCGCGGGACCGAGATGTTAATTTTCACACGCGCCCCCGGGCAATGGATGCGGAGAATAATTGGGCTTTCTGTGTGGTTGGCCACTGTGATACAGAGCGGGGACGGGCCAGTGATAATGAATAGCCTGTTAAGAGGCTGACAGCACTGTGATTAGTGCTCAAGGGCACCGAGGCCAGTGTTAGTACATAAGGCACAGAGGCAGCGCCAGAGCATAAAGGCGCCGAGATAGCCCCACATTTGTTTATGGCACTGAAATCAAGCGCGGCCGCGAAAGTGAAAGCGACCGCACTGGGTTAATTAGTAACATGATCCAGGAATGCAGCTGGCACCCTGCGCGCCGCTGCTCGCTCCCGAGACCCAAAGGCCATGGGAGTGAATGTTTAGAGAAAAGGCGGGACATGCACCCGCCTTTGGCCATTTGCATGCTTTCATTTTTGAAAGCCACACGCAATGGCCAATAAAATGTGTGGGAGTTAACAAAATCACACGGAGAAGTCTCTGGGAAGTTTGGAGTGCTTACAAGAAGCCTCCCCATAGAGCAGCGCATGCGCGCTGCGCTAGGCTCGACCTAAAAACATACATTGTGTACCATGGAATGTTTTGTCCCTGCACGCTTATTTTTCAAAATTAAGATATATAGGATCTAAATAATGGACAGGCAATTATTGAACATGGAGATAATATATATATATATGAATATTCTGTTGAAATTGAATGTTTGTTAGGTATCAGATTGTATATAAAATGTGGTTTTGTTTTTAATTTTCAGCCTTGAGCAAGGGGATTGCCCCAAAACACGAGTTGGCTGTGGCTGTATCACAGACGTTGAGGAAAAAGATTTGTTTTGGAGTTGACCATTTCATGTGGATGGGACTTTCTCTTTTTTGCCTCCTGGATGGTTTAAACAATTTGAGAAACGTACTATTAGGGTAGTGGTGAAGGAGGAAACTGACTTCAGGCTAAGATTCCTTTATTACCCTGTGATCACTAAGTTGAATTCTGAATGATTGTGTTTCCCAGATACAGCAAAATGCAAATCAGATGTAGACACAATTGGTTGCCTCCACCCAGCCAGCTTCTGTGTAGAACATGCAAACTCAAGGGCAATTCTATATGAATATGCCCATAGCTCCAGTGATGCAGTAAAATATGAGAAATAAGTTACTTACAGTTCAGCAGAAACCATTAAGTTCGAATACTGAGTTTCCTCAGTTTTCACCAGAAACTAATTCACAATGATGGTTCCTGAATGCCTTCTTGGTGCAGTCCTAGAGGTTAGACCAGAGTGGCCCAAACATTGATGGTGAGGTGAATGGCCACCCTATGCCATTTCTAATTGACACTTGTGCTACCCACTCTAAGGTTCGTTCTGTGGAGGCTCAAACCTACAGCTCTCTGGAAAAGAAGTCCAAGTTGTAGGCATTAGCAATAAACAGATTGTTAATCAGATTACAGCAGCTGTTCCAGTTAAAATAGGATCAATGGAGAACAATTATCCTTTCATGTTGTGTGATCCAAGTCCTGTTTATTCAATAAAAAGCTTACAACAGATGTTCCAGTTAAAATAGATCAACGATGAACAATCATTGGTTCATATTGTGTGATTCAAGTCCTGTTAATCTATGGAATAGAAATTTGCTTTGCCCGATGAGTTGTGTGATTTATTGCCCACTGGATGGTGTTGCAATTGAACCTCAAGATGAAGGATCAGTGTTCAAAATTAAATGACAAGATTCAAGAGTTCAGTTATTCCCAGTTTTTACTAAAGAGGACTTACCACTCAATTTTAGACACATTGTCAAAGAAGAGGTAGGAGATTTCACAGGTACAGAGATAGGATTGATAAAAAGCGCAAAACCTGCCAGAATTAATGTCAAACCCAATACAGGTATTCCTAGGGTTAGGCAATACAGACTTTCAAAAGAAGCGGAAGAAGCAATGACGCCTGCCAACGAAAAAAAATTGAGAGGTGCTTGGTAGTCCTTGAAACTCTCCAGTAATTGGCATAAAAAATGAGTGGCAAATGGAGAATAGTGCAGGACCTGAGAAAAATAAATACAATTGTGATCCAAGGTTGTCCAGTGTTACCAAATAATGCAGTAATAGTATTACAGATTCCTGCAGATGGAGAATTGTATACAGTCATTGACTTATGCCAACCGTTCTTCTCCATCCTCTGCATCAGGGTAACCAATATCTTTTCACATTTCAGTTGTTTGTTTTTTAACACGTGCTAGAGTGCTTGTGCTCACTTCCTAAAACATGGTGATATTGTCTTACACCTGATTGGCATATTTAATTTACTTACACATCCTTAGTAAAGTGATATGCTACTAGTGGGCCTACAGCACTTATTGGTCTCCCACTTAAGAGGCTCCTTAAAACAGTCCACAGCCCTGCTATTGCAGCCTGTATGCAATTGTTAACTGCCAATTCGACTTGGCAAAAATAAAACCCTTTCCACGCCTAAAACTCCCTTTTTACTACATTTACGTCACCCCTAAAGTATGCCCTAGACAACCCACAGGGCAGGGTGCATTGTAAATAAAACGTTGCCCCTGGAATTTTAAGTTTTACATGTCTTGGTAGTGTAAAACTCACAAATTCGTTTTTCACTACTTTGAGGCCTACCTCTCCGATAGGATAACATTAGGTTAACTTAGTACATTTAATAGGTGGCTGCAGCCTGTTGCCTGGGTCAGATGACTAGATGCAGTTGGCTTTTGTGAATTCCTCTCAGACAGCTACACAATAGAGGGACTACATGGTGAAAGGATGGGCCATCCAAGGCAGGATGGGGGGGGGTCGGAGCTGTGCACAGCCGTACTTGCACTTCAAAGACTCTGCCTCAACAAACAAACGAAGAACTTCACACTAGCCTGTTGTGCTTGCAGACAGACTGGGATCAGGGCAGGGAGGAAGGAAATTTCAGACACTTCTTTGGGGGGTGAAACCCCAGATGTTTCTTCAAATTCAAAGGGGGCACCAGTTATAAAAATAAATAGGGCTCTCAGACCTACTCTTCAGTACACTCCTGGGCCTGTGGATATTGCAGAAAAAGGACTGCCCTGCTGCCAGACACCGCCCTGCTACCTGAGGCCTGTCCTGCTGTCTGAGGAGGACTGGACCTGCTCCCTTCATCCTCGGCTATCTGAGTGACTCCAAGTGTCAGCTGCCTGGACTCCTGTTCTGAGCTACAGGGACACGACCAACTCCAGAGGCCTCTCTGCAACTGACCTGCTGCACTGGACCTGCCTGAGCCCTGCTGGCCTCTGCTGAAGTGGGTTCCTGGTCTCCAATTGGGTGCCTCCCCAGTTAGTTCCTGGGCCCCTGGATGGCATCAGAAATACCTCTTCCTGGCCTCACAGAAAGTCCTCCAAATCTGGTGCGAAGTGACGTGAAGCTCCGCAAAACCTCACTAAACAGCTGCAAGCTTCATCAGAACTGACACAAACCCTTGCTGCACAGCTGCCAGCCTCATCTGAATCACTGTGGAGAGGAATCAAACCTAAACTCACAGCTGCTAGTTTCATCGGAACCGACGCCAAGTGTCTCAAAGCCCCGCCGCACAGCTAATCGGAATCGACGCAGAGCAACGCAAAGCTCCGCACAGACTCGCCGCATAGCTTTATCGGAACTGATGCCCCATGACATGATGCCTCGCAAAGCAATGCCGCGCACACCATGTACCAAGGACATAAGGTACAATCCTCAGCTCCATCGCAGTCATCCTGAACTTTTTACTCTGTCCCGGTCCAGCATGACCAGATACACTCAGTTGGCGCCTTGCACCTTTTGGTGCTACTCTTCTAAATTTATCTAAATCTTTAAAATTGCATATTTCCAATTCTACAGATTGGATTTTTGTTGTTTTGGTCTCAAATAATCTTTTAAAATTTACATGGCCAAACACATCTGGGAATGGATGTGGTGATCAGGATGTTTAATAAGTATTAGTTTAATACTAGGGGCCAGATGTTTGAAGCATTTTACCGGTCGCAAATGGACCATCGGGCCGTTTGAGACCTGTAAAATGCTTTTTGGCTTGTACCAACCCTATTTTGCGAGTTGGTAATCTATTACCGACTCGCAAAATAGGGTTTGCGAGTTGCTATTAGGAAGGGGCGTGACAAGGGAGTCCCTTCCTAATAGCGAGTCGCACTGGTATGCAGGAATGGTTTACAACCGTAAATGTGGTTGCAAAACATTCACAGTTACCACCAACTTCGAGTTGGTGGTAACCCCCTCACAAATGGGAAGGGGTCCACAAGGGACCCCTTTACCTATGTGAATGTATGCAAAAACTTTATTTAAGAGCAGGCAGTGGTCCCATGGACCACTGCCTGCTCTTAAAAAATTAAAGAAAACTTTTCATTTTTCTTTTTGTAACGCATCCCGTTTTCCGTTAAGGAAAACGGGCTGATTTACAAAAAAAAATGATTGCTTTATTTAAAAGCAATCACAGACATGGTGGTCTGCTGACCTCAGCAGGCTACTATCCCTGTGATTTTTGCGATTCCTAATGGGTCGCAAATTGCGACTTACCTCATTAATATTCATGGGATAGGTCATTTGCGACCCACTAGGAATCGCAGAAAGTGTTCAACACACTTTCGTACATGCCATTTTGCGTTTTCCTAATTGTGGATCGTATGGATTCGCAATTAGGGAATCGCAAAACAGTTTTAGTACATTGGCCCTATATTCAGAAATGTTGTAGAAGATCTGTGTCAAAGGTGTGTTATTTTTCAAAGAAATAATCTGGGAAAAGGGACTGTTGTGACTATGAGTCACATTGGTAAATCAGAGGGCCCATTTACAAGACTTCAAGCAGACATCATTTAGATGCCAGTTTACAATAGCCTTAAATATATTCTCGAGATTGTCTGCTAGTTCTCTAAAGAGGTCGAGGCCTAGCTTACCCAGAGATCTGACAGTATGGCAGTTGCTAAACTTTTGTTAAGAGAACTGATTCCGTGGTTCCACTTGCCAACCTCTATTCAGACAGAGCGTGGAACTCATTTCAAGAATGGAATTCTTCAATTGGTTTGTACAGCTCTCCAGTTTGATCAGAAATTCCATTGTAGTTATTGTCCTCAGTTATCTGGTATGGTAGAGAAGATGAACATACTGTCCAAAACAAATTGGCTAAAGTATGTGCATGCACCAGTTTGAGGTGGTCTGATGCTCTTCCTCTTGTCCTCATGAGCATTAAAAGTACCTCAGGGGGAAAAAGACTGGACTCTCGCACCATGAACTGTTAATGGGCAGAGACATGAGAATAGCCTAAATACCCTCAGCAACACTCAATAATTAATGACATAATATTAGATTTCTACAAAGGTCTGGCTGATGTGTTGAAATCTATCTCTCATCAGGTGAATTTGGCAACAGTAGAGTCAAATTAAACTCCGTGAAGTGAAGACGGCAGATGAGGAAGTGGTGACAACAACCACTAATTCACAGAGTCAAACTCAAGTCGCAAAGTAGAACCAGAGGGGTGTGAAGAAAATTTTGAAACTGGTGAAGTTGCTGATGAAGGTGAGGATCCTGGTGAAGGTACCATTGGACAATTTCAATCTGAGGATCAGCGTTAAAAGCTGTTGCAAAGCCACCAGAAGCAGGAAGAAGAAACAATCTTTGATCCAATTAGTGAAAGCTCTAATTGAAAATTTGAGTCTTGAGAACCCACAGAGGAAGAAAGTGGTTGACAGTGAGTCGAATTGTTGATGCTAATCGAAGCACAAGTTTGTCAGTAAGTGAAGAAGATTTAGCAGTAGTCACACGTGAAAATGCAAGCCTTAACACCCAGGCCAGTGAAAAGAATTTGCAAGACAAAACACTGGGAGGATAAAAAATTTGAAGTAAATCAAAGAAGAACCAGAGGTAGTTGAAATAGATTCAGAAAATATTGAGAGTGAATCGCCTGTTGCTAACAGACCAGCAAGAAAGAGAAATTCCAAACAGAAAGCAGGCTTCACCTGAATGGGTGTATCTTGCATCTGTGTCTGAAGAAGAAGAAAAAGAACATGATACCGAGACCTGCAGTCTAATAAACTGTTGCCGATTCATCTTTGAAAACGACTTAGAAGAAGAAAAGCCACCATGAACTTCCAGATAGTGGTGAAATGAGTTTTGAACTTTGCAAAAGAATCCAAATGAAGCAATGAAGTTTTGAGATTATGAACTGAACAAAAGGTGGAATGTTTGAATTTGAGTTTAGATTTTGTTCTTTGATTACTGTTGTGAAAGAAAAGAAGAAGAAAAGAAGATCTATTATTGTTTTGAAAAAAGAGTTTGCTTAAAGACTAATTTTTGGAGTTCCACATTCTTTTAATTTTTGAACTCAACAGAAATGGCATACAGCAGATGCTGGAAAACTGTTAGCATGGCCTCCTTGATATAAATAGTCTTAATTGATCTACTGTACAATATTTTTTCTGTTGGATATATCTCCACAGAAGTTGACCCAACTACAGTTCGTAATAAGGTTAAATCTAATACACGATACATAGGGAAAGTTTAGTTAGTGGATTAAATGGTGATATTTATACACAAATATTGGGTGAATATTTTGGTATTATGGGGATTAAGAACTTTGTGGTGTGTACTTTTTCCCCTTCTTCTGCAGGTAAAGGAGAAACATATTTATTGCTGTCTATCTTGTATGGCTTGTCATGTGGTGTTTTTCTTAGTATATTTATTAAGCAGGAATTCCTGTTGCCATACTTGTTGGATTTCAACATTTCGCTGGAGAATCTTCCCGTTTCCAAAGATGCTGGGGAAATATTTGATTATAGTTGCACAAAATAACCATAACACTAAACAGGAAGTACTGTGTGTAGTGTGAGTAAAAAAAGAGTGTGAATTTGCTGAGGGATATATTAAGAGGAGAGTGAACGTTTTTAGAGGTTGGAAGGATGCAGAGAAAATCAGAGAGCAGTTTAAAGCTGAGGAGGAATTTAGGTTTTCAAATTGGCATCCAAGATTGAGAATGGAGCATGAGAGAAAGGGTGAATTGTGCTTGATGCGTCATGAACATACAGGAGTTAGGTCAGTAGCAATAGTATTTGTTGGAAAAATTAATGTGAGAGACGGTATGTTGTTCATGGTGATTTTCTGGTTGGTGAAGAACCAATACTGAGAGAAATGTATTATGTGTGTGGTAAGACTGCTTATTTTAACCTGCCTCATAATTGGATGGGTTCTTGCTATTTAGCTTCAGTATTTCCTAGAGTCTATCATATGAATGGAATGAATGATGCTGTTGGTTTGAAGAGTGTGAAGTGTGGTTTTGGGCAGATAGTATTAGATGTATTAGGAACCATGATTCCATCTATAGGAGTGGCTATGAATAAAATCAAAATTTGAAGATTATCTATGCGTGTTGATCAGCTTTCTTCTAATACATCTGAAGCCATAACGCACATTAATAAGGAATAAATTGCTATGCGTGTGATGATTATGAAAAATCGCCTAGTGCTAGATATCCTTCTTGTGAAGAAAGGCGGTGCTTGAGGGTTTCTGAAGGTAAGAGAGTGCTGTACCGTCTTTCTCCATAACAGAAAGGTTGGTAATGCATATGTGCTAAATATTACTGACATTTCTCATGACGTATAAGCTTTAGAAGAGTGTGGCTTGTGGGAATCAGTAGGATCCTGGATTAGTGAGACAGAAAAGGGTTTTAGTAAGGTTAGTGAATAGATCGATAGCTTGGGAGGAGTATGTTTAGGTATATACTATCCCTGTAATTATTGTGTTAATTTGTGCAATTGTTTTGTTCCTCTTGTTCACATTTTCTGACCTGATATTTCTAAAATTGTGGCTGAAAAGAGGATCATCTAAGAGGAAGTGGAACCAGACTGAAATGGATGATACAGAGATAGAATGTGTAATCAACTGAAGCTGTTCAGGGAATCGAATAGCAGAAAGCAGAAAGTGATGCAGAATATATTATGTCTTAAACTAATTATGGTGTTTTTGTGATTATAGAATAGTTAGAGGGAGGAGTTTGTAAACTTTTTTTGTGAGGTTACAATTTGTACATTATTAACCATATGCAGGACATTGATTTACTTTTGAATTTACATGTACACACTGACATGATGCTATTACTTTGGAAATGATTCTGATGTCTTGATGTCTTGTGAAAGCCAGAAGAATTAGGCTTATGCTAACTAGGCCTTACGTAGGCCTCAACGCAATCGTGTTCAAAATGGATGTCTCTTTATACATGTTCGCTAATCATTATTTCTGCAGCACACAGTTAAGCAAAATCATGTTGTTTATTTCCATTGACGTTGTTCTTGCTGTTCTCGAAGAAAACTTTTCAACATAGGCACTGTAATGTTGCTGTTTCCCAAGACCTTTCTGCTAGCTCACTGTACTGCATTCATTCACAATAGTTTGCTGTTATTTTTGTAACTAATTTGCCCTGCCATCTCTGGATGACATAAGCAGAGAATGAGCCGAATCAATATTCATGTAGTTGGGTAGTGCTTAGATGGTAAGGCAATATATTACGTTTAATAGAACTGTGCAGTGATTTGCTAAAAGCGTAATCCTTTTTCTCATATCATGATGATTTAGCACTTTCAATGTTAGTCTATGAGAAGATTTCCTATATAAACCGTCAAATTTTGGGGGTGAGACAGAAGATTTTTATGATTCTCTTTAGTGGTACTAGGGATACTGCCCGATTACTTATTGATTTTGCTGCTCATCTGGAGCTTGGTTTTTCCGATTTCGCACCTTATTCTGTTTTGCTCTATTTGCTGAGAGCCTTCTTTAATTTCTATCCTGGGCCTTTTTAATTTTTATTATAAATCTCTCTAAATTTCTATTTCTGTCCTAGAACTCAATGATTAAGTTCTTACTTAAATAACTGTATTATTTTTATTTTATGCTGTATGGTGCCTTATCTCAGTGACACATTGCCTCATGCAATTAAGGTTTAACAATGTATCTGATTCATGCACCTGTGGTGTGCTGTGCTGCTAAGGTGTCAATTTAGGAGTTCCCCATGCCCACATAGATGCCCACTGTTCCCCATCTTTTTTTCCATATTGATCAATACTTCAGGCCAGGATCGTATCTAACCCAGATAGTCAAGATATTCACTTTGCAGGTGTCAAACATAAGATATGTTCACCCCGCCCCACGAAAACCCAGTTCTGCTAGATTGATGTTGACTATGGCCTTCCTACTGCAAAGAGAAGGGATAGCCAAGAGATTAAATAAATATACTGTTTAATGATCATGACAAAGGATACATGGCCTATTGAAATAACCGATACAACTAGTAATAAAGAATGCTACTGGTTAAGTTTAGCAACGCACCTGGAGACAAACTGCAGCATGAAGGGACACAGCTGTAGTGAATACCCCATTATTTCTATAATGCTTTGCACTTCTTGCTTGTCTCTCCAGTCTCAGCTCTCACTACTTCCTATTGCAAAAAAAACACCTTCACAATTTTATTGCACCAGATGGACTTTAGGGCTGGAAATAACTGCAGTGTCCAGCAACAAATTAAATAACTTGCACATGCCGCATTTCCCTTCCTTACTCATACAAAGGTTAGTTAGGCTGACTATGGCTGAGCTAACAAGCCAAGAGACTATTTAGTTATTGGTTGCAAAGGGGCCAACCTACCAAAAGCCCTAAAGTATGAAGAAAAAAGGTTTTCAGTAGAACTGACGTATTCCACCCCTTTCCTCACACAGTTAACACAAACAAGATGTGACCCTTCACCGTCACATTAGTATTCTAGAGAACAATTCTGAACAATTTTTGATTTATCAATTTATAAATTGGATTTTAATATATCATACTATATTTCCCTTAGACTTTGATGGCACACCTGCCTGACTGTACAGGGCCATAATCTATTTCCCTCCCGCTAATTATGGGATTGTATTATCTATGAATTTAACTTGTCCTCAATCTAACAAGATAAAGACCCTAATGAGTATGGCAGAGAAGTATTTCCTGGAGATACCATTGCAGCCGGTTTTCCTGTACCTTAAATACTGGGTGTAAGAATACAGTTCCTACCAGGTGTGGAAATGATCTCTGTAAAATCCCAGGGCCCTGCAGCAGGTAGAGGGGACAGTTGCAGCACAGTCATCACCCAATTAAGAGAATTCTCATATTATTCTGTGGTTCACAGGAGCTACAGTGGAATAGGCAGATTGAACCTGGAATAAGTGACCTGGTTAGAGAAGGTGTCCAGGCTCCTCTCTGATCAGTTTTCTCTTAAGTGGAGTTATTTCAGGTGAGGTGAGACAGGTCTACTGGAAGGACGCAGTTTGCTTTGTAAGATTATTATCGCATCCGTACATAATTTGATGATTGTTTGGGGTCCCCTGCAATGTTTTCTGCATCATCAGAGGCCTTTAAATGTTATATATGATGAGCTGCCACTGAAATAGAGACTACTAATAATCTAATTTAAAGAAGGAAAATGATAGACATTGTGCCAAAAATGAAACTGGCTGATTTGACACCCGCAATTTCAGTAAATTAACTGTGCTATTTGAAATTCTCTTTAAGGCGGATGTCCCACCAGCAGAGATTCCTCGAGGCCTACCTAGAATCAGAGACATCTTCAAAAATGGTGGCTGTTCTAGCATCTGTCTAAAGAGTCTGATCCCCCACCATTTATGGCAGAGTTGCCTCCACAACAGACAGCCACAAAAAGGGTGGTAGACATTTGGTAAAAGGTATGTTTAGAGTTCCAAAACATGCGGGGGAAAAACCTCCATTAGCATGTTGTGGTAGCCAGTTAAATGGGTGCTGACAGTGTAGCCCCACTTTGGAAGAACATTTCCAATTTCCACAGATGGTTTTGTAAATTCCATCAGCAGTCACTGCCGGTGATGGAGATCCTCCTGCAGATTTCCTACTTCAAGCCCTTTGTGTCAAGGCTGAGACAGCCACTTTGATGGAGAATACCCACCACCATGATAGAGAAGTCTTAATGTGGGAGATTTTCCTCTGCAAGTGATGCAGGGTTTACATCTGCGAGTCTTAAAGTGCTATGAAATGTGCGCTATACAGATTCTTATAGCATAGCGTAACATCAAACATGTCTGCAGCAGTGCAGTCAATCTCAAAAATCATCAAATTATTTGCTGGGGGTGCAATTTCATTTGGTAAAGGGCAATTAAATAATTTCCATCTAACCATCACATATGCTGCCTCTTATAAGAAGTGTCTGTTTCTGCAAGGTGACCTTCCCAATAAACGCACCTGAACAGGGCCAGCTCCTCTACTCCATTCATTCTGTCACTACCGAAGGTTATATAGGTTCAGACCCCTGATACAACGCCCTCTGTACACTGACAGATGCTGGGGACACAGAGTGAGTGGTCAAAGCCACGTGGTAGTCACAGAAGCTGGGATGTCATCACCCTGAAGATGCAAATGTGGCACAGGGCCAGAGTTGCCGACTCGGGAGCTGGGGATCCGGGTTCGCGTCTCGGCTCAACATCCCGTGATTCTGGGCAACATCCAAGAAGGATCAACTTTGCTTCTCACCACAGAGGAAACTACTTTTGTGTAGCCATGAAAATATTTAGGTGCCTTTCCTAGCAAGGTGCAGAAACAAATGGAGATAGAAGCTTTGGGACGGCGATAATAGAGAATTGAGTTCCCTCCGTGCAATGAACATTTTCATGGGCTGAGCCACAGTAGAAGCTGTACTTGCATAAGGTATAGGGAAGATTTGATGCTCAGTGGCGTAACGCAAAATGATGGGTCCCCCTGAAGAATGTAATGAGAGGCCCCTAAGCCCCCCAAATCTCACAGTCACTGGTCTTGGGCTGAATGGGGGCTTCCTTAAGGGCTGAGAAGTGTTAGGGCCTCCTGTGCGCCACAGGGGCTGCAGGGGGCTGCGTTAAGCCCCTGTGATGGCCCTAGTGATTCTAATCTCTATTCAACATCCGTATATGCCATCTACCCACTGGGTTGAGTGGGGCCCTGGCTTTCTCCTTTCAAATACTTCCAGGTCACTGTTGAAGATGCCTAGGGACAGCAAGATAAGAGTGATGTTCTAACTATCACAGTGCTGCCTACCGAAGCACTCTGGCTCTGTGTCGCAACCTCCCTGACCAAGTAATGTCTCTAACAACATAAGAGACTCTTTAAATCTATTACATCAGTTCCCAGCACTGAGCAATTGAGTGACAGACCTGGCTCAAAGCAGTCCACGTGTGTAAGCATCTTTCTCACAAAACTCTGCATGGCATCCTGCTCTCAGCCATTTTGAGAGATCCCAAACACAGTTGTAGGAACAGAGGCTGTGCCTTCTCCGTGCCTTTCACAGAGTAGCCTTGTATGGGGACATTTGCTTTTGAAACAATTAGAGTGTAGAAATAACATTACATTTTCATTGTATATATTGCTAATGCAAGTTACTTTTAGGAGCTCCATTCAAGCACCCACCCTGTGGCATCTGCAATGCCCACTGCAGCACACCGAGCCCTCGGGAGAGACTAGAACGTGCAACTCATCGGATTACAGCATCAGGAAACCGCAGCAACGCACGCGGGGGCCAGAGAGCAGCCAGCAGAGCCGTGGAGCGCACAGGATGTCATTACGAGTAATAACAGGCGGCTGCGACAAATTGGAGCCACGCGGTACTTAAGTGGAGAGCCGAGCAGCGTGAGCGCCGAAAGAAAGCCCCGGTGGCAGAACCAATCAGTCAGTTTAATGGCCGTGGACTAATCATGCCAGCCACAGCTACATTAATCGCAAGATTTGCACTCATACAAGTGTCTGTCAAGTTCTGAACGATTACTCTCAAGTCCCCTTCGAGCGAGGATCAAGTCCCAGTTACTTACTTACGTTAAAAAGCATGTTATTATTATAAATCTTCGCGCAGAGCAGAGAGCAAGGCATTGCTTTACACAGCGCGGTGTACATTTCAGGTTTAGCATGCATTTCCGTCATGACAGTCGCTTGCAGTCACGATAGTTATCAACACGCCGGTGATATTCCATACATGAAACTGGCATGTGTGCTTGCAACATCACATATACCTTTAAAACAAACATCAGTGGTTCTTAGCAGGCAGGTATGCTTAGAATAGGGATTGAAACATTTTTTTAAAACAAAAGGTACTATTGGCTTTGAATTATGCTAACTTGCGGATATAGATTAAACACACAAGGATGACAAAAAAATTAAATAAAAAGTATAAAGAATGTAAAGGAGAAAAGCCTTGGTAAAGTACAGGCCGTCCAGCCAGTACATTGAAGGGCATCTTTTTAGGCATATCCACACACACCTTTTTAAGCAAATATTGTCACTCACATTGCAAGAGCACTAGTAGCTGAAATGTACTGTAGCACTCACTGCATGCCTTGCAACGCTTCATGCTGTGCTGCGCTGCAGCTGCATGCTCTGCTGGGCCGAGGCAAAATGTGAATGACAGTTGAACAGACTAATAGATGAAGAGGGCAAAAACAAAGTCTCTCTATCCACATGTCTATGTTTTTTTTTTTTATTTACTTTTTGTTTTTATTACAAGAAGCTGGCGAAACAGCTAAACCTGTCTCTAGGTCACACTTAAAAAATACAAACTACAAAATACAAAAATACCACGATTACAGCAGGATACATGGGATAGTGTCCCAGTAGGTCTAGTTTTTCACCTGAGGGTCGGTGCTACAGGGTTTCATGGGGGTTTTTAATATTCATTTTTATTGAGTTTATTGTTTTTCGCAATCAGTACTCGGGAAATATCTCCCAGAAGGTATTTTCATGTGCATTAGCAAAATGCACTACCACAGTCCATGATACGTATTGAGCCCAAGTTCAAAGCCCTGAGGCGACAATTAGATGTAAAGGAAAAGTATACTATATCCAAGAGTGTGCTGCTACTCCACTACGCTGTTGAGACGGCTTAAACAACATTTCTCAAACTACCCAACCCAGAAGCTTAGAATGATTCCCAGACTTGAAGCAGATGTTCTCAACGTACAGATGGCAGCATAGCTCAATACTGACCACAAACAAGGACTACTGCCAATGCAACCACATAAATCCAAATCACTAAATGCTCTGCACCTACAGTTACACAAAGCGGTTGCCACATTTTGGCAGACAGATCAGACAAAGAAATTAGAGCTCGGATCACAGTGAGCTGTCTGACATCAAAGCTTCAGCTGTAAATCCTGTGGGAATCTAGAATCAAGCTAGAGAACAGGCTCAGACAGTCATTTACACGTTCTCAAGCTACGAGAGCTCACATCCAGGAGGCTTTTCCCAGCATATCCTTCAAAGAACCCTCTTGGGGACAGTTCAGAAAATGTAATCTGTACTCCGCAGTAAAGCTCTGACAGTCTTCAGGATCTCGATAAATTGAATTAGCAAAGATAGGTTGGCAGTTATGTCCTAGCTCCTACCGCCAACTTTCTACTAGGCTATGTGTTAGACAGAGCAGGGCATATTGCTTTATCTCATCAACATTACCATTGTTGATCAATCCTTCTACAAAATTACCTCTACAACACTATTTTTTTTTTTTTGTGTTTATCCCATATATTTATTTTTTTTTTTAATTATTTATCATTTTCCAGTAAAAACAAAACCACAATACAAACAACAGTGCATGGCTCACAGATTACATTTTCCACTGTATCTCCCCCTGCTGTTATGCACAGGTGACGGAAACATATCGTAACATTCAGAATATCTTACAATTCAAATCTCCTCCTCCACTAGCACAGTTGATTCCCTTGACCTTAAGTAGTTTACTAGCGGTTCCCATATATCCTTGGGCTTCGACCTCGCTGGCAGTTCCTCTGCATACAATGTGAGCTGTTCTTTACAGTATAAGAGGTCTTTTACCCATTGTTCCAGCTTGGGAGCCATCCTGCTTTCCCAGTTCATTGCTACTCTTCTTTTTGCCATCAGTAGCGCAATGTTCGTAAACTTGCCAGTTACACCCTTTAGTGCAGGATTGATACCCAAGAGGCACCTATGTGGAGTACATTCCAGTTCGGCATTAATCATATTTTGTAGCTTGCCCACCACCTCCACCCAGAATTCCTGCACTTTCGGGCACTCCCACGCCAGGTGCAAAAAGTCTGCTCCTTGAGCGCCACATCGTTTGCAGGTGTCACTGTCTCTGAGACCATATTTATATAGTCTGACTGGTGTGTAGTATACCTGGTGGCTGTATTTAAAGTGCATTATACGCAGGTTGCCATTCGGTGTTAGTGTCTCGGTTACACAGCAGCTGGTCTCCCAATCTTTTTGCGTGAGCTGCGGCTGCAGCCTTGTGTTCCATCGCCCCAGACTATCTGGTGTTTCAACGACCCGCTCATCCCTTACTGCTCTATATAATTTGGTGATAAGCTTGTGTCTTGTGGGGCTGACCAGCAGTGTCTGTAGTGACTGTAAGACCGGCGGCTCATCGGGGAAGGACGGGTCGAGCGCTCGCGCAGCCGCCCTGAGCCTATTATAGGTGAACATGAACAGGGGTGTTTTATTCTGTCTTCAACCGTAAGGAACTTGCCGTTAGGGTATAGGTCCTGCATTTTCTCTATGCCCGCGTGTGTTAAAGTGCGCATAGCTCCAGCCTCCTGTGCAACCGACAAGGCAGCGTGGTGCGCTATTGGCAGTAGGGTTGAGTACAGCGGAAGCTTCGCCGCTGACTTCCCTATAGCCTGCCAGGCCGCGACTGTACAGTCTATAGTATTGAATTCCGATTTGGGTGTTCCTCTATTAGTATATGTGATAATGCTGCGCAGCGGGGTCGGGTGGGCGTCCCCATCCTCCACCGCCACGTGCAGTATGAATGCATGCGGGTTGTACCAGTAGTGCGCATACTGCGCCTGAGCACATAAGTAATATAGATAAAAATCTGGCACGTTAAAACCTCCCTTTCTGAAATCTAAAGTGAGCGTGTCCCAGGCCACACGGGGCTGTTTCCCCCCCCCATACTAGCTTCACTAATTGAGAGCGCACATTTGTGAAGAACTGTTTGGTTAGCGTTATGGGGATATTACTGAAGAGGTACAAAAACTTCGGTAAGACAACCATCTTGACCAACGCCATATGGTTGGCGAGGGACAGCGGCAGTCCAATCCAGCCTGCAACCTGGCTTTCCAGCGCAGCGTAAGCAGCACCGTAATTTTCCCTTATCACTGTATCGGGATCTCGGTGGATCCATATTCCGAGGTATTTAACCGGCCCATCCGACCATTCAAGGGGAAACTCCAGCTCTAGGGGCTGAGTGCATGTCGTTAGAGGTACTATTATAGACTTACTCCAGTTGATACATAGTCCGGATAGGCGCCCGAACCTGATATATTCACGCAATAGGGGAGATAGATACCTTAGCGGTTCGCGTACGTACAGCACCATATCATCAGCGTATAGCGATATGCTAACGGGCCTATTCGCAAACCGCAGTGCTGAGTCGCGATGGCGTTGTCGTACCATGCAGGCGAGCGGTTCGAGCATCAGGGAGAAGAGGAGTGGCGAAAGCGGGCATCCCTGCCTCGTTCCCCTATTGATCCGGACTGGTTCAGAAGTGTGCCCCTCTATTCTAATCCTCGCCGTGGGCGCAGTGTACAGGAGCCGGACTAGTCTACAGAAGTATTTCGGCACCCCAATCCTGCGTAGGATACAAAACATGTAGCTCCACTCGATGGAATCAAATGCTTTGGCAGCATCCAATAACACCGCAGTGGCCTGCAAGTCCGGGTTCAGCACATGGTACATAGCGAAGATAGTACGGATATTGTGTGACGTGGACCTCTCCGGAATGAACCCGGATTGGTCCGGTAAAACCAAGTTCTGCATCAACGGCTGGAGTCTGGTGGCCAGCATCTTTGCCAGAATTTTCGCATCAGTGTTTATGAGCGAGAGCGGCCGATATGATCCGCATTTAAATGGTGTTTCGTCTTTCTTCAGGAGTGTGATTAGCAGAGCTTCTCTGAGGGACGGCGGTAGTATACCCGACTCGCAGGACTCCTCATACATTTCCAGCATGTGCGGTATTACCTCTACAACACTATTACTGTGTTTGGCATTCTATTGTGCACTATTACTCCCTAAAATGGTTAAGATAAAATAAATCTTTAACATCCAGTTATTTTAATTTACTAAATACATTTCAAGATGAGTAAAATAATGTTATAAAATATAATTAAAGTTAATATAATGAAATTACCATGATTGGCTAGGGTTAGCATGAGGGTTAGGGTATCATTGCTTATACATAATTAAGCATAGATTCCATGAATTTGAAAATAATTTAATAAAATGAAAAAATATGCATCATTGATTGGCGAAAAATTTCAGGTTACGGTTAGTGTTGGAATATTATTTCTATTAAAAACAAAGCATATATTTACGATTTGTGTCAAATATAGCATTATGGTTAAGGCAAGAGATGTTCAATAATTTAATTTCATTTAATGCAATTATTATAGAAACAACAATACATTTTTAATGGTGGTTGATAGTGTGAGGTTAAAGATAAGAACATCCACTTGAATTTAATTTCAATACAAATAGATTTATCATAGCCTAGAGGTAAAACCCGGCTTAGTAAAAGGATATAGGTAGAGTACTTAATTAAAATGAATGAAACATAATGGAATTAATAATAACTAAATAGTTATTGTTGATATAGGGTAAGAAATCACTCTGAGGTTACTTGTGTTTCTGACTGGCAGTTCAGGCTGTAATGCTCCTATTGATGCAGAACCTAGGCTGATTTGCAAACAGTTGGCCTCTGTTTAGAGAGGCATACCAGGCAAAAGAATGATAGACTGAAATACAGACCCAAGAAATTACAAGTAGCTGAAATCAATTAAAGCATTCCACTCATTAGCAGGACCTCTCTGATTTGAAAATGGATGGTCTCTGTTGAGAGTGGCATATTGAGCAACATAACAATAGAGTGGAACGAGGCCAGAGTAATTCCCAGTGGCAGAGATTAATTCAGGCATTCCAAACATAACTTTCTTGTTTTTCTCAGTTTATATGTCACAATTACACGTTTTTATTAGTGTGTTGCCATAATATTGTAGGATTACGGGGCTTCTGGTGTTCCACTGTGGAGAGTAGCTGGTATAGTAGTTGAGGCTGGATTGTTCCTGTCTGTTGGAGCAGGACCAAAGCCGGTCTCGGTCTAGAGTGGCATAGTGGGTCCAAAAACAATGATCTGGAATGTGGCCGGAGTAATTGCTAGTACCTGAGACTAATTCAAGAATCTTACCATTAATCGTTTTGTTTTTTTAGGGAGGAATAAGGTTCGGTATTAGTGATAGGGTAAAGTTCAAAACAAGGACAAATTGTTGTGGTAATAGGAATTTTATTGAAAAAAAAAAAGGCTCACAAGTAAAGAAGTTGTAAAAGTGATGAGGCAATGGTAGAAGAGGTAATGATTACTATATTAAGCAGCAACAAAGACCAACTTGTGCGACAAGGTATACTTTGTTATGCGAAAAAAGTTAAATAAATTCTATAACATAATGTGGCAGTGTTATTTCTCTATTTTGTCATTCTAAACAATATTCTTACTCTATGGGCGAAGGTTCACCTCGCTAGTACCAGTTACAGAGCTAAATAAAGCAATTAGCAACTAAGTGACCAGTAAACTTTGCCAAGGGTTTGCCACAATACTGTGCCAAGTGTGGTGCTTTTTCGTAACTGTTGATTCTTTTGAGGTAGAAACAATTTTTTATGTTAAAATATGTGCATCGTGCAGCAGTTGCTGTATAATGATATCATTCATCCAGGACTTCCCCGTGACCACTAAGGAAGCAGTTGCTGCTCTACGTAAGCTGTCAGCCTTCTTCAGCTTGCTGTACACCTTTTCTTGGTTCAGTCTGTTTCTGTGTCATTGATCCTAAGACTTATAGTGACATATCTGGTTATGTCCCAGTGGCCACTACAACTGCATGAAGATGGGAGTATGCGCTGCCCTTAAGGCTTGCTATTACTTTGTGTCCTTTAATGCTTGTGTGAGTACTGAGGGCTTGGTCACCACTGTGCAGGGCTGGACAATAGAGCAAAAGGAGGAGGGAAGGACCCAGTTTTTTGGCACGACCATTCACTTAGGTGAATACTCCCAGTGGAAAAGGTGCTGTGAGTGATTTAGACAGGCTTAGTAAAAAGTCCATCAGGTTTTCCAACCCAAGTTGATGCCACTGAGAGTGAGGCACTTGGTTACTGGACCAGTAGGCACTGCAGCTTAGTGTGTCAAGTGCGCTAGAGGAACCCTCCCTTGGAAGTGCCTTTCTGAATGGGCTACCAAGGGAACTCGAAAAGTGGCGTTTTCAACCTGTGGGTGGCACCAGGGTTCTGTCTATGCAGCAGGATCTAATAGGCAAGCACCACTACCTCATGTTGACAGCTAGGGGACCAGGCACTGAGAAGAATCCTGAAGCACCTTTGTTGTTGATCAGCCCAAAAGTTGAAATGGGTTTATTTTCCTTTGCTACAAAAATTCAGAATGCCAGAAAGCTTTGTTTAGCAGTTCCATTTGTGGCATTTAATGTTTAACAGAAAATGTTTTGAAGTATTTTACTGGATTTTACATTCCTCCCATTTCCACTTCTGACATTTTAGTGGTGTCCAGTTAATACATATTGCCTATTTTATATAAATATTTGTCTAGACCAGCAGCTGTTTGTCATTAATGTGCCCTGAATTAAGCTGGGTGATGCGTGTATCTCCAGCACGTTGGGAGAAAGACCTTCGGTTAACATTTTGCCCACTTCTGTTTATTGAAAATAATATTTATGTTGTTGGGGAAACTCCTATAATATACACTACTAGCCACTCATCTACTTCTACTCTGCCAATGACTCCCGCAGGCCTTACCAGCCAACTCCATCACTGCACACCTGAATGCTCCCTTGACTTCTCAACCAACTATAGCACTGGAGACCCATCTGTCTTGCTACACATGCCCATGTTACACTTAGAAACTTGATTTTGTATCCCTTTACACCTTCTTGGTGATCCTTTATTATAATAATAATAATAAAATAATACTCAAGGGCCTTTATTATGTATGTGTCACAAACTCATAAAATACATGCAAATGAAGCAGGCTTCTTATTTCTCTCCCAGCCAGTTAGGACTACTACTGACAATGTATTTATCATATGTGAAATGATTTATTTACAATGTATATACACAATATATGAGCCCAAAGCAAAGACTTAACCACATTATTATCAGGGTGATCGTATGTCTCTTTATACACAAAGATAACACGTGTTATCGAAAGGGGGTAAGAGGAAAATATTATGGAGAGTACATCTCCCGTGTAACAACACTGAAATCACAAAAAGTACTCCCCTAATGCCACATGCATATAGATTAGTAGATGGAAACGACCTCAACAAAAGAGTACACCACCTGATGGTGGGCAAGGAAGCAATCCTTTTGTTTTTTATACCCTCACACACCCTAGTGGTGTCATGCTTCATCATCGGGTCATCCTGACGCCTAAAAGTCAGGATGGGCTCGACCAATCTTTCAGGGAGCTCTTAATAATATGTTTTTGGCCAGGGGGAATAAAGATTAAAAATCTCAGAGAGATCCCGGTGTCCCTTTATTTTGGATCTCACTGAAATATTAAAAGAAAGTAAAACTAGGGTCTTTGGGATATTATGGTCCTAGGACCCTAATGCCAACATGTTTCAGTCCATAAAAAGTCCCACTACGGGTACTGGACTTTCTTCAGGGCAGAGGAATAACACCCCTGGAATATGAAAGAACGGGAGAGGGAATTTCCTATCCTATTTACAATAAGGGCAGATAGCTGCTCCTTAAACTATTCCTGTTTCGGACACAGAGTTAATCGCTCCATCTGTAAAGAGAAAACAAAGAAACAGAGAAACATAGTATAAGAATCTTTCTAAATGAATATGCCTTCTTAATTCAGAGAAACTAATCCTCACCTTCATGCCACGTTGGATGATGAGGAAACGACTCACTCACTAGCCATTATTTGGCGTGTTTGATACCACTTTAATTCATAGATTCATTCCATTGCGTGATCTAGAGAAAATAGAAGTGCAGTGGCGGACTATTTCCGCAAACTGACATTAACTGCAATCGTGTGTCTGTGATTCAAAGTGTGTTCCGCAAAACACTCATTCTGTAATTCAACATACGCCAATACTTCCTCGTAATTAGACTCGCATTCACAACCACCCATCTTACCCCTATTATGGTGGAGTAATGCTTCGCGTCGGGCTTCGCAACAGAGGGGTAGTCTTGTAGTCACACACTAGTGTGATAGAAGCCCCGAGTCATGTTGTTACCATTAGTTGATTTTGCAGAAAAATAGAAAAGACGTGAAAGAAAAGGAAGAAATTTGGAAAAAAGATTAACCAATCTCAATGTAAATAAACTCAGATACCATATCATGAAGTATTGCGCTTATGTCTCAGTCGATTCAATCCATTCATCCTTACTCACGATTCCAAAGATCCTTCCCCACGATAAACCTACTCGGTCTTGGTCCCGCCGGCTCTGTACTTCATGTGTTCTGACAGCCACATTTAAAATGGTAAAGATGACACGCAAACCCGGGAAATGGAGACCCAGTTTACTTCCGGGTTGCGCTGTGATGATTACCGGAGGCTCGTCGGGGCCGCTAAGGACGTTGGGGATTGTAGTGCCAAATAGGAGACAAACCCGAAAATTCACGATAAGAATAGACAACAAGGAAAAAGAGGACTTTACCTAGGTAAAGCAAGATAATTTATCTTTTAAAAGGTGAGAAAATTAAGGACTGGATGTTATAATGGTTGTTAAAGCCCGTAGGACCACGGAAGGGCAATGGAGATGGATACTGCCCATTGTCTGTATTAAATAGGCTGATGGAAGAAATGTCTATATAGGAGGACCGCCCAAAACGATGATAAATGGGAGGTAATAAAACCACTTGAAATTTTAAAGCTAAATTGGCACAGAAGGGAGTCGTAGCCCAATCGAAACATTATATACACACATAGAGGGAGATAAAGGAATTACGATGATTACTCCAAACTATTTCATTTCGTCAGATACAAAGATACTATGGGTACTGACCTGAGTATTCCTAATGTTTACCAATGCCACATGGAACTTAAGAAGGACATAATCCCAGAAGGGGATATATATGACTACTCTTGATTTAATTGGTTCCAAGGTATAGAATCATTCAGTCCTGTGATGTGAGTCTTAAGTCTATAGACCCATCTTTGTTCTCTTTCTAAAAGGGTCTTGGTCATATTGCCTGTACCTCTTACTCTTTCAATAACTGTCCAGCTGATATCTTTGTCAGTGTGTTGTTTCTCCAAATAGTGGGATGTCAGTCTTGTCGCTGTAATAGCCCTACGTATGGTACTCCTATGTTCGCTAATGCGCACCTTGACCTTCCTTCCTGTCATGCCAATGTACATCAATTGGCATGGACATTTGATCATGTAAACAACGTTGTCGCTATTGCAATTAGTATGCGACCGCTGTTCCCATGCGTGGTGCATACCTAGATCAATCTCTTTCGTATAGTTCAGTAAAGGCACAAGCTACACATGAACCACACGGGAAATGACCAATTACTGGAGGATTATTCCAAAGTGTGGTCTGTTGGGTAGATCTTACAGTGCCAAATTTAGTATGTATTAGAGCATCTCTGATACTCCTATTCCTGCGAAAAGAAAACAATGGTTTGTCAAAGGTAAGTCTATTAGATGTTAAAATAGACCATCTTTTATTGATTATTTTCTTAATGGTATTTGAAGAGGTATTATATGTTGTAACACATATAAGTGTGTCTTTCGTTTGCTTTTCGTTGTTTTCAAGGAGTGCTTCTCTAGGAGTGTTCCTTGATCTCTTTTTAGCCTTGTCAATGATCCTTTTCGGGTAAGCTCTTTCTGTCAATTTTTTTGACAGAATTTCAGCCTCAGTTTTATAGTCTTTTAACTCTCTGCAATTCCTGCGGATTCGCAAAAACTGTCCGATGGGTAAATTCTCACGTAGAGCACGTGGATGTGCACTATTAAAATGGAGGAGACTGTTTTTATCAGTAGGCTTGGTATATAGGGAGGTGACCAATCTTCCCTCTCTGGCATTGATTTTAACATCTAAAAAAGCCACTTGTTCATTGTTACTAGTTATAGTGAATTTCAAATGGGGATTGAGCTGGTTAATCCACATATAGAAGTCATTGAGAGAGGAAGAATCTCCCTCCCAAATGACCAAAATATCATCTATGTACCGTAGCCACTTCTTAATGTGGCTCGAATAAGGGTTGTTGGTCCAAATGTGATGTTCCTCTAGTTGGCCAACATACAGACACGCTATACTGGGCGCGAACGTGCTGCCCATAGATGTTCCATGGACTTGGAGATACAGCTGTTCTTCAAAACTAAAAAAGTTCTCAGTGAGGGCTAGACGCATAAGATCGATAACCCAATCTATTGGAGCATCCCACGTCCAGGTGCCTCTCCGTAAGAGGCCCTCAATGACCCTTATACTCTCTTCCTGTGGGATGCTTGTGTATAGTGCTTCCACATCCAGGCAGACCATCTTGTTGAGTGCCGGATCGTAGGTAACATCTGTGAGGAGATTGAGTAAATGTTTGGTATCCTGTACATATGACTTCATTTGTGGAACAAGCGGGCGTAGGAACCAGTCAGTGTATTTCGTATGTCTCATCATAGTGCATGTGAAAATAGAATATTTTATTAGAAAATAGTGCTTAACATAGGTTTGGCACAGTTAGCATAAGTAGGCTGCATTAACAAGAGTGCTGGGTACAGTGCAGAAAAGTGCAAGTTTATTTGTTGTGTGTGAGCTGCACTAGTTCATGAGTTTTATTTGTCTTCAGAAAATCATCGAAATTCAGCTGCAAGCCATGGTCTCTGCTCTTCTGTGCAAATGTAACTTCTCTCTAGCTTCCTCAAAGAGAGATGTACTTGTGTTGCAACATTGCAAGGTTATGAGCTAAATCTCAGTTTTTATGAATGTGAAGAAGCAGTTCTGTGTTTTCTTGTGTTTTGCATTAATAAAACGTACCATTTCTCCTAATAATGTAATTTACAGCCAATGAAAAATATGTACGTGCCGTTTTGAATTTAACGATTAGTTTGCTGCACAAATAACATTTTTAGTGCTGCCCATTTACGTAAAACCATGCTATGAATTTGTGTGATTTCTTTTCCAGAACATGAGAAAGAGACGTGCTACTTGAGGAAGAGACAATCTTGTTTAGCTTTCAAACTTCCCTGCTTGTTGCTTAGTGGGGGCTAAATGCTCATGGTCCTTTTCTTATTTAGGCCTAACTATTATTATTATTACGAATTTGATTGATTGCTAGATGTGTTGTGCTTTTTTTTTTTTATTTCTTAAAGGCACATTGCACTATTTATGATGATTTTGGTTATATTGCTACTTCCCTTCATGAACTAATGTTTGCATTCTATAATGATACTATTATTTGATTAAATCTAAAAATACCGGGAGCTGGAAAAACCTTATTGTGCAGGGTTTCTTAATGGTCTTAACTGAGTGTTAAAGTTCAGGATGCTCCCTTTCCTACCCATTGACCCTCCTTAATTAATTAGGGGTGTAGTGTCAACATGTATTTCACCACTGTAGGCCAATGTTTGAACATTTCACAGCACTCTCACAACTCTCACAGCATGTAAAACTCCTCTCTCTGATTCTTTACACCATACTGTGTCAGGGGGTCCTCCTCGGGACAACAATTTAAGGAATGCCAACTGTGCTCCAGTAGCCCTTCACGAGCTAGAAACGCCGCATTATTTTAGAACTTAAGGGCCAAATGTCTCTGTGAAGTTGGCTAGATTTAAATTGTTGCTCTCTGAAAGTCCCCGTCACTTAATTGGGGTTGAAACAAGTAATAGTCCTACATGTTTGGGCTGCTTCATATTCAGTGTAAATATTGTATGACCTGGGATCCCTATGGGGGTTGTCTGTGTTATGTTGTACTCTCTGAGCCCCTCCGAGTTGATCTCTAAATATGTTATGCAGTTGAACATTTCCTGGAAGAGACAGCCATGACACAAAACCCTGGTGGTCAATGGCTGAAGTTCTTAGTGGTTGAAAGATCTGACTTCTGAGAGCCACCACTTGTCACTATCGAGAGTGCGGGCTCATTTTCGGTCAAATATGATCTCGTTCCTTTCCATCACTCGATCACCATTGTGAAGCTAGTAGTGGAAAGACAAACATAACTGAAAAGTAAGATAGCATTGGATAGATCTACTTTTCAGCAGTGTGCTTGGGGCATTTGTAGGTTACCGCTAAATGTTTTGGCAAAAGACTGCCTGCCTAGAAAGGGCACCAACCCAAACTGGACTAAGAGTTCCTTTCTTAAGCCTGTAGGGACCAACGTCTCCTGGACTGCTGAACTGAAAAAACTACTCTGGAAGAAACCCTGATATTGAAGGCCCGTATGCACAATCATCAATCTAATTAATTCAACTTCCTACGACACCAAAGAAGGTAAGTGGCTGGAAATACCAGGGGTGAAAGGAAGGAATCCTCCATACTGGAGCAACTACTATCTGCCTGAGCAGTGGACATCATCTCCTCCAGGTCCAGAATGGGATGAAAGAACCATGCCTGCCGCCCCCCACGATCCTCACTGGAGGATAGGGGGTAAAGAAGTGAAAGCATGTAGAACACTTCCTGGGCTGTGTATCTCCTGAGAGCCTGAAAACAAGTGTAGAAATTCAGAAGTAATACATTTGAATTTGTGTAAACCAAAGTGATGCATAGCTCCACAAATTATTGACAGAACGTGCAGGAAATCTTTTTACTTGGACATCACAAGGAAAGAGATAATCGCCGATCTCAGCTTGGCTGTCTGTCTGTATAGTCTCTGCTCTTGTGATGTGAGTGACTAAAAGATAATACAGACGTTCCTATGCCCAGAGATATAGCTGAAATATCAACCCTAACAGAAACTGAAGTCCATCACCAACTGATAAAATTGGCCTAAGTTACAGTATTGTCCTTCTGCAACAGAACTGAGCCATGTATTTCTAGGAAGGAAAACTGGTTTTGTGCCTTTAAGCCCCCTTCCAACTCTTTCTAATTGGAAGACTTCCGTTGCTGCTCGGAGGACCACCTGACTGTCTTTACAGAATGCTGGACTTGGCCCTCTCTGCAGGGTCACCCCCAGACTTGTTGGCTTCACCCCTCCTGTTTTGCTGAATTCGTTTTTGTTGGCCATAGGACTCTGTGTACTTTACCACTGCTAACCAGTGCTAAAGTGCTTGTGATCTCCCCTTTAAACATGGTAAGATTGACTTTCACCCAATTGGCACACTTAATTTACTTATAAGTCCCTAGTAAAGTAGTACTACATGTACCCAGGGAATATATTAAATGCTAATAGTGGGCCTGCAGAACTTTTTCCCCACATACTCAAGTAGCCTTTTTAAACCTGTCTCAGGCTGCCGTTGCAGTCTGTGTACAGTTTTAAACTGCCAATTCGACTTCACAAAATAAGCCCTTTGCAAGGCCCAAAACTCTCTTTTATGACATTCAAGTAAACCCTAAGGTAGGCCCTAAACAGTCTAGGGGGCAGGGTGCATTGTATTTAAAAAGCTGGACATGCACTTTTAGGTTTTACATGTCTTGATAGTGAAAAACTCACAAATAAATTTTTCACTACTGTGAGGCCTACCTCTCCCATACAATAACATTGGGTTAACTTATTACATTTAATAAGTAATATATTTTGTTTGGGAGCACGTAGGAAAGTCATGTTTGGCGTCTAGTGAATTGTAATTTAAAATCCTCCTCAATGGTAAAGTCAGATTTTAAGTCACAATTCTGAAAATGCCATTTTTAGAAAGTTGGCATTTTCCTGTCCTATTTGGTGTCTGCAGCCTGTTTTTCTGGATCACATGACAAGGTGTTCTTGCAGTTGGCCTTTGTGTATTCCTCCCAGACAGCCACACAATAGAGAGACTGGGTCTTGGCAGGATAGACCATCCAAGGGAGGATAGGCGGGCAAAGCTGTGCTCAGCCCTACATATACTTCAAAAACACTGCCTCAGCTCACACACAAAGAACTTCACATTAGCCTATTATGCCTGCAGACAGACTGGAACCAGGGTAGGGAGGCAGGAAATCCCAGACACTTCTGTGGGGGGAAACACCAGAAGTTTCTTCCATTATAAAGATGGCACCAGGTATAAAAATTAGGCTATCAGGCCCACTCTTCATTTCACTTCTGGACCTGCAGAGGGACTCTCAGAGGGCTGCCCTGCTGCCAGTGGCCTGCTGTGTACTTCAGAGGACATTGCTGCTTCCTGGAGTCTACCCCGTGCCCACAGAGGACTGCACTGCTGCTTGAGATCTGCTTTCCTGCTTGAACCCAAGACTTCCAGAGTGACTCCAAGGGCTAATTGGCTGGCCTTCTGATCAGAGACAGAAAAGTCTCCAACCATCTTGAACTTGCACCTGGACCAAGCCTGAATGAGTCCTGACCCTCCAAGTGGTGCCCCTCAAGTCATGGACCCTTGGAAGTGGTGCTAAAGATGGCCAGATATTCTAAATCCAAAACTTGGGACTTGCTAAATTTTCTGCCAAAAAGTGATCAGAAAACTGAGTGAAGACCGGGACCTACCTGCTCGCCGATCCGGCCAAGGTGCATTGCCGGCGGCTTGACTTTGTGCCAGCTTACATTACGTTCTTTTCTGCAGCAGCAAATCCTGTTCAGAGGCTCCTCGCAGAAGGGGTATCCGGCCCCTTGGAGCCCTTGTCGGCTACAGCCTGCAGCTTCGTCCCGCTGGAGATTTTCAACTTCCATAAAAAAGACTAAATCAGAACATAGAAATTTTCACTGCGACTTCGTCCAGCGGCTACCTGACAACAACGCCTCATCCTAGGACACTGTTGGCTGCCTTGTCCCACTGGAATTTACTTCTCAGATATTTTTCTTCTAAAATAGTTCGAAGTCCGAAGGTAAGCAGAGACTGGACCCAATCCTCCTCATGTATCCGAACCGCGCTCCATTGCGGTCAGCCATAACTTTTGACTTTGCCCTGGTCTTGCGCGACTCAATGTCTGAGGTTGGTACTTTGATCTTTTAGGCACTATTTTACACTTCAGACTTTAGAAATCCATAACTCTGTTTCTACTCCTTTTTTGTTGTTTTGATGTCAAATCATTTATTAAAATGTACTCTATTTTCTAAATTACTGTGGGATTTTTCTTGTGTTGTGTTTCTGCTTTATTACTGTTTAAGTGCTGATTAAATGTTTTACACATTGCCAATAAATTATGCCTGACTGCTTTTGTGCCAAGCTATCAGAGTGTTAAGCACAGTTTGATTTAGGGACTTTTTGTGGTACACCTTGACAAGGGTTGTGGCTGTTGTTTGAGTAGGGTTTTGCTCCCATCAACTAACAACCGGATTTCTCACAAAGAGTCCCTCCCCTGCATATATTATTGGCATCTGTAACAATGATGACCTAGAAGAAGAATCAGTGGGAAAATGTGCATTTAAATGGCTGCCTTTCAACATACTGTTACTGGATGTAGGACTACTGTCATATGAATTTCAATTTCTTCTTAGATTGAAGAAGGAAACTCTGAAGAAATAACCGTCCATGTCACCCACTTGGTGTGATATTATAGGGTTACTTAATGGCTCTGTGTCACTTCAACCATCTTATTTTATATTGATGTATTGAAATGTCCTTTAACAAACCCCTGATTGATTGATTGATCCTTGTGTATTTTAAACCTGTATTGTATTCATGCTTTTTATCCATTGCCTGTGGTTTTAGTGATTTCCGGGGAAGCACTTTTTAGTTTAAATAAATATTCCCAATCCCAACCTTTCCTTTTACAATGCTTATTCAAACAGGGCACAAAACATACTAAATACACGCAACTAATGTCTGTTGCAAGATACAGCATGGCCAGGATCCTGACCCACACTAAAAGTAAACTGCCTTCTGCTTCTCGCTTGCCACTAAGGGCGTTGCCGCCCTTCAATATACTTGCCAACACGGCCGCACTGGTAACAGAAACCAGTCCTGGCAATTCCGCACGACTCGCTCGGGGGCAATGGGGGTGCTAGTGTCAAGCACCGCAGCTGCTTTTGTTACTGGGGTGCGGATATTGCAGCACTGCCCCCCAGTAACAAAACTGGCCCCCACGGGTCAAAAAATGCCTCCTGCCCCATCGGCCCACCGGGAGAATGCCCGGTGCCCGCTATGGCCAGTCCGGCCCTGCTTGCCAGAACTGTGGATACCAGAACCTGCCATATTGCAGGGGTAAAGACATTGTGGGATCTGATGAACAATTATAAGTTTCCCACATTTTAGACGCTTAGAGACGTGCACCAGAGTGTATATGGTGGGTCTCTTGCCAAGATCGGCTACAAAGAAAGATGGGGTATAAATTTGCTGACTTGGCCATATTACTAGCCAAGAGGCAAATAGTGATGAGATGGAAGGATGAGGTCCCCCAGCACAGGGATGGTACGCGGACTTGCATAGATGGGTGGAGGCAGAGACTGTGGCCTTGGCTGCCAGGCCTCTGACGCTACTACCAGGAACCAGTGCACGTGCTTAAAATTCAAGAAAAAAATTATAACAGGCCACTGTGGATTACCTCGGATCGATATACTAGAAAAGATAATGGGATTCTCACATGGTAGGAGAGAGCGGCAGTGATGTGGGTTGGGATGGTGTCCGACAGCTTTCAAAAATCGGAGGAGGAAAGGCCAGAATGAAATACTTATCCAAAACGCATAATTGCAATGGATGAGGTTTATCATAAGACTGTAAGCGCCTTGAGTATGTCACGGAGGAATGTTTGCACACCCATAGCTTAAGCTGAGTGCTCATCACTGATCATCGGCCTTATAATGTCGCCTGCCTCTATGGAATAAGAATAGGAAAAGCATACTCTGTTTCTTGTTCATGCCCAGGTCTTGCCTTTTGTCCATTAACGGACAACCTACAGATTCCTGGCTTCATCTTGCGCCCTTCCGTTTGTCCCTACTCGTTTACCCTTGGCCAGGTTTGGGCTGCATGGGCTGAGTCTGCTTTTTGAGGTTCTGCATACTTCTTTCTCTCTTGCTAGCCCTGCCGTCTGGCAGTCCCAAAGCCTGGGGACTACAATACCAGCCCCTCGGGCCACTATGAGCCTGGAGTTCTTTTAAATAGCTTTAATTCACCTTTTACCACCACATCACAAAGGGATTGTTGTCCTTTCACGGTTTTGTTATTACAGTCACCCTGCCAGTTCCAGGGCTCCCATTTCATTGTTCATGAACATCTGTATGCCCACCCCCGATTGCAGGGCTACATTAGTTGCTAAAAAACAGGTTGTTTCAAGTTGATCAATCCGTGTCTTGTGAACTCAGACCCCAAGCTTTTGTAAAACTTACTAACAGGGATGCTGCATTTTCTTCAGGACCTTTCTAAGGTGCTGTGTGATAAAGCTCCCGCCCATTCAAAGTGAGGAATGACCTCAGAGCACATTACCCGTGCTGCACCAAAAAGTCTGGCTACTGGCATCAGCCCGTCTCCCATGCCCTTCAGTAGGTGCCCCCTTCCTGATGTTGTTAAATTGCTCTCCCCCAGAATGAATAACTACTATGTCTGGTATGGCCCTGGCTCAGGTGCCCACTGGCATCTTCACTTTGTGGGTAAGTCACCACCGATTGATGCCGGGTGCTCCCAGTCAGATGATCTCGGCGTTTGGAAGAGGCCTGCTCTGGTCACCCCTTCATACATCACACCTGAATATCCTAGAAATCAAACCGTCCTTTTCTTGGCATTCCTGCTGCCTGTCGAAAGAAAGTACAGTTATTGGAGCGTTGTTTTAGCACGCATGGCATCTGACCCCTCACTTACTTTTTCTACACCGTAGACCCCCACCTTCACGGTTCCATACCCATCAGTTCATGTCCATCTGCCGTCGTTGCTGCCCCTGGTCTGCAGGAATGGGCACCGAGTTTGAAAGGCGGGGAGACCTGCTTGGTGCATCACTGCATGAACTGGAACCTGATAAGGAATGAACCATCTGCATCAATAAGCAGTGGGAGGTCGCCTAGTGGTCTGCCTGACATGTAAGCTCTCAAGAGGCACGATGGGCAGTTTTCACCTATGTCCAGGCAAGGTTAGCTGACCACCGTGCCCTGTCTTTCTGGTCGGTTGTGGATTTCCTAATCCTAAGTGTCCTAGTCTTCTCACGCACATCAGCTGCCATCATTCTTGACGAGGAGGCTAGCTCAATGACGAGGAGGCTAGCTCAATGACGTCGAGTGCCCCGAAAAAATCTAAGAAAAAGGATGCATTAAATAACGCTGCATCAAAGGCATTTTCACGCAAGGAACCTTAAAATGCTTGTTAGCCATTCAAAGTCAGTAGGTAGTCTAGAGTACATTTTAGGGGCCTCCAAGCACTCACAACCCTTCATTGCCACCCTCATCTAGTGGTTTGTCGTAGGATCATTCCCAATTCTGATCCTGAAGTAATATGTTAGGGCCCAGAGGTGGACCTACACCCGTGACCTTCCTCTACCTTTACTATATGCCCTGCCAATGAAACGTTTTACGGCTAACCATAAGATGTCATCCTGTGTCACTTCCATTAGCCCTGTTATCCTCCTAGAGGTTCCAGGTATTGTATCTTAGGCCCGGTCTTTGGTTTCATGGAGATTTCTACCAGACTGTCCAACCCCACTCTATTCAAATCTGCAGTGCTTTGTAGAATAAAGTCATCTCTTGGCCTACCTCTGTCGCCAGCTATCTGAATTTCCTCCACTGAAATGGCGAGCCATAGAGTTAGTGGTGCCTTCTGTGTTTCACCCTCATTTCAATGTTTAAACACAGTTGAACTCCAACTAGCTTTCTCATAAGGTGCCAAATCCCTGGCTAGTTAGCCATTCTGCCATTTAACAGCTGTACAGCTGCATGGTGGTCTGACCAGGGCATTCGGTTTTATGTCTTACAACTTTTTGCACCAAATGTAGAATGCTGTGACAATGGGATATAGCCCTAACGTTGTGATATTTTTGTGAGACTTCTTGCCCTCCACATTGGTGGACATTACTACACCATGCTAGAGCAGGATTACCCCGAATCAGTGCTTAATTTGTTTAAAAAAAATGTTTTTTTTAAAAACTTAAGTACTGTGGCCCTTCTAAGGAAGCCACTGCAGCCTGCACCACCCATTGCCCCGGTCAGCCCTGCCAGTAACAGTACCAACACAACTACTAACCATCGCACTCCTACAGTGTGACAATTCAGACTATTCCAGACCACCTAAAGCGATAAGAATGAACCGCATGGAATAGTCTGAAATGCCATTTTTTTTTAAATATAGTGAATTATTAAACACTGTGGTTCTCCTCACTTCAAAATTAGACAGCGCCACCATGTGGTGGGCTGATATTAGTGCTGGTGTTGAGAATTACCTGTTGGTCCCGAGCACCGACAATCACCGCTCAAATTAAGCACTGCCCCAAGCTTTCACTCCAAGCTGCATCCATGTATAGTTCTAGTCGGCGTGAGGATACCCAAGGCTTCCTCCATTTCAGTGTCCCATTGAATTTACCCAAGCATCTCTGCCAATCATTCACGTCCCAGGGCACGCTTGCTTCTTATGTTACTTGATTATATTTTCTAAGCCGGCTGGTCAACCTTGCCAGGTGCCCGTCAAAGATCTTCCCTGTTGAGATGACCCTAGCTGAAATGTTGGATTTTCCCAGCAATTCCTGCTCTTTGCCCAGTGTGCTGCACAGTTTGTTTATAGATTTCTTTGGGCCTTGACTTTCTTGCCTGCTATCCTGCACACCCCAGCATGAATAAATGAATGAATTAATTAATTCATTAATTCATGAAAGGGCACTTGTATAGCGCACTATTACTCCGGGGAGTGTCCTGGCGCTTTGCACCTCTACTGTCACCAACACAGAAGGCCAAAACAATTAGTCCTGGTTAAAGAGCCAGGTCTTCAATTTCTTTCTAAACTGAGAGGTGGTTGTGATGCTCCGCAGCTCAGGGGGTAGTTTGTTTCAAGCTGAAGGCCCTAAAAAGGAAAAGGTTCTGCCGCCGGCCCTAGAGCGCCGGATCCTAGGAATTTTGGCTAAAAAAACATTGGCTGAGAGAAGGCACCTAGTGGGAACATAAAAGCTAATCCTTGCCCTGAGGTATCCAGCGCCCATCTAATTAAGGGCCCTCCTGACCAGGACAAGGGTTTTAAATAAGATTCTCTTTTTTATAGGAAGCCAGTGGAACGGCAGCAGATGTGGGGATGCGTGATCTCAGAGGCAGGCCCAAAAGAGTGTGAGCTGCTGCGTTCTGGACTACTTGCAATTTGTTGGTGAGATAATCAGGCAGACCCAGATACAAGATGTTACCATAATCAAGCCTTGATGATACTAAAGCCTGTATCACCTTTTTCCTAGCTATGAAAGACAGAAAGTGTAAGAACGTGAAGCATTCTGTAGGCCCAAAACCCTACTTTGGGTGTGGGCCCTTCTGTCTTCTCTTTTGCTGCAGGGGACCCTGGTGCTTTTGTAAGTTGAATGAAGTTAATCAATAGGCTATGGTACTATTGGGAGCCCAGCCAGCCTTCCAGATAGTGCAGCACTCCTTCTTCGGGTGCCATTTTGTGTTTTTTAACAACTCATTCCAGAAAAGTGCTAAACGTTTCAAAGTATGTGCACGAGACACAGCAACCCATTGGTAGGGATTTGTCAAAACAGTATACGTCATTACCAGCTTTTCAGAAGTCCTGTCCCAGGGTAGGACTGGGCATCAAATAAAAGTAGCTCCTGGGGCGCTAGAGGGCGCACGGCAAGATGGCCGCACCCTAGTGCTGCTCTGCCCGGCCGGGCCGACATCCGCCCATTATCTGCTTAATAACGGCGCATCCACCTTCTAAAACGGACCGGGTGTTGTTGCGGTGGGGTCCTGAGGCGGCTGAAGCAGTCAGACACCGCGTCGGATCGCTGTACCCGCTGTAAACGCGGACATCTCGGCTGCCTGGGGAGCGCGCGCAAAATGGCGCCTACCGCGTACCTCTGAGTCGTGGCGACTCGGCAAACGGCTGGTTGGTGTGGTATCAGGTTCCCATCCCTCATACAGCTCGTGAGGGTGCCTGCTTAGCCGATTTGGAGAGCCCATGCCTGCTGGCTCCCGTGGCGTGACCCGGATCGCTGGTGGTGGTGATATCGAGTGCGGGATCTCCCGCTGATCTCCCTGATTGCCCGGGCTCCGGCAGACGGCGGACTGAGGATCGCGGGCTCCCTACAGTCGGCGGTGGTGAGTAGTGTGTGGCGCCGGCTGGGCTTGTGGCTGCGTAGGCGGGTGGAGGCCCGGGCTCGGCGCGGCGCGCTGCGAGCTGCTGTTGGGCTGGGGGGGGGGGCCTGTGGATCTGCTGAGCGGTGAAGCGGCGGAGCGCGAGGGCTGACAACTACTGAATGCCTCTGCTGTGTGAGCTTCCTGATGAGACGAGGGGGCTGAGCTGAGCCCGTGTCCTACTGCATTTGGTGGCTGCGATTGCTGCGGCGCTGGCGGGCCACGCGGCGAGGTGCTGCTGTCTTGGCAGGCTTTGAGGGCCCGGATTGCCTGTGGATTCCCTGCGGCCTACCCCCATAGGTGGTTCCCTAGCGCTGAGTGCCCTGATCTGTGCACTGAAAGAACCCTGCCTAAGTTACTGCGGTGGTTGGTGGCACTTGAAGAGTTGGATACCCCTGGTGCTGGGCTTCTTGTGGTGTTGTTCCACAGTCAGGGGTGCGGGATTGTGTGCGCTGGCCTCTCACCTGAGATCTGTTTGCCGGCTACGGAACGAACTGTCTGCTAATAGCATGGGGCGCACAGATAAAACGCAGACTCGCCTAACGTTTGATGCTCGCAAGACCCCTAAATCCACGCAGCGCGCTGCTTCGGACTCTGAGGCGGATGTCCACAATGATGCCCCCCCTCGCTGGAAACCACGTTGTTGGCCATGCAGCGCAGTCTTCAGTCTATTGAGGGCACGATGGCAGCAGTCAACCATCACCTTGATCACATGTCTGGGCAACTGGAGAAGCAGAATGCCCATATGGGGGAGGTGGAACAGCGCGTGTCAGCTGCGGAAGATGGCCTCAGCGCAGTGTCCGGGAAAACACTGAACATGGAAAAGGTGCTCTCCCTCATTCAGGTTAAGAATGAGGATTTGGAGGCGCGGTCCCGGCGCAATAACATCAGACTGACGGGGCTGCCGGAGTCCACCAACGTGGGGAAAATGGAGACTTATATGGAAGCCCTCATTAAAGAGCTCTTTGGCACGGAGCACCTATCCCACATGTTTATTGTTGAACGCGCCCATCGGTCTCTTGCGGCACGGCCGCCCCCTGGTGCGGCCCTCGCCCCATTATAGCGAGACTTTTGAATTATAGGGACCGCGACACTATCTTGCGCCTGGCCAGGGACAAAGGGACGATTGAACATCAGGGCAATACATTGGCGTTTTTTCCCGACTTCACTGTTGCGGTGCAGTCTGCCAGGAGGGAGTTTAGCGCGGTGAAGAAGTTCCTGCAATCTGAGGGAGTGCCTTATGCCATGCTGTACCCTGCACGCTTGCGTATAGGGCCTGAGGGAGACTTTAGAATTTTTGCGAACCCTAAGGCGGCCATGGATCACGCTAAACAACTCAAACGCAAGCTGCGAGAGGACAGCACGCGTCTCGATGAAAATGACTGAAGGGCGGAGCTGCATTGGACATTTTGTCAGCTGCGAAACGGCTGTTGATTTTCAGGGATTTTCTGTGATTCTCTTTCCTTGTGCTCTCTGCTTTGTCCTATGGTATGGATTGGTCTCTTCATGTGGCGGCTTGTAGCTCCCACGTGCTTTCACAATGGGGGTGTCTCCGCTGCAGTCTGTCTGGGAGATCCGGTGGAGGGGGTGGGATGGGAGGGGGGGGGCGTGCTGGCCTCATGGCGCTCAATCCTGAGTCTTTAATTTCTCTCTTGATATGTACTTCTAGGATGGGCTTCTTTGTGGGTAGATTTCAGACAGCTGTGACAATACTTGTCCTGGTGGTGCATGTTGGTCACTCCTTGCAATGTGGGGGATACAGATCCTATTATTGGTCACTGTATGATGCATTTATCTCTCCCTGTTGGTAGACCTAATTTCTATATTCACTGTTGCTTGTACGTTTCCAATCTTCAGGCTCTCGGGCTTGGTACGGGGCTTGGTGGGCTGGGCCAGTATGTTGGTCATTGTTCATGATGGGGGACGGGACGTACGGTGTGCTGAGTGCCGCACATCGAGAAGTTCTTTATTTTGGCATATACTTAGATCTGCCCGGCCACCTCCTAGTTGTTGGGAGGACAGTAGCACTCTGTGCCCCCGATTGGGTGTACCCCAAAATGCTCTTTTTGTTCTCAGGGGATTGTTGGGGGAGGGGGTGTTCGAAGGGGATGGCTTTGGCAGGTTGGGGATGCTGAAGTGGGTGGGGGTGCGGGGGGTTGGTTCGGGGATGGCAGACAGACACTGTGATTGAATTGGGTGCTACTGGTTCTGGAGCACTCTGGAAGGGTGGGCAAATTGTATTTGCTTTATGGTATGAGTGGCTTGCTCTGAATGGCTGTACACTATGAATAAGTCAATCAGGGTTCTCACCTGAAATGTCAGTGGGCTGAACAGTCCCAAGAAAATACGTTCAGTTTTTGCATACTTGGAGCGCATGAGAGTGCAGGTGGCTTTCTTACAGGAGACGCATTTGACCAGGGAATCAGAAAAAACAGTGGGTGCACGCTGGGCAGACATAAGGGTGGCATCCTCATATTCTACTTACTCCAGTGGTGTGCTGATTATGGTGAAGAAGGGTATTCCGTTCAAGGTGACTCGCACAGACACGGATGAGCATGGACGAGTGGTGATTGTCCAGGGTCAGCTGGGTGATAAGGGGGTGCTCTTGGTGAACGTGTATGGCCCCAATGTGGATGATCCATCCTTCTATTCAGATGTATGTCGTCGCATTTCGGCTTTCCCTCCAGCTGCGATTATCTGGGGCGGGGATTTTAATGTTTGTCTGGATGCCACTATGAATAGAGTTGGGAGCGGGGAGGTGAGGGCTCGATAAGCTGCGGAATTGATTAAGGGATTATTGGATACAGAACAGCTACATGACATCTGGAGGATGCGGAATCCCGCGGGCCGGGAAAGCACTTTTGTGTCTTCAGTTCACGGCTCCTGTTCCCGTATAGATTACTGGCTTCTATCGGGGGAGGTGTGCCCCTGGGTGGTGGGAGTGACTCATGAGGCTCGTACGTTGCCGGACCATTCTCCGGTCACCTTGGAATTGCAGGTTCCCACTTGCGAGAGACCAGCCTTCACGTGGCGGCTACAGCCGTCTGAACTAACGGATATAGTCTTTCGTCAGACCGTTGCAGACGCAATTACAAACTTTTTTAGGGAGAATGAGGGGTCGGTGGATAGTGCAGGGGTCCTTTGGGAAGCATTCAAGGTTACCATCCGAGGGGTCTGTATAGGGGCGCAATCTGGGGTGCTACGGGATCTTCGGCGCCGGATAGGGAAACTGGCGTCTGATATATCAGTATTGGAACGCGCCTATGAGTCAGATTCCTCTCCAGCAGCCCTGGCACGGATTCGCGATCTCATATCAGAACATAATGTCACGGTTGATCAAGAATTACTGCATTGCTCTCGGCGGAAAACTGCTCGATACTACGGTGAGGGGGGCAGGCCCGGTCGCTCCTCAGCACAGAAGTTGGCGGAGCCACGAAGCCAGGAGCGTACCACGGCGCTGCAGGATATGGATGGGGTTACCCGCTGCTCGACTGCTGAGCTTTGTGATATTGTATTGCGGTTCTACACCCGGCTCTATGCAGCCCGGGATTCTCCGCCGCCGGAGGAGATTGCTACATATTTGGATGATGTGGCGCTGGGGTGGCTCTCTTCCACACATCGGGAACACCTTGTACAGCCGTTCACGGTTGAAGACGTTAAGCTGGCTATAATGGCCTTGCCCACGTGTAAGGCTGCGGGTCTGGATGGGCTGCCCAGTGAATTTTATAAAGCCTACGCGAAGGATCTGGCGCCTCGCCTACTGGCGGTATATGCGGAAGCATATGAGACGGGCACATTACCGCCCACCCTTCGGGAGGCCTTGCTTGTGACGCTATTGAAGCCCGGCAAGCCTCCGACCCACTGTGAGTCGTACAGGCCCCTCTCGATTATTAATATTGACGCAAAAATTTTAGCAAAAATGATCGCCACCAGCATACAGCCTCTGGTTCCTCTCCTGGTCTTGCCTGACCAATCGGGGTTTGTTGCGGCGCGCTCCATGACTCACAATTTACGTACGATTTTTTCCACCCTGCACTACTTTGGGGCCGACTTTCAGGCCGTTGCTGTGCTGCTTGACGCAGCGAAGGCCTTTGACTCTTTGCAATGGCCCTACCTGTTCGTGGTCCTGACCAGGATGGGTTTTCCACCGTTCTTCTTACAGTGGCTCAGGGTTATTATGATAATTCGGTTGCCCGGGTGAGAGTAAATGGGTGGGTGTCCGCGACGATCCCTATCGAGCGGGGCACGCGGCAGGGTTGCCCCCTGTCGCCAATGCTCTTCTCGCTCGCACTGGAGCCACTCGCTTGTCGGCTTCGCCAGCGGCATGTGGAGGCGGCCTTGCGATTTCAGCAGCGGCCGCTGATCGTCTCGTTATACGCGGACGATATGTTACTCTATGTCCGTGAACCGGCGGTATACCTTTCTGCACTGCTTCGGGAATATGTGCGGTTCGAAGGGTTCTCTGGTCTGGGTATAAATTGGTCGAAGTCAGTGGTGTTTCCTCTGACAGAGAGCACAACGGAGGTGTCATTGGACTACCCCCTGGCCTGGACGTCGGACCCGGTGAAGTATTTGGGAGTGTGGTTACACAGAGATCCAGAAAAAGTAGTTTCTGAAAATTACGGCCGAACGATAGCGCGTATTACTGAATTGGCGGAACGTTGGGCGCATCTGCCCCTCTCATTGGCTGATAGGATTGCGGTTGTTAAGATGGCCTTTCTACCTAAGCTGCTCTACTTTTTTATTAATATTCCCATTAAACTGAACAAGGCATTGTTCACGTCGCTCCAATCGTCCCTTCTTTCGTTTGTGTGGGGGGGCAAGAAACCCCGCTGTCGGTGGGATGTTTTGACTCAGCCTTTTGAGAGGGGAGGCTTTGAAGCCCCCGATATCAGACTCTACTATCTGTGCGCTCAGGCGCAATTCGCCCATTATTGGCATTTCCCCCAGCGCTTTCAACCTCATGTTGCTGTTGAGTCCGATGCGGTCTCCCCAATGCCATTGCAGGCGGCGGTCTTGATGGGTGGTTCGGGCGGCCCGCGGACTGAGATCAACCCCGTGCATTGCACGGCGTGGGCTTGGCGAATGCTGGCTAGACGGGCTCAGGTGCCGTATCTCTACGCTCCGTCGCTTCCCTTAGCTTCGCACCCTGATATCTCTGCGGCGCGTGAGAAACCGGCCCTGCGCGAATTGGCTAAGGTAGGCATCTCCCGGCTGGGAGACTTTTATATAAATGGCCGTTTTAAGATCTTGTTGGAGGCGCAGAATGGCGAGGAGCGCGGGTTTATGTTTGGCTTTACCTATGTGCGGGTTCGACAGGCGATTCGAGCGGCCTACCCGGACTACCCGGCGGAACCCACTGCTCTACGGGCGATGCTGTCGGGAGCGGGGCGCAAGGGCTTTATTACTAAATTGTACAACGCTTCCATGCGTGAGCGGGACTGCGGGGACCATCCCTCCTTTTTGCGTTGGAGGGCAGTGCTGGGAGGTACTCTCGTGTCGGAGAATTGGGCTGCGTGTTGTAAGCTCACGGGCCGCCTCATGGCGAATTGTAATCTTCGAATAATTCATTTCAAATTCCTTCATCAACTTTATTATACCCCGTCTCAACTATGTAGATATGGGTTGCGAGAGACGGCTGCTTGTGTGCGGTGTGGGATGAATGATGCGGATTTTCTGCATGTAGCATGGACGTGTGCCGGTGTGCTTGCCTTCTGGACTGCAGTGGTGAAGATGCTAACAGACATTGTATTGGAACCTGTGCCGTGCACTCCGGAGCTGTGCCTTCTTGGGATGGTACAACGTCTTAAACCCTGTAATAGGCGGATTGTGGCTGTGGCTACACTATTGGCAAAGAGGGCGGTTGCACAGTGTTGGGGGGCTAAGACAACCCCTACAGTACAGAAGTGGCTTCGGGACCTGTTGTATTGCAGGGACCAGTTGCTACTATATGAGGAGGAATTGCCGGAGGCCTCACGCCCAACGGACTTTTGGGCCCCGCTGTCTGCATACCTCCTGTCCCGCACGGATATGGAGTGATGGTCCCTGTGTGTCCGTGACTTCTGGGGGATGGTTCACTCTCCACCTTGGTTTCTACAGGTCACTGTGGGCTTAGGCCTTATGCTCCTGTTATTTGATGTGCACTATGAATACCCTGTATATTTCATCTACTGTTCCTATCGATATGTCTGCATATGCCTCTCATTTGGTGCTCAGGTCATATATGGTTGCCTTGAAAATGTTGATGCTGTCTGCCTGGGATAGGGTGGGGGGGGTTTGCCACGTTACTTTCTTACATGATATACTGTACGAGACCTAATTGCTGTTGGCATTTGATTACTGAAACTCAATAAACATATTTAAAAAATAAATAAATAAAAGTAGCTCCTATTAGTGAATTAGATAGCTAAAAAGCTGGCCCATGTTCGCCAACAGGGCCAGTTTTGAACATGTAAAGGCATGCTGTATGTGTTTTGCAAGGTATGGAACACTGTAACGCTGTTTTATTGTATGGATTTCAGCTTGTTGCATACGTTTTTTCAGGGTAATCAACATTAAAAACCTGCCCAGCAGAAGAAAAAGCAGGCCCACAAAGTCAAAAAAACGACCCACACACTGACCTGTCAGACCAGCCCATTGGGCACTGCCTGATTGCCCTATTGGCCAGTCCAACCCCAAGGCTTCCAGCAGGAATCAATCAATTAGACTTTTAAAGTGTGCTAATCACTCCGAGGGGTATCCAGGCGCTGCGTGACGTGGAGCTACTCGAACAACCAGGTCTTGAGTCAACTCCTGAAATCGGCAAGGGAGGTAGAGGTTCGGAGATGGAAGGGGAGGTCGTTCCAGGCTTTGGCTGAGAGGTGGGAGAAGAAGCGTCCTCTGGCTCAGGTACGATGGATGCAGGGAACGGTGGCGAGGGCCAGGGAGGCAGACTGCAGGTGTCTAGTGGGTTGGTGGAAGGTCAGGCGGTGGTACACCGATATAACCGGTCTTCGCAACAGTCATAGTTTCCCAACCTCCTTAGCCTTCATGAGCAAAGTTTTAACATCTCACACACTAGTCCATAACAGTTCAGTCGATGTAAAAATAAAATCTTTGGATACCAACTGGGGATAGAAACCATGTGCAAACACTTAACTAATTGCCAGGAGCGCTTGAAAACAGACGATTCTAATAAAAGGGTCATTTAGTGTCACAGAAATGTGGAAATTGATGGCTGCATGCCAGATTAGCCCCAAACCATAACTAATAGTATACAGAGTGGGCCTCAAGTTTACTTACTCGTTTATTTTTCTTGGAGGAGGAAATGCGGCCTGACTGCCAGAGTTCGTCCACTTAGGAATTGGAGAACAGGGTTCGGATCCTGGGTTCTACCTTCAAACTTTGGGGCCTGGCGTGGCTCAGTCATCTGGGCAAATCACTTAATCTCCCCGTGCCTAAAATGATTTAATCCACCCTTGTGCACTGTAATCTGGTGCCGATGTAAAGCGCTCTATGCTCTCGAGCCAAGATCGCGCTACAAAAAAAAAACAGCAAAAAAGCGCACAGCAAGGCTCACTTTCTTCGTTGCTCTTTGGACAAACATTGCCTGCGTCTTAAATACATGTCCTCCAATATCCCCATAGTGCACATTGTTTTATGGAATATGCCACGGGATGTTGCTGCCCCAGAAAACAAACATTTCTCGGTCTGGCCCTTAGATGGTCTCACAACGCAAACACTCTGGTGCCGCGACAATGAGCGGCATTGTGCTTTAAGGGGGTGCTTTGTTTCGAGTTCAGTTCTCCCCACTCGGTGACTGAATTGAGGCAACGGGTTAGTCGATGCCCTGGCGTTTAATGGGCTGCTTTATGTATTTATGGGCTGCTTGGACTGCGGCTAAAAGGGCCCGTGACATACAATAGGTTGTTTCTAGTTGGGCTTTGAAAGAAACTTAACTTTGATCGTTTGAAAGGCAATGGAGCTTGGTACTCCAACCAGAAAGGAAGGGGGTAATTTATGGCTGCCATTAAGAAGACAAAGGCGTGGGGGAAAGTTTTGCCATCGGACGGCTTACAAATGTGTATAAAACGCCCCTAGGAATACAAATAGCATGGTATTTCTCCGAGAACACAACAAAAGAGAAGTGGATTGCAACCTGCCAGGCTTGGCTGCACTGCGAGGTGAAAGGAAGAGCGAAGGAAAAACCAAGGCAGCTAATTAAAGTGCAACCACCGTTTCTGGGAAGTTTCTGTAAAATAAAATTGTTCTGTCCCCCCCCCCCCCCCCCCCTCGACCTTAGCGCTGTAGAAGCATAAGCACTACCGTGCGCGCTCAAGTCCAGATTCCCAGTGACAACGCAAATCACTCGTGGACGCAAGGCCGTGCACAACTTCGACGCAGATGTCTACAAAACAACTGCGGCCCTTTTTTTCTGTGAGAAGTGGTGCATTAATTAAACCCAAGAACATTGTTTTGTTTTTTTTAAGTGCTCCACTTTTCCTGCACTTTCTCTGCAGGGGTGACATGGCCGGGAACCGGTATCTCTTTAAGCAACCCATGCACATCAGTTAGGGGTTGGCAGTTGCTACCAGTGGATTCTCCCCCCACTCCACCTGCACCCCCCCCCCACCCAGGCCAGGTTCCCCTTCTCTATTCCCCGGTGGTGCAATGGACTCGGCCCCCTCAGTCGGGCCCTCAGATCCATTCACCCCCCCTCCCCATTCATCGTCCTCCATTCCCCTCCATGGTCCCCATACCTTAGCAAATTTGTGGTGACACCCCCTGGCTTTGTACATTAATTCCTCGGCCTGTTGGCACCAGTCCATGTTAAGTATCCACTGCCCAATCATCGGTACCTCGGTCCTCTCCCAGTAGCGTATCACATCTCGTCGGGCTATTGCCAGCGCAGTATTGCATAGGAGAAGTGAATACCGGTCCAGAGTCATGTCCCCCCCATATTCCCAGCATGACTAGTTGGGGAGGAAGTGGTATTGGTATGCCAGTAGCTAGTGTGAGGTTGCCCTGTGTCCCTATCCAAAAGTGGGAATCTTCTTGGCACCTCAACCCCATGTGCACTAGTGTCCCTTGCTGGCCACACTTCCTCTGGCACTTATCTGCTGGGTTTCTGCCCATAGCGTAGAGCCGGGTCCTTGTGAAGTATGCCCTATGGAGCAGTTTCAACTGTATCAGTAGGAAGCCTGCGCAAACACTGGGGTAACTCATGGCTGCCTCCCGATCTGCGTTGTCGAGTCTACCCAGGTCTGCTTCCCATTGTCTCTTAGGGCAAGTAACGGGGGCGGGGGAGGAGTGACAATTATTAAATAGTGTGGAACAGATGTAGGATATGACATGTTTGTTCAATGCGGCTCCAGAACCCGGATCTCTAGTGGGCTTTCCTCCGCCAATTCGGGGTTCAGGCCTATAACTTGTTGAAGAACGGATCTGATCTGCATGTCCTGCAGGAATTGACTCCCAGCCAAATGGGATTGTTTCCTTAGTTCCCCAAAGGGCATAAGTCCCCCTGTGGTCCATATGTCTCCTAGTTTGCAGATACCCTGTAGGTTCCATAGCCTATGGCCATCTACCTGTCGCAGATCCGCCAAGGCTGCCGAGTCCACAGCTGTGTTTTCAAGGTTAGTCTGCCTTCCCATCACATTTTATGGAGTGCCTCCACCCATATCTTAATTACCTGTACCGGTGGTTGCAGGAGGGCTGTTGGTCATCTTTTACTAGATAAGTGTCTTGGATATCCCCCTGGGTCCATAGCCTGTTGGTCCGCTATCAAGGGCGTTCTCTTTGGTTTGCAAATGTCTAGTCGTTAACTGTCAGTAGTTGAGACGCCCAGTAATAAATTCTCAAGTCCTCCCTCTGGTGGACTTCTGATCAGGGTGGATAGGGCTATTCTTGCTGTTCTTCCAGTCCAGAGCAACAATCGGGCCTCTGCCTCAATCTGTGTGAATATGTTGTCTGGTATGTCGAAGAGTGAGTTTTGCAGCGCATAAAGATATTTTGGGAGATATAGCATTTTATGTAGTACGACTCTTCCCATCAGTGACAAAGGAAGCCTATGCCAGTGATTCACATCCTTCTTGAATTGTGAAAGGATTCGCCCCAGGTTAGGGTCATGAAACAGTTGAGAGTCCGCTGTCACATACATCTCCAGGTATTGAAACACCCTCTCCTCCCACACCAGCGGGCATGTCTAATCTATTACCAGTCTGTGAGTGGATAGACTATGGGCTTCGACCAATTTATGTGAATGCCTGCAAATTGTTCGTAGATTCAAATTATTTTGAGTGTTCTTGGGACAGACTTTGCTGGGTCTGCAAAATATAGCAGATTGTTTTCTTCGCACAGTGAAATTGTATCCTCCCACAATTGATCCCAGCGGAGTCCAAGTATCATTGCATCACAGAGGAACCAGTTGGCCAGCGCTCTATTGTTAATGCAAAAAGCAGAGGGGAAAGGGGATATCCCCGTTACGTGCCCCTACCCAATCTAAATTCCCCGGGTGAACGAGGCGTTCACCCGGCCCCCAACCTTCGGGGCTCAGTACACCAGTGCACCCAGGCCAAAAAGTACGGGCCAAAGCCCAACCGCCGAAGTAGTGCCATGAGGTATGGCCATTTCAGGGAATCAAACACGTTTTTAGTGTCCAAGGCAAACAGCACAGCTGGCACCTGCATGTCTCCCCACTTTGCTATACAGCCGAACAGGCAGCGGAGGTTGTGCTTTGTGGATCTGTAGGGCATGAACCCTGATTGATCTGGGGCTATCAGACCATCAATCACCCGCAACAAGAAGTTCACTAGAACCGTGGCCAAGATTATGGTTTCAATATTTAGAAGGTATATCCGCCTGTAGGATATGCAATCGTCTCAGGGTTTACCCGCTTTATGGATTAAGACAATATGGGCTTGGCAGAGGTCTCTGGGGAGAATTCTCTTGGCCCTGGATTCATACAACATGTCCCAAGGTGGCTGTACCACTCGTGTCTGTACACATTAAAAAATAAATGCCAGCCATTAGGGCCCAGAGATTTCCTACTCTTGAGTTGGGCCAGGGTCTCTGCAATCTCCTCCTCCCACATATCCTCATCTAGGCACTCCTGTCACTGTTACCCAGTGGGGAGACTGGGATATCGCTATTAGGCCATTTAGGACTTGCTGCTCTCCGACTCCTGTACAGGATGCATATATTTTCCCCAGGTAACATGCAAAGACCTGGGCAAATTCATGAGCGGTCTCTACTTGAGTGCCACCTTCAGTACGTATCTCATGTACCCACCTCTGGCTTTTGTCTCTCTTAGTCAAACAGGTTAACATTTTCCCAGCCTTGTTCCCCATTTCATATATCCTACTCTGTTTTGCCCTATATAGTGTTCTGGCATCATTATATTGCAAGATCCACTATTTTTCTTTGAGTTGTTCTAGCATAGGATCCGGGTCCGAAGCATTTTGAGATTCCCAGTTAAGAAGTTTAGTCTCTAGATCTACCAATTTTACCTCTCTATCTCTCTTTCTTTTTCCCTGCAACGTGAACTATAAAGTGCCATCTAACTACAGTTTTATATGCCTCTCACAGGGTCACGCCCAACTTTCCGAGCCCCTATTTTCCTTCAAATACCATTCTGTTACGTCTTGGATATGTTTCCATGTGTTTTTCAATCATTCAGTTCCCATGGGTTCAGTTTCCATCCATTGTGGACTCAGGACAGTCGATCAAATAGATTTGTCACCAAAGGAGAGTGGTCTGAGATACCTGTTGGCATATACTCAATGGTCCAATATCAGTCTCGTTGAGTTACAGGGACCAGGAAGTAGTCCAGCATGGAGAGGGAGTGAGATGCATTAGAGACATAGGAGTATTGGCAGTCTTCTGGGTGGGTGGTCTGCCATATATCAACCAACCCCATTGCTTCCATAGCCAACTTCAGTCGAGTGTCCTCCCTTGGTCCGCTCCCACCCTTGGTCACTGAGTCAAGGTCCCCATCTACGGTGATACGGAGGTCTCTTTCCACTATCAGGGTCGCACCCGGCAATGTGGCTATCCATTCTCCCATTTTCTCTAGCCCTTTTCTCTGAAGGCCAGGTGGAGCATACCAGGAGGCCACCACTATTTCATCTCCATTCCATGTACACCTCACACCCACCTAGCAGCCCTGTGGGTCCACCCATGTCTGTGTCACCTGGAGCGGTAAGGATCTGCGGAACAGAATTCCTATCCCTCTTGAGACCATGGAAAACCAGCATGCACCAGTGATTTGTACCTGCCTCTCCCCATGAAACCACAGTTGATACCCACTAGGTGAGTCTCTTGTAGCAGGAATATATTGGGGAATTGTGTGCCAGGTATCTTGTCACCACCCCCGCTTCAGCCTATTGCCCAAGCCATTTACATTACATGAAAGGAACTTAATAAATATGTCCTTCTCTGTGCCAATGGGACTCCCCGGTGACATCTTGTGGGTACTTGCATAAACGTTCGCCGCCGAACGCTCCACCCACAGTAACAATATGGGACCAACTCAGCCGTAACCGTGTGAACTCCCTTTCCCATATCTCCCCACCTTAGCACTCATGCTGCGAGTCAGCTACAGCATCTCCCCCCTTCACATGTTGGTGATGCCTTTCTCCATGCTCCCTGCGGTGCCCCTCAGATAATGTTGTCATTGGGGATAACTGTTGGTTTCCCTGATTTGTCTGCATCCTCGTCTTCCTCGGTTCCCTTGTCCAAGTCCCCTGCGTCTCCACCAAGGACTGCCCATCAGTTCTCGGAGGTCCACGGCCATCCCTGTTGCACATCTTCCATGACTTGGGCTCTCTTGACGTCTGCCTGGTGTTTGGTGGGGGTCGACGCGTTGCGACGGCATGGCCTCTGTCTCAATTTTTGTCGCCGCCATCCGGAGGGTTTGACTCTCCCTGGTCAGTTGGCATGGGGTGACCTCCCTCTTCTCAAGCCATTCCCATACCGCTGCCAGGGAGGTGAAGAAGTGGATCCTTCCTTTTGTGGTTATCCGGAGGCATGCCAGGTAAAGTAGTGCATAGTGCATGCTGAGTTGACATAGATGTTTTTTTACTGTGAGATATGTATCTCGTTGCCGATGTACTGCATTGGTGTAGTTGGGGTAAATGCTGAGCGGTTTCATCTCCACTTGTCAGGGCCTGTGGGATCACGCTGTTGGCAGGATTTTGTCCCTATCGCGGAAGTTAAGCAGTCTCCTCCCCATGGGTCGAGGTGGGGCCCCCGGGATCAGGGGGCATTCTGGAACCCTATGCGCCTGCTCCACTGTGTAGAGGTTTGAGGCTTTGCCCCCCAGCACTGTAGACAGCAGCCACTGTTCCACAAAAAGGTCAGCGCTGGGGCCCTCCACTTTTTCTGGGAGCTCGACTATTCAGATATTGTTTCTCCAAGATCAGCCTATCGCATCATCTAGTTTGGCCGTGAGGAAGTGGATCTCTTGTTACATTTTATGGATCTAGGCAGAGTGTTCTGAAACTGTAGGACAAAGCTGTGCAATTGTAGACTAGGTGTCCGCCACTCTATCAGCCAGTTTCTTAAGGTCAGCACGCAATAGCCCCACATATTGCACCACTGATTCAATTTTATGGTCTAGCAATTCTTTGGTGTCTCAAATCGCTGCTAGTATTTTGGTCTTGTGTGCCTTGAGGTCAGGTACTGTCCCCTCTTCAGCTTGACTACTCGTTGGGAGTCCTAAGTCCTCCTTGCTGTGCTATGGCCTCGGGGGTTTAGGGCGTAGCATTCTCTCACTGTAGGATCTGCTGTGGTGTTCCCCGCTCTGCTCATGGGGCAGTCAGTGCTAGTGGATCCCCCGCAGTCCATGTAATCGTCCTGGTGCTCGCTTGTGGTGCCCCCCCACACTCTTTAAGTGACTCTCCTGGCATCCACCCAACTCTGTCTATTCGCTGCCTTGCCTTCATTGGATTCCGACGCAGTCTCCAGGGGGACCGGCCCCCACCTTCCACGGGGGTCCGGCAACCCCTTCTGCCTCCTGGTGTCACGTGAGGTGGATTGTCCAGCTGAGTTCTGGGGCTGGGCTGCTAAGGCTGATTCTCTAGGGGCTGTCCTGCGTAATATTCAGACAAGGCCTTGCGCTGTCTACCAATGTCCAGGCCCAGCAGGCTTCAAGTACTCAATGCCTCAACTCTGGTTCATCCCCCCGATGCTAGTGATATTCTTTTGCACTGAGCCCTGTGTGTCTCTGCTCCCGGGGACCCAGTTGGATCCATTCTTCAGGCCCAATGTATTGGCGGGTGCTCCCTCTCTATCTCCTATGGGAGAATGCCGCATGGGGCCTGGCGACCTCCTCTGCCTCAGTAACCTCCTCTGCCCCCTGGTGTCATGTATGGCGGTCTGTTCAGCTGAGCTCTGGGGGGTGCACTAACAACATTGTCTTCTAGAGGCTATCCTGCACAATATTCGGTCTGGGCCTGCACTGAACCCCACTGTCAAGGCCCAGCAGGCCTCAAGCATGCACCCTTGCTCCACCTCCATTTTTGTTGTCCGGCGGCTGCGCTGGGCCTGTCCACTGGGCCTCTTCGTTTCACTGCTCCCGGGGACCCCCGTCAGGTCTATTTTCAAGGCCCAATGTGATGCCGAGTGCTCCCTGTCAGTTTGGTACAGTGGGAGAATGACCCAGGGGGATTTGCGACCTTCTCGCCAGGCTGGGCAAACTCAGGTTTGCCTGTTTCTCAGGGCCTCAGGCCCCCACTGTAGCCTGGCGACTCTCCTGGGTTCTGCACTATTCGCCAGTAGGTTCAGGGCTTGTGGGAGCCCCCTTTGCTGTTGAACCTTTGTTCCCTGGGGGGAGTCACCTGGATGTCTTCCCCACCTACTGAGTGCCGCCATCTTGGTCTGTGCGGTTAGGGCCCAATTGTGTTCCAGCGCCACCCGAGTCATTTTGGGGTGGGTGCCACCCGTTTCTCTGGGTCCCCAAACTCCCCCTGCTCCTGTAGACAGCTGTGAGTACAGGCGATGGAACTTAATGCTCCCAAGATATTTTTGCCCGCAAGCCGATTGCCCCGGAGCTTGGATCTACACGTCCGGTGCCATTGCTGTCGTGTCCTCGGTTATTTGCTGAATTGACATCAATGGATCCACTGTTCTTCAAAGGTTTTGCTTCTGTATTATTAAAAACCTCTAGGTGAGCATGTACAAGAAGTCCCGCAAGTAGCATAATAAATAAACACAATAAATTGCTTATGTTAAAAGACTTTGGGGAATAATGTTTGAAAAGTTTCGTTTTTACGGAGCTCTCACTTCTTTTAGCATCCGTAGGTAGATAGATAGATAGATAGATAGATAGATAGATAGATAGATAGATAGATAGACATGCAGACAGACAGATACTCTGTGGTTATGTTTAAGGGGAACTTAAATAGGAATAGGTTTTACTGTCTAATCACTTAGGTACTGTTTGAGGTATCAGCAAGCTATTTTCCAAAGTACGAGTTTGCCCTTTATTTTTTCCAATTTTCATGAACATCAATTGAGGGAAATCAACAATATAGAGCGAAATAGGTCCTAAAAGTTGCATTATCCCATCGTATGTATAAAATGATTTTTTACCCAAACCACCACTAAACTTGGCAGTAAGGCAGGGCTTGGTCCAAACTGGGTTCCCTTTGTAGCTTGGTGTAAATATGTATCATAGATTTTGGGCTACTAACATACTATGTATGTGTAATAAAGTTGAGGAAGGATTAATTTTAGAATTAATTGTACCATTTGAGAACTAATTTGAGAACCACATTATCAAACATTCATTTGAACAGGACTGGCTAGGAATTTTTATTGCAATTCCAACTGCAAAGCACTAGAATAGCCGTTGATGAATGACACTGTCCACAACAGATGTCATTATGTGGTCTTTAAACCGCTCAGCCAGATTCGGCAAACTCGTATTACAAAAACAAGTGAGGAACTGTGTGCGCTCAAGGTGACCACAGAGATGACAGTCCACTCCAGAGAGATGGTAAATTACCTCAACAACCAAAAAGAAATTACAGAAAAATGGTTATTGAGTGGGAGGGAATGGTGTAATGCAAAATTATGCCGCCCCCCAGCCAAATTTGGTGAGGGTCCATTAAAATTCACTTAGGTTGACTACTTCAAATATATACAACAACATTCACTAACAAAGTGCCCCGGCAGTTGAGGGCTTGTGATTATACCACAGGGGATGCAGAGCATTATATTACAAGCTTGGTACTAGATTCGTGAAACTACCTTCCACTGTTCAAAAACCAAATCCTGTGAACTTTAAATAATAAATATGTGGAATGTTGTCACGAATCAAGGCAAGTTCTCGAACTGAAAATCCCAGTTGGAGAATGACAATATTTTTATCAAAACAACAGAAAGGTGTCAAAAATATGGTGAAAAGGCAAATTAAGGGAAGATGTAAAACTAACGTGTATTAAAAAAATTACCTGGAAAAGCATAAAGGAATGTTACGGTCAAGTTACATTATAAATTAACAGAGCTGACCTCAAACGGGTGAGTGACGCTAGTACCTGGGGCCCACGTGGATCCACGTCTCACCCTGCTCTTGTGACTTCTTAGCCGAGGGGAGGGAAGGCCAGTCTTTGACTTGGGTTGCATTTCCTGTTCCCTGTCCTGCGAGTCTTGCTAGGCAATCGCAGCTACGACCTGGAAGCAGCAGTGGGACGGGATGAGAATTGGTTTAAATTTTTTTTTAAAACACTTCCCTCCCACCTGGCCGTCTGGCCAGCCTCCGCCGCCTCTCCTGCGTCCTCTTCCTGGCTTCTTGTGAGAAACAGGAAGCAGGAAGCACCAGTCCTACCATGCTCCCCGCAGCCAGTCACAATGCTGCAATGCAGCATTGTGATTGGTCTGAGCACCGTGACACGGCACTCAGCCAGGGGCTGGAGGCATGGGCATGCAGGCTGTAATGCAGCTGCATGGAGAATAGGGAAAGTGCACATTGTAGGAAAGTAGGATCTGCTTCTTATGGTTACCCCCACTTTTTGCTTGATGTTACACTGTTTGGACTAGTCTGACTGGGATCCTGCTAATCAGGATCCCAGTCTATCTGCTTTCTCCTTAAAATGTTATGCCATGTAGTTTGGTACACTCCAGATTGGATACTGGGGTACCCTTAAAAGTCCCTAGTATATGGCACCCATGTACCCAGGGCATAGGTACCCCAGAGGCCTCCCATGGGCTGAAGCATGTATTATGCCACCCATGAGAGGCCCGGCAAAATGGAACTACAGGTCTGCCATTGCAGCCTGTGTAAGCTGGTGCTTGCACCACTTACTTTAGATATAGGTTCACTATATCTATAGGTCACTACACTTAAATCTTATAAGTCACCCCTATAGCAGGCCTTAACAATCCTGAAGGCAGGGTGCTGGGTTTTACTTGAGAGGGTGCCCCTGCATGAGCAGAGCCCCTCTGCAGCCTTTGGAGACCATTCTCCCGGGTTGTCTGTGACTCAGCCAGACATATAGGTAGAGGTGCATTATAACCTTACGGTAAATGCTATCTCGAAAACGGCTGAAACAAAACATGTTGTGTTTGGTATCAAACACCTTGGAATCAGTATGATTCCACCCTTCTGAAGCGAGCTTCGCGGGGTCACTGGTCTTTCCGGTGCCAGCCTTCTCGACCCGGACAGCACAAAATGGATGCTGCCGACCTGAGACACATTTCTGCCCTCCTGCTGCTGAGCCAAGCTCGAGCAGAGGAAGGCAGCACAATAGGCATCCTGTCACAGGGAGGTGTGACCACCTCCCAGACAGGATTTAGTGTATTGGGGCTGGGTGGGTGCACTTCCAAAGTGCCTGAAAGTCTGCATCTGGGGCACACCAAGTTTGAGGCCAGTGTCCCTTGTGGGGACCGCATAACCCAAACCCCTGTGCACCGTGTACTTTTGCAAGTGCATATGTTTGTTGCCAATTCCCGAGCTTGTGCACTGGACTCCATGTAGTCCTGACCCCAAGCAGTATTCCCACCAAAGAACTCTGGCCTCCTCGCACCGAGTGCTCTGTGGGCTGGTACTTTGTGATCTTCGCGACTCCTGGTCATTCGGCCTGTGGGTCCTCTTGAGGGTCATCTTGAATTCTGTTGGGCTTCCCTGGTTGCTACAGATGTGCCCTGACTCCCCATTGCTTGGTGAGTCCCCTGGACCTTGCTGGTTCACACCGTAACCTGCTTGACCTTCCTGCGTGGGTTGCTGTTGCCAAGGCTTGTTGGTGCCAGACACTGACCCCTCAGCACTCGACATCCTTCGTGGGACAGCTCGCATCTGGCTCCTGGTCATCGTCGACGGTTCCGGGACCTCGTGGCTGCAGAGTCAAGCAGCCCTTCTTCGCACCTGAAGCACACGACATCGTGGGCATTCGTCTACCGAGCCCCAAGTCACCCTGAAGTGACCCAGACCCTGTCCCCTCTGCTTTCAGGTTCCTTCCATCACGAATCCACCCTTGGATTCCTACGGACACTTTCTTCCTTCCCGGCAGCAGTTCTTCTTTGCAACCCTCCATTGAAAATGACGGCGGTTACAGACAGCACTCCAGACCTATGCACCCGGCTCCTCTGGGATAGGTAACTTGGGTACTCCGGTATCCACGGGTAGGGTGGCTCTCCAACCTCCTAAGTTCCAAAGGGTTCCCTCGAAGTCCACCGAGAAGGGTCCTTAAACTTTAAAATTGCAACCGCAACTTCCCCATAGAATTGTACAGAGCCTGGGGGTCGTGTTAGCACACTGCACCCGTCCTCCGTGGGGTCCCTTTCTACTCACCTTGGGTGGTTCCTTGGGGTCCCAGCGATTCTACGTGTTCTACTGTCTCGACTCCAGTCGTGGTTTTTATACCACTATTTTAGTATATGGTTTGGTCTCCCCCTGGAGCCCACTGTGTATTGTGCTACTAACAACTGTTTCTTTGCTAAAGTATTGTGTGCTTTGTGTTGTATCCTTGTGTAGAGGATACTAGAGAGTGTTATATACATAAATACATATTTTTATAACTACTGTGTGGTTCTCCTTTCATTTGATTAATACTAAAGGTGATATTCTGGTAAAACAAGCTGCTTTACATTCCTTCAAGATTAAGCCTGAAGGCTGCTCTCCACAGCTACCACTAGGATAGCTTTCTAAAGGTTATCTTTGACCTCATACATCATAAGGGTCGTTTGGACTGGTGCAAGGTGCCCACTTTAACTAATGGACAGCATATACCAGGCCAACTTCTCACATTGGTGTGCAGCGGTTGGGATTCAAGCTTGCAATTGTTTTACCAGATAAATCTTTGTATTGATTAACTGAAAACCACTAAAGTACTAGGTACATATAATACCAGCTTTGAATAAGTAAGTTCTACTGAACTTGGGGTTGGGTAGTCAAGGGTCTAGCACACCCTTTCTCCAAACTTAGAGAGTTTAGTTTCCCACTAGGTTAGGTAGATGCATACACCTAGTATGTCTTCTAAAGGAGAAGTCACCAGTGGCTCTCTGCCTTCTAGATACAATGAGTTTACATTTCAGTATTTGAAAGCCATGCGTGTCTCTAGAAAACTGAAGACATGGAGAAATGCCAACACTCAATGCCTCATTGAGGTGTTACAGTTAGATGACCTTAGGAAGAACCCTGGGTCAGATGAACAGGAAAGAGTGGGTGGGGTAGGGAATGAAGACAGGTCAGGAGGTGACACCTTCTATGACCTAGATTCAAACCCTGGCCAGGAGGATCAAGATAATTCCCACCTGGACAACTCAGATCTTCAGGGAGATGGTGGAGAAGGCCAAAATGGCCCTCTCTTCACTCCTCCTGGTAGAGTGCAGAGTTTACCAAGGAGATCTAGATCTCCCTCTGCAGAGTCACATCACTCAGGACAGTCTGTAGGGACCCCTGTATCTAGAAAGAGGGACTATTCCTTAGACGGGAGTATCAACTGCTTGAACTTGAGAAAGCTAGGTTTAGTCAGGCAAGAGCAGTTCACCCTAGACAAGGAATCTCTAGAAGTCCAGAGAGCTAGAAATAAATTGGGACTAGAGTCCCATGGTGACAGCAACAGTGTTCCTAGAGTTAAGGAACATTCTTTTGACAATAGGAACCTGAGCAAGATTGTCCCTCCCTACCATGTTGGGGATGACATCTATAAATGGATAACTGCTTTAGAGAGGGCCTGTAAAGTTCAGAGGGTCCCTCAAGAGCAGTGGGCAGCTATCTTGTGGCTCTCCTTTGCTGACAAAGGTAGAGATAAGCTCCTCACTGTTAGAGAAGAGGATGCTGACAATTACTCAGTACTGAAGAGTGCTCTCATTGATGGGTTTGGCTTAACCACTGAACAGTATAGGATTAAGTTCAGAGACACCCAGAAGATACAGACTCAGGACTGAGTAGACTTTGTGGATAGTGCTATTAAGGCTCTTGAAGGCTGGTTGCTTGGCAGCAAAGTGAATGATTTCAAGGGATTGTACAATTTGATTATGAGGGAGCAGATCCTTAATAATTGCCAAAATCAATTGCTGCATCAATACCTGGTTGACTCTGATCTGACTTCTCCCCAAGAATTGGGAAAGAAGGCAGATAGGTGGGTCAGAACCAGGGTGAAGCAGAGAAACCAGAACCATGGTGGTGACCAAAAGAAGCAAGAGGCTAAAACTTCAGATAAGGGTGGGGACAAAGGTAAAGATGACAAGTCTTCATCAGGGCCCCAAAAACCTGCATCTGGGGAGAGTCACAGTCCAACAAAGGAAAAGGCAAAAGGAAACCTTGGTGTTACTTACGTAAAGAAAAGACCCATTGGACAAAAGATGCCAGTTGTCCAAAGGCCAAGGATTCAACTCCAACCACCACTGCCCCTAAGGCAACTGCTCCCCCTAGTACAGTTTCAAGTAGTGGTACAGGGAACAAGAGATTAGTAGGGTTAACCTTGGGCTCTGAGGTGGGTTCTTGCCTAGTCAGAACTCCAGCTCAGGCTGTACTTGTCTGTGATGGTGGCATAGATGTTGCCACCTTATTTGTGAGTCCCAGTAACCTGGGCAAATACAGACAACAGCCTTTGATTAATGGTAAGGAGGCCATGGCATACAGAGACACAGGTGCAAGTGTCACTATGGTGACAAAAGATCTTGTGGACCCTGAACAGATCATACTTGGTGAGATGTACCAAGTGACCAATGCTAACAATGTCAGGACTGACCATTCCTTGGCAGTTGTTCATTTCAGCTGGGGAGGGGTAACTGGCCCTAAAAAGGTTGTGGTTAGCTCAGACCTCCCTGTGGAATGCTTGTTGGGCAATGATTTGGAGACTTCAACCTGGGCTGAAGTGGAACTCAGGACACATGCAGCAATGTTGGGCATCTCTGCAGATGTGTTTGTTGTGACTAGGTCACAGGCCAAAAAGATGTCTACTGAACAGGCCCTGGATTCTGAAAAGATGGACCAATTGCCTTCCAAGAGGCGGAGCAGGAGGGGTAAGGCTGTGTCTTCCCCCCAGGCTCAGAAAGAGGATCAGTCTCTTGAGGGAGATGACCCCAGTCCCTGTGAAGGAACTGTCCCAGATGACCTGGAACCTGATCAGGTTGAGTTCTTGGGGACAGGGGGCCCTTCCAGGGCAGAACTGAGTCAGGAGCAGCAAACCTGCCCCTCTCTTGAACCCCTCAGACAGCAAGCTGCTGCTGAGGCTGCTGGGAGTATCAGTGGGTCCCACAGGATCTATTGGGATGAGGGACTCCTTTACTCAGAGGGTAGAGACCCCAAGCCTGGTGCCATCAGGAGGTTGGTCATACCTCTGAAGTTTAGGGGCTTCCTACTCACCCTGGCACATGATATTCCCTTGGCAGGTCACCTAGGCCAAAGTAAGACTTGGGACAAGCTTTTCCCTCACTTTCACTGGCCTCACATGTCAGAGGACACTAAGGAGTTTTGTCGCTCCTGCACCACCCGCCAAGCCAGTGGTAAGTCAGGTGGTACCACAAAGGCCCCCCTAATACCACTACCTGTGGTGGGGGTTCCCTTTGAGAGGGTTGGGATTGACATAATTGGTCCCATGAACCCTCCAACTGCATCTGGGCACAGTTACATTCTAGTGGTGGTGGAACATGCCACTAGGTATCCAGAGGCTATACCCCTTAGAACCACCACAGCTCCTGTGGTGGCCAGGGCCCTCCTGGGAATTTTTTCCAGAGTGGGTTTCCCTAAGGAGGTCTTAACTGACAGAGGTGCAAACTTCATGTCTAATTACATCACTGCAATGTGGAAGGAGCGTGGAGTGAATTACAAATTCACCACACCCTATCACCCACAATGCAATAGGTTGGTTGAAAGATTCAACAAAACCCTAAAGAGCATGATCATGGGCCTCCCAGAAAAGCTTAGGCGAAAATGGGACATACTTTTGCCCTGCCTTCTCTTTGCCTGCAGAGAGGTTCCACAAAAGGGGGTTGGCTACAGCCCTTTTGAACTTTTGTTTGGGCATCCAGTTAGGGGTCCCTTGTGTCTGGTGAAGGAGGGATGGGAGTTACCTCTCAAACCTAACAAACAAGACATAGTGGACTATGTACTTGGTCTCCGCTCCAAGATGGCTGAGTACATGAAGAAGGCCAGCAAAATATTTGAGGAAAGTCAAGAATTGCAAAAAGCTTGGCATGACCAAAAGGCTGTACTGACTGTCTATCAGCCAGGTCAGAAGGTATGGGTGTTGGAGCCTGTGGCCCCAGCAGCTCTCTAGGACAAGTGGAGTGGACCCCATACTATTATTGAGCAAAAAGGAGAGGTCACCTACTTGGTGGACCTTGGAACTCCTAGGAGCCCCCATAGGGTGCTCCATGTAAACAAGCTCAAACCCTATGTGGACAGGGCAGACATGGCCTTGCTCATGGCTACTGATGAGGGACAGGAGGAAGAGAGTGAACCACTCCCTGATCTCCTCTCACAGAACCCTGATGATGGCTCAGTTGATGGTGTGGCCTTGGCAGGCAGCCTCACTGAGCAACAGCAGATTGATTGCAGGAAGGTCCTCAATCAATACAGGCATATGTTCTCTTTGACTCCTAGTCAGACCACCTGGTGTACCCATGAAGTGGACACAGGTAAGAGCTTACCTGTTAAAAATAAGATTTACAGGGAGCCTGACCATGCCAGAGATTGCATCAGGACTGAGGTCCAAAAGATGCTGAAATTGGGAGTAATTGAACCCTCAGATAGCCCTTGGGCTAGTCCAGTGGTCCTGGTAGCCAGGGTGGTAAGAGAGAAATGAGGTTTTGTGTGGACTACAGGGGGCTCAATGCAGTCACTAGGACTGATGCTCACCCTATTCCCAGGGCAGATGAACTCATAGACACTTTGGCCTCAGCCAAGTTCATGATCACATTTGACCTCACTGCTGGATATTGGCAAATCAGACTAGCTGAGAGTGCCAAACCAAAAACAGCATTTTCAACCCCTAGTGGGCATTATCAATTTATTGTGATGCCCTTTGGTTTGAAGAATGCACCTGCCACATTCCAAAGGTTGGTGAACAAAGTCCTTACAGGCCTGGAAGCCTATAGTGCAGCATATCTGGATGATATAGCTGTCTTTAGCTCCACCTGGGAGGATCACCTTGTCCACCTGAAGAATGTTTTGGAGGCTCTGCAGAAAGCAGGTCTCACTATCAAGGCCACCAAATGCCAGATAGGGCAGAGTAAGGTTGTATACCTGGGCCACCTTGTGGGTGGAGGCCAGGTTCAACCATTGCAGAGCAAAATCCAGACCATCATGGACTGGGTTGCTCCCACTACCCAGACTCAGGTCAGAGCTTTCTTGGGCCTGACTGGGTATTACAGGAGATTTGTTAAGGGTTATGGGTCCATAGTGACTCCCTTAAATGATCTCACATCAAAAAGGATGCCCAAGAAAATTCAGTGGACAGTTAGCTGTCAGAAGGCATTTGATGACCTCAAGCAGGCCATGTGCACTGCTCCCATTCTGCAAAGTCCTGACTATTCCAAACAATACATTGTCGAAACAGATGCATCTGAGTTGGGGATAGGGGCTGTGTTGTCACAACTTAATGCAGAGGGCCAGGATCAACCAGTAGCTTTTATTAGCAGAAGGTTGACCCCCAGAGAGAAACGTTGGTCAGCCACTGAGAGGGAAGCCTTTGCTGTGGTTTGGGCTCTGAAGAAGCTGAGGCCATACTTGTTTGGCACTCACTTCATTGTTCAGACAGACCATAAGCCCCTCTTATGGCTAAAACAGATGAAGGGTGAAACCCACAAACTTTTGAAGTGGTCCATTTCTCTACAGGGGATGGACTATACAGTGCAACATAGACCTGGGAGTAACCATGACAATGCAGATGGACTCTCCAGATATTTCCACTTGGAACATGAAGACTCAACTGGGCAAGGTTAGTCTCATCTCCTTATGTTTGGGGGGGGGGTTGTGTAGGAAAGTAGGATCTGCTTCTTATGGTTACCCCCACTTTTAGCTTGATGTTATACTGTTTTGACTAGTCTGACTGGGATCCTGCTAATCAGGACCTCAGTCTATCTGCTTTCTCCTTAAAATGTTATGCCATGTACTTTGGTACACTCCAGATTGGATACTGGGGTACCCTTATAAGTCCCTAGTATATGGTACCCATGTACCCAGGGCATAGGTACCCCAGAGGCCTCCCATGGGCTGAAGCATGTATTATGCCACTCGTGAGAGGCCATGTAAAATGGAACTACAGGTCTGCCATTGCAGCCTGTGTAAGCTGGTGCTTGCACCACTTACTTTAGATATAGGTTCACTATATCTATAGGTCACTACACTTAAAAACTTATGTCACCCCTATAGCAGGCCTTAACAATCCTGAAGGCAGGGTGTTGGGTTTTACGTGAGAGGGTGCCCCCGCATGAGCAGAGCCCCTCTGCAGCCTTCGTAGACCATTCTCCCGGGTTGTCTGTGACTCAGCCAGACATATAGGTAGAGGTGCATTATAACCTCGCGGTAAATGCTATCTCGAAAACGGCTGAAACAAAACATGTTGTGTTTGGTATCAAACACCTTGGAATTATACCTCCACACCGTGGGAGGTATAATTCCACCCTTCTGAAGCGAGCTTCGTGGGGTCACTGGTCTTTCTGGTGCCAGCCTTCTCGACCCAGACAGCACAAAATGGATGCTGTCGACCAGAGACACATTTCTGCCCTCCTGCTGCTGAGCCAAGCTCGAGCAGAGGAAGGCAGCACAATAGGCATCCTGTCACAAGGAGGTGTGACCACCTCCCAGACAGGATTTAGTGTATTCGGGCTGGGTGGGTGCACTTCCAAAGTGCCTGAAAGTCTGCATCTGGGGCACACTTGGTGTCCCTGTGCATAGTCCAGCTCAAACCAGTTCTGGGAGCCGTTGGCTCCTGCTCTGGGGCGAAACTGGTCAAAGTTCATGGGAGTAACCTCCCCTCTGTCCTTACCCTCCCCTAGGAGGGTCCCCTGAATCTGTCCAACCCTCTCCCGTGGGTACATAAGGGCTTACCTGGCTGTAAAACTCTAGATTTGACGTGGACAAGATTCTCAACAAGAAACCACTGACCTTCGACCGTCTGGACACACTGGACTTCGCTGGACTTTGACTGGGCCCGACTTCATCTCCCTCTCCATCCAAAGCATCGTCTGTGCCCTTGCACCATACAGGCTCCGTGCAGGACCTGAGGAGCACTAAGGACAACTGAAGAATCTCCCCAACACAACTGACCGGCCTGCTGATCCTGAGCTCCTGCAGACTCTGAAGGCTCCAGCAACACAGGAGGTGGGTTCCGAAGTTCCTTGAGGTCGAGCTGCCCTCTCACCGAGTTTGAGGCCAGTATCCCTCGTTGGGACCGCATAACCCGAACCCCTGTGCACTGCGTACTTTTGCAAGTGCATATGCTTGTTGGCGATTCCCGAGCTTGTGCACTGGACTCCGTGTAATCCTGACCGCGAGCAGTATTCCCACCAAAGAACTCCGGCCTCCTCGCACCAAGTGCTCCGTAGGCTGGTACTTTGTGATCTTGCTTGAGGTCCCCTCGCAACTCCTGGTCATTCGGCCTGTGGGTCCTCTTGAGGGTCATCTTGAATTCTGTTGGGCTTCTCTGGTTGCTCCAGATGTGCCCTGACTCCCCATTGCTTGGTGAGTCCCCTGGACCTTGCTGGTCCACACCGTAACCTGCTTGACCTTCCTGCGTGGGTTGCTGTTGCCAAGGCTTGTTGGTGCCCCGGCCAGACACTGACCCCTCAGCACTCGACATCCTTCATGGGACAGCCCACATCTGGCTCCTGGTTGTCCTCGACGGTTCCGGGACCTCGTGGCTGCAGAGTCAAGCAGCCCTTCTTCGCACCTGAAGCACCCGACATCGGTGGGCATTCGTCTACCGAGCCCCTGGTCACCCTGAAGTGACCCAGACTCTGTCCCCTCTGCTTTCAGGTTCCTTCCATCATGAATCCAACCTTGGATTCCTATGGACACTTTCTTCCTTCCCGGCAGCAGCTCTTCTTTGCAACCCTCCATTGAAAACGACGGCGGTTACAGACACCACTCCAGACCTATGCGTCCGGCTCCTCTGGGATAGGTAACGTGGGTACCCCAGTATCCACAGGTGGGGTGGCTCTCCAACCTCCTAAGTTCCAAAGGGTTTCCTCAAAGTCCACCGAGAAGGGTCCTTAAACTTTAAAATTGCAACTGCGACTTCCCCATAGAATTGTACGGAGCCCGCGGTCGTGTTAGCACACTGCACCCGTCCTCCGTGGGGTCCCTTTCGACTCACCTTGGGTGGTTCCTTGGGGTCCCAGCAATTCTACGTGTTCCAGACACTGTCTCGACTCCAGTCGTGGTTCTTATACCACTATTTTAGTATATGGTTTGGTCTCCCCCTGGAGCCCACTGTGTATTGTGCTACTTACAACTGTTTCTTTGCTAAAGTATTGTGTGCTTTGTGTTGTATCCTCGTGTAGAGGATACTAGAGAGTGTTATATAAATAAATACATATTTTTATAACTACTGTGTGGTTCTCCTTTCATCTGATTAATACTAAAGGTGATATTCTGGTAAAACAAGCTGCTTTACATTCCTTCAAGATTAAGCCTGAAGGCTTCTCTCCACAGCTACCACTAGGATAGCTTTCTAAAGGTTATCTTTGACCTCATACATCATAAGGGTCGTTTGGACTGGTGCAAGGTGCCCACTTTAATTAGTGGACAGCATATACCAGGCCAACTTCTCACACACATGACTGTTTTGGGCAGCACGAGAGAGCCAGCCCAACAGTCATTGCGCACTCAGGAGTGTTCTACCACTCCACTCCTCCCCTGCTCTGCAGCCCCGCCCCCTCACGCAAGCTGCTGCAGCAGGAGGAAAAAATAAAATGATAATAACATTATGTTATCATCATTTTATTTTTTCCTCTCTTTTGCTGCTTATTGACAGTGGGGCGACGCTCATTCGCCTTAGCGGAGGAGCCGCCACTGGAAATAGGAAGTCAAGTGTGCGACCATTGTGTCACTCTCCCCCACCCCTACCCGTTGTCGCAATGGCATGGTAAGGCTATTTAGCCTTGGCCTGACTGAGTTCTTTCCCCTTTTACTTTGCCATTGAGACCACAGGGGACGGACCAGGCTGCGGTTGAGGGACCGCAGACTGCGCATATGGAGTACTTCCCCAGAGATTGTGACTGCTCCCGGCCCTGATGGAGTAACTTGGGCACAACAGCGTGGCCTGGACATCGATTCAGGCACCACATAACCAGCGGTGCAGCCGCCCCACAAAAGCACCTTCCCACCAACCACCCCCCAGATTTTCTCGATAAGAGATTGTCCTTAGCCCATGCAGCCAACCCTTGCCCGACGGAGTAATTTAAATTATCTGTTCTTCTTTTCATGGTTCTGTGGGAGAGGTCCCTCATTCACATTTGGGTCTTTCCTGCCACTTTTATGGTTAGAGCGGCAGACCCTGATGCAGAGAGCTGGCCCGGGACCAGGGTTCAATTCCCGCCTCGGCGGGTCTAGGGCTCAATTTCCTCGGACCTGATAATTCTCGCCTCGGTGCCTATTCTAATCATGGGTCCCACTCTGCAACTCTGGGCAATAGCTTGCTTAATCTCCACAACGGCCCCAACAGCGCTGGGATGCCTGGCTTCACCCTGGGGGTGCCCAGGAGTGGACATTTCACAGGGAAAAAAGCCAGGAAGGGTTCCACAGCGGTATGCGTACAGCGCCAGGACACCCCTTTGGGGGTATAAGTGCGCTTTATAAGTACAAATTTCATTTCATTTCATTGCCCACAGAGTAACAGATTCTCTCCTCCTCGTGGTCTCATCCATTCTTGGCCCAGGGTTGCTGCTTTCCCTGGCTACTAGGCCCTTATGTTGGTCGGTTCTGCAAGCCTCCCCGTCAACTGGAGAGAGGGCCGGCTACTTGGAGCCAGGAACATTCATCTTTCCCTTCGAGGGGAGAATATAGGTAATTTATTCATGGGGCAACGTAAGCAGCAGGAACTGTAACTGTAGTTTTATATAGATTCTCTTGTTTTCCTCTGAATGCCATTTTATTCACCTCTGCCTTGATTTATTTGCTTTTGATTGGCTCATTGATGGGGGGGGAGGGGTCGATGGGGGGTTGGTCGTGTAAGCAAAAGGAAGTGACGGACACCGAGCTAGCCTCACTACTTTTAACTTGTATTGGCTAAATTAGGGAATTAGGGTGGGTCCACCAGCTTTAGGTCCAATTCCGAGCCAGAGCAAGATGTCTAGGTAGTTAGCCGTCCCAAGTGGCTCAATGTACCTCCACGGTCCACCTTTCTGCCTGTAAGAAAAGGGCCAGGAAGCAGGCAACACAGGGTCATCCATCTGAGCGGCAGGATCATCATGGGTAGGGAGCATCTAAGAGGGTTTAATCATGCTCGAGGGTAATGCTTTCGGGAGGGGGGAGGGTTATTGCTCCTAACGAAGCCTCGTGCATGCAGCAGGTACCCAGGGAAGGTTCATCCGCACCTTCTGTGGTCCCCATTACTGCCCCCAGCAGGAGAATCTGATAAGGTCCTTCTCACCCCCTAGGTGAGATTAGACAGTCCTTGAAAGACATCTCAGTCCCAAAAGACAGGTCTGGAGGTCAGGCTCAACCCTACCCTAACGGTCCCCCCGACCCTAATGACAGTCAGGGAACAGTTGTAGCTTAATCGTCCCAGCAGGACACATCACTCTCTGGCAACAGTAAAGACTGTACAGACAATACTTCAGAGGTGCTAACCTCAGTCATTCAATTACTCTCCCGGTTAGCGGCAAATGCAGATACAACCGCTCCTAGGTCAGTGACTACGGTTACACGGAAGCACCACCGCACTAGACTCCTAGCGGAGGTCTGGGAGGACTTGAGAATTTGGCTGAGTTTTTCTGACACGATTCAATGGTTTAGTCATGTGGACCATGCCACCAATATCCAATCAGATGCTGAGTTGGTTTACAGACGTGATTGGCAGTGTTAGTTTTGTGACAACTCAGTGGTAGGAGTGACTGGCCACCTTCTTGGCATCAGGGAGTGGCGACTAAAAGCATTTTCCTTTACGTAACTACCCCAGATTGTTGTGGCTTTAACCATTTGGTCTGATGTGTTCAGAAACAGGAGCATTATCTCATGGTCTGATAACAGGGTGGTGGGCTTCCTGCAGGTTGGTATTGTGGTTACTGAAGCATCTAGTCCTGTAGTGCCTGCACCTCCATGCACTATTTAAGATGAACACATGCCTGGGAATCATAATAACACTGCTTATGCTTTGTTTCGACCCAAGTTGCAGGACCTTCAGAGTTTTCGTGCACAGGCTACTGAGAAGATGATCAAACTCCCGGAGGATCTGTGGAAGATTGGTGTCCCACCATACTGGATTTTGTGGAGGCTTCCCTCGCTAAGCGCACATGGGTGGCCTACGAAAAATACTTTCTTAAGTACAGACGGGGCCACTGGAATTATGCGATTGGGCGGCCGCTGCAATTTTTGCATAATAATAGGTTTGCTGCATAATCCATCATCTACCACATAATCTGCAGATTATAACAACAAAAGAATTGTTTCTAGCTCAAATGTTACTAAAAATGCAGCGACACATATTGCCGCACAGTGTAATGTCCTTTGCAAAGCTGGTCACCTTTCTGCTGCTTATTGCTATATTTGAGTATTACACTGTAACTAATGAGGTGCAAACAAAGCTGAGGCAGAGTTGCCAAGTTAAAAAATGAGGAAATAATGAAGCAATACTACTACAAAATATGTTGCATTATGCTGCATAATTTGCCTTTTCTTGCTGCATAATTTACTTAACCCTACCGCATATTATGGCCCTCTCCTGCCGCATAATTCCAGTGGCCCGGACTATAGATCCTTTTTGAAGGAACAATGTGAGGCGGACCTTTTTACAGTTGACTCGCTTTGCATTTTCTTGGGGGCATTGCACAAACTAGGAAGGCCAGTTTCCTATGTTGGTCCCAAGATGCTTGTTTTCTGGTCCAGGGAGGACCTGGCAGTTCAGGCTGGACTGTTCCCATGGGGAGGGGAGAAGGGTCAAGACTGATTTGCATATGGCTGGATCCAAACTGGGGTGGAATGGTGAGCAAACCAACGATGGATTTAGCCCAGATCTGTGACTGGGGGTGAATGTTTGAAAATGTTCGGCATTTCGTCCATCATCTTTTTGTGTTGCTATAGACGCCCTAAGTAGGAAGGGTATGCCCAGATGTGGGTCCCGTGCTCACCATGCCATTGGATTCAAGCTAGCCTGGCTTATGAGGGGCGATATTCCGAAACTGGTCCCAGGATGCTTGTTTTCCGGTCCAGGGAAGACCTGACCTGGCAGTTAGGGTGGACTGTTCCCATGTGTTGCACGGTCAAAACCGATTTGCATATGGCTCGGTCCGAACTGAGGTGGCATGGTGAGCAAAAAACTATGGAATTAATCCAGATCTGTGACTCGGGGTGAATGTTTGACAATGTTCAGCATTCCGTCAATCACCTTTTTGTGTTTCTAGTTTCCTATGCTAGGGCACACGTTTCACCCACTGGGTTCTTTGCTAAGCTGAGGAGCGCACAATGTGGGTAACACCTTCCTTGTAAGGAAAGTCTGAGCAGGATGGGTCAGACTGAGTACCAGGTCAAGTGATCCCAGAAAGCCGCTAAACCAAAGAAGCTGGCCACCATGTTAGATAGCTTACACAATGTGTGTACCTCGCCATATGCCACATTTGTGGTGGCTTTTTAGGGTGCTTTCAGGGTGGGTGAACTGGTGGGGAACTCTAGACAGGACAGGCAGGCTATCGGATACCCAAATCGACCAGGACATATTGGCCATTAGGCTGAGGAGGTCCAAGACTGATCAGGTGGGAAGGGGGCACTACCATCAAACTATGGGCACCCCCGAAACTTCAATTTGATCAGTCGCCCATATCAAGACAAATCCATCCTTACATCCGAGCTTGGAAGTGCCCATTTTGTTGATTCATGAGAATGGTGAGTACCTGTCGTGTTATCAGTTCTCGGCCGTCTTAACCTCGGCTCTTAGATCCATCGGGGTGGACCCCTCTGGGCATTCCTCTCATTCATTCAGAATAGGCGTCACAACTTTTTTAGCTGGTGCAGGCCTTTCACAACATGAAGTGAAGCATACTGCCGATAGTCATCACCTTGTTTTAAGCACTACATCCGCCCCACGCTCTTAGATTAATCAGAGTTTTGTGCCATGTCATTGTTTGTTATTTTGCTCCTTTTTTCTCTTTGGTCTTTTTCTCTTAGGTCGTCTGGGTCCTTGGCCATTCCTTTGTGCAGTGAGCAGCATACTGGTTGCAACAGCTCTGTAGGCCTAAGCCGGTGTCCTTACAAAATGTTCTGTTCAAATGGTGCGGAGTTGGAGGCCTCCAGATAACACAGCTGCGAGAGATGGTAGAGGAAATGAAGGGTCATGCGGGACTGCAGTTCCCAGATCTGATCATTGTACATCTTGGGGAAAATGACCTGGTTCAGCTGGATAGAAAGAATTGAGGGAATCCATATTATGGGAGTTTGCTAGGCTGGGGTGGAGAATCCTCAATGCTTCCATAGAATGGTCCCACATGATACCCCACCACAATTGTACAGAGTCTTTGTTTCGGTCAAGGGACTTAACACAGAAATGTCAAAATTGTGTCCAGTACAAGGATCTTAAGGAACATCCATCACCAGTTAATCAGGGGGGAATACATGTTCCACCTTGAGGGCATGCATTTGTCGGATACCGGGATAGACCTCTTCATTAACAGCATCTGGACTTTTCCTCAGTCCTTGTTCTTTTGTGGGAAGGGTGAAGAACCTCATTGCCCTGGTTGCGCTTGTGGAGTAATAGCAACACACATCATTAAATCTTATCAATGACAGAAGGACACTCCATCCAATTCTTCCTAGGTCCTGAGGTGAAGGGACAGCAACAATAATCCTTATCCTGAAAGGGACATTCACATCGGCTTGGGAGCATTGGCTCGCAGTTCACCTGTGTAGGGCATGGGGCTATAGCCCCTGGTCTCTCACCCTGGTGCTCCAGACGCAGCCTGGTGTTGAGGGAAGGGTCGTGACCATGGCAGGTGGTCAAAGACTTGGTGAGTTGGGACCGCCCCTGGATATAGGTGGTTTCACTTGTGTGGTCATGTGGGAGGAAGGGTGTCAAGTCCTTAGTCCTGCGGCATTCTTATGGAATCCTGGAGCTCCTCACTGTGATTTGATATATGTATTAAACCTCTTTACAATGAATTTACGGGGACTCTTTGATGTGGCCGATGTACTGAATTTCGTATACTGTAATCTTTGAGTACATTTTTTATGCGGTTATAATTTTCACTGAGTTATTTCGAGCCATTCTCGGAAGAGATTTTTAACAGAACTACTATGAGTGTATCTTCGGGGTCCCCTTTAGACCCTCTCCCTCACAAAATTTGGAAGGAGCTGGGCCCTGAGATTTTTCCTACTTTACGCCAGATCTGTAATAGCTCTTTGACCTCTGGTTCAGTGCCAGCGTGCTGGAAACGGGCGGTGGTTACTCCACTTTTGAAAAGAACGACGCTTGACCCGACCTGCGCTGGGAACTATAGACCAATCTCTCTCTTACCTTACCCGATTAAAATCATTGAACGACTGGTCAGCAATACCTTGTCTCAGTTCCTGGAATCTAACTCCAAGTTGGACGACGTTCAGTTCGGCTTTCGACCTGGCCATGGAACTGAGACTGCCCTAGTCACCGTGTTAGACGACCTTCGATTGCGGGCAGACAGGGGACAATCGGGCATTCTCATTTTGCTCGACCTGTCTGCCGCTTTCGATACGGTCGACCACTGTATTCTGCTGACCAGGTTGGAAGAAGTCGGGGTGTCAGGGACGGCCTTAGAGTGGTTTCGCTCTTATCTATTTGACAGATGTCAGGCGGTCTCCCTTCCGCCGTATCAGTCTACGTTTTCCAACATCCACCATGGCGTTCCTCAGGGCTCGGCGATAAGCCCTATTCTTTTTAATATCTATATGAGACCCTTGATTGGAATTATGAAGGCGCATGGTGTGAAAGTGGTAAATTATGCCGACGACACCCAACTCTTCTTCTCCTTAGAGGGAAATCAGTCGATTTCTTTGGCATCTTTTCATGACTGCATGCAGGATACTGCCCACTGGTTAAGAACTAATTCACTTCAATTTAATTCAGATAAGACTGAAGTCTTATACTGCGCCGTGGGGAAGGTCCCTCCCCTCTTTCCGGACAATCTCTGGCCTTCTCCAACCACGTCCACCCTGGTTCCGGCTAAAGCAGTACGTAATTTGGGAGTGATGCTTGATGCGAACTTAACCATGGAAATACATGTGAATAAGGTGGTGGGGAACTGTTTCTCCCTAATTAAAGCACTAAGGAAGATCCTCCCGCTGTTGCCAAAGACGGCCAGAGCGTTGGTTGTTGGTAGTATCATCCTCAGTAGACTCGACTACTGCAATGCTCTACTGTTAGAGGCCCCTAAATTATTGATTGAGCGCCTCCAAAGAGTCCAAACCGTGGCGGCCAAATTGGCACTGAGGAAATCACGACGCTAGTCAGGTTCACTGGCCCTTGCAGAGCTTCATTGGTTGCCTATAATGCAGAGGATCCAGTTTAAGTCTCTGTGTTTGGTCTTCAAGGCTCTTCATGGCCTGGGACCCACACCCCTTCAAGAGACCTTTACATGGTACACTCCAACAAGGTGTCTCCGCTCTGCCACCGCCTGCTTGGTGAAAGTCCCGAAAATTCGAAGAGCTAAGTCAGGAGGCAGAGCGTTCAGCTCGGCCGCTGCCAAGCTCTGGAACAGCCTCCCTCTGGAATTTAGACAGCTACATGGTCTTCTACAGTTCAGGAAGAAGATCAAAACATGGCTGTTTCCCAGAGCTTGACAGCTCTGGAGCTGCCCTGTTGGTTTACGCCTGTTTTTTCCCTCCACTGCTTGATGAGGATTCATGTACTATAGCGCCAAGATACCCGTTGGGTGATAGCTGCGCTCTACAAATACCGTATACAATACAATACTTCCTTTTAACAATGTTCTGTTTATGCTGTAGTGTAAATAAACTTAACTGTATACACACGGCATGAAGTAATGTTTTGTCATTGATTTGTCTGGGTTGTAGGGGGAATGGTCCAGACTGGTGTTCTCCGCATTCTAAACAAAATAAACTCAGAAACTGATAAGTTATAACTATACCCACCAACAAAACCATATCACAACCCAGGTCACACTCTAATGAAAATAATCACAGATCGACCCACTGCCTCATAAACTCAAATGTGTCTTTCATTGCCACAGTGGTATTAGGGAATCTGAAGAACTATTCCTTCTTCTTAGTGGAGTATCTCAATCTTGCCTCACATCTTTACACACTTTCTTAGAAAATGCTTTGGGACTACAATATCTGGATCAACATGAGAGACAACTTCAAGACAATTTGCAGAGGTTAGGGCTTTTAACGTGCATGCATCTCTACAGTGCCGGTCACACATTGGACTTGGTAGTCACCCACAGCATGTGAATCCACAATCTAAAGGTGCACTCTGTTGCCTGGTTGATCATTCCTTTATCACTATCTAACTTAAATTCGAAACATTATATAATCCCTATCCACAAAAAAGAAGCCCTTCCCCAGGCTGTTTCCAGTATAGATCAGGAAGAACAGTCACCCAGACCATCTTCCAAAGTACCATTAACTCAGTCCAAACATACACACCTAGAGAACACAACCCTGAATCCCTGAAATAAACGTGTGAAATTCAACACTCATACATCACCAAAACCTTTAATTTGGTAACGCTGATAAAAACAAGTATTGGCAAAGCAATAGGTCTCTGCAATGGCCGAGCTATTGGCCTTCTCGATGTAAATGTCTTTAAGCCATGTTGTCTAGCAGCACATCTGCTGTTCAGCATGACTGAAAGTCACTGAAAGCTCAGAATCACAGAATGTTGAGCCAACGCTGAGTTTCTTCGCCCCCCCCATGTTGAGTTTATTGTCCTGCCCCTCCTAACACAAAAAAGCGCTATGACGTGGTCTGCGCTGGCAGCATTATAGCACTTTTTTCAGTGACTTTTAGCCATGTTGAACAGCAGATGTGCTGCTAAACAACATGGCTAAAAGACATACACACTGACAAGGCCAATGGGCCGGGCATTGATGAGATCTATTGGCTTTACCAATGCTGTTCAGTGCTGTGGGGGTCTTGCTGAACAAATGTGGAAATGTTAGTGAGAAACAGTTGAGGAGCTTTGAAGTGAAGCGAGGGTGTGGCATAACAGCCAGAGGTGCCGACTGGGGAACCAAGTGCGAATCTCGGGGTCGCCTGAACAGGTTGTGATTCTGGGCAAACCACTTACGCTCCCCCTGCCTATGACAATGAATGTGTCATTGTGTAATGTAATGGGTGAACACTTAAAGCGCTAAAATACCATTGGCTGGTGTCAGCACTATGGAAAGATGGAGGACAGGACAAGGGCTCCAATACCATTGGATCGAGCAAAAAAAAATAAAAATACAAGCAGCAGCGACTAGGGAAGTGGTGTGGGGACAGGTAAACACAATAAGGTTATGACGTCACCATGTCATGACGAATGGCATCAAAGAAAATTAGAGTGATGCTGAAGTTTACCAATAGTAGGAGATGGACTGCCTGTAAGTCTACCAGATAGAACACAACACGTCTCTTCGAGACAGCGTATGAGCTGTCTAGCCAAGACCAAAAAGCAATAGATTTCGCATAGGCAAAACCTACTGGCTTTGCCAATGCTTGTTGTGTTAAAAAACAGGGAGATTTAGGGGCACATGCATCAAGGTAGGCTTTTGCGATTCCTTAATTGCGATTATTAAGGAATCGCAATTAAGGAATCGCAAAAGCCTATGCATGTAGGAATCGCTATAAAAATAGCGATTCCTAAACATTCCTTAATTGCGACTCGCAAATTGCGACTCGCAATTAAGGAATGCCGTCCCATTCATTCCTATGGGCCTACAGGCCCATAGGAATGAATTGAGATTGCATGCGCAATTTGCGAGTACCAGTAGATACTCGCAAATTGCTCATGCAATTTCAAGAGTGCAAGGGTGTCAAAATGACACCCTGTTGCACCCCTGAAATTGTGATGTGCACCCATGTTGTGCACACACATGCCCCAAGGGCATGTGTGTGTGTAATCTAAAACTTAAAAAAATGCATTTTAGTGCATTTTTCAAAGTTTTGCAAATTACAGACAAGTTTGATTTGTCTGTAATTTGCGGTCCCAAATAGCGAAATCGCTATTTGAAAGTGCTTCTAGCATTGCATTTAAGGAATCGCAAATTGCGATTCCTTAAATGCAATCGCAATTTAGGAATTCGCAAATAATTGCGAATTCTTAAATTGCGCATAGGAAACACTTTCATGCATCTCCAAAGGCCAATTTGCGGTCGCAAACGGCCGATTTTTGCGAATCGCACCGTTTGCGATCGCAAAAACCTTTGATGCATGTGCCCCTAAGTGTTTTATTTGTAATCACAATATGTAGAACTGAGGCCGAGGCTAGAGAGATGATATGCAATGTAATGCAACTGGTGGTATGTAAAGCGCTCTGATACCCGATTCGGGTCAAGTTCGCGCTATATAAAACGCTGTAAAATTTAAAAAATTAAAAATATGGTGTCAATTCGGGTGAAGATGTGGCATAAGGTCCAGAGCTTCCAACTATGGAGCTGGTAAACCGGATTTGAGTTTTGGCGTCAGCTTAACATAATTGATTTTGGGCAAATCACTTAATCTCGCCGTGCCTACAAAAATGAATGTGCCCTTGTGTAAAGTAACTGGTGCTAATGTAAAGCGCTCCAACAGTTTCGGGTGGTGTTGGCGCTATATAAAACTGCACAAAACAAGTAATTGGTGCTTATGCAAAGCTCTCCAATACCTTCAGGTGGTGGTGGTTTTCCATAAAACTGCACAAGAAAAATGTGAAAAACAAGCTTGGTGGAGGAGGGGATTTGTGCAACCGAGTTTAGTGGGGGCAAGCAGCGACGGACGCAAGGTTGGCTAGCAACCAACAGCAAATACGGGCAACCACGGGGAGATTAAGTAAATTTGCCCGTAATCACAAAATGTGGAACTGAGGCTGAGGTTAGGGAGACGATGTGGCGTCCTCTTGAGAGAGGATGTAGCGTAAGGGCCAGACATGCCTACTATGGAGCTGGGAAACTGGTTTGAGTTTCGGCATCGGCTTAACATCCTTGATTCTATGCAAATCACTTAACCTCCCGTCCTTCAAAAATAAATGTGCCCTTGTGTAAAGTAACTGGTGCTAATGTAAAGATGTAAAGCACTAAAATAGCTTTGGTTGGTGCTTGGTGCTATATAAAACTGCACAAAAAAAAAAGTAACAGGTGCTTATGTAAAGTGCTCCAATACCTTCGTGTGGTATTGGCACTACATAAAACTGCGCACAAAAAACAAATGTGAAAAGCAGAGTTGGGGTAGGAGGGAATCTGAGGGAAGAGGAGATCGGTGCAACAGGAGTTCAGCATGGGCAAGCAGTGACGGGCTGGAGGTTGAGCACAACCAATAGCAAATGCGTGCTGCCTCAGGGAGATTTAGTAATTTGCCTACGTTTACGGTGTCCACGTGAAAAGCAACTGGTGTTAATGGAAAGCGCTCCAATACCTTTGGGTGGTGTTGGCACTATATAAAACTGAACAAAAAAAGTAATTGGTGCCAATGTAAAGCGCTTCAATACCTTGGGGTGATGTTGGCGCTACATAAAACTGCAGACAAAACAATGAAAAGCAGAGTCGGGGAAGAAGGGGATCTGTGCAACGGAGTTCAGCGGGACAAGCAGCAACGGGCAGGTGGACGGCCAACCAACTGCAAATGCTGGCTGCCACGGGGAGATTACGTGATTTGGCCGTAATCACAAAATATCGAGCTGAGGCTAGGGAGACGATGTAGCGTCCTCTTGTCAGAGCATGTGGCATAAAGGCCACCGCTGCAGACTATGAAGCTGGGAAACCGGGTTCGAGTTTCGGCGTCGGCTTAACATCCTTGATTCTAGGCAAATAACTTAACCTCCCCATGCCCACAAAAAGTAATGTGTTCTTGTGTAAAGAACTGGTGCTAATGTAAGGCGCTGCAATACCTTCGGGGGGTGGTGGCACTATATAAAACTGCACACAAAATAGTAACTGGTGCTAATATAATGCGCTCCACTCCCTTTGGGTGGTGTTGACGCTATATAAAACTGCACAAAAAGACTGAAAGAATCACAGTGTTAGGCTGGTTTACAGTAGTGAACATAAGGGACTACATCGCATCGGCAACCACATTAGAAGGACTACTTTTGCCATGTACACTTGAGGGAAGGCAAACCTTGATGACATCAAGACTCAGCCTGGCTCCTGTGAAGAGAATTCAAGTTAAGCAACAATAGCGCACGGAAACACTTCACCGGTGAAATCGGAAAAAGTAAGAAAGTGTTGCGACTGGAAAAATGTTAACAAATAGAGTCTCACCATATGAAATAAGAAGCAACAAGGTGAGACACAAACATTTCAATCATTTCGCACAGTAGAAACGTGGCTATACAATTACAGCAGAAGACAAATGTACTTTAGAAGCTCTGTCATACCCTGTGATAACGCATACCTGATTCACTTGGTCTGATTTTCCAGCTATAGACACCATTGCCTAACGACCACATATGGTGTAAACACGCACACACAGCTATGCACACACACACACGTGGAAAATAAACAGAGACTACATGTGTGCCAAGTAATAGCAGCCGTGCACACATGCTCCAATCAGCACGTCAGCTATACACTAACAGGGCATTAAAAGGCAGAACACCACTCACTAGAACGAAATAGACTACAATGAGTGTTTAAAGTAGTGACGGGTCGGGGGAGGAGGTGATTTGTGGACGGGGCACACACAGGGAGGTGCAAGGGAGCAAGCATAGATGGGAGGGAGGAGGTGGGGGAAACGGAAAGCAGCAACAAAAGGAAAAGCAGTGGAGGGGGAGGGGGTGATCTGTGGATGGGGCATGAGGGCAGGTGGGAGGAGACGGAGCTGGTAAAAGCATGAGCACTGTGTAGAGTGCTGAAAAATTAGGTCCTAAAATGGTCGCAAAAACGAGAGCAGTGGATTTTTACAAGTACTTGGTCCATGCTCTAGGGGGAGGGCTAAACACAAGATGATTCATGACCATACCTGCCAGGGACAAATGGAGACAAAGAATATGAGACAGATGATGGAGTGAGCAAATGGAAAGCCTGTGAGCGGGCTTCAGCCCACAGATTAAACACAACATGTCTCTTCGAGACAGCGTGTGCTCTGTCTAGCTGAAACCTAACAAGAAAACAGAAAATTGAAATCAAAATCTCTACAGGGTTGTTTAATCAAGACTGGAGGCCTGACTACGAGTTTGGCGGATAGGTTACTCCGTCACAAACATAAGGCCGTATTACAAGTTCCATCGGTTATAATAGAATTGTAATTTGGCAGACGGGATATCCGTCATATTTGTGACAGAGTAACCCATCCGCTTAAACTCGTAATCAGGTCCTTAGCCTAAAAAGAAGTCACCAAACCTAGTAAAGCAATGGTGCAAAGCCACATCTGAACAGCAAAAAACGTTTTGTAAGATCCATATGACGATATACTAGAGGGTAGAAAAAAAGGACAAGAAATACTCTTATAATATCAAAATCAGGGACACATTGATTCACACCGGTAAGCTGCTTAGGGGTTCTAGCGTTAACACCAGTTACATCAAGATATCTTGTCCTTGTGAATAGGACTTCCTGGACCGCATAGAACAATGGATAAATCACCTAGACTTCTAGGAATCCAAAACAGCTGCGATATATATCTCGATTGGCTGCAAAATAGAGCAAACCTCTTTTTTCCTGAAACCTTTGCCCATGCTGCATTCTTCCCTAGCCTCCTTTAAAATGGTAAGTTTTGGTCAAGTACTGAATAAGACAAGATTAAGCCTTGGTGAAGGCTCCCTAACTTGTTAGTGACTCATGCTCAGCAGCACCTCTGTAAGAGTTAATTAAGTAGTTTGCCTTGGATGACACTGTATTGTTTGATTCCTCTTCTGGCCACCAATCATTCTCATACCATTCAAAAGCACCATAATCTCCTCTTTATTGATCAAAACCAACCATGAACCCTAACAGCCATCAGCTCACTGCCCAGTGTCCAACATATCACATCTGAACACAATTATGGAGTCAAAGGTTGCCAAGCAACTGCAGGCGGATGTAGTTGATCCTAGCTTTATCCATAATCACCAGCTGGCTTCTACACTAGAGGATGGAGACTAAATTAGATAGAATCAATTTATCTTCTTTCAGTGTAGGACACCCTCCTAAACCACATAGGACAAGACTGGTAGCAGACTCTACTCTTTACAACCAGTTCTTGATTGTTCAATTAATCTCACATGACTTCCAAAAGTAAGCAACAATTTAACTATCAGCCCTCTTGAAAGCCACATTTTTTACCTCAACCCGAAAGATATGCCTCACCCCGTGGGTAAAATCTAAAAAAATATATATCTATCAATAATCAGTCTTAAATTAAAACTATTCTGTATAAACAATGGAACATCCTTAAGTACGACACTTAAATATAATTATAAGAAACTATTGGTCTCTGCTTATTAGAAACTGCGAGATCTGTGACATATTCTAGGAAAAAGTATACCCAACAACGCCTTTGCAGAAAACGGATACGGACAATTCCATCCTTTAATTGTGTCCATCATATTTCTGGCCTCATGGATTGTACAATGCTACTTCCCAGTCCTGATGAGAACATATTTTAGTGAAACTATGCAACATGGAAACAATTATGTCATCCTCTTGAGGGTAAGTGTTCATTGGTGAAACATCAAAATCGGTAAAAAAACGAGCAAATGAACTTAAATTGGATATTTGAACATTTACAATGTATACAAAACATTTAGAAATATTTGTCTTGAGCTTGTTTTAGGGTGCTGATGACCCTCTTAAAATGTTGACACAAGGATAAACCTTAATTAAATGTTCAAAATTAAATGTCAACATTACTTGTGAATTTCTAGAGACGTGTAAACTTGTCATTTATCTGATTTGCAATTCATGCCACAGACACATCCTCATCTAATTCTGTACAAGTGACTATTGAGGCCTCTCAGCCGTACATATTACTGATGAACATACCAACACCATACACCAGGTCATACTGATGAACATACCAACACCATACACCAGGTCATACTGATGAACATACCAACACCATACACCAGGTCATACTGATGAACATACCAACACCATACACCAGGTCATACTGATGAACATACCAACACCAGGTCATACTGATGAACATACCAACACCAGGTCATACTGATGAACATACCAACACCATACACCAGGTCATACTGATGAACATACCAACACCATACACCAGGTCATACTGATGAACATACCAACACCAGGTCATACTGATGAACATACCAACACCAGGTCATACTGATGAACATACCAACACCATACACCAGGTCATACTGATGAACATACCAACACCATACACCAGGTCATACTGATGAACATACCAACACCATACACCAGGTCATACTGATGAACATACCAACACCATACACCAGGTCATACTGATGAACATACCAACACCAGGTCATACTGATGAACATACCAACACCAGGTCATACTGATGAACATACCAACACCATACACCAGGTCATACTGATGAACATACCAACACCATACACCAGGTCATACTGATGAACATACCAACACCAGGTCATACTGATGAACATACCAACACCAGGTCATACTGATGAACATACCAACACCATACACCAGGTCATACTGATGAACATACCAACACCATACACCAGGTCATACTGATGAACATACCAACACCATACACCAGGTCATACTGATGAACATACCAACACCATACACCAGGTCATACTGATGAACATACCAACACCAGGTCATACTGATGAACATACCAACACCAGGTCATACTGATGAACATACCAACACCATACACCAGGTCATACTGATGAACATACCAACACCATACACCAGGTCATACTGATGAACATACCAACACCAGGTCATACTGATGAACATACCAACACCAGGTCATACTGATGAACATACCAACACCATACACCAGGTCATACTGATGAACATACCAACACCAGGTCATACTGATGAACATACCAACACCATACACCAGGTCATACTGATGAACATACCAACACCATACACCAGGTCATACTGATGAACATACCAACACCAGGTCATACTGATGAACATACCAACACCAGGTCATACTGATGAACATACCAACACCATACACCAGGTCATACTGATGAACATACCAACACCATACACCAGGTCATACTGATGAACATACCAACACCATACACCAGGCCACAAACCATCTTTAACGCTATAACTCACGGATGAATAGGATTGTAGAGTCAGAGTTCACTGCAAGTCAGTCATGCTCGTCTACCCTGCAAAACTTCCAGTCTCTATAACTAATCAATTCTTTGTACGTCTGACATTTTTCTCTTCTTTCGTCATCTGGCAACACCACACCACTAGGCCTGTCATCGTGAATGTTTACAATGTCAATTAGCAACAGAGTGGGCGGAGTTATTGGGTCATTTTGCGGCAGCATAGCAGACTGATTCCTGAAGTACCGTGAGAAAAAAAAATCAGAGGGGTAACAAGTGAACACACAGACAGGCCTGAATATCTCAAAGACGTTATGCTGCATAACCAGAAAATAAGAAATGGCGCGCTGCGCGGTGTACGAGTCGTCAGTCCACGAGACAGCCCTCGCCGTTGCTGAAGTGTGTCGGCATATGTTGAACTGCTGCTGTGGAGTTCAGTAAATATGTGTCTGGCGGTAAGTAAGGTCTACATGCCTCGCTGGCCGAGATTAAATCAGCTTTTGTCCAAGTCAGTAACGAAATTTCCGACTGACTGAGGGTAAGTGTCTGTCTGCGTGTCTCACTGTGTGGAAACGATTGTCTGAAAGAGGGAAGGAATGAATAACCTTTGAGGGGAGACTGAGAAAGCGGAGCCTCTCTTGGAGACGAGACAGCGAGTGGGTGGGGCTCAGTAAAATCTATCATGGCCTTTGGTGGGTGACAGAAGCATTAGTCAGTGTGCGTGTGACGTCAGTTAAAAGAAAACAAACCAGCGTGTCTCATTGGTTGAGGGGGGTCTATTTCCAGTTGGGTAAAAGACTGAGAGATTAAAATTGGTAGGTAAACGTAAAACCGATTGAATTTTCATGTCATGGTATAGATTGCCCATTGCGCCAGCGAGCTCGAGGAGCAATATATAAATACAATTACATCCTGGCTGAGCTGGAGTTGCTTTGAGTGCATAGGTACGGTGTCGCTTCTGGATGAAAAGTTGGGGCGCCGGGCTGCAAGTCTGAATGGCTGAAAGAGGCTGAATATCTGGCTATTCAAGTGTGACAAAGGTTTTCAGGTTGCTGAGGGTACCTCAAAGGACGTCCGCTCATATGAACCCTGAGCAATGGAGCAAGAGCTGCGCAGTGCAGAGGCCACCCTTGGCCCTTAATTCATAAAGTCACAATTCAAATGAAGACAGCACGAGCTGGCATCTGGGCCTTCGCAGAGGGCCTTCTTAGGCATTGCCACCTTTGGAGGATGAAGCTGTCAGCACAGGGTTTATGGCATGCAGGCGCTTTTGGGAACGGCTGGTCATGTGCATGGACCAGTGCTTCCATTGCACGTGACTTGGGAAGTGCTGTGGCTCCAGGGCGCTTGGCTTCTTGACTTGAGCATTCCTAGGCCTGGCAGTGCCTGGAGGCATTTTCATCAGTGCCTGTCATATCTAGAGCATACAAGAAGTGCTTGTCATATCTGGAGCATACAGGAGGTGCAGTGGTGGCATGCCCCTGCCCTCTCAGGCGCTCAAAGGTACAAACCTGTCTCAATGGCCATAGCTACCATTCATTCAGCAGGTGCAGTGGCCCAGGGCTCATGAGTACCAGGACCCCACCAGTGCAACCCAATAACAGCTGGTGTGTATAATCCATCAATGAGTTGGTGGCGGTAGTTTTCTTGCTTGCATTAGAACTAAGGTTACCAGATGACCCCATCGTCACCAAGGACACAGTGCTCCACTCCTGTGATTTAGTTTAACAACCTATTGCATTGGGGGATTTGTAGTCCCGGTTCGCTTCCTTTTAGCTAGTCCAACTAAATGAATGAATGAGGTATTTTTATAGTGAGACAGCTGCCCTAAAAACAGGGTGCCCTGGTGCTAATGACCACTAAGGATGAGGCAACGCTGTAGTTGAATGCAAAAAGCCAGGTTTTCAGTTTCTTGCCGTAGGGAAAGTTCATCGCCACACTTCAAAAGTGAGAGAATTCCAGAGTTTGCCTACTAAAGAGTAGCTGCTGCCTCCAATTCTGACTCGATTAATACCTCGAACTCACATCAGGTGTGCTTTTTCCCATCAAAGTGCCCTGGTAGGTGGGCATCACTGTCCCAGCTTCTGGAGATAAATTGGGCCAGTCTTGGTCAGGGCCCAATAGGCAACCAGGAGGGCTCTGAATTTGATTCTGCTGTGGACAGGAAACCAGAGGAGAGATTTGAGATGTGAAAAGACCGATAGACGTCTAGGAAGTTTATGGACCAGTCTAGCAGCAGTATTTTGAACAACTTGGAGCTAAACTGCAGAGTAGTTGGGAAGGCCCAAGCTGAGGGAGTTTCCATAGTCTAATCTAGATTTGATAAGGGAGTGGAAAATTGTCTTTCTTATAGTAGACAGAAGGAAGTCCAAGACTTTACACAGGGATTTAAGAAGCTCAAAGCATGTTCCTACAACTGTGGAAATCAGAGGTGTAAAAGATTCTTGCCAAGTTTCAGACCCAAGTTCTTGACTGGGGGGCCCGACAAAGCTCCAGCGCCACTGGATTGAGTCACTTGCGACGCAGACGTTGCCAAACATACCCAAGAAGCCTGAAAGGAAACCCCAGGACTCCAACATTGTCATATGGTGACCTTAATTATGGGCCCCCAGAAGCATTGCTATGTCATTTATGCACCCTAGACGTGGGCATTGCATTAGGGGTGCCTAGTGTGTTGTCACCTGCATGTCTTTGGTTCCATGAGAAGTAATTTTTCATTTGTTTTTATGTATTTATTTATCTACTTCGAAGGCAATGTCTCATAAAAATAAACTCCATCCAAACACATCTCAAAATTCAGTATAGATAGAAATAGAATCCTCATTAAAACTAACACCTTTCAAAATACAACCAAAATACGTTACTAATTGCAACAGGTATGTGAAATTCATTCAGCACAATATATAAAAAAGGCCATATAATTTCTATGGTCACTAACTACTAAAGCCAAACGAGTTGTGCAATATGATTTCATATCATCAAAAGCTTATGTATGTAAATGTGCAAGTAGCCTACCGCCTTACATTATATCAATTTACAAAGTCTCTTTTTGAACAGCTTTCATATAAAATTGCCATTGCAAGTCCAATGTCTAAGAATTTCATAGAAAAAAGAATGTTCAAGGCCTCCATACGATTCCAGGCCCCGTACCTTTATTGTATATAAAAAGAAGGTTTAATCTAGCTGTATTACATCAGAGAGTAATACCTGATAGTGGGGATATACTTTGTCTGTACCAGCACAGGTATTTTCTGCGCTCCCTCAGAGCGAGGCAGAGAGAGAGGCAGAGAGAGAGAGAGAGAGAGAGAGAGATAGTGTCTCACAGAGATAGATATGGTAACCAAGCAGACATGGTAGTTCATGAATGCTGTTTGGTAGCAATATGTCTGATAAAGAAAATGGCTGCATGTGTTTTGGCCATTGTAGGCACGCGAGACCCTGTAATCTTGACATCCCAAAATTTACCTCAATCAGAATACCCACAATTCGACAGATCAGAGAGAGTGTTAAACCTCAATTTCATGAGGCAGTGTGTCCCCAAGTTAAGGCGTCTCCCAACACATCAAAATATCAGAAAACACCGTCAATTAAGTAAAAGGGCCCACTCAATAACAGAGTTCTAGATCAGCAAAATAGTTAAAGGTATTTATTACAAGATTTATAAGAGAGGTGATACAGACTCAATGCCATGAACGCTGTCAGTGAATAGGTTATACAGAAAAATACAAAATCAAAAATTATTCTAATTTAATAGTTGGTAGCAAAATTGGGTGAGAGAAATGGACAACATCCCTAGTAAAATAGGAAAGTCTTTTGCTTACCCCCAGAATCAAGGGTTTTTATACATTATTTTTGCATATGAAATTAATAGTACTGCAGAATCACTGTGGTGTGAGCAAATGTATAATTTCATTATCAAAACAGATCACAGACTTATAAAACGTCGTATTGCCTTAGCACCTAAGCCTGAGGTCTTCAAAGTGTGGGGCCCGCCTCCCTATGGATGGTTTCGAAGGGGGGCGCGAATGCCTCTGCAATTACATGTAAACGAAGATGGGCTAGAACTTGCGGCCTTGTTCATTTCCCGGATTTCCAGACTTTCTTCATTTACATGTAGCCCTTGAAAAGTGTATTCAAAAGAATGGGAACTCTGATTCTGAGTGATTGAGGAGAGGTCAAAGAGTGTCAAGAAGGTGGCTAAAAAGAAAATAACTAAATAGTCTTAGTATTTTGCTTTTTCACTGTCAGCTAACTCAATATAAAATAATGCGCAAACCTGCTGATTTGAAAAATACAAGCAAGTTAAACTAACCCGTGGTATGTACTCTTTTAGGTTGTGAAACCTCAAATGGCAGATACCATCACTACAGATGTCTGTGTGAGAGTGTGTGTGTGTGACCTGAGCAACACATAATTGAAACCCAGTTGGCACGTTGGGGGAATAGTGACATTTGTACGTATAGTGCTGCATGGTCCCAGGCTGTGACAGAAAGCACTGTGAATATGCAAGTTATTATTTAAACCTTGCATTTCACACAGTCTAAGCTTTAGATTTAGTTTGAGATAAAACAAGTTCCTACAAAATATAGTTTTTAGTAATAAATAATCAGACTGTACCTAATGCAAGCATTTTTATAAGTAGCTCCATTATTCCAGAACTCGACTGATAGCACCCCTACATTACCCCTCAAAATGAATAAATCTTCATCAATATTCTGTGTTCAAGAGAAATTCAAAATCAACATTGAAAAAACTCCAAACAATAATATAATATTAAATCACATCCATTTAAAACAATTAAAATACATGTCTATTTTAATTGTTTTAAATGGATGTAATTTAATATTATATTATTGTTTGGAGTTTTCTATTTTGATTGTTTTAAAAGGATGTGATTTAATATTATATTATTGTTTGGAGTTTTTTCAATGTTGATTTTGAATTTCTCTTGAACACAGAATATTGTTATTTAAGACTGCTAAGAGAAATTGGTTGGATTATAATTAAATTGATGCTTTTGTGGCAAAATAATAACAGTTTTTAATCTAGTCAAATTCATGAATGTATAGGTCACAGGGAAACATTTTGGAATAAATTTGACCTTTTTAGTACATAAGACAGTGTTCAGGTGTTTAGTGAAAATACATATATATCGGCTAAACAGATCTGCGGACCCCCCCTCCCCGCCTTGAGACCCTCATGGGTGAGTAGCGCGCTTACAATTCCCTGATTGATATGTTATTTGGTTATATGGATTTATTTACCCAGTAGAGGCCATACAGTCTGTACGATATAAGTGTGTTAATATATGTGGAGAAAAGGGAGTTGCTCTATGAGTGAATTAATTTTGTGACCCTGTCCATTTTCTATAAGCAGGGCATCTCCCCCAATTCTGTGGAGTCCTAATATATCTAACACTATCTTTCCAGAGCCATATTTCAAACTCTTCAAACCAACAGCACCATTCACTCTACTCATATGATACACTCTATGAAATGATAAAGATAGATAACATGAACCCATCCAATTACGTGAATGGTTGAAATAAGCAGTGTTTCCACACCCATAATAAATCCCTCTCAATATAGGTTCTTCACCAATCAGAAAATCACCATTTATAACATAACTTCTTTCACATTCACTCTCACCCACATATACAAATGGCCTAATAGCTGTGGGTTCGCGACGCACCATTCACCCTTTCCGTCATGCTCCATTCTCAATCTAGGATGAAAATTTTACAAACTGAATTTTTCTTCAGCCTTAATCTGCTCTCTGGTTTTCTCATTTTTCCAATCTCTCACAATTTTCTCTCTTCCCTCACTGTATTCTCTAACAAACTCATACTCTTTTTTTACTTAAACTGCACACATACTCTCGGTTAGTCTTATTCATTTTCCAGTTAATTTGTGCAACTGTTTTTAGAAATTTACCGTATTTTAACCCATTCTTGGCATCTTCACTTTAAAAAAGGGGCATGGGAGCTTATTTAATTTGTGCAACTGTTTTTAGAAATTTACCATATTTGACCAATTCTTGGCATCTTCAAAGATAAGTAGATTTTCCCGTGAGGCATTGAAATCTGACAAACATGGAGGTAGGAATTCATGTCTGTTAAAAATACCAACAAACACATTACAAAAAAGGCCATAAGATATCAGGAGTTGTAAGTAGGTAGCACCTTCACGTGTAGAAGAGGGGAGAAAGGTACATACAGAACAATCCTTGACCCGCACAAAATCCACATATTCACTCAACATTTTAGTATAGATATTATCATGACATTCACTAAGCTTTCCCTATGTGTTAAATGTATTACATTTAACCTCATGATGCACTGTAGTTAATTCAACTTTTATGGATTTATATCTCACCAGAGAAACGAGGCAAAACAATACAATAAGTAAGACTATTAGTGCCATTAATAAAGAGATTAGGCCAATATTTTGCACCATTTGCTATATGCCTTTTTTTCTAGTGAGATCAAAAGAAAAAAAAATAGACCTCCAAAAGTTACAACTTTTCTTTCAAAAATAAAACAAAATAGAGCTTTTTCTACTTTCCTTTCAAAGTAATAATAAAAAAAGAAAAATTAAAATAGACTTTAAAAGTTTTTTTTTCTCAGTTCGCCTTGTTCAGTTTATTCAGTTCATATTCTCAAATAATTTTTTGTCTGGATTCTTTATTTGAAATTCTTTCCACAGTTTAAACTAATGTATGTCAATCTTTTGTGACCTCTCAAGGTGGTTCTTTTTCTTCTGGTTTGCTTTGAAAGATGTGTTGATAACATTTTATTGGCCTGTTAATTTCTGGATCTGACTCTTCTTTTTCTTCCTCGGATACAGATGCTAAAAAATGCCCATTAAGGTGAAACATGCTTTCTGTTTAGGACTTTTTCTTGCTGGTCCTTTAGCAGCTGGTGATTCACTTTCAGTATTCTCTGAATCGATTTTAATTAACTCTGGTTCTTCATTGATTGGCTTAGGCTTTCTTTATGCCAGTACTTTCTTTTACAGGTTCTCTTTAGTGTCTTTGTTGTTTCAACTCTTGAATCCTCACTTGTGACTACTGCTGAATCTTCTCCACTCAGTGATTGGCTTGAATTTTGATCAGCATCACCAATACGATTTACTGTGAACTGTTTTTTTCCTCTGTGGGCTCTTGTGACTCAAATCTTCAACTGGAGTGTTTCACTGGTCGGATCAGAGACTACTTCTTCTTGCTGTCACTCATGACTTTGTAATAGCTCTTCACTCTGAACTTGAAACTGGCCACTACTGCTGGTACCTTCACCAGGGTATTTTGTCTTATCAGCAGGAACTTCTGTAACTTCATCAGCTTCACTAGTTTATTTTTTAAATTTTCCACCCCCCTCTAGATCTAGGCTGGGAACTAGAACTTGACTCTGTGAATCAGTGGTTGTTGTCATCAGTGCTTGATTCATCGCCTTCACTATCCTTGTGCAAGTGGTGTGGATCCACTGCAGTACTCCAGCACACTTCACATCAGTGTTAGTCATCTGAGAGGCACGCCAGCCCTGGGTGGAGCAGGGTCTCCGGATCAGGAAACGACCGCGGACCCCGTGACACACTAGCTATGGTGGACTCCCAGGAGAGCCCCAATGTGGCCCTCTCTGATCTACGAGGGAGGGCACACACGTGGAACAGCTTGCTACCAATACAGAGTTCAACACGGGATGGGGAGACACAAAAGGGAGTTAATTGTTAAATGTTGGCATACACTAGGATTGGGACCACGATTATCACCCTCCTCTCCCAATGTAAACCATGTTCGTACTGGATTGCTTCACTTGTATGTTTGGTGGTGGGATGGGGGCAGGGACAAGACAACTACAGTATTAATACTCCTTTTATGGAAATGTGTGTCTTGATGAGTTGAAATGCCAATAAAGATATAAAATGCTTCTTGATGACTATCCAGTCACCAGGATTTATTTATTTATATTTGTAAAGCGCCAAAACACCAACGGTCTCTAAGCGCTACAAACCATTAAACCAGGGATGCCATGATACTTGCAGATAGAGCAAAACTAGGGTTTGAACTTATCTAAACGCCTCAGCGAAATAGGATAGTCTTAAGTTTTTTCCTAAATGGTAGGAGAGATGCCTCCCCGCGCAGACTCTCTGGTAGCTTATTCCAAAGCTGAGGAATCACGACCGAGAAGGCACGTCCCCCTAAGGTGGTGCTGTTAAAGCGTGGGCAGGCCAACAAGTGTGTGCCTGATGAACGAAGACAACGACCAGGCACATAAGGCTTCAGACGATCTTTAATGTAGCTGGGCGCTGCTCCATACATAGCTTTGTGTGCAATACACAGGCCCTTAAATCTGATCCTCTGTCTGATAGGGAGCCAGTGTAGCTGCTGTAACAAGGGTGTAGCGTGTGTGCTTCTCTGCAGTTTAAGGATCAGACGTGCTGCATCATTTAACACCACCTGGAGTTTCCCCAAAAGTTTATCGGGGAGTCCTATGTATACAGCATTGCCATAGTCCAGGCGAGATAAAACTAACGCTGACACCGCGGTACGCAAGGTAGCAGATGACAACAAGGGTACAAGTTTCCGTAGTTGCCTCATCATTCCCACACAACTTCCCACTACCGCAGCAACCTGATTGTTCATTGCTAGTTTGGAGTCTAACCTGATACCCAGGCTCTTCACAGCTGGCGCCGGTGATGGAGTGGTGCCAAGCTCTTGTGGCCAAAAAAGACCGGACCAGGGATTAGCCCCAGTAGCGATAGCGAGAATCTCCGTCTTATCAGGATTCACTTTGAGTGAATTCAAGGTCATCCAGTTCATAGTAAACCGAAGGATGTTCTGTACCTTAAGCTGTGCCTGGGAGGAATTCTCAATATGAATAATTAATTGGGTGTCATCGGCATAATTAAATACCTGACACTCCAGCTTAGCCAGCGCATCTATCAAAGGCTGGAGATAGATATTAAAAAGCAGAGGGGACAGCGCAGAGCCCTGCGGAACCCCGTACGGCAAGGTGCCGTGCCTGGATGTACATTCCCCTATTTGGACTTTTTGGGACCGATCCTCCAGAAAGGAGATAATCCATTGGAGGACTCTCCCAGTAACTCCCAGCCGACGGACACGGGCCACCAATTGTGCATGGTTCACCGTGTCAAATGCGGCTGAGAGGTCCAATAGGATCAATACTGAGGGGAGCTTCTTATCAGCTGTTAACCTTAGTTCATCCAGCACGGAGAGCATTACCAACTCAGTGCTATTGTGAGCTCTAAATCCCGCTTGCTTAGCATGTAGTAGCTGATGCTCTTCCAAATAGGATGAGAGCACTCTGAGCACATGTTGCTCAAGCACCTTAGCCAGGTGTGGAAGTCTGGAGATAGGTCGAAAGTTCTTCAGATTCTTCGGATCTGCCCCTGCTTTTTTTAGCAGGGGAATTACCATGGCTTCCTTAAATTGGTGTGGGACCTTTCCTGTTGCCAGGGAGAGGTTCAGAAGGGAAAGTATCTCTGACCCTACTGCTGGGAGACCCCTATTGAACACGCTAGGAGGGCAGGGGTCGACTGGTGACCCAGACTTTACTTTAGCCATGATATTGGCTAGCCTGCTCAAATCAAGTGCAGGGAAGACACAGAGTCGGCCTCCTTGGAAGTCTGGTAGGTCAAACACCGGGAAGGATTCAGCAGGTGACACTGGACTTCTTTTATCGGTGCTGTTGCCAAATTCACCTGATGAGAAACAGATTTCACCATATCAGCCAGACCTTTGCAGTATTCCAGAACTATGTCATAAGTTATTGAAACAAGTGTAACTGAAGAGATATAGGCTATTCTCATTGCTCTGCCCCTTAACGCTTCGTTGTCTGGGGTACTTCTGATACTCATTAGGACAAAAGAAAGGGCATCAGGCCACTTCAGTGTGATAGATGCACATACCTTGGCCAGCTTATACTTGATGAACCCGTACATTTTATGAAATATATCAGAAGATTGAGAACTATAACTACAATGGAACCTTTGATCAATTTTAAGAGTTGTACAAATTAATTTCAAAATCTCGTTTTTGAAATGGGAGCTGCGATCTGTCTTAATACAGGTCGGCAGGCTCAATCAAAGTATTAACTCCTTTAACAAGAGTTTGGCAACTGTCAAGCTGTCCAACTCCAGGTGGGGGTAGGCCTCAAATACATTCTTGTGATTGTCTGCTTGTTCTCTAAATGGATTAAGGCCACTGTAAACTGGCATCTCAATTAAATCAGCCTGACGTCTCGTAAAAGCGATGTGAGAAAGAGCCTGTCGTAGACCGTTTAACCACCACCTACTCACCGGGAACTGGCGCGTTAACCTCACAGACATGAGTTGAGAAAACGTCCCAAGAGCGAAGGAGGAGCAAAAGGGTTAATATAATGCCACCCTCTTCCACACAGAAGGAAGGAGGAGTCTGCCGGGGGACGCACCAATCAGGGAGCCAGCAATTAGTAGAAGGAGGTCTGTTCGCGGAACAGGAAGTGGAAAAAGAGTCAGAGGTCGAGAGGCGAAGGGAGAGAACACCGGAGAATGCCGAGAACGGAGGGGGAAGCGAACCACCGGTGGAAGAAGGAGGCACGGAGGAGAGCGGACCAGAAGACAAACAGTCGTCTGAGGAGTGGAGCGAGGATTGGTGGGCACCCCCCCTCAGGAGACGCGCATCGACCGCCGCAACTCAGGAGAGTTGCGGCTAGGGCGGTGAGTCGGCGGGAACATTTTTTTTTGTTTGTTATCAACTGCACGTTTTATCCCAACGTAGCGGGATAGGTTTTCTTTTCTTTCTTTTTTTTGGGTTTCGTTCAGGGAGTGGGTGATAAACGGGAAGTGGTTGGGAAGAAGGAAAGTTACAAAGAAGAGTACGAGTATATGCTGGCACTGGGGGAGCATAGAGAAATAAAACAGGGGAACTTAAAACAAGCACGGAAGAGAGAGAGAAAGATAGGCACGTCAGTAGATAAACTGACAATAGACCCTAGACAGCTTCTCACAAAAAGCCTGAAAAGTCTCAGTGAAGCCCCCGGAAGACCTAGAAGGGAAAAGTGGGAAAGAGGCCCAAAGAGGGGCACCAAGAACAAGCCCCAAATGTTTAATATGAATATTTCAGTGGATGTGTAAATGTTTTGGTTTTGGTTGTTGTTGTTTTGCTCTCTTCTCTCTTTTGGTGTGTCCCTACATTCTTTTGTAGTATGAATGGATGAAAGAAAAAGGCTACTAGACTCTACCCTCCCACCCTTCTGACCCTACACCACCCTCACTTACCTTGAGAGGACGTGCTTGACCTTTCCACTCAAACACCTTCTGGGTGTGGTGCAAGGTATTTATATAGTCAAGAACGACTTCAGGATACTCACCGTCCTATTTTTCTTCTCTCGAGCATCCTGGGGGAGGGGTCCTTCCCCCCCCCCCTCCTTATCCGACACCTGGAAAAAGAAAAGAAAATAAGAGAGAGACTAAGCCACGGCCTGGTGGACTACTAGAGACCGCAAGAAAAAGGGACACACGATACCTCAGCTATATCACCTATGTTATCAAGACCAATAAATAAAAGTAACCATTGCGAAACACATTAAGCCTCCTAGCCTCTATTTCCACCCATCCCTCCCACAAGCGCCCTCTGATTTACCAATATGATTCATGTCTGGTCAGCAGTTGTCTTACCTTGATTATTTACCTGAAAAATCAAACAACAGTGACACAAATCTTCAGCAACACTTCTAAACGTAGAGTTTGACCAGTATATATAAAATGTACGTGTCATAACATCTTTCCATGCATGTGACTGATAATGTAAATGCCTAGCCATATAATTCATCAGGAGTGATGTAAATATCCTGATTCTTTTTCTTAAAACCCAGCATTTCCCACTTCCTTCTCTCATCCTCTGGGGCTTCCTCCTGGAGGACCCTCAGTTCACTCAAAGATGTTTGAATTGGATTCAACAGGAAACAAATATTTATTTTCTGCATTTACCACAACAGAATTTTCATTTGATTCACTTTGTTCAGTTCCTTGAATCGTAATCTGTTTATTTGATCCCACTGTTTTATTTTCAAGTGCACAGTATCTGCCCACCTGATCTGCATATCTGTTTCAAGCATGACCATATATTCTTCAGCCTTATGGGCAGCACACTTCACCATGGCAATTGCTTTTTGGTGCTGTATTGCTTCCAAGAAATCAAATGTTTAGGAACTGTTTCTGGTGGGCATTCCAGAGGATGTTATAAAATGCCCTTTGTGACCACAATTGTCTAAAGTCATTGACCACTCCAAAACCATATTGGCTGTCTGTATAAATCATCACATTTAAATCTTCTGCAAGACGACAAGCCCTTGGTCATGCAACCAAATCTGCCACTTGTGCTGAAGTTGCATTCAGGAGGTATGAAGCTTCAGGAATTTCAGAAATAGAACTAACTGCGTAGGCAGCCTTCAGTGCTCTACAATGATCTCTTAAACAAGAACCATCTGCAAAGAAAATCAGATCAGCCATTTCATGGGGAATTTTTATAATGCCTGGTCTTGACACTGATGCAGTCGTGTTCTAGCTCATCACCATCATCATCACTATCATCACCCCTGTTTCTGTCTTCATTATTGTTTGGAACAAGAAGCAGCATTGCAGGATTTAAGAAAAGACATTTTAATCAAAATATTCTCAGCCAATATGACTTGCTCATATCTTGTCAGACGACTGTCATGTGCTGAGTCCGGATATGGGTCAGCAAAATCTCAACAGAATGTGGAACAAACACAATTAATGTATGTCCCAGCACAATTCCCACACATTGCTCAGTTTCAATGCAAACAGCTGCAAATGCTTTCAAACAACCAGAAAGACTTACAACTACTGGATTGAACACAGTTGACACATAGGCCACTGACCTCCTGACTCCTCCATGATTCTGTGTAAGAACAGAAAAAGCATACCCGCTTCTTTCATGTCAATAGAGTAAAAACTCAGTGTAATAAACAGGCAATTCAAGGGCGGGTGCATGATACAAATTTTCCCTCAACACCTGGAAGACCTATAAATATTTGTCATCGAATGGTACCGGATCTTTGACATCGCTATAGGTAAGTCTTACTAAAGCCTTTACAATCAAGGGAAATGTAGGGATCCACTGATGACAGTAGCAAATAATTCCCAGGAAATTCTCACCTCGAGCTGAGTGGTAGGCAATCTCATTTTCAGAACTGCAGAAAGCCGTTCTTTTGAGACTTCCCTTGTCCCTTTTTCAACGTGATGGCAAAGATAAATCACTTCATTTTTACAATACTGCCTTTTTGTGGCGGAAAAGTTATGTCCATTGTCAGCTAAATTATTCAGTAATGCAATTGTGTCAAGTTTGCAACCTTTTTTTTCTTAGATGCCACCAATAGGTCATCTAAATACTGCACCAGGACTAAGTTACAGGACAACTGCAAATTTTCCGAATCTTTCTTTTGGACTAAAAATCGAAGGACTTTCAGTATACCCCTGTGAAATTTGACACCAAATGAGAGCTTTATTTTGGAATTAAAAAGCAAATAAATACTGGTTGTCTTCATGCAGGGGAATGGAGACAAATGCTTGACATAAGTCAATAACTGTATACCATTCAGTATCAGTGAGAATCTGGAACAAAATAACTGCATTTTTCAGTACCGCCGGACAACATGGGATCACTATTTTATTTCTTTTTCGCAAGTCCTGCACAATTTTCCATTTACCACTTGTTTTTTTTAATGCTCATCATGGGAGAGTTGCAAGAACTACCAAGCACTTCCGAAGAATTCCCGGTTCAATTATTTTTTTGAGCTTCATTCCTTCTTCTGCCCATTCCTTCTTCTGCCTCTCTTCACAGTATGTACTGTTTAATTTTAGGAAAAACTGCACTGGGTTTCATATTTATTTTGACAAGCTTTGCACTTTTAAATAATCCTACCTCATTATCAGAGAAACCCCATACCTCTCCTTAAGTTCTACCTAATAAATTCACAAAATACATATCTGACATGAGGGTTGTCCATCACCAGCACTGTAAAGTCAAAAAAACAAACCCCTCCAAATAGACAGTAATGGAATAACTGAAGAGATCTGTCATACATTGCTGGACAATTATAGAGGTCTTTAATATAGTACATTAACTGCAGGTCCAAATTTTTTAAGCAATCTGACTGCTTCTTTACATCTCACACAGACACTCATATATGGGATGATAACAAAAATGGCCATCTCTCAAGATCTCTCAGCTTCTCTCCCTTCCACCATGCCAGCTTATCGCAACAACTATACACAAAATCTCAGATTGGACAACCCAGTGCAGTAACCAGTTAAGCAGACTATATCATAAGAAATACCATAAAGGGACCTGCAGAGCTGTTCAAAGCTAACATACTGAAAACCATAAAACTGTGCTCCTATCTCTTACACTTCATCATTCAACTCACTGCTACGAAGACACCTTGCATTGAAGATATCACATTCATTCCAGCATTGTCAGATGGCACAAAACCAAAATCAGAACCGATCAACGTATTCCTGCCATTTCTCTGAAACTGCTTTGTTTGGGCAATCATCAGCTTCTCCTTGATCCTTTTCTACTTCACATCAAACAATCCCTAATGTACTTGGCATACTTTAGAATTTCATCTGCATCCTTTTTCTGCCAGCACATCACACTCTGCTGAATATGTGAACTGAGTTCAGGATGCAAACCCATATCAAAAGCAGATACAAAACTACTCGCACCATCTTCACCATCCTTCTCGAAATCTTCAACTCCACTGTGTTTTTTTTAATCTGCATGAGCTTCTCATAATAGACATGCACTGACTCTTTTGGCTCTTGTGTAGATCTTGAAATCTTTGACCAATTAATTTCCATCTCTGGCACCTTCTTTTTCAGATGTTCTATCACTTCTTTGAGTCTGCCAGCAACCACTTCAGGTGGAGCATTGTTAAAAGCAATCCTGACCAGTTCCTCAGTTGGCCAGGCAACAGCAACCTTAGACTCGGACCATAGACCATTGGGGACGACAGTCTCAAATCAGTTGTAAGAAATCATTGTCAACCTACGACCCTCCTTGTTCCACTTCTCTGGTTCATTTTGCAATTTTGGGAAATTTGTTGTGAAAGCATAAAGATCACCTCTTGTCCATGGCACATACACATAGTTCCCTCCATGCACTTCTCTCAAGGGAAATTTTGAAACTGCCCCTAACTATGAATCACTAATTGACCCTTTTGCTTTCTTTCCTGCCTCTGCGGCTTTCTTTTTATTAGTAATCACCTTCTTCCACCTTTCTTTGTATTTCTTCAAATCCCTTCAGTCCCTTGTCTTTTCAGCCAGATCCATAATGTGTGCTCTTAAAGTTATTAAACCCAATTATTTTATTTCTTCATTCATCAAATCCATTTTATAATGTCTCTTGACATTTTCATTTTATTGATGTCAACCTCACATTCATCAGCCAATGTCTCAAGCTTGTAATTTGTCTGGTTTGAGCAAATAGCTGCTTCTTTGATCGTGTATCTCATCTCATCCATGTTGTATGATAATAATCTGTACATGTCAATCGTTCCTTCTAAAATCTTACTGAATTCAATTTTTAAAAGGCCAACATTAATATCTTTCTTTAAGAGATTCTTCAATAACAGCAGTAACAACAGGCAAGTTGTTTGAAAATGTAGAAACAACTGTAGTATCTCTAATGGTACTCTGCAAAGCCGTCATTGCATTCTTAGGTGAGGCATTATGTGATGCACTCACAAATGTTAGCGAGGTCAATCCCTGTGTTTGCACACCCATATCATCTCCTGCTGCACCCCTATTAATTACTATGGGATCCTGCCCCTGTCTCTGGATTCCATATGTATATAGAGGAGGCCTAAAATTCAAAAGATCATTTAAAAAGTTATCCTCATCATCTGAGTCTTGTTCTGAGTTTTGTTTCTCGATATCTCCCTAATCTGTTTTCTTTTTGTCTGTCATCTCTTTGACTATTGTGGAGAAAACTCTCACTACCACAAACATATGCTCTCGCCAGCATTACTCTTTTTGATTCCAATTGCCTTCCAACCATTGTTTAAAATTAACTTTTCACCTGCCTCGTCATTTTCTTTCTTTGCTCTGTAGCCATCCAATCCCATTTGTTCAATGCCTTTAATTGTGTAGGTCTAGATAACTGCTTTCTATCATTCATGTATTGTCTCAAGAAATCCAGCTTTCTAACGTTAAAGGTGCCATCCAAGGGAAACTGCACGTCCTTGTCAGAAGAGGTATATTCATACCATTCAGAAATACAGGTACATGTATAAAAAAACAATGCCTGTCATCTCATATGCAGGCATTCCCTCTGTATGTAATTTCTGTCCTTCCATAGCTGGAATGATAGAAGCTTTAGGCTTTTTCAACACAGCACCCATTATTTTCACTCAAGATAATCCAAAAACTGCACAAAACAAGCTAGCAAACAACAACCAACCCAGTGTGGCTATGCCAAATGTCAACCAATCACAGCGCGGCTTTGAAAGCAACTAAACAATGACAACAGGGCTCTGTGGTTTCGTTTCACCAATCCCAGTTCGACTTTTCAGCTGACTAACCAATCACAGCATGATTTTTTGTGAATTAAAAAACAATTGTACAGCCTTGCTCAATAGACAAACACTAAATAAACCAAAATAAATCATGTCTACTCAACCTAAATAAGAGAGAAATCAGCAGATTAAATTAAGACAAATCTCACAATCAACAGAAGCAAGACTAACACGTTTGCGGCACTTGTCAAACCCAATTTACACCAAGCAGACTGCCGACCAGTGGCAATCCACCTTTGGTTAATGTATTTACTCCTGTGCATGCACCGAGGAGCAAGGGACACCAACTTAGAATAGACATGCAAACTCTCAGAAAGGAAAATGTATTAATTCAGGAAATCTTATCTGTGTACATGCGGTGCCTCTCAAAACACACTACCTTTGTGCAGACAAGTTAGACAATATCTCAAGATCTTGAATTTCAACAATCCCGATCACCAAACCAACCAAAAATCAAAAACAAAAACAAATTGACGCAAATCTTTAAGAATAATAATACATCAGAATCACAGTAATTAGAATACCAATTGAACCCAGAATCAACATCTCATAACCAAAAGCCTCACATACAGCATAACAATCCATCACACAATGCAAATTTCAACACCTCAATAACACACCAAAAGTGCTCTCAATCACCAGAATCATTCCACCTTATTCATACTTACAATCCAAACCACACTGCAAGTCAGGTTCCTGGCAAAACCCACCACGAAAATCCACACAGGAAAATTCACTGACACTAAGATCGGGGTAAAAAGGGAAATTTCTACAGCAATTCTACAGAAATGAGATGCTCTTTAACGCATAACCATATTCTGCTACCAAGATTTTGGGGGTGGGGGACCCCTCAATCTTGATACCCCAAAATGTACCTCAATCAGAATGCCCACAATTTGATGGATCAGAGATGGTGTTAAACATCAATTTCATGAGGCAGTGTGTCCCCAAATTAAGGCATCCATCAGCATTCAGAAGATACAGCTAACTATATAAAAGGGCCCACTCAATACCGGAGTTCTAGATCAGGGGAATAGTTAAATATTTTTTTTCAAAATTCAAAAGAAAGGCGATACAGAGTCAATACCATGAAGGCTTTTTTTTTTTTGTCCTCATATCACCATGGCGTTTGCAAATCTTGGACCATCTTAACACACTCTATCCGCCTCGCGGCCCATTGCAATCGCTCGCTTTCAGCCTCCATCGCTCTAATCACACCTCATGGGCCAACCCCAAGTACGGTGAACTGGTGTAATCGTAGGACAGTGATGTTTTATTCGTGGACCACCCCTCTGTGCCACCCGATACCTAGCCACCTATGAGATTCATCTAAGAGAGTCGTCCCATACCTCCGCCGATCTTCCTGGTTTACATTCTACCTCCATAGGACTCGTCCACTTAGCTGCATTGAGCCATTCCATAGCTTGGGGGGGGGGTGATGGATCAGTCCACCGTTTGCAGATCTCCGCCTGGCTAAAAGCAATAGATAGAAGACCAGGCCCCTTTGTTTACTGCTCAGGGTACTACTTGTAATTTTGTCCACCCCAAAAAGGACTAAGACAGAGTTCAGAACAATAGCTATCCCCATGATGCCCCTTATTGTACTTTCAACTACATTCCAATATTCCTTGATCTCAGGACATGTAAAGAAGATATGTTCATCATTGGCTCTTTGACAGTCGCATCTTTTACACCTAGGAATAGGCTGCAGCACAAACTTAGCCATTTTTTGAGGCGTCCAATACAACCTATTGATGGCAAAGAAATTATGTTGTTTAAGATTTGCGGGGGTAGCAACCGAATATAACAGATTCAAAGAGTCTTTCCATAATAGTGGTATATTCTGTCCCTGGAATACGTCTGTCCAGACTGCATGGGGAGCCACCAACTTCTTATCCTCTGCCTCCAAAAATTGCCAATACCAATTGGCTACCTCCTTGTTCTTTGGTCCAACATCCTGAAGAGAGGCCTCAAAATCCCACACCCCTCCAATCTCCAGGGTGGAAGTCAAAAACCAGAACATAAGCTGGATGTATTTAAACCTTACGACATCAGCATCTAGTAAGATAGACCTTTTTAATGTCCATCTCATATTGTGGCTTGCCCCGACCCCCCGTTAATGAGACCCAAACTGCAGTATGGTCTGAGATATGCCCAGGGAATAGTATAACCTCTTTTATTTTCCCGGTTAAGGCTCTATCCACTAATATATAATCTAACCTAGAAAAATGATTATATTGTTTACTATGGAAGGTGTAACCACGCTTTTGCCCCTTTAGATATCTCCATACATCTACTAAGCTCAAATCATGTAACGTGCTTAAAAGCCTGCCTTGTCCTCTGGCTTGGGCCCCGCTCCTACTAGTGGACCTATCCAGAATTGGGTCCAAAAGAGTATTAAAATCGCCCCAATAATTATTGGGGTAGTTACCCCTACTAAATTCCACTCCAGATTCACTATGTGCTGGGGGTCATCTGTATTTGTGCCACGGAACTTTTTTTCCTTCAGGAAGGGCTTAAAAACTTGGCTCTTTTCCCAATAAATCTGTTCCCAACAAATCCGTTCTCTTGCTCTCGGCCATTAGGTGATCTAGCTAGCGCCAGGACACCTCCAGGTAATCGATGCGCTTTAAAAATGTCATTAACATAACATAAAAACCGGCGCAAACAAATTCCCTAACAGAACTTTTAAGAGTTGCTAGGACCCACCTCCCTGAATTATCCGTTTTGGAGGAGACAAGTTCGACCCCCCACTCCCCTCTTGATCAGGATCACGACTCCCTTACAGTATTCTAGTCGATCCGAGACAGCGTAACTTTCAACCCATCTACATTTAGTATAGAGGCCTCTACTTTCGCTCGCCGTTAAGTGTGTTTCTTGTAGTATAACTACATGAGCTTTACTGTCCTCCAGGTATCTCATCATCACTCTCTGTCTACTCTTAGATCTAAGACCATTTACATTCCATATTAGGATATGTAGTTCTCTATCCCCCCCCTGCCATCAAAATTCAGTGGTCTTCATGTCATCTAATAAACTAAATTGGTCAATTGCGATAATGTCTCTAGGTGATATAGAGGGCTTATATTTCTTTGTTTTTTTTCCCCACTGCTCCCCACCCAGTGCCCTAAGCCCCCCCTACCCTCTTCACCCCCTCTTACTCCCATGAGAACCCTCCCTTGACTATCAGTCATAGTGCCTGTGGGCTACCCGGTGAACGAGAAATACTTTCAATACACTTAATGTAGTGAACCCCCCCATCCCCACCTCATTCCTCACACTGTACTTGCTATTCCATTGCCATTTGCATTTCACTTAGGGGCATCTCCTCATGATGCACCGCCCTTTTTCATAGTCTCGATCAATGCGTCTGCTTCCTCCACTGTCCGATAGTTGCGCATTTGGTTGTTCTACATAACGCGGATCATCGCAGGGAATTTCAATTGGGCCTTAGCCCCTGGCCTATTCAACTCCTCCATTCTTTTGCCCAGCTCCCACTGCTTCTGGTCTGTTGCACGGCAAAGATCCGACCTGATGGAGAAGGAGTAGTTTTCGGCTGTATACGGGCCATTCCTCAGGGCTGCAGTTAATGTAAGCTCCTTAACAGAATATGAAAGGAAATTCACGAGAGTCTTTCTCGGCTTCTGTCTTTGAATGTTTCTTTTAAAGGGGTCCCGGTGGACACGTTGTATCTCTTGCTCCAAATTAATGTCAGACCTCTCTTTCAGAACTGAATCCTTTAATAGCTTGATTATAAATGCCTTGATGTTAGTCCCCTCTTCGGCTTCCAAGATGTTCAAAAATCTCAAAATATTCCTTCTGTAACGGTTCTCAAGCCTTTCCAAGTCCTCCCCGAGTCCTAGGTTCTCTTTAGAGAGTGCACCCAGCCCGGCAGGGTTTTCAGCGATGTCTTTCCTCATTAAGCCCACCTCGTCCTCTAATGCACAGGTCCGAACAGCTACTTCTTCCAATGTTTGTGCTAATGCAGCACACGAAGCTTGTATATCAGCTTGATTGGCCTGGCCTCCGATATCCTAAACCTGTTTTTTATTTCTTCTTTCAAATCTAGAAGGATAGAGGTCAGGGGGGGTTCCAATTGTCCATCATTCTGACCCCTTGTCTCAACTATCTGTTGAGGATCTTGGTATTTTCAGGGAAACATGGTGGCCGCTAGGTAAATGGCCGCGGGCTGCCGAGGAGGAGAAACGCTAGTTAGTATGTAAACCCCCCACCCCCCGATACACATCGATGTGCTTACCTGCAGTGCTAGTGGACCTCAATGCGGCCTTGGTGGGGGTCCGCAGGTGTGGTTTCGGCCGGTCCGGGCCCCCAGGTGAGGAGAGCGATCCCAGCATGGGAGAGAGCGGCGGTGCAGCTTCGGCGTAGCCGGGCAGTGCAAGCTCGTTCTCACGGCGGCAGAGCCAGCACAAATGCAAGCTGGCTGGAGGAAGGAGAGAGCTGCATGCACGCCGCTTCAGACGGCATTGATTGTGTTGCTGTATCCCAGCATGTGAGGGGGCTGGGAAGGTGACGAAGGAGACCAGTGGGTGCACCAGCCCACACCTATGGAGAAGAGTTCATGGGCCCCAGAAAAAGTAGGAAGCTCCATTGAAAAGATCTCAAGGTATACTCTGCGCACATGGGCAATTGGGAAGTCCTTAGGGGTAAGTTCAGGGCTGGAATTACCCATAGTCACTGTGGCTCCCAGCGATAAAGGCACCTGTAAGGTAGGGCGGACAGGGACCGCCCCAACAAAGCTGGGGAGAGCAGGGAAGCCCACAAAACAAGCTGGGAAGAGTCTGGGTGGAAGGGGGAAAAGAATTTCACCTCCTCAGGTAAAGGTCACCCCCTCCCTCAAAAAGTTTTACAAAGTTTTAGGCCAACCAGCAACACAGAGGGAGGAGGGTGAGAAAGAAGTTAGTGCATCCCAAGGGCGGACCGAAATGGAAAAAATAAACCCCATGTCGGTAGCTGATAAAGACGTTCCATTTGTGGACGGCAGGAGCTCAGAAACAGGCAGTAGGTGTTGAGCCAGTGTCAGCAGCGCCTTTCAGATATCAACGCGAAACAGCATCAGTGTGTTGGCAGTAGAAGAAGAGGCTATTTCTGCGGGGAAACAACATCAATATACTCAACAGAATCCCATGAAGGCTTGCAGTGAATAGAATATACAGAGAAATGCAAAATAATAAATTAGTGTAAGTCCCAAGTGGGCAGCAAAATCGGGAGAGAAACGGACAGCATCCCTAGTAGAACAGGAAAGTTCCTTGCCCACCCCTAAAATCGATGGTTTCATACATTCTGTTCACATATGAAATTAACAGAACTGCAAAATCAGTGTTGTGTGAGCAAATGTATCATTTAATTAGCAAATGAGAGCACCGACTTATATAACATTATATTATCTTAGCACCTAATCACTATCCCACTACATGATCATTCTGCCCCTTCTATACTGGAGTCACCCGGAAATACTAGGTCAAACTAGACACATACAGTGTGCTACATAAACAAATAGAACACAGTGATCTAGTGGAAAGACCTTGAAGAAATAGTTGCAGTTTTATGACTCAGCTGGGGACAGTTCATCGGAAGGCAGCATGAACAATGACAATGGAAATAAACAAATAATATTTGACTTGACTACGTGCTACAGAAACAACAGGCAGTGAGATGTGCAGGGTGAAGACAAAAGTTTCAAGGGTGACATCCCTTTTGAAAACAAGCATTTGCAATGCAATAGGTCTCGCTTTTACGAGAGTTTAAGCTATTGGCATTGTAAATCCCAATGCCTTTTATTTATGTTTTAAAAACGAAAACAAAAATAAAAGGCATTATTTGCAATGTAAATAGCTCAAACTTGCGTAAATCCGAGACCTATTGCATTGCAAATGCTTGTTTAGGACTTGTGCCCTGCTCTTAATGTACTCCTTGTATCACCCTTAGTACAGTGAGTGACTGCAGTAGTCGGCTGAGCTAGTTTGTCTGAACGTGACTGCACACAGTGAGCATATGTGGCTTTTTAAACTTCTTAATGGAAAACTGAGCTGAGAAATGAAAGCGTTTAGAAATAGTATTTATCTTAAGAGCATGTCTTCCCCCTTGTGTATGCGCATCCACTGCCATCTATAAGGAAAGGACACACTTGCAAACAATTTTATATATTCCAAACAAATTCCACAAAATCACACCAAGGGACACGAAAATGAAAGCACACTGCGAGAGAATCCCAACTTGACCAAGAACTTGTCCTGTACATGTCACTAAAGCTGGGCTCAACCCAGGACCATTTGTTGCCTACATCAGCACGATTCTTGCTTATGAGTTTCTACACAGCAGATGCCAACAGCACACATCGTCAAAATACAAAAGCCCAGAATGAAATAGAGCAACGCCTCACTAAGCAACACCATTTAGATACATAATATGAACATATTTTGCTCTGAATATCTCAAGCTGGTTTGTAAGGAAACGAAAAGCGAAAATCCCTTTTTAATTCACAGAGCGTGTAAATCAGACGTAACTCTAAACCAGTGGTGCGCGCGCACCACAGAGGAGCGGGGGGGAAAGGGAGCACGGCAGCGAGGCGAACGCGCGCTGCTGCGCGTGCTAGACACCGGTGGGAATGGGCGCGGCAAAGGCGGGACATGCGCCCGCCTTTGCCCAATTGCGTGCTGTCTTTCTTATAAAGACGCACGCAAAGCCCAATAGCCGGGGGGAAAACGAAAAGTACACGCACGAGCATGTGCGATTCCTAGGTCAGCTTCTAAACCCCCTACATGAGGTCTCTCGCTGCGCGAGCAGTGCTGTGCACTGCAACTCTAGGCGCGAGACCTAAAAACATGAGTGGGCACTGCTACATGTGTGCCGGTAACCGCACACAGCATCGAGACACTGTCGGGACGAGGCTATAGGATACATCAGGAACCCGGTTCCAGTTCAAGATCGCTGCAGGAACTGGAATCCGTGGAGTTCTTACTTTAATCTCCAACTACCAAGTCATGCACAAAGCACACACCTGTGTATGCTTATAATATATAGAATCGACCCACACAACCTCTGCAGCTTACAAACATGCCAATTACTGACTTTTAATTATAAAACAGATTACAAGAGAATAAGGAGTTTAAATTCAGCATCCTGAAAACACCTTTTATGACGGAAGCTTGCACTGCTCTGTGCTTCAACTATTTTGTGTAGCTCTAGAACGCTTGCACCACTGTCAGCTGTACTGCAACTATGGAAGCTTGCATTGCCCTACCTGATGAAATTAAAAGGGACACAATGCATAGCTGCCAAGGTTTCAGATTGTGTGTGACATTTTCATAATTTCAGTATAATTATGAGTGACATTTCAAAGACTGCAAGTGACGCTTTCTCGTGACCAAAATCAAGCAATGAAGATGAGGGGAACATACAAATATCAGAAATTGCACCCATTTGAGCAACGAAAAACTCTAAGATCTTAAAACTGCTGAAAAGCACCAGAAATGGAAGAGCCCTAACCAGAGACAGGCTGCGTGGCCGAGGTCAGGCAGGCACTGCAGCTGCTCAGAAGATAATCGCATTGATCTGTTCATTCATGACCGAGCACTAGCCTAAAAAGCAAATTTTATAGCATAGCAAGTGCAATGAGGCAATTATACCGGCACGGAGTCTCACAGCACGCTGGGTCACGTCAATGCCCTTGAAAGGCTGCTCCACTCCCTTGAAATGGACTCTAGCACTGCAGCCCAGCCCCAGCTCTTAACACACGTGGAGGGAAAGAGAAGGGTTCAGGGCATAAATACTTTGTTCAATTTGCAATAAAGTGTCACTCAAACAGCATTAAATGTCACACATAAGCACACCGAAAAACATGGGAATTTCACACACAGTCAGACTGAAAACTTGGTAGCATGCGCTGGGTCAAGGGTCTCTTCACCTCGGGATTGGGGAGCGTTTGGTAGGTCCCGGGTATGATGCAATAATCCTCCAGGTTTCCAGTGCGACGCAGTTATTAAAATACCAGCGATTGCTGTGCCTTCCTCATGATTTGCTGCGCCGACTGCTCCTCATTCAACACCCTAAACACCCGATGCCCTCCTCAGCATCCCCTTCTCCTCCTCTACTCTAACTATCGGGAACCGCTGACTGTCACTGACTCTCTCTGCCGTACCATTCCCACTCATCTCTCTGCTGGCCTCGGTTACCCACTTACCCAGTATGTCTGGTAAACGCGGTGCGGCACCCCGTGTTGGTAGTTGATGTGGTTTGCCACCAGGGATGCTGCACGAGTGGCCGAGTAGTGAGACGCCAGGGAATTCCCACCTTTGCGGCCAGCAGTGCAAGGGTCTGAAGCAGCCAGGCCAGGTGTAGGAGCGGGCCTGCCCCTCAGGGACCAACCTCGCTCGCAGCAGCTCTGCCTGGTCCGTGCAGTCCCGTCCGCCCGCAGGAAGGGCAGGACTCTATTTACACACGGAGCTCGCACCACACTCTCCCCTCACATGTCTCTTATTGCAGAAGCATCACCGGGAATCCGACATAGGAAACATTTATATTGCTCTATTTATTTTTTGATTTGTTTATTATCATTCTTATTGCATTGCACATGTTCTAGACAAAGCATCTCGAGCCATGTTAAAAGTTGTGTGTTATAGCTGCTGGCCTGCATTCCACAGAAACATTCAAACGCTGCTGGTTCACATTTAGAATGAAAAATTATGCAGCGGCTCCCAGGGCCGACTCCAGGGCTCACAGACATGCTCCAGTCACAGAGCCGTATGGTGCAGGCGTCGGCTATACACCCCCGCCATGGCTCTGTCCCAGCACTCAATCACTGAGCACTCGGGCGACGCGCTCTCTTGTGGATAAGGGTGGCGTCCAATTCCTTGGAGAGCAGTTGTCTTTAAGATAGGGGCGTGGTGTCGGAGCCATGAAGATCTGGGAAGGAGGTCACAACCGGGACGAGGCACCCTTCACCCCCTCCCATCCTGTGATTCTGGGCAAATCACTTACTCTCCCAATGCCTAAAAAAACAAGAGAGGAGCGGGGGCGAGCGAGCGCGGCAGCCTGGGCTTTCGAAAGCTGACCAGACGCTCGTGCGTCATGGCCTTTTCCCCGCACGGCCGGCATGTGTTTCCAATTATCGCGCCCGCGTCTGCGCACGATAATGGGAAACAGATGTCGGCCCTGCGCGCGTAACCGCCCGAAAAAGGCCACGACGCACGAGCGTGTGGTCAGCTTTTGAAACCCCCTAACATAAAGTCTTCGCCTAGCAGCGCTTGCGCGCTACTCGTGGCTCTACCTAAAAAGATGGAGATTAGGCCCATATTGAGGACTAGTTGACAAGGGTCCGAAATACACACTTCTACACATCATAAAGAATTTGTTTCAAAGACAATAGTACTATCTCAATGTGTAGATGTGTAATAAAGTGTGAAAATACTTAAAAAAACGTTGCTAATGGTGCACAAAAATATAAACACACAGAAATCCTCAACACCACATGGGGGTCAGTAGACAGCTGAGTACTCTCCCGTGAAAATAGAAGTGTTATGTTATGTTATTTCAACTTGTTAAACACGTGAATACCCTGAGGTGTATTGTCGCTGAAGTTAAATGTAAACTCAACTGGATCATGACCTAACTCTGGAAAAACCAGGTATTTAGACTCTTCCTAAAAGATGATAATGATTTTGCTGATCTAATGTGCATAGGGAGAGAATTCCAAAGTTTAGCCGTTCCATAACTAAGACTTCGGCCACCCCAATTGGAAGTACGAAACCTGGGGCCAGACATGAACCTGGCATCAGTGGAGCGAAACTGTCTGCATGGTTGGTACCACTTAAAAATATTTTTTAAGAAAGTGGGTCCTGCATTATTCAAAGCTTTATACACCAAGCACAAGTTTTTGAACTTGATGCGGCTCGCTACCGGAAGCCAATGAAGCTTCCGAATTTCTTTGGAGACTGATTGGTATTTAGGCAGATTCAGTAGGATTCTTGCGGCTGCATTTTGTATCATCTGCAACTTTTTTTTATGCTGACTTTGCATGTTCTGATACAAACCGTTGCAATAATCCAACTTCAATAATACAAATGCAGTCACAACCGTCCTCTTGGAGTCCATTGGGATATAAGGAAGGATTTTCTTTAATTTCTTGATTAAATAAAGGAGGCAGAAACAATGGCATTTGTTTGATGTAAATAGGACAGCTTATTATCAAGGACAACTCCTAAGTTTTTAGCTTTGGCTACCGGTTTAGGCTATTCCCCTAACTCTGCAGGCCACCATGAGGCATCCCATGTAGGTTGTGCAGTAATCATGCGTGTCAATAAACAAGCAGATATGGCAATCTGCACTTGGGAAAATGCCCAAGAAAGCAGCACGCACGTGTGCAAATGTACTCCTGTGAAAATCATGTGCACATGCAACTACGGTAAAATCCAATACAATAAAAGTAACGTAGGCAACACTTAGTTTCTTCTAACGGTTACCAAAATATTCACAATGCAGTAGCTCACAGTTTTTTCACATCTCCATACACATGCCAACCTTTTGACCCACATTTAATTTCCGAGAAAAGTCGGCACTGTTAGTGTTTTATTGAACAGGCGGCGCACAGAGCGAGGGGCCTGCTGCAGTGCAGGCCACGCTGTGTGTGTAAAAGCCCCTACCTGCAGAGAGCCGCGGGGGCTCGTTATAAACACACGGGGGAGGCAGGGGACAATGAAACCCTCGCTTTTTCAGTTCCATGGCAGTGCGAGGATGCAAGGCCCCAGGAGTTAGAATCGGAGAACAATGAACAACACTACGTCACAAAAGGATTGGTGCAAAGCCACCAACCCCCAGCGCTTTGAGGCAACCCAAGGCTGGCGTGGCGCGTTATTCATATATATCTAACATTACATCACGGTGCTTCAGCCCAGCTGCGACTGTCGCTGAATTACCACGCGCACAGACGTCGCCGATAGTTGGCAGTTGATAGTACGAAAAAAAAAATTGTATCAAGTTGGTGTTTGTAACATGCTTTGCGAAGTACATTTTCGCATGTGATGCAGGGCCAACGTGACATTTAATCTTGCCTGGGTTGATAAAAGTACTACCTTCAAGGCATTGCAACAACAAAACTGCAGATGCAAGCACTGTATGAAAACAAACAATTATTCCTGTGCACCTAGATTTGTGCTACAAAAAAATCCCGCACACGATTACAATAGGCGAGGAAAACCAGGAGCACACGTAAACCGACAAACATTAGAGCTTCATGTTTGATCCTGTGGTAAGGTGTGAAATTCAACGCAAACTCTCGAGGTCTTTGCATGTGGAATTTTATCCAGGTAGTACTTGCAGGAAATTGTGTAAAGGTGACAGTGTGCAAAAACGATAATCCGCAGAGGCCACATAATTTCCCCAGTGCATGATGCAAAAGTTGGAGCCAGATGCAAAAAAAAAAATGACCATAAAATGAATTGACGCAGCAGTTTTTGTATTTGAAAATACCTGGGCACGTGAAACGATAGTCTAAACGTGTAAATGTGGAAGCGGAAGTTGAGTGCAGGAGTGGCGAGACCTTGGCCAAGGGGCGCTGACCATGACCAGAAGAGCTCGTTTGCCAGAGAGGTGAGCGAAACCTGAAGTTGGAACAGTTTGAGTGACGTGCATGGTCGGAATAAAAAAAAAAAAACAAAAAAAAAACGTACAAGGTGATGGGGAGCTCTGTGGGGCTAAGTTTAAAACTGGAGTGTGTGGGAAAGAGCGACGCGACTGAAGAAAGGGCTGAAAGGGTTAATGGGAAGGTCGCTGAGGTGGAAAAGGGGAGGTGGGGCAAAGGGTAAAGAGAATGTGGGGGGAAGGGTACGGGAGAGGCGGGGCGCTGGGGCGAGTCCTGCAAGGAAGGACGGAGATGGGGGTAAAGGGAAGGAGGAGGAAGCGGTAACTAATAATACTAACTTTTTTTTTTTTTACATTGGGCTTCAAATGGTACCTGCGCAGTTCCTAAGCTCTAAACAGAGAGGATATAAACGGTACCCAAAGTAAGGTACCTAATTTACCGCCCACTGGAGGCTGGAAGGCCTTAGCCAAAGGCACCTTATGCCTATGGAGAAACTGTGACCTGCACTTCACTAGAGGAAGGGATGAGGGGGCAAAGGAAAACGGTAGGGTTAAGGTCGAGGGTGGCATAGAGGTAACAGGAAGAAGAAGGATATGGTTGTTAAAAATGAAAGGAGCAGACGTAGTCAAAGGAGAGGGAATGAGGGAGGGGTGATAAATGGGAGGGGGCGACTTGCAGGGGTAAAGAAAACGAGATGGTTTTGAGAAACTGAAGGAGTTGCATGAAGATATATGAAATTAAAATGATAAAAATGAAAGTGATGGGGGCTGGGGATTTTAAAGAAACGAGGACTTTTAGAAAGTGACGAGAAACTGGAGGTAAGAGTTCTCCGTGAGGGCACTGGGACACAGCGAGACGAAGTGGGTTTACGGAGAGATGCTGGAAAGTATCGGGGAAGCAGCGGTGGGAGGAGTGAGCCCTAGAGGCGGGGGAGGCGGAATTGAGAAATTCTCACTTTTCATCCCTGCGCTTTTTTTTTCTCCTCTCCACAAACCTCCGTCAAAGCGGGTGACAGGAGCGTGTGAAAAATGCGTGTGTGCAGCGGAGGGGAAGGCAGTGTGCGCCGGGCTCTGCTGCTGAAGCTGCACGAGAGGCGGGAGCGCGAGGGCGCCGGGGGCTTGCTGCTGCTGGAGCCGGGGCACGGGGGCTGCGCGCATGGCTGCGACCGGGACCACGAGCTGCAGCCCGGGGCTCTGCCTGCTGCTGCTGCTCTGCGCCCGGCACATAGGGGCTGGAGCCGGGCTGCTGCTACCGTCCACAGCTACCGGTAAGTGCAGGACACCCTGACCTCCGCGGGACCCCGGCAGCCGCAGTCTGCCGCCCCCACCTCCGCGTGCATAGAGTGCGCACCCCGGCAGTGCAGTGCGCTGCCCCGTACCGCTGACCCCGGCAGCCCCTGTGTGGTGACCCCGGCAGCCCCTGTGTGGTGACCCCGGCAGCCTCTGTGTGGTGGCCCCAGTGTTGACACAGGCAGCCTCACACATCCAACTCTGGCGGCCACTGTGTGTGGTGTCCCCAGTACTGACAGGCAGCCACTGTGTGCTGCCCGGTGAGACGGGCACCCCCTGTGTCCTGCCCTACACCTTGCAGAGAGGCAACCACTATGTGCTGCCCCCCCCCCCCCCTGCAGGCCCCGTGTGCCACTCTACACCTCTCCTGGAGGCAGCCCTGTGTGCTGCCCCCCCCCCCCCACTTGGGACATGAAGCCGTGCCTGCGCACAGCCTGAGCCCCAGTTTCCCCTGTGTGCTGCTTCACATCTCTGACCCCAGAAGCCCCCCGTTTCCTGCCCCACACATTTAACACAGGCAGTCGGTATGTTCTGTCCAACGCCTCTATCGCAAGCAACCCAGCCCTCTGACAAGGCAACCCATGTGTGCTGCCCCCACGGGATTGATCCAGGCATCCACGGTGTCCCCCACCCGCCCAGGTATCCATTGTGTCCTGCCCCACACTCTGACTGGGAGCCCATACCCGCACATAGCTAGGAAAGACCTCCGTGTCCCCTGCACTCCCTGTGCTCAGATTCCCGACTCCGCGTGCTGGCCTCTGACGTGAAGCACCAGGCAGCTCCCATGTGTACTGCCCTACCCCAGCAGTCAATGGCGGAACCCCCACTCCCGCGCGCCCCGGGACAGGCATCGCAAGAGTTGGATCAAAAACTTATCAACTAGAGGCCAATATGTACCACAAAACAGGTATTAAACACACCTTTAGTGCGCACCACCCTGTGTAGTCATGTGGAGCGCCTGCAAGTGCTCGCCCGTTATGTCTAGCACTGTCTGCATACACTTATTTCACAGCGGGGAGCACCCTTATCGCACACGCATCAGTTACTCATATCAAGGACTAATTTCAGTTCACTTCTGTGTGACAAGTCACTGTGCAGGAGCATCCGGCGAGGCCTTTCACAGTCAGTGTGCTGCAGCCTCAGATCACCTTTGAATAACCCACATTCACTGCGAGTCTCCCTGCCTCACACAGTCACTATGATGAGGCCTCGAATCACCTCTGTATTACACTGGCAGTGTTCAGCAGCCTCAAATCACAGCACTGCATGCTGCATTAAATTACCATCAGTCACTATGTGCAGCCACACAGCGACTGCACATAGTCACTGCAGCAACCTCAGATTCATTGTGCACCATATAGTCACTGTGCAGCAACCCCAGATAATCCATGCATTGCACAGTCACTCACTGTGCATTAGCTTTAGTTTACCGCTTCGTTACAGTCATTTTGCATTAGCCTCGGATTCCCCCTGCATATCACATTCACTGTGCAGCAGCCTCGGATTACCTCTGCATCACACACTCACTGTGCATCAGCCTCAGATTATCCAAGGATCACACATTCACTGTGCATCAGCCACGGATTACCCTTGCATCACACATTCACTGTGCATCAGCCTCAGATTACCCCTGCGTCACACATTCACTGTGCATCAGCCACAGATTACCCCTGCATCACACATTCACTGTGCAGCAGCCTCGGATTACCTCTGCATCACACACTCACTGTGCATCAGCCACGGATTACCCTTGCATCACACATTCACTGTGCATCAGCCTCAGATTACCCCTGCGTCACACATTCACTGTGCAGCAGCCTCGGATTACCCCTGCATCACACACTCGCGGTGCTTTAGCCTTGGATTACCTGTGCTTCACACACTCATGGTGCAGCAGCCTCGGATTACCCCTGCATCACACACTCGCGGTGCTTCAGCCTCGGATTACCTGTGCTTCACACACTCCCAGTGCATCAGCCTCGGATTACCCCTGCATCGCACCCTCACTGTGCATCAGCCTCGGATTACCCTTGCATCACACATTCACTGTGCATCAGCCTCAGATTACCCCTGCATCACACATTCACTGTGCAGCAGCCTCGGATTACTCCTGCATCACACACTCATGGTGCTTTAGCCTTGGATTACCTGTGCTTCACACACTCATGGTGCAGCAGCCTCGGATTACCCCTGCATCACACACTCGCGGTGCTTCAGCCTCGGATTACCTGTGCTTCACACACTCCCAGTGCATCAGCCTCGGATTACCCCTGCATCGCACCCTCACTGTGCATCAGCCTCGGATTACCCTTGCATCACACATTCACTGTGCATCAACCTCAGATTACCCCTGCATCACACATTCACTGTGCAGCAGCCTCGGATTACCCCTGCATCACACACTCACGGTGCTTTAGCCTTGGATTACCTGTGCTTCACACACTCATGGTGCAGCAGCCTCGGATTACCCCTGCATCACACACTCGCGGTGCTTCAGCCTCGGATTACCTGTGCTTCACACACTCCCAGTGCATCAGCCTCGGATTAAACCTGCATCGCACACTCACTGTACAGCAGCCTCAGAATACCCCTGCATCACACGATCATGGTGCATCAGCCTCGGATTACCCTTGCATCACACATTCACTGTGCATTAGCCTCGGATTACCCCTGCTTCACACACTCACGGTGCATCAGCCTCGGATTACTCCTGCATCACACATTCACTGTGCATCAGCCTTGGATTACCCCTGCATCACCCTCACAGTACATCAGCCTCGGATTACCCCTGTATGACACATTCACTGTATAGCATCCTCGGATTACCCCTGCATCACACGTTCACGGTGCATCAGCCTCGGATTACTCCTGCATCACACATTCACTGTGCATCAGCCTCGGATTACTCCTGCATCACACATTCACTGTGCATCAGCCTTGGATTACCCCTGCATCACCCTCACAGTACATCAGCCTCGGATTACCCCTGTATGACACATTCACTGTATAGCATCCTCTGATTACCCCTGCATCACACGTTCACGGTGCATCAGCCTCGGATTACCCCTGCATCACACATCATTCACTGTGCATCAGCCTTGGATTACCCCTGCTTCACACGCTCACTGTGCATCAGCCTCGGATTACCCCTGCATCACACACTCAGTTTACATCAGCCTCAGATTACCCCTGCATCACCCACTCACTGTGCATCAGCCTCGGATTACCCCTGTATCACACATTCACTATACAGCATCCTCGGATTATCCAAGCATCATACACTGACTGTGCAGCAGCCTTGGATTTACCAAACCTCACACACACTGTGAATGGAGCAGCCTCATTTTACCCCTACATCACACAGTCCATGTGTAGCTGTATCGAGCTCATCCTACATCCACATTGCCCAGTCACGGTGCAACAGCCCACAATGTCCCATGTATCATATCCCAGTCATTACTCACCATCAATTCCACAAGACCACACAACAGTATGACACTGCAGAAACCCATGATTCCCCAGAACCTCATTCTGTAGTTACTCACCACAGGCCACACTTTACAACATCCTTATTTTTCACACAATAACCACATCCTACACATCAGTAGACTTTTCTCATTTTTCTTTGACACTTTGTCTGCATACTTATTTTATAGTGTCATACCCTTTAAAGAAATGTCACAAATCCTGAGATCAGACCACTTTTGTCACTGAAGCACTTTGCAGCAGCACACCTTAAGATACCTTACCACAGCATCACAGGATCAGCACACACTTTATTTCACCACCACATTACTCCTCTCGGCTTCTCACCTCATCATAACCTCACTTGATGTCACCAGATCCCAGCGTGCTTCATTTTACAGAGTAAGATCACTGCAAACCCCCTACTTCGTCACAGTATCAATTTATATCACTGGATCACCAGACACTGAACTAAATGGATCAAAAGTTATTAAAATCGCGGCACACTAGTATGGGATACCACACTTGACACACAGAATAATCCAACTCTTAAACTTTCAGCTGTTGGCATTTGAATAGGGGATACATTTTTCCTAATAATATAATCACCCCTAGTTGATGGATCTGGGGTAGAGAGCTTTTGTCTGCATTAGTAAACAAACTCACTTAAATACTTCATTGTAAATCAAACAAATGAGGGGAAAGAGTGATTCTTTCTGTGCAATTAAATGCTTTTTCCACTTCTCACATACTTATATTGTCATAGTGTACTCAAGCACTTGTCCTTTCAAGATGGCACACATACTTCATTCAGTAGAACCTCAAACAGGGCACATTTCTGTTTTTTAAAGTTCAATGACTAGAATCCAAAATTTGCTTCTGGCGAGACGTGTATAATTATTATTATGCTGTACTTTCGTGCAGGACAGTTTCTTAATAGAAAGGGGTGTTTCCAACGGTCCTGTTGTGTCAACACAAGATAAACTAGAAACAGAAAACGAGATTTAGAAATTAACTGGGATGTGCTGAATAAACGAGGCACACCCTATGGTGCAAACTTTGTGCACACATAGGCATGTTTTCTGAGTGCTGCACTACACATGTTTTACACAATCTTTAATCCGAGGGGAAGAAATGACTATTAAAATAGTATTCTGTGCTACTGCGCAATACAAAAATGTGAATTGTTTGTAAATAACATTTTGTATAGGTTCTGCTGAAAGTGTGTACTTTATCAAACGTGTGTATGAATGTAGCCCTTTCTGTGATCACTCTTTTACCAAAGTGTGCTAACATTTCAAGATAGCTGGAAGATAAGCAAGAGACTGGGTTGTGCAAATTGCCTGCTGCATCATTTACCTTTCTTTGGAGAAACATTTACTGGACTCTGCCGCATAATTTGGTTCTCTGTTGCCGCACAACTCCAGTGGCTTTGTGTATGTGTGACTTAGCCCGCAGCAGAACGCGCTGCTGTTTGGACCAACATTATTAAGAAGACCATGACGGCCAGGCACCGAGTTTAATTTGGATAGTACGCAAAAAGAGTGGATTTCAAGTGTGGGAAAAAGAAACGGGAAATTAAGAGCCCCTTGTTTCTGAATGAGAGACACCTGGAAGAATCACGTGGGTGACATGAAGAGGTTTTTTTGAGACGCCATTGTTTGTTTTGAAATGGCTTCCCCAAAGTGCACGGGTCAGGCAGCTCCATTCTGCAAACAAGCTCAATGTGGAAGCTGCTTTGTGTACATTTGGGAGTGAGACGCGTTTTTTGTTTAGACAGTTTTACAGACGCTGGCTTTTCACTGACGAGAGCACTCGATTGTGCTTGATTTCAAACATATGTCCCTTTTAATAGTCCCTATTGGCCTGTCGTTTATTTCAACGAGCCTTTCGAAGTTTTCGAGCTGTTCTCTCATTCGAGTGTTTTCACCGGCCCCAGCTCCCATTGACCAAGATCACTTATGGCCTTTCTTATTCACGCCGTATGTCGGCAGAGCGCTCCGGCGTCTCATCAAGGGCAGGAAGCCTACCTAAATGCTAATACAATACACTGCACTCTCTTCCCACACAGCTGCTGCTCGCTTCTCTCGTGGTCACGCGGTTTTCACTTACTTATTTGCTGTTGTGGAGAATCCTGCAGTTTCAGGGTCTTTCTCATCCCAGACTCGAAGTCGTCATGGCGGAAATTTCGCTAAACCAGATACAAATGATGTCTCTGCAGCCCATTGCTGGCACCTAAAGAACTGCTGGCAATACCGACTCCCGCTGGAAAGTGTCAGTTATTGTTTTAATAAGAGATAAGATTGCCAGGCGATATTGTCATCGGGAGCACCAGGTTCAAGCCCAATTGTAGAGACCAGTGTAATCTAAATGATATAGCCCAATTCGTACTTATAGGGGTGGTTAGTCACTACAACTCCCAAAATGAATTCAGGTGTTAAATGAAGACTTACGTGGAACATGGTATCCCTGGTGGCATGGTGTCGTTTTTTGTATTACCTGCAGTTGAAATGTCTCATTCTTTTCTGGTGGCATGTACACATTCCATTGTCGAAATTGTCACCATGGGTTAGGTTTTTGGGAACTCTCATATCAAGGTTGGGGGACTTAACTTGAGTACTTGATGTATATGCACAGCTGCTCAAGTGGCTGCTTGTCATGTGTACCGCTTTCATCCAGTCATGACTATTTAGTGAACAGCACTTTGAATTCTGGGACTTGTAGTTTATATTTTACCAGTTTGTGTATTTGCTTTAAGAGGCACAGCATGTAATATGCTGTTGCCTGTCTAAGATGTCAAAAATGGCATGCTTCCCCTTGGGCCTTTGTGGACCTTATGCCCTTGCTACCTGGGCAATAAATACGCTCTTGTACTTGCCCGACACCCTGGCTCTTATAATGAAATAAATTAATGTTGGAAGGCGGTTAGGAAAGAAACATTCCCACAGCGCCCTCTCATTTTCATCCTATCTCTTCGTTTCCTGTTCTGCTTCTTGCCTTGGGCTATCGGAGATTTTGACAGATTCAATGTGTCTGCTTGGATTGTTTGCTTCTGTTAGACTTTCCTGGAAGCGCGCGCTGGGTCCCAGGCCTGTTCCTGTTTTTGAAGCCGCGTGGTTTTTACTTTTGGCAATAACGTTCCGCAGATTGAGGGGAAAGCGCTTCTCTCGATGGAGGTCGCCCGCAGGAGCCTCTCTCGTGTGACAGGGCGCAGGCTGGGCTGTGCCGGATAAAGTGAGAGGAAAGCAAACATTACATCTATCATTCTCTGCCGGTTCACTGCCAAGGGTGGCTTTCAAACGTCTGCTCGTCGCCCCTGAGGTATGTATGTACCCCTCCGCCCCTGCTGCCTCGAGAGCTGCAGAGATGAGCGCGCGCCCGGGCCAGGCGCGCAACGCAGGCCCCAAACCCTTCAGAGGGCCCCCAAACCCTTCAGAGGGGCCCCCTTCTTCCCGAGATCAATAATGAAAATCTGTGAGATACGGGAGACTCTGGCGCCCTTCCACATTCGGTCGGGGAGCCCCGTCATTTTACGTTACGCCACTGGACTGGGCCTTTGCGACTTGGTGTTGAGGCACCAAAGAGCACGAAGTCACTGAGCGGTCTAGCTTATCCCTACACACCTTTCCCATGGTGTGCCCCCGGAAGCATACACACACAATGTAACACTCTCTGGCCAGGCGTGGCCAGAGAGCTTAAATAAAGGGGCCGGGGTCGCTCGGGACTTCCGGCCGACATCCAGCACCAGTGGTGGTTGTCAATGATTTATGCCGCAGCGCCACAATTCCAGTACTGCGCGCTGCATGCCCCAACGTACCTTTTGGGGGCATCACACTGGCGACGAAGGTGGGCACACGACGCCCGCAAGAGAACCTCAGCTGTTTCGAGCCAGTCGGCCTAGCAGGGTATCGCCGGAGCCGCAGACCGCGACTGGCGCGCTGATGCGCAGGGCAGAAAGCTGAGCAGACGTCCGACCGCCGGGTGAGTGACGTGAGGAGCGAGATTCCCGGGTCCTGTCCGCGACAGTGAACCGCGTCGACTGTGCGTGGCGCTGGTGCTCCCGGTGAAGCTCCGGTCGAGCCCGCGCTCACGCCAGCAGTGCGCGCATGCGCAGTAGCTCCCTGACGCCTCCAAGCTCCGTATTCGGAAGTGCGCTGCTGACACCCAGTTGCTGCAAGGGAAGACACACCCTGCAAACCTCAGCCTGCTCAGCAGTGTGTACAGCAAGCATTGCCACACCCAACTGCCACCCCGAGGCATCTACTCAACAGACACTGGCCAATAGCACAGGAAAAAAAAAAAAGGGGGGGAAACCAGCATTGGCAACCACAAGTGCAGAGGGCCACGAGGTAGACACCTACCATGACTGATCCGGCAGCAGCAGCAGCCCAACAACCAGCGGCACCACCAACTCACATGCACTCCCAAGTCAGCGCACTTCCCCCTTTCAGCGAGTTAATTGATCCTGCCACGGCGTCGCCTAGGTGGAAAATATGGATTAGCCGCCTCGACAACTATTTTATAGCAACGAGGGAAACAAATGGTGCGGTCAAGAGATCATTGCTGTTGCATTTTGCAGGGGACGAAATATACAAATTGTTCGCACATCTACCGGACACAGGAGCGCCCGCCGATTACGATGCCGCAGTCAGGGCCTTGAACGCCCATTTTGACCCACAACTTAATCCCGATTACGAGCGCTTTAAACTCCGACAAGCCCGCCAGAGAGAAGGGGAGTCTATGGACACATTTCATGCGCGCCTAAGAGAGCTGGCCAGCACGTGCACCGAAGATGATCAAACCAAGGAGGTAAGAGCACAGGCCATCCAGGGATGCCGCAACAAGACCCTGCGGACCCTGATTCTTCGACAACCGCGCATTTCCCTCGGAGACATACTTATTCTGGCACGCTCACATGAACTATCAGATGTCAGAGCAACTGCCATGGAAGCCGCACTCAACCAACAGGAAGAACCAGCGGTGACAGTCAAGGCGGAGCGAGTAGATGCCGTCCGCACGCCGACTCGCGGCGGGCGAGGGAGATGGCCTAACAGAAGCTCGAGACGACCACAGTGCGGTTACTGTGAGAAGGAAGAACACTCCCAAGATGAATGAATGAATAAATGAATGAAATTGTACTTATATAGCGCATGGCTACCCTGAGGCCTCCCAGCGCTGTTTGATAGAAGAGTAGAGGAAAAAACAGAAGCCATGATGTTAAAAGACTGTCTTAAAAAGGTAGGTTTTTAAGAGCTTCCGGAAGGCCAAAAGGTTGTTGTCCTTACGTAAAGTGGGAGGAAGAGTATTCCAGATCTTTGCAGCATTAAACGAAAAAGAGCGTCCACCCCACCTGGATCTTTGAATTTTCTTGGGAGCGGCCAAGCATAAGGAGCTAGATTGCAGGGTTCTATGAGGGAGATAGGGAGTGACCAAGGAGTGAATAATAGCCGGACCAGTCTTCCGGATGGCTCTATGAACTAGGCACATAGCTTTAAACTGTATCCTAGCAGGAATAGGGAGCCAGTGGAGACTCCTCAATGCTGGTTTAGCAGATTGCCACCGCGGAATCTGAAGAAGCAGACGGGCAGCACAGTTCTGAGTTACTTGCAGTTTGTGAATGGTGAATTGAGGAGCACCAAGATATAGGGCGTTCCCATAATCAAGGCGAGAAAGAATAAGGGCCTGTACCATAATTCTTCTCGCCTGGAAGGGGAGGAGGGGAATGATTTTCCGCAACATTCTCATCAGTCCATAACACGTGGCTGAAAGCTTAGTAGCCTGGTAATTAAAATCAAGGGAGCTGTCCAACCATATGCCAAGGCTTTTAATTTGTGCCTTAGGAGCTGGAGCAGGACCCAGGCATTCCGGCCACGGGATGGGGGACGGAGCGTTGCCCAGGAGCATGATCTCTGTTTTGTCCCCGTTGAGCTTGAGGCAGGAGAGTTCCATCCACTCGGCCACCGCCTCTAGGCAAGGACCTAGGGTGCTAGACGACCCCTCAGAGTGATTCAATGCTACCACTAACTGAGTGTCGTCTGCATAGGTGATAATCTTAACGCCGAATGGATGGACAATCTCCGCCAGGGGACTCATGTAGATGTTAAAAAGCGTGGGGCCCAGGGCAGAGCCCTGAGGAACCCCACAGCTAAGAGGCAGCCGAGAGGACACCACATCTCCTTCAAAAACTTGGAAGAAGCGGTTGCTGAGGAAGGACTGGAACCAGGTCAGTGCCGTGCCTGACACTCCCATGCTCTTAAGTCGATGGGCTAAGATGTTATGGTTAACAGTGTCAAACGCGGCACTGAGATCCAGGAGGATGATTGCCGCTGTTCCTCCTTGGTCCAGTAACCTTCTTGCCTCCTCTGTTACTACTACTAAGGCCGTTTCCGTCCCATGCTGAGGACGAAAGCCTGTCTGAGAGTAATCCAACAGTCCGTTGGATTCCAAATAATCAACCAATATGGTATTAATATGCTTCTCAACCAGCTTACTCAGCCAAGGGAGGAGGGAAATTGGGCGATAGTTGGCCAGATTGGATTGATCCAAATTGGGTTTCTTCAGAAGGGCCCTAACCATCGCGCATTTCCAAGCTGTAGGTACCATACCAGAGATGATGGAAGAATTCAGAGTATCAAGAATAACTGGGCGAATAGCATTAATGACTGAAGTGAGGTGTTGCGGAGGGGCAGGGTCCAATGGAGAGCCTGAGGTTACTCTTGTGATAATTGAATCCAATAGAACCCCATCTAGAGGGGGAAATTGCTCCAACGAGCATTTAAAAGTAACGCTCGAGCTACTTGTTGTGGTCACCATGGGTTCTGGTATTGTGTTAAGAAAGGACATATAGATATTTTGGATCTTTTGATGAAAAAAGATTGCCAGATTGTTACACCGTGTAAGTGCTCCTTCCATTACTAAAGGTTTTTGAGGTAAGGTGATAAGTGATTTAGCAATGCGAAAAATCTCTTTAGGTGAATTTGCAGCAGTACTTATTTTTTCTTCATAAAATGTAGTTTGGGCGATTTTTATTTCTGATTTATATAACCTGATTGCTTTCCTGTATTCCACTTTCCTAGTCTCTGAGAAATTCTGTCTCCAACTTCTTTCTAGCCTCCGGCATGTTTGCTTTAAGTCCCTCAATTTGGGGGAAAACCATGGGGCTGTTTTCTGTCTCTTTTTCTTGTAGATAGGTTCCTTAGGGAGAACCAGGTCAAGGGAGCTTTGGATCCAAGCATTAAAGTTACTACTGGCCAGATTAGAATTAGGATCTCTCAACGGTCGTGTATTGACAAGAGCTATGATCCAATGATTGAGGGACAGCCTCGACCACTTTCTTTCCAGAGTAGGTGCTGCTCTCTGGGGGGGCAGTTGTACGGCAGTCTCCCAACTTAGGGGGATCAAAAAATGATCCGTCCAGGGGAGAGGAGTAGGAGTACCTACAACAAGGTTGTGCAAATTGCTAAATACATGGTCAAGAAGGTGACCCTTCACATGTGTGGAGGCAAATCCTTTTTGCTTGAGTTGGATCGCCAGGAGACTAGATAGCAGTTCATTGGCTATATGGTTGGCGGGGTCATCTAGATGAATATTAAAATCACCGAGTAACGTAAAATTGGCTGGGGCCAGTGCTATATTGGCAGCCAAAGTAGGTAGATTAGGGAGAAATTGCCCTAAAGCTCCCGGGGGGCGGTAGATCAGCAAAGGTGCTCGTAGGTGAGAACTCTAAGGAGAAAGCCATGCTTTCGCAGTCTGATAGCGTGGTCAGTGTAGTACGACAATTAAAGGTGTCTTTAAATATAATAGCAAGGCCTCCGCCTCTGCTGGACATACGATCAGCTCTAAGTATTGAGTAGCCTTGAGGGAGGGTTTGAATAACAGCAGGATCCGTTTCAATCTGGAGCCAGGTTTCTGTTAGAAAAAGAGCATCTGGCTCAAGTTCATCTATTAACAATGCTAGTTCCACAGAATGCTTAGGAAGTGATCTGCAATTTAACAGAAACATCCTTACGGGTGTGCTAGTATGTAATCTATAGTGTTTGTGAGGCATTAACTCAAAGCTACAATGTGGGCAGTGGGAGGGGTTATTAGCAATATTTAGACAGTGTAGACAGTTGGAATTCGTAACCCCTTTCAGCTCATGCAAAGAATACGAACTGTAAGTTATACTATTTTCGGGCAAATTGCCAGGGGTTGTGGTCCCTGGGCCCGGTTGGGCGCGGACGGGCGCAGACGGGCTTGCCTTTGGCGCGCCTTCGGTCCGCTGCGCGCGTCAGCGCCATTCCGCCCTAAAATAGATTGGATCAAAGAAAAACTGGAGCGTCACCCTGCCAAGATGGCCGCCCAATAGTGTCCCAACCAGGAAGTGATGAGCTCGGTACCTCCCTCCACTCAACCAGCATAGGGATAGCTGTGGTGGACCGGGGAGTCGGCGAGCATAGAGCGACACGAAAGGTGAAGTCAATACAATGTGGCTTTTAAAACAATTTTAGTGCAGTTTAAAACAATTGGCAAAGCGCTAGCGTAGCAACACAGGCCGAGCAAGCTCTACCTTCTATCAGCTGCGCGTCAGCGCCCTCCGCCCTAAATAGTCAGGAGCAAAGAAAAACTGGAGCGTCACCCTGCCAAGATGGCCGCCCAATAGTGTCCCAACCAGGAAGTGATGAGCTCGGTACCTCCCTCCACTCAACCAGCATAGGGATAGCTGTGGTGGACCGGGGAGTCGGCGAGCATAGAGCGACACGAAAGGTGAAGTCAATACAATGTGGCTTTTAAAACAATTTTAGTGCAGTTTAAAACAATTGGCAAAGCGCTAACGTAGCAACACAGACCGAGCAAGCTCTACCTTCTATATATGCCCGGCTAAGGGCAAGACCTGTGCGAAATGTGGAATCCCCAACCACTTTGCAAGTGTATGTCGAGGAGGACTGCGGAACAAAGGAACTCCCGGACGAAGGCCACCGTCACGAGCAGTGAGACACCTCTCACTAGAAGAACCTACCACATCGAGAACACCGACGATAGCGGCACATCGCAGACAGTGCCTTGAAGACTCGTCCACAGACGAAGGAGAAGAATGCTACCTCATATCTTTTGCAAACGACTTAAAACGAAGACGACGGCCACAGCCGACATGCACGATTGAGATCGCCGGATCGCCCGTCACAGCTCTCATCGACACCGGGGCGTCCGTGAACGTCATGGGGTGCCAGCACTACAAGAAGTTAAACCCAAGACCAGCGCTTGTGCCGTCCAAAGTCAGAATCCTCACGTACGGAAGGCAAACACCGCTTCCCCTGTCCGTTCAAGTAAAGTCAGAAAACCAAGAAGTCACAACAACGTTCCATGTAGTTGACAGGGAAGCAGACATACTCGTTGGAAGTCATACCGCGGAGGATCTGAGTCTAATAACATTTGCAAACGCTGTGAAATCACTCCAAACAGAAGACATCTTGGAGCTGTTCCCGCAGCTATTCGACGGTCTGGGAAGCATGAAGAGGCCACCAGTGAAACTACATATCGACACGGCAGTAAAGCCTGTCGCCCTACGGCATCGACGCGTACCGTTTCACTTACGACCGCTGGTAGAACAAGAGCTACTGAAGCTTGAGCAACAGGGAGTAATAGAGAAAGTGACAGGACCGACCCCCTGGGTATCTCCCATGGTCATTGCCGAAAAGCCAAAGCAACCTGGGAAAATCAGGATTTGTATCGACATGAGAATGCCCAACCAAGCAATAAAGAGAGAGAGACATCTGACACCAACGGTCGACGACATCCTGGCCGACCTCAACGGCTCCCAGTGGTTCTCCAAACTCGATCTAAACGCTGGTTACCATCAGTTGAAGCTAGCGGAGGGTAGCAGATACATCACCACGTTTTCGACACATCTAGGGCTTCAACGCTACAAAAGGTTAAATTTCGGAATATCGTCAGCAGCAGAGATATTCCAGAATGCTGTAAGGGAAGTCCTGTCGGGGCTTCAGAGTGTCATTAACGTCAGTGATGACATTTTAATACATTCGGCAACAATAGAAGACCATCATCGTCAGCTTCGAGCCACCCTCCAACGCCTCGCAGAGTATGGAGTGACTCTCCACAAGGAGAAATGCCAATTCTTCAAGAAGTCCATCGATTTTTTTGGATATGTATTTAGTCAGGAGGGGGTGAAGGTGGATCCCAGGAAATCACAAGCGATACAGCTCGCTCCAGCTCCCACAACTGCATCAGAAGTTAGAAGCTTCTTAGGCATGGCAACATATTGCGGAAGATTCATTCCGAATCTCGCCACCGTTGCAGAGCCGCTACGGAACCTAACCAAGAAGGAGACCATCTGGCGATGGACTCCAGTAGAAGAAGAAGCCTTCTGTAAAGTGAAAGCAGCGCTCCTGGAAAGCACGACCATGGCCTATTTCAACACGGCTAGGCCAACGGAACTGATAGTGGATGCCAGTCCGGTGGGACTAGGAGCCTTGCTGACGCAAGAAACCGAACCAGGGACCTGGGTTCCACTGGCCTTCGCGAGCAAAGCGCTGACTGCGACCGAAACCCGTTATCTCAGATTGAACGGGAAGCACTTGCTATCAAGTGGGCATGCAACCACTTCCATCTGTAGGTCAGTGGGAATCCATTCAGAGTGGTAACAGATCATCAACCACTGCTCCCGCTCTTCAAAGGGACTGCGCCTCATCCACCACCCCGAATTGAGCGGTGGGCGATACAACTTCAGCACTATCAGCTGGAACTGGTGTACAGGCCTGGTGCAAAGAATCCAGCCGATTTCCTGTCGCGCCACCCTGCATACCCCGCAGAGGAAACCTCTGACCAGGAGAAAATGACGGAAGACTTCGTCAACATGATTTCCCAGTGGTCGTGTCCACGAGCCCTCTCCGTTGAAGAAATCAAGACCCACACGGGCGCTGACATGGTCCTCAAAAGAGTGGCAGACGCTCTGCAGAAGGGATCATGGGAAGGATTTCTTCATGATGTTCATGGATGGAATGAGCTGGACCGAGCTCGGCTAGGCAAAGTTTGGAGAGTCTGAGACGACTTGAGCGCAGCCGAAAGTGGCGTAATACTGAGAGGGTCTCGCATCATCATTCCGCAAAGCCTTCAAGAGCGGGCGACCGTTTTAGCGCACGAAGGCCATCAGGGAACAGGAAGAATGAAGTCCCGAATGAGGGAAAAAGTATGGTTCCCTGGCCTAGAGGAAGCAGTAGACTCCGTGGTACGGAACTGCAGAGCCTGTCAACTCACCGGGAATCCAGAGGCACCGGCTCCTGTGATAACCGAAGATCCTGCTCCATCGCCCTGGTCGTGGGTAAGCCTCGACTTCGGGAGTTTCCCGGATGGGAGAGTCACGGCGGTTTTGGTTGATAGCTACACAAAATATCCCCGCTTGGAGGTCCTGCCGTCCACTGCATTCAACCACCTGCAGCCAATACTGGAGAAGACCTTTGCGCTCTTCGGACTACCCCATGTAGTCAAGACAGACAACGGTCCCCCGTTCCAGGGTAGTGAATTCAAGAACTTCCTAACTCAGCTAGGAATAAAGCATCACCGCATCACTCCACAGTGGCCACAAGCCAACGGGGAGGCAGAACGTTTCATGCGGACTGTGAACAAAGTGCTACGCATAGCAGTGGCCAAACAAACAGATCCGGAGGCTACCCTCCAAACATTCCTGCGAGAATAGCGGAGTACCCCTCACTGCACAACTCAAAGGTCTCCGTGGTCGTTAATGCTGGCAGGGCCCTGACGTGACACCCTCCCCGTGGCTGATAATTGGGAGCAAGAACCATATGACCCTGCGGACACCCAAGCCAGGAGGTTGTCAACCAATGAGAAAGCCAGTCGACAGAGGAGAGCGCGAACCCGAGTGCTGACGACTGGATGTGCCGTCTTAGTAAGGAACCGCAGGGGCGGAGGGAAGTTCCGCACCCCCTATGAATCTGGGCTATGGACTGTCAGGACAGTCCGAGGAACAGCTATCACTGCCGAGCGAAATGGGGAAACGATAACCCGGAACATTTCATGGTTCAAGAGGGTCCCCGGAGCAGAGGCCGAAGGACGGACCTCAGGACAATCTATGAGTGAAGGGGTCACAAATGAGGAAGCAGGACCCAGCCCCGGTGATGATCTAGCTCACACTCCTTCAGCCTCAACACCAGCTACAGACACCAGCTCCAGAGCCCCAGCTGGCGGACAGGAAGTGGTCAGCCAAAGAGGAAGCCAAGGTGGTCGCCAACATCGATACGACCTAAGGCCTAACCCCAGACCGAACCAGAGACTAGCTGATTTTGTGTGTTGATTTGTGTTATTTAATTTTGGTTAAAGAACTTATTTAGGGTGGGATGTAGCGGTCTAGCTTATCCCTACACACCTTTCCCATGGTGTGCCCCCGGAAGCATACACACACAATGTAACACTCTGGCCAGGCGTGGCCAGAGAGCTTAAATAAAGGGGCCGGGGTCGCTCGGGACTTCCGGCCGACATCCAGCACCAGTGGTGGTTGTCAATGATTTATGCCGCAGCGCCACAATTCCAGTACTGCGCGCTGCATGCCCCAACGTACCTTTTGGGGGCATCACAGTCACAACAGTTTCAAAACTGAACCAGCCAGCAGACAGGGTGCCGTTCTTTGTTCATCTGTTTAGCACAACTGCTTCTAGGCACTTGAGCACATATAATCATGTTACTGAGAACCGCTAACAGGCCAACTAATAGGGGAAGAGAAACAAAACATAACTCAGCCGCAAGGAGGCAGAAAAGCGCCGAGGCCAAGTAGTTAATAATGGCCAATAGTAGCATACTGTAACACAACAGATTGTCATGGTGTCAACCACGGTTACGTTGACTTATCCTTCAAGAGTGCACAGTATTCATTGATCATCCCTTGCTGGGAGTACAGTTGTTTCAAACGCTGGCAGTGGCTGGCCTGATGCATCCCTGTTTCTGCTGGGTCAGCTTTACATTGGCGTTGCTTGATCTTGAGCAGGAGGTCGCACTTGACGTCTGTCTCCAAGGATAACCCGTGGTGGCTACTGACCTTGTCACGAGCACGTTGCATGGTCGGGGCACTGGCCCCGGTGAACATGAGGGAATGCCTGTGACGAGGAAGGGAAAGGGAATGCTGTTTAGGATCTCAAAATGTATCTTTTCAGTTTCTTCCTGAATTGCAGGAAGTTAGGAACGATCAGGAATTTCACAGTTATGATATTTCTGAGTTTGGGTGCATTGCCGGAGAAGTGTCTGTCACCTTGACATCTGCATTTTGTTCCTGACACCACTAGAAGATGTGCTTGTATAGGGAGCACAGCCTGGGACATGTGGGAATGCCACACCTCCCAGGCTGTACTCCCTGTACAAGCCATCTTAATCTTGCCCTGGGTATATGTGGGCAGAACCTTCCAGTCGTCAGTAAGTGAGGGAGCGTATTTTAAAATGTATTATAGACGGGCTCACTGGACAGTGGGGCTTTCAAATCTGGAGACAGCCAAGGGTGTTTTGAGGCTAAAGATAATTGTGCTGGTCACATTGTTGAACTTTTGCAGTATTTTGAGCTGGTCCACTAGATGCCACATCATTGCCATAGTCAAGATGTGCGTTCAAAAAATGCCAAGCTGTAGTATTTTTAGGCCCTTTTGATGGTAAAACTAAGATTTTACTACTGTTCCAAACTGGAATTCGGTATAAGGTATATGTTCCAAATGTCTCCCAAGTTTTTTCTTAATGTGTATTTGAGGGGCATCTTTTCACTAAAAGGTAGCCACAGTGAACGCACATCTTGAATCTTGAGGATGTGTGGCTGGGCAGGTACTAGCATCTCTGTTTTGGACCTATTTTCGAGGTGCTTTATCATTCTGAATCCTTATTGTGGATGATGCAGATTGGGTAGGAGGAACTGGAGTCTTTTCCTTAACTAGGCGTTCCTTTTAGGAAGCAGTGGCAAAGACAATAGCTCTGTCATTGGCTGTCAGCCTTTTGGCTTTGTCAATGCTTGCTTTGTTTGGTCATGGGTTTTTTAAAACAAAGCACTCTGTTTGGGGGAGCTGGCAGGCCCTCGCCAATTTATATGTAATAAAAAATGTCTAAAAGCAAAACAGTGTTTTTTGATCTCAAAAAGCACACATTGCTATAGTAGTCCTTGGCACTGAAAGGAAATACTTTGTGTCTATGTGCTCCTTGTGAAGTAGGCAGATCCACTACCCCATGATGTATGCAGTAGTGGACGGAAAAAAATGTGAATGACACAACAATGGACCAATGATTGAAGAGGGCTGACAGAAAGCCTAAACAAGTATATTATACGTATACATTTTAGTAAAATCAAAAGGTCTTGGCTAATGTCAGACCTAAAAGTGGCCCATTAGTGTTAACTACTGTGTAGATGTGGACGCAAATGGAAAGTTGGATATTTTATTTTTATATATTTATATAGCGCACTACTACCCGGGGGCATCTAGGTGCTTGGCAACTAAACACAGGAACGCATCAAGGTTTGGCTGGGGGCTCTAGGACTGAAATAGGCTATAAGGTATATAGCCAAGTCTTTAGGCCCTTTCTGAAGGAGAGCAGGTCTAGTGAATTTTTTTAGTTTTATTGGTAGCTCATTCCACCATCTAGTTGTGATGGTTACAAAGTTTTTTCCGCCCCATCTCTGGAGTCGAAAATTCAGTACTTTCACCAGCTTCAGGGAGGCGGACCGAAGGGTGCATGGTGAGATGTACCATTGGAAGCGATTTATCAGATAGACGGGACCTAGATTATGTAGCGCATTGAAGGCGATACAGAGTGCCTTGAACTTAATTCGCTTCTCCATAGGTAACCAGTGAAGAGTGTTAAGGGCATGTTTGGCTGATAAATATTTGGGTGTTCCAAAGAGCAACCGAGCTGCAGAGTTTTGGAGTACCTGCAGTTTCACCAGTACTGCCTTGTTTGCCTCAACCAGAAGCCCGTTACAGTAATCGAGCTTAGACAGAACCAGTGCTGCCACCACTGTTTTCTGTAGTGCTGGTGGTATAAACGGAAAGATTTTCCTCAGAATTTTCAGAGTGAAGAAGGTAGATGAGGTGAGCATCTTCACGTGATGGGAAAAGGATAGAGTGGTGTCAAAAATGACCCCAAGATTTTTGGCCTTGGTGTCTGGTATAGGAAGAGTGCCCAGCTCCGCCGGCCACCATTCAGTGGACCAGAAGGATGTATTTCTACCAAAAAGTAGGACTTCGGTTTTGTTTGAATTTAATTTGAGGCAGTTCTCCGCCATCCAGCTGCTTACATATCTCATACATTAGTTAAAGTTGTGGGCCGTGTTGCAATTTTTACTCGAGATAGACACAATGATCTGTGTGTCATCTGCGTATGACACCAGCTCAAAGCCATAAGTTTTAATCAATTGGGCCAGAGGTGTGACATATACATTAAACAGGGTAGGGCTCAAGGATGAGCCCTGTGGCACCCCACAAGGGAGCCTAAAGCAGTGTGACTTGAGACCCTCCACTTCCACAAATTGTTCCCGATTTGACAAAAAGGACCTGAGGAGTGCAAGGGCTGTGCCTGCTATCCCTATTTCCTGAAGGCGGTTTGTTAGGATACAATGATCTACCGTATCGAAGGCAGCCGACGGGTCCAACAAGATCAGGGCTGCCGAGCCCCATTAATCAACCGCACATCTGATCTCTTCTGTTGCTGTAATCAAGGCTAGTTCAGTACTATGCTTACTCCTGAAGCCATACTGAGTTGAGTCCAAGATGCAATTGTTGTCGATAAAAGTGGCCAGCTCTTGATTCATATGTTTCTCGAGGACCTTTGCTGGAAGAGGCAGACGAGAGATAGGGCGGTAATTTCCCGGGTCCGTTTTGTCTAAGTTTGACTTCTTTAAGAGTGGAAGAATAGAAGGTTTTTTTCCACATTTCTGGAAATATCCCTGTTTTAATGACAGTGTTGAGTAACTCCATGAGTGGATGGGCGACTGTCTCCACAATAGTGTGGATTACCTTGGGGGGACAAGGGTCCAACGGTGATCCAGATTTAGTAGCCAAGAGAAGTTTCATAATTTGTTCATAGGATACCGTATTAAAATCTAAGAATTGAGGCCGACCAGGATCCAGGTAAGGGTTGGGGGCTGTTGAAAGTGTGCTTGCAACATCAGACACTGTGGCTTGGATACTCGGATTATTTGCAGAGCATGAAGCAAAAGTATCATAAATGGTAGATACTTTTTTGCCAAAAGAGGATGCTAAACTATTGCAGAAGGCTTGATCTATTGAATTTTGTTGAGTCTCCTGTGAATGGCTAAGTTTCTGTACCATCGCAAATAGTTCTTTAGAATTATTCTTTGCACCTTCTATTTTCTCCGAAAAATAGATAATTTTAGTTTTGTGAATCAGTTCTTTATATTGTGCAAGTTTCATCTTGTATAGTTCTTTCTCCCTGGGATGATCCTGCTGCCGCCAGCCCCTCTCTTGTCTGCGGCAGTGCCACTTCAGAAGCCTTAGTTCCTCTGAGAACCATGGTTCAGTAGGTGCTGTCCTACTTATTTTCCCTGCTCTCTGGGGTATTGTGGCATGAACTGCTGTGGCCATCCAATTGTGGTATTCTAGTGATGCTGCCTCGGGGTCTTGGGAAAGACAGGGTCTGTTTTGATCCAGGTGAGTGATGAGATTTGTTCTATCGATGCGATGCCACAGATATCTTTTTTGACTTTTAACTGGACCAAGCTTAGTGCCTATTTAGGAGGGCAGGGTTAGAGTTAGCATCACTGCTAGGTGGTCAGACCAGTGAAGTTGCAGGTTGTTGTTAAATTTCAGAAACGGCGTCCAAAAGGTGTCCAGCTCTGTGAGTGGGCCCTTCCGTAATCTGCTCTAGGCCTGCACTAGTCACCAGGTCCATTAGGGCAGAGGAATCTTTATCTGAGATATTATCCAGGTGAAAATTGAAATCCCCTAGGATAATATATATCCTAGTTACTTATCTTATGTACCTATATAGAAGGAAAAGCTGTAGATGTATTTTTTCCAACATTAAGAGCTGCAGCTTCTCTACAGGGTATTTGTTATTGGAGGCACTCATTTGTCATAGCTGGAAAGTGTGACAACTTCAAACAGTCTTGGTTTTTAACTAACGCCAGTGCTTTAAATGGGCCGGTACTCACCGGTACTGAGTACCGGCACTTCCAAATTTTCTAGCCGTCAGTACCGGCACTTTTCTTTAGTCAGGGAGTGTACCGGTACCCTGATTGATGGCACAGCAGGCTCGGGTTCGGTATCTCCTCCACCGCAGGACAGGTGCCGATCTCACAATCGCACTCGGCCTCTGAAGTAGACTTTTGCAGGGACGCTGCTAAAGTCCAGAGGCGCCCCTTTGAATTTCCCCACACTGCAGGGGTTTGAGAGGGCTTGCATCATGCTGTGATTAACAGGACAGGGTCTACGCAGACCCTGCACTGTTAATTAGGCGTGCAACGACCATTCAGGTGAAAGTGCTTTAACCCCTCCCCTACTCCCCCACCCCATACCCCTCTCCGTCAGGGGCGTGAAATGGCCTGGGCTGGGGCTGCGGTCAGTAATCCAGTCCCATTTAGGGTATTGCCTGGCCTTACTGAAGCGAGTGGCAGTGCAGCACAATCATACACCTTCCTCAAAGCCTGTTTTCTTTTCATGTTTGTTTTTTTCAGCGCAGGAGCTGCTTCCCTTTGTGTGCCCCTCCAACACTAATGGCTGCATTTACATAACAGCCACGGATCCATGGGTGTGAAGGTAGCCCTGCCCAAAGAGCAATGAATAGCAGGGAACGCTGCAGCACTCCAGGAATGAGCTCCCCTGACAACTGGCAATGGGTCTGGTTGGGTGAAAAACGAGATGAACATAGAAGGAAGGGGGAGGGAGGAATGTAAAAAGTGAGGTGATAGGTGAGTTAGGATTGACACTTTTTTCAGATTAAAAATACCAGATATTTGTTCAGTTCTGAAATCGGGGCTTAGAAATGGCATTTTAACACAAATTTGTGTAAAGTTAAAAACCTGCTGTATTTCTTGTTAACTTTAATAATTATATATATATATATATATATATATATATATATATATATATATACATACAAGGAAATGTTAACATAACATCCTGTTTGGCTTTCATTTTGTGTAATAAGTTAACCTGTTTTGTTTACATAAACACATTTCTCATGTTTTAATATGTGCTGCAACTGGTATAGAAGTCCTTATGTATCATCGTGTCTTGCCCCTAGCCCCGCCCACTTGCCACACCTCTAGCTCATTTTAATGAGTACCTGCACTTATTTTTTCCCATTTAAAGCACTGACTAACGCTGCTTTAAGTTCTGGGTCTGCTGAGACCATATTTACAATGATAAAATCAATAATCCTAGACACAAAAATGTAACATGCTGTCGGGTAAAAAAGCCAGCACTTGTTGAAGGTGCCACTCTTGACTTGCGGCTACTTTGAAGATATGGTTGGGCTAAGGTGTCTTAAAATGGGGCACATGATGCTGAAACATTAGGGGCAACAATATCTCCTTGGTGATTGCACTTCCCACAGCTACACATGCAGCCTAGCTTGTCTTACAAGACCAAGAAAAACTCAGGCATGTCATCCGGGGGACTTTTTCTGCTCTGGCTCTAGTCAAATGTAGGTAAAACGGAAAACGCCAGGGTCAGTTTTGTATGGTTTTGATAATCAGATCCACCTCTCTCTGCACCAGGCACCATTTGTATCAATTTTGAGATGCTCTGATTAGGAAAAGTGAGCGTGAAAGAAAAGTTGTTCGTTTTTAGGGAGATGGAGTATTGATTATGGTTTTTGTGGTCGAGTGTGGCTGGGGGAGGATAGTAAGAAAGAAGCTTTCGCAATAGGGTTGTCAGATCGCATTCTGCCTGTTAAACAACTCTCCTATCACTGGACTTTACTTTTACAGAACTATATCTCCCAAACACATTAGGCTACCAAATGAAAGCAGAGTACTTGGAACATGGAGTTTTGCTCACACGGAGTGGTCTGTGGTCAGGAAATGCACCAGTGGGTTAAATGTAATAGAGGTGCTTATATCCCAAGGGAGAAAGAGGCTGTTGGAAGGTATGTTGTGTGGGGTGTAGAGAGGACGTAGGGAGGAACAGTTCTTTATTTTTTTCAGTAAGATTCTTTTATGTAGCACACACTTCACCAAAGCGTGTTTTAAAGTTTCTTGAGCGAATCACGCTGCATCAACAGTTATAACATGGATAGATTCGATTCAAATCCATCCAGGGCAAGAAAAAACAATGGTTAGAAGATGTCATTGGTAGAGCATGGGACAATATGGAAATAATAAAATATCTGCTACTTAGTAATAATGGAGATAGTAAAGGACAATGTAAGGATCTGGTGGCTAGGGCACTAATTAGTACATAGAACAAAGGGGTGACTAAGAAAGAGAGGGTTACTTGTAGAAGTCATGACAATGACTAGATAAGACCAATGATATAAAGTGGGAGCATCACTGGTAATGAGTCTGTTTGAGAGCAGGCGCTTGCAAAGAAGCTGTAAAACAGGCACATTGATCCCTGTAAGAAAAGGATACAAAGGTAATACACAGGGGCCTATTTACAAAAGCATTGAGTAGAGGACTAATATTTTGCGTACTCTTACATGCCTTTGTAAATCAAATGCAAAATATCCAACTCCCTGATAGTGAACATGCAAAGAGGGCACAGTCCTTTCTACTTGTACTAATTGTATATGAATATTCTCTAAATATTCTCATTTAATTCCAGTATTAGATGTTTTGGGTCCAATTCCTTTTTTTGTTTGAATCTCTTTATTACATTTTGTCTTTAATATGCTCTGTTGACATCATATATAAAGACAAGGTATGAGGTTCAGACTCGCATGCTGTCCATACAGTACATGGAAATGATATCGTACAGCCAACAATTATTGCCTTAGACAAATAACTGGGATCGAGTAATCGTTCTATGTTCAATAAATCAGTCAGGCCTTTACATATGAGTCTGAATGAGTTTCCCCAATGTAGCACATCCTCACAATAGTAATGCGAAGATTCCATTGTGTGAAAAACCAAATCTAACGTAACAACTGGAGCCTGTGTTTACAATTCTTTCCCCCTTGTCGACCCCTCCTTCCCCCACCCACACACGCCAGGCAAGCGATCAGCTGCAGCTGTGAATATGGAGACTGAGATACTACCCAGTGGGACCTCAGCTAATGGAGAGGTGTAGCAGTATGAAAAAGCATCAGCTCATGGAGATGACACTCATCTGTTTCGCCGACCCCAGCCCGCTTACTGGTTGGTTTCACTCCCATCATTGTCTTGCATGGGTGCCCGGAAGTCTGTTAGAATTGCGTCCCAACTAGCGGCCGCCGGATATTTGCGCAGTTCCTGAGCATCTTCTCTGTGCAAAGCTCCAATCTCCGCTTGTGTCCACACCAGGAATGACTGTAACCAAGCCTCCGTTGGAGGGGGTTCTGGGGACTTTCACCTGCGGGTGATAAGTCGCTTAGCGGTTAGGAATCCCAGATTGAGAAATCTGGAAACTATCTTGTGTTTATTGGCCCTAGGAATAAACCCAGCACACATACCTCCCACGAATGTAGGGCAAGGTGCTCCGTACAGTATGTCAGCCTGGTCGTAACACCCTGTCAATAAGTGTGTATATTGGGGCAGGACCAGAGCATGTGTGCAAATCTGCATTTACCAGGGCGCATTGGGGACAGGCAGCTTCTGTGCGGTGAAAATAACAATTGATTTTGGCGGGTGTGAGATGGGCCCTGTGTATAATATAAAAGTGTATGAGACCGAATCTTGTGTTGTGTGGGACATTAGTGGGGCCCTCTAGGATTGCAGCCCATTCCCTAGCTGTACAGGGACAAGTGCTGCAAGCGGAGGCGCAGTATGGGCCAACAGCCAAACTGTTAGTGCACTATGTGACTACCAGTTCCCATAACCTGCAAATATTGCATTACTAAATGAGTCTGCCGTTCTGTCGTCAAGTCTCTTCATGCGCAAGTCAGCATAGCCAGTGGGGAATTGTACAACAGGAACTGCCCTGGCGGTAATCCAGATTCATCCACTAGGGTCTTGCAAGCGATAAGGCCACCATCACTGTACAAGTCTCTTAAGGTGTGTATGCCAGCAGCATGCCAGGTGGCAAGTTCTGTCATGGTGGTAGGGACGGCGCACCTAGGAGTGCCCTGGAGAGCCAGTGCTGGCACATAGGGAGTCACCAAGCGCGTCAGGCATAGGCTGCGCCAGCAGCAGCGGTGTGCAACTCCCAGTAACAGAGGGTCTGGTGTATTAGTACGGGTAATTGGGTGGAACAAATGCAGGATACAGGATAGTGTCCAGGGCGATCTCGTAGTGGCTGTGTCAGCAATTGTAGTCCGGAAAGCCATTTAGCCACCCATTGTAGCTGCACCGCAGGATAATATAACTCCAGTTTCGGTACCGCAAGTCCACCTTGGTCAAGGGGTGAATACAGTTTTGACAACACAACTCTGCAGCGTCCGGCACCCCAAACAAATTACCTGACCCTTTTCTTGATATCTCGGAAAAATTTGGTCGGGACGTATAGGGGCAGGTTGGAAAAATAGTGTAAGAGTCTAGGGAGGACCACCATCTTCAGCTGGGTGACCCGGCCCATCACCTATAATGGTAGTGTTCGACAAATTGGGGCCAATTCATAAAGGTATGTAAGAGATGTTAGTGAAATTACAAAATGATAGGTTGATATCAGATTTATATTTTAAAGTGAGCAAAATAAATTTGGATTTAAGAACTTTTGATTTTAAGGCATTTTTGTTTCATTCATTCTTGTAAGCACTCCAGAGATGATTTGAGCAGGCAGATAGATTTGGGTGGATCCAACTTGATGTAACTGCATACTGACCATGTCAAAATATTTTTTAAGGTCAAGTAAGGTGAAGACTCTGGGTGGCCTTCATCAAAAGTACGGTAAATGTTATCAATAGTTGTAAGGAAGCAGATTCTGCGCTGTGGCTGGGTCTAAATCCAGACAGTAGGGGACTAAGAAGATTTTCGAGAACACACTTTTTTAGTGGCTTGGCCACATATTTTACAATAAACGTTGCTAGAAAAGTGGCTAGATATGATGTCTTATATTGAAGTTTCCCAGGAAGATATATGTATCTATTGGAGCGGCTCCTGCATTAAGGCAAAGGTGCATCGCCCCACTATTAAAATGCCCCCAGATGAAAAATAAAATGATAATACACATTATTACTATTTTATTTTTCATCAACTCTGCAAACCCACATCCAACTCCCGAGCCGAGTGACGGTATGGGGGCGAGGACGCTGCTGAGTGGCAACAGCAGAGAGGAGTGAGGGGCTGGGCAGTTTAAGTTAAAAGTGTGCATGTTTCTTTGGCCGGCTGTCTTGCGATGGCCAGTCAGACATGCACATTTTAAACCTCTCAAACCAGCTGTCATGGACAGCTGGGTTGAGAACAATCACAGACCTCCAGTGCCCTTTGGTGCGCTGGGAAAGCCCGCTCCATCCAATCCTGGCGCTACTGTCATGCTGGTTAACAGCATGAGAGCAGCCCCTGGATTGGTTAGGGGAGTTGGCTGGGCCCTAGGTGGAGGACAGCAGAACACCGGGACCGGAGTAAGGACAAAGGTAAGTGACGTTTATTTCCTTTAAAAAAAATATATATATATTTTATTTCTGTATGTATGCCCTACGTCGCCGACATGAATTGCCGTTTTAAATGTAAACATTTCAACTTAAAAACGAGAATATAATGCATTTCGGCATGAATTTAATTAATATAGTTTACTGTTTTGTGCGGACCCACCATCCATTTGCGTGCCCCACTACTCTCTATAGCTTGCAACCGCCACTGGTATCTATGTGGGCCAAATCCAGTTGGAGGCTGTGGAGCTCTCAACACAGAAGGTAGCCCAGGTTATGATCTAGGACTGTTGACAACGTCGAGGGAGAAACAGCCACCGAACTCAAAAAATATAGAAGGACTTTCTAATCTAAGGTGTCATGATGAAATGTTCTATGATATAGTGAGTCTTCAGTTGTTTTCTGAATTGGAAGAGTGCTGCGGCAAGTCACGTGTTATGGGACTGTTGTTCCCGGTCCTGGGTGCATAGACAGAAAAGGCCTGCTCCTGATTTTTTTTTCTAATTTGTATTTCATTAATTCCAATTTAGTGGTCTTCTGACTTTGGGTGTGTTATTATCTGCCAGAGAAGGTTAGTTTGCATTTAATGACGAGCTTCGTCTTGTTCATCAGTGAGATGGTGCACTATCCTCGGAGAAGTTCAAAAGGGGAAAACTGTTTGGCTGTGTTGAGGGAGCAAGGTCAATTGCTTTTGTGAGTTAATCCAATTCCACACCCAAATTTACACCTACTATTTTGCCACAGTGTGGATGAATTTGGTGGTACAAGGAAGTCCACAAAAAGACGAGAAGAGTGGTTAGCCTGGTCTGTTTGTGGTGACAATGTTAAGGTCATGATCCATGACAATGGATGAGATAATTATACAATTTGAGACAGCACACCTTCTGTTAACTAGAGAACAGTGTAGTGATCAGGATTAGTTACATCATGTGATGAGAGTGGGATACGTTTACTTTAATGAGATTAGAGGGACATGCCCACCTCATCAAAGTGTGAATTTTTTGAATTCCCTGAATCCCTTCTGCAGGAAAGAACTACGTTTGTTTTGTGGTGAAATCATGACTTGGAAATGTGTAAGATTAAGGACTTGTGGAGGGGAGTAAAAGTTTGAGATCTCTGTTAAAAGTACGATTTAGTTTTTTTTTTCTTTTTAAACTCATTGGTTTATCGCAGGGTTTAACACAGCATCTTTGACTTCCAGTGTCTTAGTACCTACACATATTTTGCAGTAATACATTTATCAATAACAATTCCCCAACCCCCCCACCCCCGCTGTTTGTGTCTTTCTGCATATATACACAGTTGGTGCACAGTCATCTTATACAGATGTAAATAGTCCAGACTCTAGCTCCCTCCTCTATCTTCGAATGGCCCCCTTGGCCTGCCTGCTGTGTTTTTAGCCCATTCCCCACGTGTATCTCCCCCCCCTCTCCCTCCACCCCCCCCCCCCTCTTCACTGGTCATGTCCGAAACCTTACTGGGGCGTCCAGTTTACTCACTCCCCTCCTCTGTTTTTCAAATGGCGCTCCACAACTAAACTTGTTAATTCAGCATTCTCTGCTCCCCCAGCTTTCTCACTTGTATCTACGGGTTCATGCAAATCAGTCCACATTCTCGCCCGTACGGCCAAATCGTTCTCTAATTTCTCAGACCGCTGCCACAATTGGTGAGTTATGTGTAAACAGATCAACATCAAAGTGAGTTTGGTGGATAAAGGTTGGTTCCAATGAGGACATTTGGTAAATAAAAATATTTCAAGTGGGTGAGTTCTTAAGATAAAACATCAGACTTCCAGATGTGTTATGCCTGTAGCTATCTGATGAACTGGCTTGTGGCAAAGCTATGTTGAGCCTCATAAGTTGTATAATTGTTTTTTTTGTTTTTGAAAAAAGCAATAAAGAATTTGAAGAAAACATTAGACTTTCCCTTGATATGATTTAGAGTGAAAGTATGCTGAGCCTGTGATGAAGTACTGGAGATATAAGAGGATATGACAGGTGTTGAGTAGATTGGGTAGGGGAATTGCTGAAACTCAGAAGTGGGTTTTCAGTATTCTGTTAAGAGGGAAGGGGCAGGGTCTGGGAGTAAAATGCTGATTGTTCGAATTGATGTATGTATTGTAGAGTGTATAGTGCATGTATGTTTGTGAGTGGGGAGTGATTCAATGCAGGATTTCAGTGAGTGGAATTTCCATGTGAGATATCCTCCTTAGTTTTGTCTGACAGAATTTAATTGAGAGGCTGGGATTTTGTGTCATCCGACATAAGAAACATGGAGTAGAGAGGATTTCTGGTGACCGTGAGGAAGGAGAGGCAGTGTTGGCTAGATCGTCATAGCCTTGAAGTTCATCTGTGTGTATTGGTATAAGGTACTAAAGAGATCGTACATACTACAGAGAAAACAGGTTGAACGTCTGATTGGAGAGAGTGGGGAAATGGTTGCAAGACTGAGATGTCGGTGTACAATACTTGTGTCAAGAGTGAGAAACTCATTTTGGTGGAGGTTGTGATTGGATTTGTCGGGCTTTCATTTTAAGGTGGTTTTGATTCTAGCTAATATTTGTAGTGCCTACTCCTTCACAGTTTGTCGAAGACCGCTGTTAAAATATGAAAGTTGATGTCCGTGGAATGAATAATTATTTCCCTATTATAAATGCTCTTGTGCAATTTGCATTTCGGATGATAAGCAGTAGCCACAAGTTTTTTTTTCTGTATGGGATCTTGTGTTTCTGAGAGATGTTCAACAGGAGACAGAAAGTATTTTCCCAGACACCAGTATATCAGAAGTAGAAAATTCCGTCTTTCTCTCGTCATCTGTTTTTGTTTGTAGTATCTATTTGCAAATATCAGATCAGGTTTGTTGCAAAAGCAAATGTTAGTTTTTTTATGTGGAGTTTTTAAATGTACATATTGCATATATGTCATAAGTGTTACATTCAGCGTGTTTGATCCTCACTGAGCAAAATAAAGAGCAAAGAGAGATGGGGAAGGGAAGGTATTGAGAGTTGGTAGTCTGAGCTTCCATGTGAGCAGAGCAGTCATGTCGGTAAAGTTGTGGGTGCTGCTGGTAGTCGGGGTGGAGGAGTAGATCACGCTCAAAGATGCACATCATTCTTTTCAACAAGGGACCTGACAAAGAGGGAGTTCTTGGAGTGCAATAATAGTAACTGGGTGGGATGACATTGCCTAAATAGAAACATAACTAAGTGTTCAAGGTAGATCATAACAGCTGCACTAGAACATCTAGCATATCCATGAAGTGTAATTGAACTGCAACAAAGGCGTATGTGAACCAATTCATACTGCATAAGCCCAAAAGGCATCTCCACCAAGGGAGTACGCAAACAAAGTAATAGTGCAGAATTAATAGTAGAAGTAATAGTACAGAAGTGATGGTACAGCAGGGAAATGCTGTAGCATAACCACAGCACATAACTGATATACAATGGGTAAATGTTAACTGAGTCATAGAGCATAACTGAGCTGTGCCGAGGGCATAAGTGAACAAAGCTGTGGGCCTTACTGAGCTGAAACAAAGACCATGGGGTGTGACTGAGCTGCACTGATGGCAAATGTTGCCAGAGCTAAAGGGCATCATCGAGCTGTAAAAGGAGCCAGCCTCCAAGTTTACTTAAGCTTCATCTGGGGCATTCTTCACTGTGGCCACAGAGAATACATGAGATGCAGCAGTACTGCAAAACTAGGACATATTGAAATTTCAGCAATGGGAATAATCAGGTTGAGATACCAAGCTGGTCGACCTGCACCAGGGGCATAAATGAACGGATTCTTCCAGGTATAATTACCCGGTGCATACCTGAGCAGAGCAGGAAATCACAATTGAGCAGATTTCCACTATACACTAGGAGCCTGAGTCACAAAGGAAACTTACACTTTTGAGTATGTTTACTACTTTTTGCTTATTCACAGAATCCAAGTACTACTAAAAACAAAAAAACAATAGCAAGTCCTGCACGACAAATATTGGATTAAATAAGTTAAAATATAAATAAAATTATTCATATAACATAGTACATATATAATATTTTATTACCCTATTTTGAAAAATTTGTCTCAATAGTTTTATTAAAATATAACTACATAAATTTCAGTTCACTTCCTTTTAATACTTATTATTGCATAATAAAGTATTATTTGTTTTCTTTAGTTGGGAATTTGTTTAATTTCAACTTCAGAATAATATTTTTAATTTAGTATATTTTCATAAAGGATTTATTTCCAAATTAAATTAATCATGCTGTATTTTGTTCTACATTCAAAATAAATATCTAAAATGATTTTTATAAATTTATATTAAAATATAGCATATAAATAATTTTTATATTTATTTTAGAGTTAAAACAACTTTTTATTTTTCTCTCTAATTTACCAGGGGGAGATCTCAACCTCATCTGTGGAGTCTCCCTACGACAATACTTAATTTGTAATACAATAAGTGCTGGTGCCCAAACTTTTGTTTAGAAGCTATCGAAGGTCAGGATGCCAAATACTAAGGCAGCATTACCTTGATTCGACCCCATGCCTCCTTAATTCACCACCAGGCACTCCCTCGCTCTTTATCTCACTGTTTCAGGTTCCTTTTCATCCATTTATCACTGTTTTCTTATCTTTCTTTTCGTCCTTCTTTCCCCCTTGTCAGGTGCAGCCCGTGCAGGTAAGAGCAGTGAGGCCGGGTTGAGGGGGGGGGGGGGGAATTCGACAGACAACCACAAGGGAAAATGAAATAAATAATTTTCACTAATCATCGTCTGTCGAAAGACTCCCCCCACCCGGCCCCACCACTCTTACCTGCACAGGCTGCTGCTGCCCCATTTGTGTTTTTCTCTCTATAGACTGGTTGAAAGTGTAATGAGGAAAAATAAGCACCGGTCCCCAAAAATAAGTGCCGGTGGGTGGCACCTGCTAACACCGGCTCAAATTAAGCAGTGCACGGTATAGGGAAAAGTAAAAAAACAAAAAATATTTAACATGAAAATAAATATTTTTCTGTTAGTGTAAATGAATTTTGTGTATTTATTTAAAATGTAGAAAAAAAAATCTGCAGCACTATTAACTTAGTTTAATTTTTTGGGGGCTTACTCAAAATCACCAAGAGTATGCTCAGATGTCCAGTTGTATAGTTGGCCCCCACACAACTGCTTATTTGGGGTTAGGGGAAATATGCATTTTACTACTTGTTTCCCCATTATTATTTTTTTCTCCACTTGTATACATTTTCCCTTGTAGAAAAATTCCTTCTCCTGTACCTTAAAAACACACAGGATCGTTTGGGCACATTTTCAGGCTAAACACACAATTACTCTGATCATAAATGGAAGTGCATATTTAGGGTAGGAAGTAGCATTGGGAATATTTATGAATACCCACAAAGTTGCGAAATTGCTCTTTGCCCACCATTCACAAAAAACAGCACCCGACGTTCCTTTGGGAACTCGCATTTTCTCACCAATTCCTCATAATTAGGACTACGGAAAATGTATCCACCGAGTGAATTTCCTACTGTAACAAGTGCCATTGGGGACTGTAAATGTTCACATTTCATGATTCTGTCAGAGGAAATTATACCCTTTTTCGCTCCTAAGTTTAACTTGGGTACGCAAGAATGTGTTTTGTGAATGTGGTCTGAAGTTAGTAGCGGGGCGTAAGGAGGTAGCCTTGTATTTGCTCATCCAGACCCTAAGAAATGTACAGTTAAGAAAAAGTGGTGGCTGAGTAAAAGGTGGATAGCACCAAACTGCTTACATTTTCTACTGTTACTTTTTTGATGTGAAGTGTTTTGAATTAACCTTGAGATGCCAATATGGCACCATCCTCCATTGCAAAGGGCCGCCGTAGACTGTTTTCAGAGCTTCATTTGGCCTGGCACGACTGTTCTTTAACTTGGCAACAGATTTAACCACACTTAGTACTTTCCATGTTCAAATATTTCCAGTTTCTATTTTTCAGCCTATGACAGTTTAATAAAATGATCATGTTGCACTTTTAATACACAGTGGAATGGAAAGGGCCATCGGATTTAAAATGATCAAAAGAGCTTTGTTTCATTAACCTGAAGAGGATGTGACCTGTACTCCTGCTGCGCCAAGTGGGAAAATGTATAGTTAGTGAGCCTGCACAACGTCCTATGGCAACATCCACAAATGTGATTCAATCAGTTTCTCTATTGAAATTGATCCTATTTTCTCAACATGGTAACATAAAAGCGTCCATGGTTGAGTTATGGGTTGGACCATGCTTAAATAACCATTGGCTATCAGACTAAGTGATCTTGGACTATAGGTGGTACTTGCACTGGCAAATTTGGCAGCAAGTTAGTTGTTCAGACATTCCTATGAATGTGAAAATATGCTCGCGTACTGCAACTCTCACTCATGTATTACTATTATCTGGGCAGCCACACAAAAAGCTGCTAAAGTTGTGTGTAAAAATATTCATCCCATATTCAGAATACACAGTTATGTTTGGTGAATCAGACCAGTCCAGCAGTATGAGGGGGGGGGGCTGGCAGTGGATGTGGGGAACACAGACAGGGTGAAGTTTGCTGTTTTGCCTTTGTAGTGAGTTGGGCTGGTGCAGTGTTGTTTTACTTCTAAGGTGTTGACTAGAAAGTTATGAGCTTCGTTCATGGAAGCGGGTAGGCTGCTCTTTCGATTACCGTAATCTGCCTCAGTTTCCCATCTGCTTCAGGAATTACATTGGCTCAGGATCACTAACCATATTGAGTTTAAAGCATTGTGCTTGATGTTTAAAGCCAAACATGGTCTAGGACCTTGCTATATTCAGGAACTGGTGGTTCCCTACCAGCCGACTCTTGGGGGGAGGGGGGGCGGGGGGGGTGGTGTGTGTGTGTGTGTTCACTGAAAAAACCATAGGTTTTAGGGAAAGTTATAGTTAGTTGGACATTGCACTCGTACAAAACCCGTGAAATTCCCCCGTTATAGTTAGTTCAGCTAACTATAACTCGCGCCCCGTAATGCACTGCTGATGACGTCACATATTACATCACTCATGACATGGTCAGTGACATCACTGATGACATCACTGATGACATCATCCAGTGACTGTGTGTTTCTGTAAAGTTTAAATATGTTTAATATATATAGGGAAAGGCGTATTGAAAAATGAGTGGGTGTATAAGTGTCTGAATGGATGATTTAGTAGGTGCGTGACTAACTCTATAAGTGAGTGATTAAACGTATCTTACTGAATGCATGGGTTAGTGACTAAACTGGGTGAATGTCTGTATCCGTCTGTCTGTTGCTGTGTAAGCGGCTGCATGGGTTTGTGAATAGCTACATGAGTGTCTATATGAGTTATTGATTGGTTGTCTGAGTATCTGTATGGGTGCCTGAGTGTTTGTGTGGGTGGGGTGTGTGTGTGACTCTGTGCATAGATGTGTGAGTGGGTGATTCACTGGGTGCATGGTTTCAAGAGTGCATCTGTGATGGACTGTATGGGTGGGTGAGTGTGTGTATGGGTGTGTTAGTGAGTGAATGTATATTTCAGTGGTACATGTGTGAGTAACTACAGATGTGAAAGGCAGTATATATGTGTGTTGAAGTATATAAATGGCTATAAGTGAGAGTGTGTGATTGTGAGAGTGGCTGTATGGATGAGTGTGTACTTGTATCAGTGATTGTATAAGTGCGTAAGAATGTGCTAGTATTTGTATGAGTAAGTGAGCTGGTGTGTGTATAACTGTATAGGTGAGTAAATGGCAGTGTGATTAATTATTTGCATGACTGACTAGGTGTGTGAGTACCTCTATGGATGAGTGGCGGTGTGTGAGTGTCTATGTAGGTGTATGAGTGCATATGATAGGTGTGTGTGTGTGTGTGTGTGTGTGTGTGTGTGTGTGTGTGTGTGTGTGTGTGTGTGCGCGCGCCTAAGAATCAGTGAGTGGGTATGTAGTTATTGGTATTGGAGTGTGTATGGTTTTGAGAATGGCAGTCTGTAATTTAGAGTGGGTGTATCAAAAGTTATATTAGGGTGTGAGGAGATGCATCAAATTATCACATGGATGATGTCATCAGTGATGTCATTGACCATGTCATCAGTGATGTAATATGTGACGTCATCAGCAGTGCATTGCGGGGGCGCGAGTTATAGTTAGCTGAACTAACTATAACGGGGAATTTCACGGGTTTTGTACGAGTGCAATGTCCAACTAACTATAACTTTCCCTAAAACCTATGGTTTTTTCAGTGAATTTCAAAGGTTTTTTAAATGCTAATTTCTAACTATGCCTACAGAGGTAGGACATGTGAAGAAAGAAGAAAAAACGCACAGAAAGAAGCAAAAGAAATGCAGAAAGAAGCAACAGAAGTCCACAAAGACGAAGAAAAGTGCAGGGAAGAAGCAAAAGATGTGCAGAAAGAACCAACAGAGGAGCAGAAAGAGGCCTTGTTGCAAAAATCATCCTGTGCCCACAACTTTTTCAGACGGGTACTGGTGGTAACTGACTCTAACCAGAGCCAGTGCTATGCTAAAAGACACTTAGAATACAGTGAAAACACCTACATACACTAGGGAACACTATGCGTTGGGGTACCCCTGTGATTAGCATGACCTCCTCTGTAAGTCCCTAGTACATAATAGGGCAGGGGGATTAAAACTACCTCTTAAAACGCGCTACAGGGCGCGTTTGCACAGTGGTGAAGGGAGGGGCCTGAGGTGACATGTGTGCAAACGCGCCCCGTGGTGCGTTTTAAGTTGGGGGATTAAGTCCCCTTGAATCCTGAGGGTCCCTGGGGCCCAACTAGCCCACCTGGTACCTACAGTTAGGACCACAGAGCTGAGTTGCAGAGAGGCGTTCCGAGGCCACGCACCTTTTTTCACCTCTCTGCAACGCAGCTCTGTGGTGCTTAATGGAGGTAGCTGGTGGGCTAGTTGCACCCCAGGGACCCTCAGGATTCAAGGGGAGTTAATCCCCCAACTTAAAACACACCACAGGGTGTGTTTGCACACATGTCACCTCAGGCCCGCCCCCTCCCTTCACCACTGTGCAAACACGCCCGTGGCGCGTTTTAAGTCGGGGGATTAACTCCCCATGAATCCTGAGGGTCCCTGGGGTGCAACTAGCCCACCAGCTACCTCCATTAAGCGCCACAGAGCTGCGTTGCAGAGAGGTGTAAAAGGGGCGTGGCCTCAGAACACCTCTCTGCAACGCAGCCCCCTGGCGCATACTGGAGGTTCCTGGTGGGCTAGTTGGACCTCAGGGACCCCAGTATTCAAGGGGAATTCGTTCTCTATCTGCAAACGCGCCAGGGGCGCGTTTGCAGAGTGCTGCAAGAAGGGGCGTGGCCTCCGGCGCGATGCCGGTCTTTTTTTAAAAAAATTTAAGAAGGGGCTGTGTGGCCCCCTTCTTTTTCTAATTTATTGGCCCTGGGGACCCCATCCCCCAGGGCCTGCCCCCTATTTTTTTTTTTTTTTTTAATTTGGAAGGGGGCCCCCCTCCCAAGGCCTTAATCGGCCCCGGGGACCCCATCCCCCGGGGCATGACCTTCTTTTTTTTTTTATTTTTTTTTTTTTATTTGGGGAAGGGGGCTGCGTGGCCCCCCTCCCGGGCCACTTGTATCCCCGGGGACCCCATCCCCCGGGGCTGGCCCTCTCCGTTGGGGACCGTGGGGGTCCCCAATCCCCACGGTCCCGCCGGCTCCCGCTTCCCTCGGGAGCCGGCATTGCTTTTCCACATGGGGAGCTGCTAAGATGCAGCTCCCCGTGTGGAAAAGCAATTTGCTTTGAATTTTGGAAGAGAGAGCAGGTTTCCTGCTCTCTCTTCCAAAATTCAAAGCAAGTTTGCTATGACAGGACGGGAGCCGCGGGGTTCCCGCCCTGCCATAGCAAACAGCAGTGTCCCGGGGGTGGGCACCCCGTGACACTGCAGGAGCCGGCCCTGGGGGTGGTGGTCCCCAGGGCCATTACAGGCTCCAGGAGGGGGGCCACGCGGCCCCCCTCCCAACATGTTCAAAGCCCCGGGGAGGTGGTGGTCCCCGGGGCTTCGGGGGTCCGAAACGGACCCCCAATTTAAAATTCTTAGTGCCCCGGGGAGGTGGTGGTCCCCGGGGCTTGGGGGGGCTTTAGAGGCCCCCCCCACATATTATTTCTATGAACCCCTGCATGCCCCCGGGACTTGGCCCACCCGGGGGCCAAATACCAACGAAGCGCGGGAGGCCGCGCTTCATTTTTTTTTCACGGCGGGATCCGCGCATCCTAAGCGCATCTTGCCGATTAAAAAAAAAAAAAAAAACCTTTTGGGCCCTGGGGGTCCTTGTGGGACCCCTGAGCAGGCCTAGGGGTCAGGGTGTTTCTACCCTGCCCCCTTTTGCGTTTTGCGCACTTAGTTTCTGTGCCTCGGTTCTACCGAGGAACAAGATGGCTGCCAACACTTCCTGGTTTGGAGTGTTGACAGCCAATTAGCATACAGCTCGTGATCGGGAGGGTGCGCGGATCCTCCGCGGCCATAGATATATATGTGATTTTACTTTTGATTTTCTCAGGAACTACTGAACGGATTTACACCATTTAACCAAAAGGCACGACTCTGAACCAAGGGCTACCTTTTTGCCAAATTTGGTGTAATTCCGTTCAGCAGTTCGGGCTGTAGCTGCGACTAAATGTTCCTATGGAAAATTGCATGGGGAAAACACGTTTTGGGACCCCCCTTTTTTCTCGGCCCCCACTTGACGAATCACCCCGAGACTTTCAGAATGGGAGCGTACCGGAGCGCCCCACGAGTTTTGAAAATTTCGTGAAGATTCGTCAACCGGCGCCAAAGTTATTGGGAATAGAATGTTGCGGATTTCCTATGGAAAATAGGTCCTAACTATAACTATCTACTGGCGACCGCCAGTAGATAATATATATATATATATCACAAACAACTCCCACACCACCCGGATAGAGAGCATGCACACGAAGCTGATGGACTTAAAGCTTCTTTATTTCATTCTGCCTGTCAAATATATATATTTTTTTCTTGGTGCTGGAGTCACAGGGCCGAACAAAGTCTCTGTGTAAGGTGAGCGGGTTGGATTGAGGCAGAGGTGATGAGATCTGATATTTTTTCTATGAAGTCCTTGTGGTTTCTGGGTGGTCTGTAGACTAGATGAAAGGAGGCTGTTTTGCAAGGTGAAAAACGAAAGTGGAGGGAGAGGAGCTCAAAAGCTTAGGTGTGGCCATGTTGAAGATGGTGCAGGGTCATGTTGGCTTGTGTATGACTGCAAGCCCCCTCCAGTTGCAGTCTGTATAATGGATGCTGTATCATAAGGGTAGGGGATATGAAGAATGTGTGTGGAGGATATTGTGAATCCGGTTTCTGTGATAAGGAGCATCTATGCTGTGGTGTGTGGTGATGAAGGTTATGTTGAGAGTGTGATTTATTGCCGAGTGTGAGTTTTTGAGCATGATTTGAAAATGTGGTTGGTGTGTGTATTGTAGTGTGTGGTTTGTGGATGAGGTTGTTGGGGTTAGATGTGCAAGTATGGTGAGTGTTTGCTTTGGTCTCGGCTCTAGATGGCACGCATTGAGCTGTCTTGAACTGAGACATGCTGTACCTACATCTGGGCTTACAGCTCGCCCATAGCCTTCCCATTTGCTGGCACCATCGTCGCTCCATTTTGCTCCATTTTGCGTTCTCCCCATTTGTCAAGGGCATGCATACGTGTTTAGCCCTCCCTGAGCGCACCGTCCAACTACTGTTAAACATACGCAGCGGACATTGTAGGACATTGTCCTGGGACTACTTTTTTATTTTTTTTACCTCTTCATCCAGACTTCTCTCTGTTTCACCTGCACGGGGCTTGCTTGTGAATTGTTCTCCTTGATAATGTTACTTTGCTTCTCTTACTTCTGTGTGATCGCCATTTGCTCTATTTCCCACATGTAACTAGAAAATGTATTCATTTTGTTAAGAGACGCGGCGGTGAAGGTAAAAGATAGTCGTGCTCCCCACACAGCCATTGTTGTTCTCACACCTACCATTGGGATTTCAATGGTTAGTTTAGAAATATCTTCAATTCTAATACATCACTTCATAGGGAGCTGAGCTACTTGTTTTTTTTTTTACCTCGGAATTCATACAGTAAATATTTGGAAATATTTTGCATCCAAAGGCAGTTGTCTTTTTTTCCGCTCTTTTGAGTCATGTCCCCTTTTCGTGTCCACACCTCTGATGTCGGCCGATTTCTATGGCCACAGACGTCTCTAGCCACTCTAATCACTCTCCATGCTTTCGTAAGCCTCTCTATCCACCCTTTTCTCTCTATTGCTCTGTGGCTTATGCAACCAGACCTGTTTCTTTTGTGTGCCGGATGATAGTCTTGTGACGAGCGCAGAGGGAGGGCTGGTCCCGGCAAAAAGTTTGGAGACTCACGAACCTTATATGAAGAGGTGTAATACCCACTGTACCGCCAAAGACTTTCTATGATTACTTATTCTGCAACTAGGGCAGTTTTGCCACATGATCTTGGAACAGCCATATGCATGGCCATGAAAGCACAAAATGGCATATTTTGCAATTGAAAGAGAACATGAGTAGATTGTTCTAGCATTTCAAAGACCAAGAACTGCAATAATGTTTGTGCTTGCATTTCAGATAAATCACTGTAATAGTCTGCTATTGCACATCGGAGAGCGAGAACTATACTCGATTACGCCTGCATTTTCGTGATGTGCAATAAACCATGCTTGCATTTTGGAGTGAGAACTGCAATACTGTCCTTCAGAGGGCACTATCATACTTACTGCCTGCGTATTGGGTTCACAGCTATATAGCGACTTTCAATATTGGAGCGCAAACTCAAGTAGTCTTAATAATAAGGTGTTTCTTGCATAGCCTTAGCTAACTAAGCACTCCCATTGCCGAGACCGATTGGCTATGCCAATGCTTGCTGTGGTCTTAGTGTGAAAATCGAAATGGTGTGTGTAGTGGTGTTTGAGAGACACGGGCATTGGGTGACTTACCTTGAAAGTAGTGGTTCTGGCCTTAGATCCTTCAGGTCGAAGAGGTGATGCCCTTGTCTTGGCCACTGTTACTTTAGAATGCCCAGGTGTGGGACGCCCTGGGGTCGGCAGAGCTTTGAAGGCTGTGGAGGTTGAGAGAATGGAGTTAAAGTGCAGTTTCACTTGCCACGTTAAATATTATCTGAATAAATTATTTAGTTGACGTAAAAAAAGTGTTTGCTTATTAGAGTGTAAAGTATCTATGTGTGTTTACTTCTCCCGGAGCAGAAGCGAGGTCTAGCACTACATCGATGAGAGAATTTTATATTGTTGAACCTTGAGTGCATGGCTTCGCTTTGCAAGGTTTAGTGTCTTTAGGTATTTTTATCTTTATACTCCATGAACTATAGTGCTTACTTCTGTTAGCAAAATTTACAGAAAGGATTTGTACCTTTTCCTAAAATTGTCAATAGTCAAACTAAATATTATTGGCTCTACTCCAAACCCCAGAGAAAATCAATGACTGTTTTTCCATGTTTGCCGTTGTTTAACCTAATCTTGATCTGTGTTGCATATTGCATATCGATACCAATTTTTATCACTTTGCATTTTGCTTTGCTGTGCTAAATTGTCAAATGGTTCATTAGACTAGGTAAGAAGCATGTTACTAGGTCCCTTTTGTTTATCACAGTTGTTAGGTCTTGCGTAGTAGGCAATGCATGTGCTGTCCATGTAAAGACCTATTGACAAGCTTACCGTTGTTTGGCATTCGTCACTCTCATTTGCCTGCATCTTATTCACGTCCCATCTTCTCAATCTTTTGTTTGTCCCTTCCATGGACCATTGCCTCTTTACCATCACTTTTTTAATTAGCTGGCTTCTATGTTTTTGCTGGTTGCTTTTCAAACACTACATTTTTCCTTTTGGTTAAGCACACAATGAGAGGGCATGTTTTTTTTCCCACTGTCTCCCTTATGTATTTCTCTCCCCCACTGGACTCCGTGTTTCTCTCTGTCATCCAAATGCTTCTCCCTGACGCACTCAATGTTGAACTCGCCCATGTATATTTCCCTGTTGTTTTCTCGCCCGTGTTTCTTCTCACCTGCACCACCTTTCTCTCTAGCTCGTTTCTTCTCTGGACCCTCGTTTCTTGATTTTTGCTTCTTCTCCCTACCACCAGTCCTCATTTTTGCAGTTTTTTGTTTTTGTTTTTAGGTACCGATCCAAAAAGGAAAGCTTCTGCGTCATTTTGTAGGCACACTTGTGTGGTGTGCACACCTACTTTTTTAATTGTATTTACTTCTTTAGCCAAGCCCTGCTGCACAGCATCGGGGATGCATCAGACATTTGAGTAAACCCTGTCTCAGGTATTGATGTCGTCCCCGGAACCACAGAATCCAGACACTAGTGTGAACTCACTAAACTGCCAATTACCTCCTATTTAAGTATATTACTTAGAGAGGTTAGCAACGTGAAACTGTGTATGTACCAACAAAATGAAAACCGCTTCAAGTCAAATTGTATCAAGAACCATAATAACTGGAAACTCATTTTGAGGACAAAAAGTAGTGCAGCTGTTTTTAATGGGCTGGACTCATTACCTGCACCTCTAACTGAGGGTTAGTGAAAACAATAACAAAATCTAACATGGTGTCACCTATATGCCATATAGTAATGGACATTCCCCAGCTCGTGACCACAAACCTGTTTATTTAAATGGTTTATATGTTTTTGCCACCAAGTAGGAGGAGGAGAAATCAATGCTATTACAAGGTTGCATCGATTCTGCTTATGTCACCAACTGTCACTGCTGTTCCAGTTGTTACCTCACTCATCGGTTGTAAATATACTGTGGTAGGCAGCATGAAGACTTTTAGAAGACAACATCAGTTCTGTCTGCGACACAACCTGGCTACTGGAACTGACCTACTATTACTGTGTTTTTAAATATAAACACTCACAGCACTATGTTGCCATTCAAGCATTATGTAGATAAACATAGTAGGAGAAACCTAAAATAGTAGTCACCCCTCCACAAACACTTACACACATATTCAACAGTACACATTTGTGAGAAGTTGGCCTGGTATATGCTGTACACTAATTAAAGTGGGTACCTTGCACCAGTCCAAACAACCCTTATGGTGATTTAAGAGGTCAAAGATAACCTTAGAAAGCTATCCAAGTGGTAGCTGTGGAGAGCAGCCTTCAGGCTTAGTCTTGAAGGAATGATAAGCAGCTTGTTTTACCAGAATGCAATCTTATTGTATTGGTTAAATGAAAGGAGAACCACACAGTAGTTATAAGAATATATGTTTATTATTATAACACACCTTAAATACCTCACAGTTTCTGCTACATGCAGATAAACACAGAGCACACGATAAAGTAGCACAGAAACAATCGTAAGTAGCACTGATACAGTTTGCTCCAGGGGGAGACCAAACCATATACTAAAATAGTGGTATAAGAACCACGACTCGAGTCAAGACAGTGTCTAGAGGGTGTAGAATCGCTGGGACCCCAAGGAACCACCCAAGGTGAGTAAGTAGGGGCCCCACGGAGGACGGGTGCAGTGTGAGAACACGACCGCGTGCTACGTACAATTCAATGGGAGAGTCGCGGTTGCAATTTTAAAGTTTAAGGACCCTTCCCAGTGGATTACGAGGAAACCCTTTGGAATATAGAATGTTGGAGAGCCACCCCACCCGTGGATATCAAAGTACCAGAGTTACCTATCCCAGGGAAGTCAGGTGCATAGGGCTGAAGTGGCATCGGAAACTGCAGTCGTTTTCAATGGGAGTCTTCAAAGAAATGCCACTGCTGGAAAGAAGAAAAGTGTCCGGTGGAACCCACAGGTGCTTTCTTGATGGAAGGAACCTGAAAGCAGAGGGGACAGAGTCTGGGTCACTCAGGAGTGACCAGGGGCGCGGTAGACGAATGCCCACCGATGTCGGGTGCTTCAGGTGTGAAGGAGACCTTGACTCTACAGCTGCAGGGGCCAGGAGATGTCGAGGACGACCAGGAGCCGGATATGAGCTGTCCCACGAAGGATGTCGAGTGCTGAGGGGTCGGTGTCCGGCGGGAGCACCAACAAGCCTTGGCAGCGGCAACCCACGAAGAAGGTTACGGTCTGGCCCAGCAAGGACCAGAGGACTCACCACAGCAAGGGGAGTCAGGGCAGGCCTGGAGCAACCAGGGGAGGCCAAGAAAAGCAGTGTTGTCCCTCAAGTGGACCCACAGGCCGGAGGCACGGGAGTCGCGAGGGGACCTCTAGCAGTTTCACAAAGTCACTTCTTGCAGGCCTTTGTACGAAATGTGCGCAGAGGTGGGGGCTATCGATAGCCCAATGCATGAAGTTGAGGATCACCAACAAGCATATGCACTTGCAAAAGTACACGGTGCACAGGGGTTCGGGTTATGCGGTCCCACGAGGGATACGGGCCTCAAACTTAGTGAGAGGGCAGCACAACCTCCAGGAACGTAGGAACCCACCTCCTGTGTTGCTGGAGCCGTTGGAGTCCGCAGGAGCTCACGATCAGCAGACCGGTCAGTTGCATTACGGTGCCTGCAAATGCAGGGGAGTGACTCTTTCACCCCAAGGGAGATACTTCAGTTGTCCTTGATGCTCCACAGGTCCTGCACAGAGCCTGTATGGTGCACTGGCACAGACGATGCTTTGGACGGAGAGGGAGACGAAGTCAGGCCCAGTCGAAGTCCAGAGTGTCCAGACGGTCGAAGGCCAGTGGTTTCTTGATCAGAATCTTGTTCACGTCGAATCTAGGGTCCTACAGCCAGGTAAGCCCTTTTGTATCCACGGGAGAGGGTTGGACAGATTCAGGGGACCCTCCCAGGGGAGGGTCAGGACAGTGGGGAGGATACTCCCATGTCCTTTGTCCCGTTTTGCGCCAGAGCAGGAGCCAACGGCTCCCAGGACTGGTTTGAACTGGACTATGCACAGGGACACCAAATGTGCCCCTCGTGCAGACTTTCAGGCACTTTGGAAGTGCACCCACCCAGCTCCAATACACTAAAACCTGTCTGGGAGGTGGTCACACCTCCCTGTGACAGGATGCCTATTTTGCTGCCTTCCTCTGCTCGAGCTTGGCTCAGCAGCAGGAATTCAGAAATGTTTCTCTGGTCGGCAGCAATCATTTTGTGCTGTCCGGGTCGAGAAGGCTGGTACTGGGAAGACCAGGGACCCCACGAAGCTTGCTTCTGAAGGGTGGAATCATACCTCCCACACCGGTTACCGGTGTGGAGGTATGATTCCAAGGTGTTTGATACCAAACACGACATGGTTTGTTGCAGCCGTTTTCGAGATAGCATTTTACACGAGCAAATAATGCACCTCTACCTATTTGTCTGGCTGCGTCACCGACAACCCGGGAGAATGGTCTCCGAAGGCTGCAGGGGTGCCCTGCTCGTGCATGGGCACCCTCTCACGTAAAACCCAGCACCCTGCCTTCAGGATTGTCAAGGCCTGCTATAGGGGTGACATAGGTTTTAAGTGTAGTGACCTATAGAAATAGTAAACCTATATCTAAAGTAAGTGGTGCGTGCACCATCTTACACAGGCTGCAATGGCAGGTCTGTAGTTCCATTTTACATGGCCTCTCATGGGTGGTATAATACATGCTTCAGCCCATGGGAGGCCTCTGGGGTACCTATGCCCTGGGTACATGTGTGCCATATACTAGGGACTGATAAGGGTACCCCAGTATCCAATCTGGAGTGTACCTAAGTACATGTCATAACATTTTAGGGAGAAAGCAGATAGACTGAGGTCCTGATTAGCAGGATCCCAGTCAGACTAGTCAAAAACCAGGAAAACACCAGGCAAAAAGTGGGGGTAACCATGCAGTCAGATCCTACCTTCCTCCAACATTGAACAGAACATCCAACGTACAAGTCATATAGCACACATATGCCATAGTCTTATGCTATCAGCTTGCTCTCAACAGAATTTGGCAGCAAGATACACCACAAACGAGCATACAATAGAGCACTTCATCCATATTGCTTTACACACACCAACACAGCTCATGTATGCCACACAGGCGGCAACACCAGGAGTAAACTATCTCTGATTACCAGCAGAGGGCATATTATCATTCTAAGACGTGTGAATAATTGACCGAAAGCCATTTACAATACCACCCTGACAAGAAACTTACACACTCATAAAAATCATACAGCAACATCTCTTTGACCATGACACAGCTATCCAACTAGAGATGGCCCTGATAACCAGAATGTATTATCGCATGACCACTCAGACTCCTAATGACTACACTATAACATACAATAACAAACCTGAACCTTTATCCATGGAAATAGAAGCTTTGCACATTGTACAAATGCTGAACCATAGTAATATACAACATAGAAGTGCCCATGAACATTGATTTATAGACTTAAAGACCTTAGCAAATGCAATGCTCATGAGCACTGCGATCTAGGATTGAAAGCAGAGTTGTCCAAGCCTGAAGCTATAATAATATCACTCAGCTTGTGCACACTCATTAACCCTGACTCCAAGAAACTAAAGCACTAATCCAGAAATATTTAAGAACTCTTAGATAGTGAATTAAAAATGGCTGTACGTTAGCACCCTTGCCTCTATTGCTACAGAAATGAGACTAGATTCACAATCTCCTTTAAACCAGAAAATAAGTACAGGACTGCGGTGATAACCGTGCTCCGGGAGACCACTTCAGCTACACATATTGACGTACTAGCTTAGTAACCTTTAATTGTTCACATCGATGTTCACTCATACTGGCAAGTACTGAAATAATCAAGAATAATTGTTCCTGAGGCTTCACTAGGATGCCAGATGTATATGTACAAGGTTTTGGGATCCAAGTATGTTTCTGGAAGATAACTGTATTTCATCATAATAACCGCAATTCATTTAGAAATCAGAAAGTACACCAAGGCACTGGCATATCGACACATCTACTGGCAGGCAACCCTCTTGCAAGCTAGTAAAGCAGGACATCCCCTGCCCTCGATCACACTGCACCTTTTTATGCATTTGACTGCCCCTCTTTTTTTCAATTCTTTACATGCTCGCCATCCACAGCAGAGGACCCTCCTGTGATCTTATGTATTCACTGCTAATGCAAGAATACATGCAGAAGCAATCAATTTAGCAATCAAGTTAAGGTACACGAATCTCAGCACCATGCTATAAAGATACAGAATAACAACTGGGAAACCCAACCTCCTAAAGAAGTTTAGGAGTACAAGTATTAAATAAACGAGAAGTTCAGTCACAGCAGTACAAAAGATCAGCATTAAAATCTGGTGCTCAGAGAAGAGTTTCTGGTCCTCTCCTCTATACATAAGTGAATCTAAAATTGTCTAAGTTAAAATCCAAACTAAAAGGATGGTTAATTAGTCTAAGAGATCTCAAAATTCAGGGAACTGCAGAAAAATACGGGAAAGTACAGGAAGTAAAGGAAGGTGGCAGCATTGCAAAAGATCAGTCAAGAGTCTTCTTGGGTCAGGGGGATTTAGAGTATTAGCCTAAGCCACACTGAGCAAGAATCAAAGGGAATAAGCTTAGAGGTCTAAACCTCTCAAAGTCCAAGGAAAAGTGGCTGTACTTTCAGACAATGTACACTCCAGTTATTCACACTAAAATCACTCGGGTACCACCCCCCTGTTCGCATCATCATGGGTTCCATTGTCCTTTTCCATTCTCACATTGTAAGCTGTAACATTTGCAGAATGTTCCACACTGAACATGGGAACAACATCGTCCTTGTTCAACCAAGCCATGTTGTAACATTGCTGAATAGGACTCTTCAGTTAACGCTCTGGCTCTCCATATTCCTACGGTCTTTTTCACAGGCTCTCTCTGTATCGCTAATGCAGTGTTGTATCTATTCTCAAACTAACAATGCGTGTGAATGCACTTGCAAGGGACAAGACATGTAAGCAGAAATGAAAAACAGCCGTAGTAAGGGCAAGTTTAAAATATTGAATAAATGGTGCACATTTAATATGCGTGTGCACGTTAAACACAAATGAATGTTTGTTAGTACATTAGATTCATATTGCACGTGGCATACTCTAAATCTCTAATAAACGTATAAGTATGGCTAATAACTACATTTTATGTGAAATATATGTGTCACATTAGTGCATTGCATAAATCCATTATCATTTCTAGAGTAAATACATTCTACATATGTGAAGATGCTTTATTCATCAAGTCTTCAAAGAATATCTCATTTAATATGGTTAAGGCACACAGTGTTATGTAGGAATTCTCGAATTCTACAGTGAATGCACTTTAATAATGATGTCAAGTGCAACATTTCATATTTATGTCATTGAGTCACACAGGAAACGTGCTAAGTCCACTTTTATGTTATGCATTTGTGACGTGTAAAGGTGGGGTCAAATATACGCTGTAACATCGCTGAATCTCCAAAACATTAAGGGTCCTCTTAAAACCCTTAGCGCTCACACTCTGCCGCAGTGCTGCAAAGGCCTAGTCCTTGCACAGCTGCCTCCCTATCATCACGCTCTCCTGTTCAGAGACAAGCCTCTTGAGTTCAGCTAACGCATATCATATAGAACTCTTCATCTCTAGCCTCAAACTTTCCATGGGCACGCACTGTAAGCACCAGCCACGTGTCAGCATCTTCTTCTTGAGTGACTTACTTACACCTAAACATTTCGAAACTGACCTGATTTAATTTGCAGCAAACCAACTATCAACAAATTTCTAGATTCAAGTTATTTGGGAAACCCTACTGTTCTCTTATAACATTCCTTGCGGTCAGGTAATTTCCTGTAGTCCCTTCCTGTTTCGAAGTATGAGAGCTCCTGGCCCCGCCTCTAATGATGCAAGTTACTCACTCAAAATATTTCCAGGACAAAACACCGTCATACAACACATAGTGGTGGAGAGGTGTGGTGCAGCGGCCAGGGCAGCTGACTTTGGAGCACAGGGTTCACGGTTCGATCCCCGGCTCCGGCGGCAGCTCAGCTCAGCACCATGTGACTCTGGGCAATAGCTCACTTAATTTCCACGACGGCCCCCAGCGCCTTGAGACCCGTAAGGGTGAGTAGTTCGCGCTTTACAAATACGGATTTAGAATGATAATTTACGTTTCTTAAATTCCATAACCTCTTGCTCTGTCACTACTCGCTCTCTCATATATTCATTTCCCTGTCTGCAGTACCTTGCAGCCTCATTGACAGGATCACAAATCTTCTTACTTCCAAATAGTACCCGGTAGTTTTATTGCACCCATACCCTAGAACAATAAATGCCTCACAAAGTTTGTATACTCGTACAAATCCCTACACAGAGCAGCAGCGTCCTACAGACCTGCCCTGAAATGCCCCAACAGGATCCTCGCTTAGCATCAGTGTCTTCACTTTCCGGCCCCTGTGCCTTACCCTCTCATTCCACCACTACCCCAGGCACCCTCAGTTTATTATTGATGACAGTTTTCACTGTTCACTCTTTGCTTCCACCTGCCAGTAAGGTGAGAGTGGGTTAAACGCTCGTCAATTATAGTGCTCTGCAGGTCACGTGTTTGAATCCTGGCTAGCCCCCTCAGCCTTCCCTTTTTCTTAGGCTGGCAAAATCGAGCACCATTTGTTAATAATAAAATTGTTTATTTACAGCGATGGGGCTCGAGGCAGAAGTGCAATGTGAAGCGCTGTATGCGAAACAATTATTAGTCTAATGACTAGCATTTTGAGATAGATATTTGCATACAAGGCCGCTTGAACCAGCTCTCCCAGCCCCGTTCCATGCTTTTCCATGTACGACACCTCAAACACCGCCTTAATTAAGAAAGCTTTGAACGATAGGAAATCCACTATATATATTTTTTTAATTTCATTTTACTGGGTCGTTCATAAATTGCGGGCCTGGCCAGATGTGTGAAACGGCGGGGCAGCGCCGCCCTCTACGTAGCATCCGGAATGCGTGCCTAGAGCGGGGCGCGTGCTAGGGTGTGCACGCGAGGGTGTTTACATAGCTCAAAGAGACAAGAGTACATAAATAGAGCATGTGTTTTTGTTGGGGGGGAGGGTTGTGGTGAGGCACGACTGGCAAAGGGGAGTGGGGAGACAGGGGCAAGTCCGGCAGCGGACACTGTCAAGCAGTGTTACGTGCATCTGGTCAGCAGCGAACACAAGTTCACCTTTTTGGAAATAATGATTGCAAATACCTGCGAGACAGTGTTCTCCTCTAGTAGTACTGCAGCGAATGTGCACAAAAATTAGGTGACACATTTAGCAGCGCCAATAACTTTCTTGAATGTTTACCTCTGCTTTGTTTAGTTTGTTGTTCTATTGAATGAACAAGAAGTAATAACAGTAAAAAATTGCAATAACAGAACGAACTAACGTATAGATAAGTCGGATCTCCCTTTTCTATTATGTTGACTCACCAAATAATTTCAGAGCCTGAAAAATATAGGCTGTGAATTTTATTCCAAACACAAGAAAAAAAGTGGAAGAGGAAAAAGGGTATCAGAAATCACGGCAATATCACACGCGAAAACCACTTGATAATCATGAACTATAAATGGGTAATAACAGTTACATTTCTTGACACAAGTGGAGTAGAAGAATACAGAGTAAGCCAACTTAATAAATAACATTTTATTCACATTATTATGGAGGTTTATTCATCTCTTCCTGTCTAGATGTTTATAATTTGGTATAATGTGCTGGCGTCTCTGTGTTGTAAATGCAGACTCTGAGTAAATGTTCTCTTTCATTTTGCAGATATTGATGAGTGCGCCCATGGACTTGACAACTGCCATCCGGATGCAATTTGCCAAAATACACCCAAGGCGTACAAGTGCACGTGCAGGCCTGGCTACCAAGGCAATGGGACAACGTGTGAAGGTGAGTGTGTTGTAGCCTTGTCACAGTGTATCAGTGAACCCCAGACCTGACGTTTGTGGATTGAAATCGTCAATTCGTACTTTAGCTTAGATAGATAGAGAGAAATTTGGTACAAACACCTCTCCTTCAACAGCTCAGTGTAATTTGAAAACATTAATTCTAATATCTTGTAGGTGTCCTATTCCGGGTGCAAGATCATTCCGATTCGAAGTGGAAACTGCAATGCCTCAGTACAGTAGAGCTAAAACATGCACTCATTTTTGCATAGATGCTAATTCATTGGATGGCTAAATGGCTGGCTGATAGGTAATAAGAGTGCATGCATTTAGAATTGACTATATTATTAATTTACAGTTTGGTAAACTCATGATTTATGACAAATAAATGGTATATATTGCAGCCGCGGCTACTGAAGGCAAGAGTGGTGGGGCCAGGTGAGGGGGGGATTTACTTAATTTTTCCTCGTGGTCGTCTCTCGAAACCCCCCCCCCCCCCCTCACCTAGCCCCACAACCCCACCGTTCTTACCTGCAGCGGCCGCAGCTGATATATTGTCTTCCACTTTTATGGCGCATCTTGAGGCACCAAAGTGCTTTACCGTACTGGTACAACATGGGGTGTTTTAGATGGAATTGTGTGTGTCCATTATGCGGCCTGTACGGGTGGTATTTCAATGTTGTGCATGAGGACCGGAGTTGTTCTTTTATTGTGTATCTGTTACTGAGCCTTGGTTGAAGGAGCGAGAGATAGGGCACATAAGTGTTAGATGAAATCTAGTCTAAAGATGGATAGAAAGTGTGTGAGTGCCATGTGTCCTATGCAGCAATGTGTTGTTATATTATGTTAACATCATTTGCTATAGCGCTCGACTCACCCAGGGGCATCTCGGCGCTGTTTCGGATCCTGACAGGAGGGGAGTACCAAATGAGATCAGAATAAGTATGCTTTTAGTGATTTCCTAAATTTAACACGTGGGGATGGATCTCAGAGTTAATGGAAGTTCGTTCCAGTATTTCGGCGCGAGATACGAGAAGGCCTTGCCCCCCATGCATGTTTGGTGAATCCGGGGGACACACAGTAAGGCTTTGTCGCTAGATTCGAGATTTCGCCTCGGGGCATAGGCCGTTAACTTTTTTTTAAGGTAAAACGCACCTCTGCCTTTTAAGGCGTTGTAGGTGAGGCAACAGATCTTGTAATGGGAACGTTTTTTCACAGGAAGCCAGTGCAGTTTCCTCAGTAGGGGCGCTAAGGGAGTTCCAGGACGGCGGTTCAGAATAAGCCTGGCCGCCGTATTCTGGACCACCTGGAGTTTGGAGAGCAGTGATTCACTAACTTCTGCTAGGAGCGCATTTCCATAATCCAGTCTGCTTATCACCATGGCCTTGACCAGCGTTCTCCAGACTGTCCTGGGGAGGAAGGGAAACATTCTGCGCAGAAGGCGTAGATTATAGTAGCATGCGCTCGTAGTTGCCGCAATCTGATCTTTCATCATAAGTGCTTGATCTAGTTTTATGCCTAGATTCTTTATAGTTAGTTTGCGCATCGGAACGGTGCCCAGTTGGTGTGGCCACCATTCATCCGACCAAATGGAGGAGGCTTTACCCAGCAGCATGATCTCGGTCTTCTCTGGATTTAGCTGAAGACAGTTTTCCGTCATCCAGTTGGAGATTGCTAGCATTCCTGATGAAAAACGTTTTTTTGCTGTTATCAGGTCTTGGCCTAGAGAATGCATTAGCTGGGTGTCATCAGCATCGGATATAATCTCAAAGCCAAAATGTTCTGCAATCTTTGCTAACGGGGCCATATAGATATTGAGCAAGGTGGGGTTCAACCATGAGCCCTGCGGAACACCCTTGTTCAAGCTCATTTCACGTGATAAGTACGGGCCCTGGATGACGGTTTGCTGTCTATCAGTTAGGAAATGCTAAAACCACTTTAGATATTTCTAAAGACAGTGGTCCCTAGACAGTAAATGAAACAATCAGTAAATATAGACCCAATCAGTGCTATATTTTAACGCTGTCCAGCCGGACAGGTATTTAATATTCCATAAGGTAAGTATACAAAAAATAAGAAAGGAACAATTTAAGTGGGACACAAGCCTGCATCCAACTTAGCAAAGAAGACGCACAACATAAAGCAGAAGGCTCAGGCAAAACAAATTGTTTGTTTAGAACACATTTTTTGATAACAAACAAATTGTGCAAGAGACACCATTACATAAAAATAGCAAATTGGGAAAATGTATATGGCGTACAAGTAGTCGACGGCGTTTCGATCCTTAAAGAACATACTAGGATCATCTTCAGGACATTTGAATTAACATGCCTGTATATGTATGCCTGTAATAACTAGAACCAAGGAAAAAATGACAATGAAGAGAAGGAGAAAGAAAAGACAAAGGACAAGGAGTCCCGTCGCAAAAAACAGTTGTGTATCAGACAATGTGGAGAGTAGGCACGCGAAGGAAGAGTGAGGTCGGTATTACCTATGCAGTGGTCGCATGGACAATTAAGCGTACGTCCTGGGTGGAGTACGTGGCAGGACAGGTAGAGCTGCGTGTACAGACTCTACGGTGCTCGGTGGCACTCTGAAGGTTTGACCTAAGATGGAGAGAGGGTCAACAGTTAAATGCCGCAGTGCAAGAGGTGGGGAAAGCAGTGGGAACGCGTGACTAGCCATGGCTTACCTAGAGACAACTACGGTGAGGAAAGGTCATTACGGAGAGCTGCGCTGCGGTGCACGATGGCGGACCTAAGAACGAAGAGATGGTCAGTAATTAAATAAAAGTAAAAAAAAAAAAAAAAGGAAGGCATCCGGAGCGCATAAATAACCGGGGCTTACCCGGATACGAGGTGAGGAGCTGTGACAGTGGATGGGTAACCACCTGCTGCGGTGGAAGGGAAAAGTCAATCGGAGCAGCGTTGGCGGTCCCAATATATTGCGTCGGGTACTCTAAGTGGACCTGCAAGAAAAAGTACACGGGCGGGTTAGCCCCGTACTTGAGTGAGGAGGGACAAAGTCCAGCCGCAGAGAGTGGATGCGCGCTTACCTAGTGGTCAGTTAGTCTGTATGTATGCAAACCAGGGCATACAGTATGAACGAGCCGCATGTGCGGTCTCAGTATTAAGGGTGAGGTCCCGTAGTGAACCTGCAAGAAAAAGTAAACGGGCGGGTTTGCCTGGTACTTTGAGTCCGGAGGGACTCAAGGTGGCCGCAGAGAGTGGGTGCGCGCTTACCTATTAGTAGTCAGTAAACCCTTATGACTGCAATCCACAGCATGCAGTTTAACCAAGCCACGTGTGCGGTCTCAGTAGTCGGGGTCAATTTCCGGGGCCAACCTGTAACAAAAGGGTATTGCTGGTGAGGATTGGCTGGGAGGGGAGTTATAACCAGAAAGGAGCGTGCGGTGTGGGCGCGCTTACCTGGTGTTGGTCTAGGGTTTGTCACTGCGGGGGAGCTTCCTGACGGTCACAGAAGTGTGCGAACCGCGGGAAGCGCTAATGAAGGCATGATGCTAATTGGGAAAGCGGGTCAGGTGACCTAGTGAATGAAGATAGACGAAGGTCACGCAAGGCGAAGGCTATCTTGGAATGGTGCAGTAGTGAAGTGGGACTATGTACAAGTGTAGATAAATAAGGTATAGAAGTATTGCTAGCACCTAAGGTACTTGCAGTTTTTTAAGTTGGAGTATAAAGAAGACAGATGAGAACGAATCGGAAAGTAATATATACCGCCGGTGTCGCTAATTGAGGCATAGCGCTAATAGGGAAAATGGATCAAGTGACCCACTGAAAGATGAAAAGAAGAAGATCTCACAAAGGGGGAGATCTGGCCATCTTGAAGTGGTGCAAAATTATGGTGGTGCTATATACAAGTGTCGATAAAATAAGTGTAAAAGCGACAGTTACGCCTAAGATACTCACGAAAATTCAAGTTAAGGCATAGAGAGGAAAATAGAAAAGTAGTTAAAACATCATAGTGCGGGCTTACAAAGCAATTCTGAGGGTAGTTATAAAAGATGCCTGAGATTTTGGACCAAAAAGACACAAAAGGACTCATAACGTTCATAGTTAAATTAATGAGGGCCAGTCCTCCAAACGATTGAGGCCTGTGTGAATATTGCCAGTCCGTAAAATCCATTTAAGTTCCTCCTTGTTGAGGAGCTGCGAGATGTCCGCGCCCCTTGGGGGTGGCTTGATCACGCTGATGATTGTCCAACGTATGTCGTCCTCAGTATGGCCTGCTGCCAGAAAATGTTCGACAAGAGGGGCGTTCGGTGTACTGCAACGTAGTCTGCTGCGATGTTGGCATATCCGTATCCGTTTTGTATTTGTTTTGTTTGCCCGATGTAAATTTTATTGCAGGGACATAAAATTGCATAAATCACATTGCAAGTGTTGCAGTTCGAAAATGTTTTCAATTCAATTTTGATTTTATCAAAGACAAATTCCTTACATTCAATGGTGAATTTGCATACAATACAGTCCCCACATTTTGTATGTCCTGTCAAGGGGGGCATACCCCAGAGTTCATTAAGCGTTCCTGCGGGTTTGGTGGTAGGCAGGGCAGCACGTACTAGGTGATCCTTTGTTTTTTGCTTTACGGAACGCAAATAAAGGGCGCTTTAAATTAAGTACACCTGCATTCAGGACCTCCCAGTGCTTGATAATACTTTTTGTGTATGGTATGTGACACAGGTGAAAAGGTGGTGACACATACCAAACGGTTCTGTGGGTGTTTTTCTTTGGGTTCCAAAAGTACATTCCTGGGGCAATACCAGGCTCTTTTAAGAGAGTTGCGAACTAGCCTGCGAGGGTATCCCCTAGTTGTCAGTTTGTTGCTAAGGACTTTGGCCTCGCGAAAGTAATCCTCTTTCAATGAACAATTCCTCCTAATGCGGATGAACTGTGAGTAAGGGAGTGACTCCCCAAGGGCACGCAGATGGTTGCTGTCATATCTAAGAAGCGTGTTACGCTCTGTGGGTTTCTTAAAGAGGCTTGTAATGAGTACCCCATCTTTGTGTTGGATGTTGAGGTCAAGGAATGGAATGTTCGTCTTACTGTGTGTCATAGTGAAGTTAAGTCCCTCACAGTTGTTATTTAACCAGTGGAGGAACTGTCTCATGGTAGTGTCGGACACCTTATTTATCTACACTTGTACATAGACCCACTTCACTACTGCACCATTCCAAGATGGCCTTCGCCTTGCGTGACCTTCGTCTATCTTCATTCACTAGGTCACCTGACCCGTTTTCCCAATTAGCATCATGCCTTCATTAGCGCTTCCCGTGGTTCGCACACTTCTGTGACCGTCGGGAAGCTCCCCCGCTGTGACAAACCCTAGACCAACACCAGGTAAGCGCGCCCACACCGCACGCTCCTTTCTGGTTATAACTCCCCTCCCATCCAATCCTCACAAGCAATACCCTTTTGTTACAAGTTGGCCCCGGAAATTGACCCCGACTACTGAGACTGCACACGCGGCTCAGTTAAACTGCATGCCGTGGATTGCAGTCATACGGGTTTACTGACTACTAATAGGTAAGCGTGCACCCACTCTCTGCGGCCACCTTGAGTCCCTCCGGACTCAAAGTACCGGGCTAACCCGCCCGTTTACTTTTTCTTGCAGGTTCACTACGGGACCTCACCCTTAATACTGAGACCGCAATTGCGGCTCGTTCATACTGCATGCCCTGGATTGCATACATACAGACTAACTGACCACTAGGTAAGTGCGCATCCACACTCTGCGGCTGGACTTTGTCCCTCCTCACTCAAGTACGGGGCTAACCCGCCCGTGTACTTTTTCTTGCAGGTCCACTTCGAGTACCTGACGCAATATATTGGGACCACCAAAGCGGCTCCGATTGACTTTCCCCTTCCACCGCAGCAGGTGGTTGCCCATCCACTGTCACAGCTCCTCACCTCGTATCCGGGTAAGCCCCGGTTATTTATGCGCTCTGGATGCCTTCCTTTTTTTTTTTTTTTTACTTTTATTTAATTACTGACCATCTCTTCGTTCTTAGGTCCGCCATCGTGCACCGCAGCACAGCTCTCCTTAATGACCTTTCCTCACCGTAGTTGTCTCTAGGTAAGCCATGGCTAATCACGTGTTCCCACTGCTTTCCCCACCTCTTGCACTGCAGCAATTAACGGTTGACCCTCTCTCCCTCTTAGGTCAAACCTTCAGAGTGCCACCGAGCACCGTAGAGACTGTACACGGAGCTCTACTTGTCCTGCCACGTACTCCGCCCAGGACGTACGCTTAATTGTCCATGTGACCACTGCATAGGTAATACCTACCTCACTCTTCCTTCGCGCACCTACTCTCCACATTGTCTGATCCACAACTGTTTTTGCGACGGGACTCCTTGTCCTTTTGACTCACCGCACGGTTACTGTTAAGGATCTATTTACATCACTCACAAGTACGCCAGATCATGTTGTTTTCGCCATCAACTCGATTCACTTACCTCTTATACAATGCACGTCAGATTCACGTGCACAATCTCTTGTTTACGAGCGTTCCTCTTCACGCCGGATGCCACACTTGAGACAGCTTCACGAGCACCTGGATGTACTAATATTGTCTTTTGCTCACTTTTAATTCTTTGTCTTTTCTTTTCTTTCTCCTTCTCTTCATTGTCATTTTTTCCATGGTTCTAGTTATTACAGGCATACATATACAGGCATGTTAATTCAAATGTCCTGAAGATGATCCTAGTATGTTCTTTAAGGATCGAAACGCCATCGACTACTTGTACACCATATACATTTTCCCAATTTGCTATTTTTATGTAATGGTGTCTCTTGCATAATCTGTTTGTTATATCAAAAAATGTGTTCTAACAAACAATTTGTTTTGCCTGAGACTTCTGCTTTATGTTGTACGTCTTCTTTGCTAAGTTGGATGCAGGATTGTGTCCCACTTAAATTGTTCCTTTCTTATTTTTTGTATACTTACCTTATGGAATATTAAATACCTGTCCGGCTGGACAGCGTTAAAATATAGCACTGATTGGGTCTATATTTACTGATTGTTTTCATTTACTGTCTAGGGACCATTGTCTTTAGAAATAATTAATTACCCAAGGTCCCTGACCAACTGGAATTGGGCTCCCTTGTTTTTCATAGCAAAACCACTTTAGAGCCACACCCTGTACACCGATTTTCTGCAGCCTTTCTATGAGCCTTGGATGAGAGATGGTATCAAAGGCTGCAGAGAGATCTAATAATATCAGTATAACCGGTATTCCTGCATCAACCCCCCAATCTCAAGGAATCAGTCACGGCCAGAAGCGCCGTCTCTGTACTGTACCCAGGGCGAAAGCCCGATTGTGAGGGATCAAGGATATAGTTGGATTCAAGATAAGATCCCAACTGCTTGTTTATTAGGCCTTCAAGCTGTTTGCCCAAAAGAGGTAGCAGGGATATTGGGCGATAGTTACCAAGAGATTGTTGATCTAGAGTTGCTTTTTTTTAGTATAGGCCGTACATATGCTGCCTTCCATTCTGTCGGGATTTTTCCTGGTTTTTTTTAGCCATTACAGATCTCCTGGATCACTGGGGCGCAGCAGGTAGCCAAAAGAGATATTATTTTTGGTGGACAGAGATCCCGAGGGGACCCAGACTTGGCTGCAGCCAGAGAGCTGTGTATTTCCTCTGGAGTGAAGGGCTGAAACCTGTCTAGTGTACATGGGGGTGTTTTTTCCTGTTCTTCGTTTGAACTGGTGGTCACTGTGTTTTGCACAGGGACAGTAGGAAATTTTGAATAGACGTGGGTAATTTTCTCCTGAAAAAAATTGGCCAGAGAATGACAGAGGTCCTGGGATTCCGCAAGAGATTGCCTGCAAGCTTGTGGAGAAATGAGATCTTGAACTATCCTGAAAAGGACTTTGGGAGAGTTGTCAGCTTATTCGATTCGATTAATGATAACGGATTGCCCAGCAGATTTAATATTCTGATGGTACAGGGACATCGCTTGTTTATATTTTTCCCTATCTTGAGGCTCTTGTAGCTTGCACACATGGCAGAACCTGCTGCAATCATGTTTCGCTAAGCGTGTAGCTGTGCATATATATTATTTTATGATTTCCTTGATTCACTTGCCTTTCCATAGTTTACCTACTTTCAACATTTCTAGTGCTGCAATGGAGGAATGTGGTTTAAGAGGCATTCATGTTAAGTTTAGTTGCCTGGGCTATATGTTGCGCCAGGTGTTTTATTGGTCAGGATGAAAGGATGGCATTCTCAAATACTTAATCCTGCACAATGTGCATAACTAAATGCTCTTTTACAGAAATCTGCATGTATGATGCATCTTATCACCTTTATGCCTCCATTGTGTGTGTATCACTGTGACATGCCACACTCGTTGACTTTAGTGCACCAAAGGCTCTAGTAGAAATACTGCCCCTAATGTTTACTCATCATATCATATGAACATAGCCAAAGATCAGTGTATGTGTACTTGTGTGTTTGAGTGACAATGACGGTTCCACATGTGCACAGAGCGATCCTTGATAAATCTTACCAGGTGCATGATAACCTTTTACTGGGCCACACTAGGTAAGAGGCACCACACTATGGTCCACAATGATAGCCCAGACACGAAGAAGTTTATACACAAACAGCAGTGGTGGTGCCTTCCAATTTGTACATAGAAGAGAAGATAATTCACATGTATTCTGGTCTTGCTCGGAGTCTAGGTTAGCCATCTGGGTGTATATAATGTCCTGGTCTTTAGAAGATACTGAAATCCAATTCTTCTCCAAGTTGTTTTATTCAATTATTTATTATTGGTAAAGACTTTGTACTTGATGAAGAGGAGTATGTCTGTAAAAGAATCAGGGCTAAGGATAGATGACATGGTCTTCGAATAGCCACAGGTGAAAGTGACACATTTATGCATTTGTGGGAGAAGCATAAAATCTACCCTATACTTATTCTTGCTAACATAAAGAGATGATGAAGCAAAATATGGTTATTGGGTTAATAGCAGGGTGGGATCCTACAATTGTGGTGCTACATAGACAGGATATGCTACAGCGGCAAAATAACTGATCTGTTGGAAAGAAGACACTATAGTTGTACACCATAGTAGGGGCCTGGGAAGTTGCAGAGTTTCTCTCTCAAACTTCCTGTGACTCTTGTGACTACTATGAATAATACTTGAAGTTCACAAAGTTTTTTTGAGCGTGGGTTTTGAAATTAAAATTGGCAGTTTCAGGAGTTTTGCACAACTTTACAGTTGTTTGGAGACTACAAAAATCGCCAGTTACCATACAGTTTCAAAGTCGCAAACCAAAAAGGTTTTACTCTTAAAATGACTGGCAACTAAACAATGCAAGTTTCCAAAGTAACATTATGCCTGGTGTGTAAAATAAGGAAAGCAGAAAACTCTGTCAGATGTGAATAACGCAATAATTGTGATATACCCAAGACTTTGCATTACAAAAAGAATCATACACCCCTATATAATAGCTGTGATGCTGCAGCGTAATCCTTGTGAAAATATTTACCAGTACTTTAGAGTACTCACAGAGACTGCTGTTTTGCAAAATACAGTACTGTTAGGACATCTGTAATAAGCTCCAAGCCTGCATTTTTGCACAACTTCTTTATCCTCATAAACAACTCCATCATCAAAGTCTGGACTGGAATTAGTCTAAAAGTGAGGTCTTCAATTCCAGTGAGCCAGCACACCAGCTCTGTTCACATTAAAGAGACAATGGGTTGACCAACCTGCAAAGTGGTGATCCAGCGGTATACCAACAACAGATATTCCACTACCATATACTCTCCTGGGCCCATAAAACACACAAATTGAGTAAACCGCTGGAGTTTGTCAAAGTTTTATATTTATACTTCACAATATTCAGGATTAGTTATTTAATTTTCCTAACTAACCTTTCACTGATCAAAAAGTTCTTTCCTCTGGTCGATGGACCATTAGTTGAACTAGTTGATGGTGATAATTAACTTAATCCTTGACTATTCTTTGTTTAAAAGTAAATGATCACAGACTCAGGAAGGTTTAAAATCTTTATCTAAATTAAATGCATGTGAACCATCTCAAAATTACAGTGCAGTCACTATCATTCTTAGGAGAGAAAATTCAATTGATTAAACATCAAGCATATACTTCGGACTCATACAAAAACAAATGCTCAGAAAGGGAGAGGACAGAGAGAAAAGAACATTTGCAAATAACGTGAAATTATAGTTACCAAGAATGGTGTGAAAGACCAACCCCCTGGCCAAAGGGCTGGTAAGGGTCCCCCAGGATAGGTCAGGAGACAAAGACTTCAGGACAGGATTCAGGACAGGATAGTTGACCTCTCTAGAATACTGACGATTGCGTCGCACCCCTCTCTGACACTCTCTTCCTCCTCGAGATTCTTCCGCGATCTTCTGATCTAACCAAATTAAGTTAGGATAGAAAGTTCTTCTTCAGAGTCTGCATACGATTCTTCATCAGCATCTCACAGCATCTCTCCCAGCAACAGCATCCCCAACTCCCAGACAGCATCCCGAGCTCTACTAAAAAACTAACTAAAGCTATCTTAGTTATACCTTCGTTTCTTCACGTTCCACCCACTAAAGGTTCAATATCGTAAATATACGAAATCTAATTGGTCAGGCAAGGGGGGATGATCCTCACACCATGCTTACATGTCACTTTATTCTGTTAAACCATTGTTCGCAAACCCATCCCCTTAATTTTTTATTCAAAACTTTATTCCCATCCACTACATGTATCTATTTTGAAACATTAATGACACTACGAAGAATAGAACATCTCATTGCTGAACGTTTCACCATCCCCTCCCAGGGTATGGCACTCCAATTTGGCTTCCGTTCAAGTGTTCTGTCATTGACCTTCATGGCTTCATTCAGTGAGCATGCACAGGCATTGCGTTATTTTATCCAGTCCGGTTATACAAGAGAGGCCCAAATGCGCACTAATAATAAAGTCAAAAGACAAATGTTATTTTCACAAAATAAATGGTCTCACTGTATACCTCCCACCTCTTCTCTAATCCTGTTTTCTTATTAATATTTTCCCCGCATTAGTAAAATAACTTGTTTTCATTTCAGCTAAGCAGATGCCATGCACGTGAGTCTTCAAGACTCCATTTTAGTGTCTTCTGCTCATGCGCTAGAATTTCCCTCCAAGCATTACCTCGTCATTCTGCGTAGATGCAGTTGACGCATGCGCACAACAGTTTCCCCGTTTAAAGCGGTATTAGTCCGTTTTCATTGTTATCCACGTTAGTACACACATAAGCAAGCTTCACTAACCCGCGTGTTCATGTGGTGCGTATTAGTTATTCACTAAACATAATTAATTACTGGTTAATGAGTTAGACGAGTGGATTGCCTCCGAGCAAGTCTCTTTCTTACGAGACCTTGCTCCATCAGTGGCACAGATGTTGTCAGCCAACACAGCTGTAAAAACACTTGTAGCAGGAAAGGCTGGCCAATATTTATTGTTATGTCACTCCCTAGTTTCTAATTTGCTGGAATCTTCCATGTCTTATAATTCTTCAGGGGCGCTGGGCCATAACATCATTCCCAGTTCAAGATGATGGGTGCAGTGGATTTCTTTGGTTGCTATCCAATCTAAGATTGTTCCTGTACTTTCTGTGATGTTACTACCTGTTTCTTTAGTATAAAAGTCTGCTGATTTCAGGGAAAAGTGAGCTGCATTGTAGTAACTTGTATTTCATTACAGTCTTCGCCCCTTGCTCTAGATTTTTCTCCTCTTTCCTGTCTTGAGGGCACCTGCTTACCAAGCATTGTTGCTCTGTGTAGATAGTGCTGTGGCTACAGAAATTAATTGCTGTCCAGGGAGTTGGAAGCTGCTCCTCAAATCGGAATCTCCCAGGAGACAGACGGGCTCAATCCACAGTTTGTACTTCTGCAGGGAGGACCCAAGAGCCCCCAAGAGTACCCCCGGCACCTTCAAAAGGCAAAGGTACGAGTCAATCAGGAGGAGGGAAGGCATCAACCAGAACTTTCCAAATGTCTGTGTACATACATGACGCTTAAAAAGAAGCAGTTAAACATCAAGGGTCTAGACCCGGTGGAGGACGAGCCCGTAGGCCCTGCACAAAAAAGGATAACGAGAAGCGCAGCCATCTCACAATCTCAGGAGCAAACCAAATGTAATGCTCCCCATCAAGGGCTCATCACTCACTTCTTTCAAGCCTCAGGCAGCCCAACAAATACACCGGATAATTCCCTGGAAGGAGAGAAAGGCGAGGCAGAGACCACATTCAAACCAATAGGATCTCCAGGGGACAACAAGGGTCAGCGTGGACACCACCCAAGTGTGGGTGCCCGAGAGTCCGCCGCCATACAAAAAATAGGGAGCCTGAAGAACACTCCAAAGTCTGCAGCTAAGGCCAAAAGTCCCCAACGGACCATAGCAGAAATCCACCAGTGGCCGGAAGAGGACAATGAGGCACTTGTGGCCAATCCTCCTATGACAGTCCTTAAGAGACCAGCCTCAACTGCGACAGTCGGGAAAGACGATCAGACCAATTTCCCAGGAATAGTCAATGTAACCACCTCTTTCCTACAAAAACTAGAGCTGACTATTGAAAGGACCTTGGACTCAACTCCAATAAATTTTGGAAGGAATTCATACGTGAGGAAGCCGCACACAGAGGGTTGGAGCCCGATGGGCCAAGAAGCCCAGCAAGACGCCACACAAGAAGCACCTCAAGAAGCTTTAAATCTGTTAGCATTAAGAGAAGTACAGGATACAATTGCCAGGGCCTTGATTTGGCAGTCCACAAAAATGGAAGTTAAAATAGATTTATTGCAATCAATGGCACAGCACTTGGCGCACCAAGACGATAAGTTGGCAAAGCTGGAGGCCTCCCTCGAAATTCATAAAGCCAACTCAGCTCGCATGAGCTCCTGCGCAGACATCATAGAAAAGTGGTCGGGGCTACCAGAAGTATTAAAGGATATGCTGGCACTAGCCAAGGGACAGGGGGAGACGTTCCCACTAAAACAAACAACCCCCAAGATATCAGCTGGGAAGAACGTGGAACCAGACAATACTGGAAACTACCTCCCTGTAAGTAGCCGAGCAAGCAAGGAACCTCAGACCGGACCCAGTAACATGAACATCGCAGAAGCCCAAGGGAACAGGGACCCTGAAGCATTATCAATCGGAACAATAATTGACATCCCATATGAAGAAGCAGCTCCCGTGGAAAAGGCGGAAGGAGCAGGGGTAGGGGCGGAAGCCCCTCTGTCAAGGAGGGCCAAGAAAAAACTGAAGAAACAACTGAAGAAATCTGAAATCAAAAGAAGATCATTACTACCTGCAATGTTGAACTCTGGCAGCACAGCGAATACAAACAATCCTAAACCACTTTTCCCCATCTTCAACTTCAAGCAGCCGAATAAGGCCCAGGTGACAAGGGAAGAAAACGCAGAGGTAAATGAGGATCGAAGTCGACGGAACACATATTGGGAGGGTCCACAAATAGCAGGGCAAACTACAGAGAAGACTCAGGAAGAGGCAGTCGGGCAGCCCACATCACAGGAGGCTGCCAGCACACAAATCTGGGCTGCCGTCTCCCCGGGTTCGTAGCTCTTATACAGTGCCGTGAAGCACCCTAAAAGCAATCCGGCCTAGCGGCATGAAGATGAAAGAAGGGCTGGACTGCCAAACAGGGTAATAGGCAGACACCAGGTTAGAGCCGCCTACAATAACCCACTAAATCAGAACCACTAAAGGCTCTCCCTGGGGGAGGACAGATCAACACTGCTCACGTCCAAGCACAAAAACCATCCAGCAATTCTTGAGGTGTTGTTCACCCCCAGATACACAGCCAAAGGCTCCTACGACATTTTGAACAGGTCCAACATCCTATGTCTATTTGGACATATTGACACCTTGGCACAGATAACCTCTGATAACATAGAGTGGGTAAAGTTCAGAAGGTTAGACACTTCACCCAACAGCAAGTACAACAGGCGGTTCTCGGCGAAGCACCACATCTCGCAAACTGGGGCATAGAAGTCACCGCACTCAGCATGCCGAAATACCCTCACGTTCTCATACCCAAACACGATAGGCGGGAGCCTACATCAATCCTCAAAGGCACAATGAATAAAAGCCCAGGAGGGAGAAATAAACACGAACGACCAAGAACTCCGATAAAAATCAGCATCTCGTACAGTGATGTGCAGCGCAGAGTGCAGACGCTCCAGCAAGAGCAGGTCTACATGAAGGATCCATGGCAACAGCGTCCCTACCCAAAGATATAGTAATGACAGCAGAGGATGCTTAACATCAATTTGTGTTCAACAACGCAAACTAACCCTCATCTCTTGGAACATCGCAGGGTTAAGTAACATCTTTAGGGACAAGGCCACACAAGACTACCTCGTAATGGGGGATATATTGTGCTTCCAGGAGGAAGCCCAGGAAACAATTGGTGCAACCTCGGGCGAGGAACGACATATTGCTCTTAAAAGACTAAAATGGACCGCCAAGCTTAGTAACAGACTGCTGGAGTATGTAGCTGCAAGGGAGGAGGCACCTCAGACACGGCAGACAATGAACATCACAAGTCATTGGGAAACACCGACAGCGGACTTACAGAAGAACCTGGGAAATGCCCACCAAATAAGGAGCCCCAATTCTAAACAACCTTCTCAGGAGATAAGAGCACCGAAGTGCCTGAAACAATGTAAACGTCCTCTTAAGAAGGCAATTAAGGCAAAAAAGAAAGGAGTCCACTCGTCACAGGTGACCCCCATCTCGGCCCTGCAAACTATATATAGGAAGAAAGTATGGGAGTTGAAAAGACAGCGCACCGAAAAGATCTGGCTTAAAGTGTTCTCCTTAATTAAAGAAAAGGATAACACCACGTTATGGAGATACATTAACAGCCTGAGCTCCCGAAGCCCGCTCAAAGAGAATAGCATCGCTGGCAACGTGTGGGAACAGTATGTGAAGGGCCTGTACACGAGCGAATCACACAAGGTGGGCTCTCCCACCTCAGAGTGGTCTCAGGCTGCAGCCGAAGTCACCAAACCCCAACTTAAGAGCTCACAGGAAGAAGCCACAGTGTCCAGTCAATCTGATCGCTACACAGAGGAGGAGATCGCCAGGTACATCAGGGCAATAAGAACCGATGGGGCCCCAGGGCCAAACGGCATTCCTGCCCAAGTATTTAAGTCCGCTCAAGCATTTTTCACACCTATTCTCACTCCGCTATACAACCACTCTTATGCCACAGCAATATTACCACAATCCTGGAAAGGCTCAATCCTGTTCCCAATACACAAGAAAGGAGACCACTCGAACCCCACCAACTATAGGCTAATAGCACTGCTTGACATCGAAGCAAAGGTCTATGCCCGTCTACTACTAAGGGACCTAGAGGACTGGGTGGACAACAACGGTATCCTCCTGCCATATCAGACAGGCTTTAGGGCAAATAGCTCTACAACGAATAACATCTTGGCATTGTCTTATCTCTCCAAGCAAGCGGTAAAGAGAAACAACCTGCCCCTGTTTTGCTGTTTTATAGACTACTCCTCGGCCTTCGATAGAGTCAATCAAGGAAGACTATGGGCAAAACTCGAATCCTGGGGGATCCCAGTGACCCTTTTAAAAGCGATAAAAGCCCTCTATGAGGGGACATGGGTCCGGGTCAAACTAAGTCCTACAACCGCAACCTCGAGAGTTAAAACTAACACCGGGCTAAAGCAGGGCTGTGTTCTGGCTCCTCTATTATTCAACCTGTATATGGCAGACCTGGGACTAGCTCTGAAAGACGCCAGCCTAGTACCTTCGAGATTGGGCAAGATGACCCTCGCAACCCTTCAGTATGCGGACGATACAGTGGTCATGGATCACACCAGGGTGGGGCTCCAAAGAGCTCTAAAGAGTCTAGCAACGTATAACAAGGAAAACAGCCTGCAAATTAATGAGAACAAGACAAGGATAATAATCTTTGGCAAATATCCTCACAAAAAGCAAGCATCCTGGCCTTTGGGTGACCACTGAATTAGGACAGCCACATCCTATAATTACTTGGGTGTATGGCTAACAGAGAGGGCAACAGCAGCCAAACATATATTAAGGAGTTAATCCCGAAAATCAACAGAATAATTCTCTCACTTAGACGCTCAAGTCATCGCCTAGCAAGTCCATCCGCAGATCCCATGTTGACAGTACTCGGGGCAAAATTAATTCCAGCAGTTAATTATGGCCACCTAGCTTTCCCAGGCGCATTGGAGAAATCCATCACCGCAGCCCAGATAAAAGCTTATAAGATCGTGCTGCAGATGCCCAGACAAGCAAGGAACACCCCGCTAAGGCTGGAAATAGGACTAAACAGACCAGATCTGGCACTACAGGGGGACCTAATAAAATATTACATCAGAGTGCTTAAAGCCCCCAAAACTACCCTCAAACATTTTCTGAGAACGATTTTCAGGGCAGCGGTGGGACGATCTTTTCCTTCGCCGCTCCACAGCTGATTTCCCACAAGGCTGTCTATGCAACGAAGTTTCCTGTTTTTCCCCACCCACCATCCCCTGAGGCAGCAGAGTTGATGTGTGCATTTTTCTTGCGTTTCCATTGCAGGTTGTCTGAATTGTTTATCTTCAAATCTGTTTTTAGGTATTTTAGCAAATAATTTTTTCCTTACAGGGCGGCGTCATTGTCGTATTTATGTGAGGGTATCCTTGGTCTGCGGTAAGGTCATGATTGGTGGGCCTTTTTTACGGTCCTTAGTAGGCATCACCATTGTCAATGGGGATGCCTGGGGGGGGGACCGTGGTCTCTCATGGAATTCCAGTGGGTGGTTACAGCCGGTAGGCTAGAAAGTGTGGGGGCGGGGAAGTTCCTCTTCCGGTAGGCCTTTGGGCCAACCCCCGCACAAGCGCATGGACGCTAAAGTTGGCATAAGAGCACAGCCCCTTGGAGATGATATTGAGGACATAGGGGGTGCCCGGGGGATATAACCTTCTGGGCAGCTGGGCCTCCTGCGCAAGGTCACTCTGGTAGCACGTAGTTGGACCAGTCATGACGTTGCCCGTAGGCTCAATTCGGGATACGAAGAAAAGCAATAATGTATATAATTTAGTTTGTCAGGAATGGCTATGTATTAGATAACATGTTATGGTTAGCCATCTGAATTAATATACATACAATGTATACAAATTTTTGGTGTACTAATGTAGTGGATTGATGGACTGGTTTTTCTGCATATTGTAAATATGAAATCTTTTAATTTGTTTGTATGATTTGAATAAAATACGGCCGGGGTTTTATGACCCCCTAACCCAAGACATTGTGTTGATGTGCATTTATGCCTCGGGGGAGAGCGGAGGGGGTTGGGATTCCTATGGGGGCATGGTTGGGGAGAGATGTCAATACTGGGGAGGGGACTCTGCAATACCTGGCCATATTGCGACTGACAGGGATGGTGGCCTGATAGGGTCAACAGACAACGATGTCTCTGATTGCTTTGTAAATACTTTTTTTTTATGTAGTCCGTTTTCCTTAAAGGAACAGCTGCATGAACAAATGGACCGTACCGCCCCTCCCAAGAACATTCTTTTGTAACATACACCTTCTATTGTAATATAATGTTGTAATCAGGGCTTTAAGTGGAATGAAAAAACTGGGGGGGGTCTTTAAAGGGGGCGTGGTCGATGTAATTAAGGGCGTGGCTTAAAACACCGCAGCTAAAAATCTGTGCTTAGCACAGCATGCCGCCAGTCTGGAATTTTGCTGCTTCTGTCATTGCATCCAGATATATAATACAACAAGTAGCATTACACCTACAACAAGCCAGGGCTATTGGCTTTGCCAATGGTTATTAGTTGCATAAGATAAATAGGCAACAACTATGGCTTTGTTGTATATAATATTGAACAGGCTTCCATTCTGAAATGATGAGACTGAAAGAACTATAAGGAGTCTCTTTGAAGTTGCATCAAAGGCAGTGAAGGGTGGTACTGCTGCAGAGTAAAGATTTTTTTTTCACCCGGAGGGTGAGGGCAAAATGGAGAGCCCGATAGGGACCCGGCTCAGCGCCTGCTTTTAAGAACTGACGGTGCTGAGCACTGGCAGTATCCGGCGAAATGCTGCACATTACCTGACCTTTGCTTTCTGTCTGGTAAGTATTCAAGAGCTACTTTTCTGTTTTTTCTCATCGTGCTATGTGCGGCATTTTTTAAATTTTGAAGCAAAGGCCTGGCGCTACAAAGGCACTATGCATATTTCAGCAAATGCTGCCGGAAATCGCACCTTTATTTGTATGATGTGTTTTGAAGCGGAGGGGATCACTAGGATCTCCAACCTGGTTCTGTGTAGCACGCATCCTGATGAACTTTGAGTATCAACGAGAAAGCACCATTACATACAGGGAACTGTTAATAGGGCTGTTTTGTGTAAACCCAAATCTACTGTCTGATTGCTTCGCTTTCATAGGAGAAGACAAGATGCAAATTACTTCTTGTTCCTCTCCAAATTCCAAATGATTCTACAGGCTCAAGTTCTTGCCCTATAATAATAGGGTCACCACACACAATGAGTGGAACAGTGTTCTGCTTACAGATTTCCTTTGTTCAAGCACAATGTTGTTTTGGAAATTGCTTGCAATAATTCGGATGACAAACTGCTTTTATTAAACCTTATTTCTCCATCTGTCCAGGTGCACTGTGTACCCCATCCTTTGACTCCTCACCTGTGGCTGCTTTATCTTTACATAAAAGCTTGGGGTTTCTTGATAGCCTTACTTAATCAAAATTCATGCAAGGTTGTCTTATAATCATTCTGGAGGAGATATATACTGAGTATGGAACAGGTGATCAGTCTTGGAATCTCTGATCATGATGAATCCAGTCAAGAGGGATCAAGACCACCTTCAATATTATTTGGTCGATATGTCCTGTGGTTCAAGGTAGCGCTTGACAATTAGTTTGAGCCAAGGAATTTTCATGAATTTCCTCAAGCACAGGTAGTTTTGATGTATTCCAAGCAATGGATTAAAAGTGATCCAGAGGAAGGTGGTTGTTATTTTGAGGATTGCGCCACCATGTTTTTGTTGCTTGGAATACAGTTTGCAGATTAATGAAGAGTTGCCCGAGTCTAGTGTTAAGAGAGAGTGGACATTTTCTGGGGCTCTCCCAGGCATTTGCTCCAGGAAGGAGAGCAGTTTTAGCGGCTAGGTTGCTGTGCCTGGAACACAGAGGGTGGGATTAAATCTAGGATCAGAACTGACTGTAAATTGTCATTCTGAGCAAATCACTCAAACTACCTAGGTTTAAGACTGTAACTATATGTTTAGAAATACAAAAACAGATAAGTGTGTATTGTAATTTAAATACGTGTTATATTAAAACACCGTGCAGTGTGCAGTCTAGTATTATACAGATTACACGTTTCTATAGCTGTTCCGTTTGCATCCTGATTTCTATCATCTGTTGTTGGCCAGACTCCACACACTATACTGTTCTATGTGCACTACCTGATGTTTGAGACTCTTGTGCTATAGTACATGTTTTCTGTAAACCGCTTTGCTGCTTTTTGGCGCAAGTCTTAAATAAAGTTTAAGGCGCAAGCCTTAAATAAACTGCCTTCTGCATGGTGTGCATAAGGTGTGCTCCAACAGGAGCCAAGGGAATGCTCTTTAAGGCAGGGTTACAGGTCTCTCGTTTGTCCGTTTTGGTATGTTGACACTTGAGTGTTTCTGTTGCTTTCTTTCATTGTCACCTTTCCAGTGAGTTTGACAATGGCCCTCTGATACCGTGCAGGCAATGGTTCTTTGCCCTGTTCCAATGGCAAGTGACATTTTGCCTAATGGTAGCGATGTGGGAGTTGTTTCAAACATTCCTTCTTCTGTTTTGGAGACTTTGGTATGGTAATGCTCGGATTCCAACAGGAATTACTTCAATGCCACCCACTTCATGGTGCAGACACTTATTCTTCAAACATTTCCAAACTCCCAGAGGCAGCGTGGGCATGGTTTTGAGCATGTGGGTCCAACTCATCTTTGTTCATGCACTGTTTGGGCAGCATGGCTCCTAGCATTCATATATATTATTTTATTATGGATGTTTTCATAGGCACAAAAGGCAATACCAGCCAAGGTCAAGGCCAGAACTGCCAAAGTAACGAGGAGAAATATTCGGTTGTCAGAGACCACATGAAACACATGTATGCCTGTGTAAGCCTGCATACTTTTATTTATCAAGCAAAGTGCAATATTGCTATGGCAAGAGATTGCATGCCCCCTCTATAGCAGTAAGCATCTAATGTAGACCCCCATCCAGGCGCGCCACGCCCATAGTGCTGAAAGGGCTCCAGCCCCCGCACTCCCCCTCCCCGTACCCCCCTGTCGAGTGTCGCAGCCCGGGCTTCTGGGGGCTCGGCTGGGCAGTGTCTGGAGTCTTATCTCCGGCACGCCCGAGTTCTTCACTGGTCTTTTTAAAAGACCATTTGCATATTTCCATACCTTTGTAAACTGTTTAACAAGGCATAGTTTTTTTCTGGTTCGAGTATCGCCTGGGCCCCCACTCTGCCTATTCCTTACATTTGGATTTTAATTTTACTGCCGCAGTGTGAGAATGCATTTCATGGAAAGAAATATGAAGTAGGGTTGCCAAAAGAAAAATACCAGCCATTTGTTGTTTAAAGAGCCTGCAAAGACCTTGTCTTGATACTAAATAGGGTTATAAATAAAATCATATGTATTCATTTGTGATTGACTTTTCTGTCCTTGTTCCCTTTAATTAGCAGTCATGGATCGTTCAGGCAGCCCTAGAACACAATTAAAAATGCTTTCTATTTATATTTGCTGTTCCAAGTATGCACAGATAAGTGCTGAAATTTTTTGTAATGTCTGGGACATCAATATAATGAGCTGGCAACCCTAATCACAAGACTGAAAGTTTGTTGCAGGATGAGCACAATATTTATTTCCTCCACCCTCGATCCCTGAACAGGGCCGGACTGGGAACGCAAACCGGCCTTGGCAATTGAGTCGGTCCGGCCTCGGGGGAGGAGGTGTGCATGGAAAACACTTCAGCTGCTTTTGGTACAGGGGCCGATATTGCAGCACTGCTGCAAAACCAGCCCCCTGTACCAAAAATGACCCCCACCGGTCCAAAACTGGCCCCCACCCTTCCGGCCCACCGAGAAAACGCCCGGTGCCCACTACGGCCAGTCCGTCCCTGTCCCTAAATAATGCCATAATAGCAATAGTTTAACTTCTATCTGAAACCCTACGCCAGCCCTCAGTAACATACTGAGTTACTTCAAGTGTCTGGGAATGCACCCTGCATTCAGACAACTCGCTCCTCATTCTTGCCCTTCAATTTCACACTCACCCTGCACTCACAGAGATCACCATGCACTCACACCATTCACCCTGCACTCACAATGACCACACAGCACTTATGCAACTCCCCATGAACTCACGCCATTCTCCCTCCACTTACCCTGCGGTCACATGAGCACACCGCTCACTCTGCACTCACATTGATCACTCTGCACTCACAATGCTCTTGCGCTGTTCACACTGTACCTCACCCTGCAGTCACACAAGCACATTACCCACCCTGCACTCATGGGACACTTCACGCACCTGTCCTCCTCACTGCTCACTCTGCAATCCCACTCAAACAAGCCCATCACTAACCATACCTTCATTCGTTCCACTCTGCACTTACATCCACACCCAAATTCATATGGTCACCTCACTCGCCATGCAGTCACTCCTCTCACACTGTCGCATCGCTCAACATGCACTCACATGGGCACTCCTGTCACCCACACAGCGCAGAGGGTTAATGTACCTTCTACAAAGAACGTGTTCAATGCAGATCACATAACTGAGTGAGTAAATTATGAGTAGCGTAAAAAAAAAAAAATGAATAGAGAGATGAGGTGCACTGTTGGCGAGTGGTAGTGAGGGAATTCATGGAGAAGTAGGAAATAGGGGAGGGGCGCCAAAAAAGACAGTTGCCCCGTGTGCGACCAGTGCTAGGGCCAGCCCTGGCTGGGAGTCTTAGTCCCCTCCTCCCCCAAAGTTCGGGTCTAGTTGCGCCCCTGCCTCCATCCCAATTTGGATGACTTCTGTAGGTTTCTGTGTGGATTGCAGAGATGAGAGTACAGTTGAAACCAAAACTCAGGTGAGCAGGTGCAGATCTTTCTCATGAGAAGAGTGAATAAGGACTTTGAAAAAGGAACAAGAAAAGTTAACTACCAATGAGCAAGTCATTCATGAATCCTCACTTAGGAGTGCCAGACATGAGAATGTGCCTTAATACGACTGAAGTGAGAAGACAGTGCAGGTCTGAGTATAGCATGGGCACGGTATGGAAACATGGCAGCTAATGATTCAATGTGGCATTAGGTATTGCGGTGTTTTTAAACCAGTTTTTGTGAGGTTAATCTAACAAATCAATAAACAATGTGGACGTACCCAGTACCTGGATAGATACCACTGGGAACTCACAGTGCAAAGGAACCTTCAGGTTCTTTAAAAGACCCCTCACACACCAACCTAGTTGGTGTCATGCTTCATCCGAGGTATTCTTAATCTACCACACTTCATCACACTTTTACACCACACCAGCTCCGCTGTAATCAGGCGTTGTAGCACAATCGGGCGGCACTCGGCCGCCTGGTTGGGACCCTGATGATGAAGCATGACACCAACTAGGTTGGTGTGTGAGGGGTCTTTTAAAGAACCTGAAGGTTCCTTTGCACTGTGAGTTCCCAGTGGTATCTATCCAGGTACTGGGTACGTCCACATTGTTTATTGATTATATTTTGGGGAGACGGACGTAACCCTCTCTAACTCCTTGCTCTCACCATTGTTGTCAATATTTAATCTAACAAATCCTCATGAAGAGAGAGACAGTGACACACTGGGCTGCAGGAGTGCCCGATGTTAACAAAAATAATGGCGCCCGGCCCGCGAGGTGCGGGCCGTACATCACGGTATTCAAATCAGGGCCGTCAATCATTCATAGCGCGAACGTACTACTTATGACGGCCCTGCTTCATGTTGCTGGCCTACCCCAGAGAGAATGGACCAATGATGTTACAGGGGCAGGCCTGTCATCAATTTTGTTTAAAGTTTTGAATCATTGCCTCTTGGCGCGGCGGTCCAGCCTTGGAGTGCTGTGGCGTTCGCGAGAGGGAGGAGTCAGGAGTGTCGTGGCTGGCCTACCCTGCAGTGCGTGAGAGTCTCTAGGTGCCCAGGCAGCAGGTTTATTATTACGGTAAGATTACTGGTTGAAGTGTGCACTTCTCTTGCTTGCTCTGCCGCTGTCAGTTGCCCCCCTCTCTTTCTTCCTCTTATTCCCTCTCTTTCTGTCTCTCTCACGTGCTCCTCACGTGCTTCAATAAACGTCTCTGACCCTCTGTCATTTATTTGATGTGCTGTTGTTGTGGTGTACTTGAAGTATTGGAATATTTAATGATTTCCTTTCCAGAACTGCACGTGAAACTCACAGCTTGTTAGCTAATGCATTTGTGTAACTTTCCAATTACAGGATACCCTTGCTTTGCCATTTCGAAAAATAATCTAAATAAGCGCTTATTCTTTGTAAACTTATTTTGTTGGTATCATACTTGATAGAACCACGACACTCTACTCCTGAGTAACAGTACGCATTTATAAATGCAAAGGTCAATCGCTTAATAGTGCTCCCCGATTTCTGCTTCCTCCCCCTCTGACCTACCTCTCTTCCCACCCTCCGCTGTTGCTAACACAGGGAGACCATTTTGCCCTGCCCTGAAAGCCCCTCCCTCAAAACTTTAAGTAACCACCTGTGTCAACCCTCCCCCCCCCAAAAAAAAACGTTGTATCACCCCTGTATTATATAACCAACAGTTGGTCTGTAGCTAGGTTTGTACTTCGCAAAATCTTATGCTTACTATGTTTTAAAAAAGAAAGGACCACAACATTCTCAGTTTGTAATGCTTTATTTGGATGGAGAACCCCGTGTTCCTTTAATGTTTCACCATCTTCACCTGAACCTAAAGCTGGCCTCCCTCTTTATATCATACCTCTGAAAATCAGTTAAGGGTCATCCTGTAGAAATGCTCTAAAGGTTAGCAGATGCTGCATGTTGCTGCTTTGGCTTGGCATGTTGTGGATTTGCTAAACATTTACATATGTGGCCGAATTCTCTGCGTTAAAATTAAAGATTGCTCTGAAAATGTGCGCGATTACCATGAATTCAAGTTGTCTTTATCAGAATGTGCTAGGCATCAAGCTTTATTTTACCTACCCAGGGCGATTGCTGGCAGTCATAGCTGGTGTATGAATAGTTTCTTTGCATGGCTGTGTGCTCCTTAAGCCACTACCCAATGAAGTGGTTATCATTTTTAGCTCTGGCTGTACAGTGCAGCTATTTGCTTACCTATTAACAATTATTTAAAGTATGCGTCGGCTGTCCCTAGATGAGTAGAGCTTTCTCACCTGATGCTATTGTCTGTTTGGTGGATCAGTCTGTCTCCTATGGGATGCTTGCTCTGCAATAAATTAGGAAGTGTACATTTGAAAGGTACATTGATGCATCACATCCAAAATTTTAACTCCTAGCTTTAGCTTCTAAAGAAAGCAGACTTTCGACTTTGGGCTGACACTGGTCTGCGTTGGGCTGAATTTGGGCTTATATTTGAGCGTCTTTGGGCTAGGGACGGGGCTGAAAATCTGGCAACACTGGCAGGCTACTCTCCAGTCAGACGGAGAGAGAGTTCAGAGAGAGAAGCAGCCTCTCTCTGTCCTGCGCTTAGTTTGAGAAGAGAATGAGATCAATTATTTACTTTTTTACTTCGTGTTCAGAATTCAGAATAGATTAAAACTTGAAGATTTAAGGCTTTTGACAGCCTATATATTTTGGTTTGCTGCCTGCCTGGTATTGTTTAATTTCTGAAATTTCTGCCCCCATGGCTCCTCCTGCGCCCCATTGTTTCTTGTGCCCCACCTGGCACACATCATGTCAGAGGAAGGTGATGAAGTTAAAATTTTGCCCCCCCCTGGAAAAATTTCTGCGGACGCCCATGGCACTGGCACCTGTTAAAAAGAACAATAAAAGATGGAAATTGGATCGACATCTTGTATAAATGATGTATAATTAACCATGAAGAAATTTTCTCATAGGTCCAGTATTTAAGAAAACATGGGGGTTGTCTGCGCGCGTGTGTGTTCACTGTCTGTGACTGTCTATGTAGCTAATGTCCTGTGAAAAGCTTGCTCTATTACTGCACTTTCCTTAACTGTTGTGTTTGTGTGAGCATGGACGTCTGCTAGCAGCATTGTATCTGAGCTATGTAATGTAATGTGGTTTTGCACAACACACATTCTCTCTTTACTTTGTTGTTTAGCACTTTGCTGTAGAGGTCGCCTGCCGAAGGGGCCTGGAATCCCGGGTTGACTCCAGTACACGTCTTGGTTCAATCAGAAGTGAATTGTTTTTCCTGTGGATGTCTGTTGAGGGGTAGGAGGAAAATCTTGCAACCTCCATTTCAAACTTGTGTGGAGTTTATATATGTTTTGCTTGTCTCTGCGGAGTATAATGCTTTGGGGTACAGGTCTTGACCCTTTCTCTACAGTTTATCGATTGCAGTCTCAATGGACCTACTCTGTGGGTTGGGTTACTGCCTTTCCTGTGTGTTGCTGGGTGATTGTACAGGTGGTAGATAGTGTAAACTCTTGTGTAAATGTTCTTCGGCTGAGCCTAGAGCTAATCTATTAGTAGAGGGGCCTGATATGGTATTACCTGTGTTGTCTAGCTCAAATAGTGTAGTTGAAACCTACCTAGTCTCTGAATTGTATTGAATCTGACCCGTGATATAAATATTGAAGCAAGGACATCTGATGTGTTGGACCAACCCGTCTTGTAGTTATGCCAGACACCTCTGCGCTCCGTTACGGCTGCCACTCCGCACCTCCTTGACTTGTATATGGGTGTGCAGGAAGGCTGGTAGTCAAAGGGCTACCAGAATAAAATGTCATGTATGAAGTGCAGTTGTCTGTGTTCTGGGTCCATCATGGATGTAACAGGGCGAGCCAGGAGCAAACCATCACTTGTATTGTTATTCTAGCTCTCATTAACATTCCTCTTTCTTTTCCTTTTATTTAAATGTACTCCTTTCTAAAAATGTGCTCACTCGCACTCAATATTCTCAATTATTCTCATCTTAAACTCCCCTCACTCAGTCTTCCTCTTCTTCCATCCTCTTACACTCATGCAGGATGGTCCACATCTAGGCCTCTGTATATGCATGAATATGGTTGATGTTGTCTTATGCTGGTTGAATACAACATCACTGCAAAAATGCCACCCAGGGCCCCCGCCCCACTAAAAAAGTTTAGAAAATAAAAAACGTGTGTCGAATAATAATGACATAATTTTATATTGGACTTCTTATCCTATGTCTGCTACTTCTAAGACCTTTAAACAAGAGGTGTTACTATTACCTAATTTTAATTGTCCTCGATTCACAGACCTTAGAACAGTGGTAGACTGGACCAGTCTTGCCAGGATTCAAACTCCTGACCACTTCAAGCTCCAGCAACAAGTCCCTGAGCCATTCTGTTGGCTTAAAAGTGGTGCTTCAAGTGGATATGGAGTTATAGCATTACAAATACTGCAAGCTGTCTGGTATAGAAAGAAGTAGGCAATCTAGGAAAGATGCAATCCGAATATGGCTGTGAATTGAATATTTGGGGGGGGAAAGAGCTGCTTGTTCTTGGACTTCTAGATGGGGTTGATTGTGATGTAGTCCGTCTTGTATTCATGAAGCTCCCCACATATATCTTTCCATAGAATACTTCTTTCTATATAAGCAAGAGCTGCTGTAGTCTACTCTTTTTTCATGTTTAATTTTGGCTTTGGTTGAAGCCATTACTTCCTTTTTCCAGCAAAATCTGTGCAATTCTAGCAAATATTGTAAACTGCTGCGGCGCACCCTTTTGTAAGGAACAAAACAGTGAATTGTGTCTTTAATGTCTCTCCATATTTAAGCATCCTTGTGTCAAACTTCTCCATATAATTAAAATAAAAGAACCAAAGCTAAAGAGAGGAGCCATCTTTAGGGTAACTCAAGTGATTCCACTTGCAACCTGTGAGATTGAGGACGCAGTGACATAGAAACATGTGTCTTCCATATTCATTAGACCAGAGGCGTAACACATCTATTTGTGCTGCGTCTCTTTCTAAGTCCCTCACGTTTACAGATTTATAATTGGCGCATGTGGGGCAAAATGATGAGTTTACTACATAGATCAGCAGTTCCAAACCTGGAGTCCATGGTTGGCTCCTCAGAGGCTCTACAACAGTTAGGACAAATAAATAACATTAACAAATTAAGTATATATACATCAGAAGCAAAATTTAGAATGTTAAAATGCTCTGCAAATGTGAAGGAATTTGAAATTGGAGCTAAAATTATATTAGCTTGATTTTTGGGAATAGAGCAATCGGATTCTATTATGGATGATTGGTGGCATCAGTTGAAACATTGGTATGCACCTAGGAAAGAGACCATGCAATAGGACCAGAAAAGACAGCTGCATGTTAGAATCTAGCATATCGCTTCAGCTTTTAGAAATAAAACCACATTTTGAAAAGCTCCAACTTTCTGCAGTTTTATACATAGACCGAATTCGACCTGAAGGTATTGGAGTGATTTACATGAGCATTAGTTACATTAAATAATGCCACATTAAATTATTTTTAGGCACGGGGAGATTAAGTTATTTGCCCAGAATCACAGGATGTTGAACCAACGCCGAGACTCGAACCTGGTTCCCCAGCAATGCCACATCCTCTCCTCAAATACATCATCTTTCACAAATGTTGATTAGTCCTTCCTATGAAATGTTTTTCTTTTTGTATATTTTTGTTTGTGAAAGAAAATATTTATTAATTTGTGTGTTTGTTTGATATATACCTGTTTCTGCATTTTTGTGTATTGTGTTAAGTTTCAGATCGTAGAAATTGCTTATGCCTTCGTGTCGGCTTATAGTATTGATTCAGCAGGGGCCCACAGAATTCGAAAGATTAAAAACCACTGACTTAAAACAATGCTAATCAACTCCTGGCCGAAACGAGGTGTTGACTCAATACATTTCTGTAACAACCTTCTGTTGGTTATTAAAAACAATTCTATTATGTTTCCATTCTGTTGACGTTTTTACCCAAATAAAATGTTGAGAAATGGATTTAAGCTTCTGCCCATTGTCGGGGCATAAGCAAATGGGACACAGCAGTATTCATTGCACTGACCCATTTTCATACTTCCTAAATGTTAACAAGCTCTTTTTCTTGAGAGCCCTCGCGAGGTTGTTGATCTGTGCTCTGTCCAGGGATGGAAGAGCCCTGCAAATGCAAGGGTGGGTCTTGGATCTTCCAGCCTCTTGCCACAAATGCTGATTAGTCCACCTCCAAGCCACATCGGGGCTCCTGTCATGGACTTTTGATTCAGCAGAGGTAGAGGAAGTGACATCACTCAACCATTAGCTCCGAATAACATTACAGAGTTAATGCTTTATCTTATCTCTAATTCTTCAGCAGGCTTCTATTTGCTAATTATGAGCTAGTGGAAAGACAAGGAATGGAAACTACAGAGAGGCCTCTTAGAGCTGTGTTGGCTTTATATTCCTGCTGCTGTTTTCAGGACCCCCTGAGATCAGGCGAAGCATGGGGCTGAGCCAGGGGTAGCATCTGCTACCCTTAATTGGCATCCATGCTGCCCAACCATCTCCCTCAGCCACCTCTAAACTCATCATGCTACAGATACTTTCACAAATCTCTCAGGGTGATGTGGTAGCTGCATGAAGCTCCCCGTCCTTTTTGCCTTCCCTCTATTTTGGGCAGGAAGAACAGGATCATGTTTGTGGTCATGGTGTGCCAGTCCAGCTTATTTTCTTAGAAAGAAGAGCTAATTAAATGCCAGAGTTAGATAATTTGATTATGCATTTTTACACCTAAGACTAAGTATGCATCCCATAGCCGAGTTTCTTTATAGTACTTTTTTCTGAAAACTTCAATAAACCAACTTGAGTTTGTCCTCTTTCCACATCGCCTCTACCGACCTCACATGATTTTTCTCTTTTTCTTTTTTTTTTGTAAATGGGGAATGTCTTTGTCTCTACAATGGGTTGGCTATGAGGAAAGAGCTCCCTTTGGGCATTCAAGACATCTCTGCTCTCAAAACCTTCATTATTTATGTATCTTGCGTATTGAACCGTGTCTTGCCTGTCTGGATACTGATTAACTCTGTCTATGAAAATTTTTAATTCTGTTGCCCTTTGATCACACACAGTCTCATAAAGTGAATAAATGTCAGCATATTGTACATTTGCGTTCTTGTACATGTACAGTATACAGTCCCTAAACTTGGATAAAGGTATAGAACTCAGAACATTTCTGAGCTAAACACGAAACTAAGGTTAAAATATATTCTGTGTGAACTGCTTACATGAGGACTGAATTCAGCACGTAATACCCTAAAAGGAAGCAAGATGGAAGAAATTAGGGAAACCCAAATAAAACCGCCAGCCTCCCCACCTAAGGCGTAGCAGAGCTGGCTCAATTTAAATCGTAAAATGTCTTCTAAATCAGGCTTTTGTGCCGCACAGAGTTGAAACTGTTTAAAAAAAAAAAATGAGCTGGCTGCAGTACGGTTTCCCCCTTTACATACAAAAACCACAGAGACTTATTGCAGGAAATTCTTGGTATCTAATTGTGTGCTTTTCCTAGGTGAGGAAGCAGACTTGTTTCACCCCTGTAGCCAATAAAAAAATCAGGAGATGTCTGTTCCGCCCCTTTTTTTCCTGTTGTTGACTTCATACGCAGTTCCAAGGTATTCCCGCCAAGCTCGCTGCAGCAGCATGACAACACCAACTTTAGGTTTTTTTAAGGCACTTGAAGTTTCCCATCACTGCTTTTCAATATGCAGAACTAACAAGACGTCAACTTGTTCTTATCGAACTCAGTAAAACAGTTGTAACATTGTTGAGTAATGGAGTATCCTAACGTAAGATTTTCTTTAAAAAATGGTGTTTTATTTGATGCTTTTCCTAGTGCATTGCTGCGGGTTCCCCAAAAGAGTCTCACCTTTATTCAGCAACTTGTATTAGACCCAATCCTTATCCCATTTTCTTATTTCCATTTTATTGCGGCGGTATGATCAGCTTCGGCCGTTTTAGAAAGGTCTCCATCCTAAGCCCCTCAGGCAGTCTTTACTCTGATGGCCTTGAGGAAACCGCTCCAGACTTTTCTGGCAACCCCTGAATCAACTGCAAGTCCGTCCCCATTCCTTCTCCTTCCATCCACCTCTTCATGGATTTCCCAAACATTCCATCCTGTGGCACCCTCTTTGCCATATTATTCTGGGTTTAAGCTGTGAAATGTACAACCATACAGTCCTTAATGCAATAGGAGACCAGAAAGCGAGGAAAGACTATTAAATACGAGCTACACACCTAAGCAATCTTGAAGCTGTTTTGTCGGAGGGCGGCCGCAATAGGGGTTTTTTGATTCTTGTTTTTGGCTTCTGAGGGTCTGGTGTTGACACGTCACTTGACAAGTCTCTTGCAGCTGAGACCTTATTTGAGGAGGTATTGAACATTATGCTTTTAACTGCTTACAAAATGGAAGAGCGGCACTCTTCTGAGCTCCAGATCGAGTGGAATACATATTAAGCGTTGCATTGGAGTAAAATGGGAGGTAATGTATTACCGCACAAATAACAAATGATCGTAGCACAGTAGAACATTCAAATTTGAAATGCTAAAACTTTTAATTTTTGAATTAAGAAGTGAATGTGAAATTTTGAGGTATAAGCTCGACAGTGCATTGGGAGCCCTGCAAGAGTGGCAGGGATATTAAAAGCGAGGTGTACACAACTGATCCACATTGATGTAGGCTTTTTGAAAAGCAGTTACAGTACAGCTTATTTAGTGTAATGAGATGATTTACGTGAGGTTCCATCACGTTCTAATTTCCAGTTACAGCAAAGGTGCTCTGAGACCGTCTTGTCTATGCTACATATATAGACAATGTCCCATTCAAGAGGGCCTACTGCACCTCCAGCCATGCGAGTACTCCTGGAAGCACAGTCCCTTGGTGAAAACACCCATGTCACTTCCACTGCTATACTCTGCTGTGCATAAGTATATTTAGCTCCAATAAAGTGCTGGCAAGTCTGTGGCTGAAAAGGAAGACCCAATATTAAATTGGCAGAAGGGACCGGCCTCTGTAATCGTCCAAGTTCGTTCTGGACACATCCGGTATCATTGACCCAATATTATTGTGAAAGCCAGGCCTTGCAGGTTCTTATAAAAAATGTTTTAAAAACTTGAAATATAATTATTCTTATTCCTTAAAATGCATTTTATTTAATTGTGTAGTATGATAAATTCATACAAAGGCGTTTCTTGTGATTAATTTTTTTCTCCTAAGTATATTGCACCCACAGCGTCTTTGTGGCTTTAGTGCAGCGAGGACAATATTAATTTTGTTGAACATTGCTTGAAGTATAATGATCATTCAGATATCCCTAATACTATCTTCTGTGTGCTCAGTATGCTCTGTTGTGGCCCTGTTTAGGACTCGGTTACCCACAGCTTTGCACGTGACAATCCCATCACACAATTGGGGTGCCGAGTAGCGGGTTAATGATGTGTTGTTGGACACATATTCCATGCGGGTGCTGCCTGGCCTGGGTGGATTTCAGTTGTTGTGCGTCAGTACCTGCCTCGAACGTCCAGGGTGCAGTGTTCAAAGCCCGTCCCCTTGCCTTCTTCTGAAAGAAGCGGTACCCGCTCTCCGCTGTGTCCTCAAGTCATGACCCGTCTATGTCGGAGGAGCTGCGGGCATCCATCTTACTGACTCTTGCTTTATTCCGCAGACGTTGATGAATGCAACAACGACTACAATGGCGGCTGCGTCCACGAATGCTTCGACATTCCAGGCAATTACCGCTGCGCCTGTTTTGATGGCTTCATGTTGGCGGACGATGGCCACAATTGTCTCGGTAAGGAGGCGGCTTTCACCACTTGTACTAATGGCACTTTAAGCGTTCACACTGATTGCGATCTGTAAAGGCTCTGAAGTGTGTGATGTTCACAAGCAAACCTTGGGAGAAGCACACGAAAGATACAGTCAGTGCACGAGGGGGTGTTTCATCTCTTCTTTTTACATTTAGAACTTTTATTTTGCAAATGGCACAGGCAATAAATATACTTAGTGTTTTTTTTCCCTCTTGTTTATTACACTCAACACGTTTTGGTGTATTTTGCAAACAGGACAAATTACGAAATGTGAACTGTGCAGGTTTGTAATTGTAGTGAACTGTTGACCAAAAAGCAAAAATACAATGTGTCTTTCTTTCTTAATTATTTGTCTATATTGACATTTTTTCCCCAACATTTTAATTGAACGTTTTTTAACTTTTAAATGCACACACCAATAACACAAAACATAGCCATTTTCAGTCCACTGTCTAGAACCCACGAGCCCCCGTATGTTGGGCATCACTGATTCTTTCAGTATTCCCACCATTGAGCTGGTGAAGTCCGATGTTGAAGAAAGTAAAATAAACAATAAGAGCCTTATTATTAGTGCCCCATGCTTGAATGGGATCATTATTGCATCCAATAAAATCTGACACCAAGGTATTCCGAATTTATTGGGTACGAAAATATTCTGCTATCCTGTGCTTTGCAGTGGGAATGGGGCATAACATGCAGATAGTGATGCTTACTGCACCAAATTCTGCATGTCTGGGTAGTCTCCAGATTTTTTTCTTGGCTTTAAATTCCAGCAGGTTTAATCTGCCAAAATGTATTAAGGGTCGCATACTGTATTTGCCTAGTAAATATCAGCATGAGCTAAATATTGCACCACTTGTGATTGTGATATCTGTGCACACAAGTGATTTCACAGAGATCTCAATTATGTGGGACGCTCCGAATCTGGCTAATATATGGTCAGATTGCAAATCCAGGTTCTGTCATGCATCCCCACCTAATAAGGAACTGAAACTTAAAAGTCCTCACTTCTGCATCATACTATATGAATTGAATTGTCTTTGTGTACCTATAACAGATATTGTTGCTCCAAACAGGATTGCAGGCTAAGTAGACGTACTGAGATTCAGCTCAGTACAAAGGGATTTAGACGTAAAATGTGTGAGTAAAGCTTACGCTTCTAGAGAAGCTTCACAGGGCCATCGAGAGTTCAAGAGATATGAGAAGTTCATTCTTTTATCATTTACTTTTTAGTGAAGGCATTGACCTAGATGGCAGAAAGCTAAATAGGTGCATAAGGGAGAACACCAAGTTGCAGTGTGGCCTATCTTTCGAGCAAAAAACTCAGTCTTTGCACTTTGGGAATGCAGATTGAAGCCCCCCCCTACAACAAACAATGGATTTGCATAGATCCTTGTAAACAACAGCAAAGAAAGACCGTAGGAAGGGCCCGTTTCTCTTGTGCGAGGACAGCGTTTAATATTAAGCCTCTTCCAGACCAGAATTGGGCTTTTGTGTCTGAACAATGCTCCATGCCCAACGAACCTGCAAATGATTTCTGTGCTCCAGCTTCCAATGCTTTGTTGGTTGAGAAGACACTCATGCCGCATTGGCTGGTGTTCCCTGCTACTTGTGCTTTTTACCATGTTTGCGTTGCGTTCATTCGAAGCGACAGAGTTTAGGTTGGCTTTGCTGGGAGCACTGTCTAACTTGAGGCAAGAAATGTGTCCTGGACCGATGCCCACTGAACTTTTATTTATTTACTTGGGACGAGAAATCTTCCATTAGCGTCCTTCGGCAAAGGAGAAACATCTGCTGGTGATGAAAAGTGCACAATTTGGGCACAATCATTAATTGTGTTTGTAGCCTTCAAGTAACATACAGAATGTGCTCGTTATGAAGTGCTGCTTGCTTCGAATTCAAACTATTTTGGGCTTGTTGTGAGGTTTTGCCTTTCAGCTAATTTTCCTGTATTTTCTTGCAGTGGTTTTGTCTTGATTAATGTATATTTGCATTCATTCTGCAAGTTTACGTGATCTCTTTTTCTGCTGGCGATGGCTGTCGTGTCTTGGACAAGGAAAAGACCATGTTTACAGCTTCATTGACGCTGTCGCCTTATCTACTTTATAAGGCCAACAGTGAGATTGAATAAAATATGACTATTTGGAATGGCATATATAAATTTGCAGGGTCGGTTTCTAGTTGTTGGACATAGTGAATGATGAGCACAAAGTCAGATTATAGGTTAGATAGAACTTTAGCCACATATTTGCTGTAAGCATAGTTTCACAATTGCGACACACTGACCGTGCGGTGTATGTATGTTTAGCTGACCCGAGACTTGCGTTAGCACAGTGTGCTGCTGTGTATGCTGATGCATGAACGGATGGGCTGAAGGTGCTCTATTGATGTACTGGCGCGCTTAATAGAAGGTGCACTGTTCGAAGGTGACTCCAGCGATAAAATCCACTTTAAAAAAAACGAGAACTTCGGACTAGCTACATGTGACGTCTCATTTTAGTGGCAAAAGGTCCCTTTTCACCACAGTTGTTGTCTTTTAAATGCTGCCGTTTTCATAAATATTTGGGTGCTTGTCGTCTTAATCCATAACATTAATATATTTTTGAAAATGGTACTCTAGGAACAAAAGTTCAGTTGTTAATATCAGACGTCCGTTCTACCTTTTGAAATTTCCCTCATGGTTCCCCTTTTCTTTTTTGTCATGTCCCGGTGGCACCTTATGCCAGGGATCGCCCAGCCACTGACTCCAATGATCCTTGACAGAGTCCTTTGCTACTCCTAGGAGAAGTGGGACTCCCTCAAAGGATCTCTGTGCAGTTTATCCTTGAATGGTAAACCCTACGACCTCTGTCTGGGAAGAGCATGGTTCCCCACCAGCCTGTGGCTTTGGGTGATGGAAGAGTGTCCCAAGACACACTGGGGTGTCCTGACCTTACCATGCTGCATTGAGGTTTAGCAACCAGCCTGCCCCTCTGCCCACATATACTGACCCTGTTGATCCCGGCCATAAGGAACATTTGATCACTTTGGGCCCTCCAGGGTTTGAATCGAGCCTTGCTTGTCTGGAGTTGTAGGCGGGTCAGCTAGAAGGAATCCCCTGAATCCAGACCATGTAGCACGAGCACCAATGGGGCTGGAGCCACACAATATAAAAAGACCAATGAGTCCATTGGGCTAACGGGCACATCCCACCTTCGGCACAAACCACTGTAATAGTTTGACCATGAACTGTGGTTGTGGCCATATAACCAGTTTTAGTTTGGGGGTCACCTGGTGCTACTGCTTGGCTAGTCTGCTGTCCCAGTTACCTCAGGTAATTGGAATTTTTTCAGCCATCTTCAGTAGATCATATTATATCAGTCATGGCCCACGCATCCCCTGATTCCAACCACAATCTCCCTGCAGAAATTAGTACCCTTAGGGACTAAAATATTTTCACCCCAATCCATGTATATTTCTTGAAAAACTGTTGTGAAGTATCTACATTTTTTATATGAGACTCAGTAGTGATTCCTGCAGGTGAGTCCTCACACTGTGAGCCCTTCGTCCTCTATCCACCATGCCAAGTGATGCCTTCCTATACTTGGCAGATATTGTTAGAATCTGGTATGATGGTACAGCTGCTGTTGCTAGGTACTTGACCCAGTGTGTAAAATCTGGTAAGCTTTTGTGTCTCCTCTCTTGACCCTCCTGATAAGCCATTGTGCTCTCAGTTCCTTTGCCAAACCTACATACAGCGGTATTTAACCAGAGCATCATCAGGCACAAAGTACAGTTTGTTTACTGCCATAATTGGATGCCGAGGCAATGAGGATGTTGCAACGTAAGGATTGTTACAACAAATAGGAGCCAAATAGTTGGGGTTGAGGCCCATTAAAAGTTTTCAGTTTTCAGCTCCTGCTAAGATAGTGGCCAATGGTTGCCAGTCCCAGAGGCCTGCCATTCACCAGAGGAGTATGTCGATGCATGCAAATGCCAGCACATTGGCATCGCCTCACTGTCATGCATCTCTGTAGACACGGGAGTGCATTGCCCAGTTACTGGTTGTTATGTCTTCTTCCTCTTCACACTAATTTCTTCCCTGCAAGATGCATGCACCTCAGCGGGCACTCTAAGCAGAGTTCAGTAATGTGACACAAATTTCCCATAATTTAAACTATAAAATGTAAGCACTGGGTATGCAGGGTTAGAGTGTGATCCAGACAAATGTTTGACACTTATACAACAGACAACACTAAAAATAGCAGTATTGGGCAGCCAGATTGTCCTCCAAAGTCGCACTTGACTTGGCTCCGTGATGCCAGTCCATCACTTGGTTTGAGTCCACGGCACATGAACAAATTAATAGTAGTTCTTACCAAGTCTCCCAGAAATCTAACTAGCTTCACTTCCATGCAGTTTCCAAATTGTGAGCCAGATATTTAGAGTCAAAAGGTGGAGTGCGACTCGGTGATCGGATATGGATTTCTGAGGTCCACATCCAAGAGAGATTGGCACTTCCAAATGCTGTCCTTTCTGAGCAGTAAAGAGGTTTTTTGAACTTGCATCCGCTGTTAGGGCTATTGCAAGAATGGGATCAAGTTCACCACGTTGCTCTCCCCGCCTCGGGTGCCTTTCATTGTGTGTGCAGGTGGGTGCACTGCAGAGCTTAAGGTGTGCGGCCCACACTTCTACTCTGGTGCCTCCATCTGTGGCACACTATTATGCTCAAGTCCATACCACTTGCCCTCATGAGGGTCACACCATCTCACTAGCATTCAATAGTGAATTATTTCCCTTGTGGTACAGGAGTGGTACCAATTGAGAAAACTTCATATGGGTAGGTCAGATTGACATCAGGTGAACTGGGTGGAACGGGATAGTGATTATTGAAAGTGCCCATCCCTGTCACTCTTTAGAACTGTTCTAGGAAGTCCGAGGCATCCTAAGCTAGATGCTCCAATCATGGGCAATGTAAGAGAGGTGAAAGTCACAAAAGAAATCAAAGGAACTGAAATGAAGACCAATTTAGAAGCTGAATCACCTGTAGAGTTCTGTTCCCTGCAAGCCGCTCACAAATGCAGAACTGTAGGTAGATCACTTAAAGAATAATTATAAATTTTAAGAAAAGAAACTCACTATGCCATTGATATTATTTAGGACTGGTCTCAGCTAGGCTTTTGAAGTTCTGATTTGCCTCTAAACCAGATATTGTGTGCTCATTAGCAAGCAGCGATTTTGAAAAAGGTTTGTATTGTGTGGAGGAGGCCCCATGCACATCAACATTGTCGATGACAACTTGCTTATTTTTCCCCCACAGATGTGGACGAATGTCTTTTTAACAATGGAGGATGTCAACATATATGTGTTGATACAATGGGAAGTTATGAATGCAGATGTAAAGCTGGATTCTTTCTAAGTGATAACCAACACACATGTATTCATCGGTCAAAAGGTACGTTCTTATGCAGTTTGTTGACCTTGAATATCAATCACAGCAACAATGATTAAATTGGAGGAGCATATGTGTGCCAAAAATTCCAACAGAACTTGCAGAGAAAATCTTTAATGGGTACTATAGCCTGATTATTCCAGACATTACAGATGTAGCTATGCATAGAATAGGAGATGCTAGACTGCTATTTCCCTTCATCTGGGCAAAATGAGGATTTGTCATTTGTAATCTCTGTTGGAGAAAATGGGAACCCAAGTATGCAAAGCCACAACTTTTTATGAATATCTGTTTTTCTACAGCACATCTACCATCCTAATCCTATTAATGGAAACGTTGTTATGAGAACGGGCAAAGTAAAAAGAAAATCACTAAAAGAAACGTTTATGAAAGGATCATCTCATAAGAGCTAGTTACAGTCTCTTTGAAAAGCTATTTAAGGCACTGAAACTGAGAGGGGGAGGCAAATTCAGATTTTAAGTACACTGACACAGGCACATTAGAAATGGACAGATCTGGCAGGACTGTTACTGAATACTGTCTTCTTTAATGTCACTGTTGAACTAATTTCCCTGCTGGACATCTTAATCTAGATTGCTTTTAGAGCCTTTTTTGTTTTTTATGTCAGCGTTGTGTGAAGGGAGAAACATAAGTACTTACATTCGTGTGAACCATTTATTTATTTATTTGTAGCATTTGTAAAGCGCACTGTGGCCAGACTGGTATCCTGGAGCTGAAGCGTAAAGTTGTTTAGAGGGGGAGACAAAGAATGGTATACTGCTTCAGGCATCTACTGCTTTGGAAATAACCAAGTCTTCAAGGCTTTCCTGAATCTCAACAAGTCCCTGTGTGCTCTTAGACTGGGCGGAAGCTTGTTTCACAACTGAGCAGCTTTTATTGAAAAGGCTCGTCCACCTTGTCAGGCTTTTCGGAACCTGTGTATCTGAATGAGATTTGCAGTGGCAAAACGTAATGGCCTCCTCGGGACATATATTTCCAGTCTACGTTGCAACAGCACAGAGCCTTTGTTCTGAAGGGCCCTGAATGCACATAGACTTGAAGAAGATCCTCTGTTCCACAGGAAGCTAGTGGAGTTCTCTGAGGGCAGTCAATGCAGAGGATCTTCGGGGTCTATTTAATGTTAGTTTAGCAGCAGCTGTCTGAACTATCTGCAATTTCCTAACCAGATACTCAGGGATTCCAAGGAGAAGAGCATTACAATAGTCAAGTCGACTCAGTATAACTTTCTGTGCTATTGGGGATTTTGCCTGCACAGGTAGCACCGGTTCTCTGAGGCCACGGAGCAGCGCAAACTCCAGCCACTTTATTAACGTGCCTCTCAAGAGAGATATTCATCAAAGGTGACTCCCAAATTACGAACAGCCTCCGAGGTGCGCAACTCTGTCTCTGTGGGTATTGGCCAGAAGTTAGGGGGTAATGGCATCAAGAGTTTATTTGCTATACAACAGAGGGAATTCTGTTTTATCCCCATTTAATTTAAGGGAATTAACATTCATCCACTTTACAATGTCTGCTAGACAGGTCTGACATGAATGTGCCATATCCTGCTGACTATTAAGAGGTAGGATCAACTGTGCATCATCAGCATAGTTACTCAAGGTATATTATGCAAAATGAGAGGCTTCATATAAATGTACACAAGCTTCATCTGCATTGGTTATACTGGTTTAACTTTGACATGACTGCAAAACAAAAGCACAAAGTAATTCCTAGAACATGTTTGTGTGAATCCACATAGAAACATCAGCAAGGATTATTTTTTTCTTATTGTGTTGTTATGTGTTTATATATCTCAAAAACAGCATAATAACAAATATGCCACCTGAACTGATGGTTGTCTCAGTTTGTGTCCCAATAGCTCAAAGTGGTCAAAACTACTCCCTCACCACAGGCTTTGTGGAACGTTTTAGTCTTCAGTAGTTTTCCCAAACGTAATATGGTTCTTTTGAGCTCAACTGTGCTGCAAGTTTGCCATGAGTAGGATATTGTCTCTAACCTTATTAAATGTTGGTACTCTGTGGATGTAGAGTGTCGCAAGGTGGGGACAGCATGTTGCAGTGTGGTTTGGCATTACTTTTTAGATGCAAACTGGCACTCTTACTCAAATTTTCATATCAGTTCTGGTTTAGCTGCTGTTTCATAACAAGAAGCCAATGTTAGGATGCTAGCTTGGGTAAGGGGAGCCTTTTTTGTGTTGTTCATGTCAGTATTGATGTTCTTTGCTGTTGAGAGCTAATAGATGCAATTATTTTTCAAAAGAAGAGTTTTTTCAGGGAAGGGTTCTGATTGAAACACAAGCCAATATTTTTAACTAAGTGTGAGGTTGGGGATACTGGGACCAGTGAGATGGGCATGTGGACGGAGTAACCATTGGAATTTCAGGTTCAATTTAAAGATCTCCATCTTTGTGTTGTTCAGGGCCAGCATGCTCTGCCTCATCCAAAGTAGACTCTGCGAAGTGGGGTCCCTACTCCTCGTTCAGTGTCACCTCCAGTCAAAGTATGCATATAAATATGAAAAAGGGGCAAAGTCAGCACAATGCAGGTCTCTACACCCAGAGCCACTAGTTTAGAAAAACATAGACCATTTCACCATTTACTCTTTACCTTCCAGACAGGTTTGTGCACATTCTTTGACTTTCCTTGAGTAACCTACTGCCTCTGCCAACAGCTACAATAATAGTGAGTGGCTGTATAAAAGGAGACCAGTGCTGCAATAAACGTGGGATTGCCAGCTGCCCGAACTCTTGCTACTAGAAGCCGATACCTAATATCCACTAGCACGAATACAAATGATTTTTAAAATAATTGTTGCATTTAACTGCGGCCAACAAAAGATGCACTGAGATGGGACAATACACTACCACAGGGGGGCACGTAGGGACATTCACATAAGACCAGCATTGTTCTCCAAAATGTAAATTAGATCTAGAGATATTGTAATAGTTTACTTGGCAAATTTAAATTACTTTTGTTTACGAGAGTAGGAAAAAATCTCTTGACATTTGCTGTTTGAAAAAGTCTCCACTGTTTTTTTGGTATTGTTTTATTCAGATTCTAACATTTCATTAAAGAGGTTCCTTCAACTCTATAGGAAGCTGAGACAAAGAGAGGTTCTGTTAGCCTCTTGGGGGGGCCCCTCTCCCTTTTCTCATTCTCACTCCTGCCTCCACTTTTTTAAGCAGTCAATTGGATACAGGAAATTCTTTTGTGTATCCCGATTGACTGCTATATTCTGGCAATTAGAATCCCATTATTATTAAAATGATTACTGGTGGAGCAGTCATCAATACATGTGTTTATTCACAAATTCTGTAGAGGATAATCTACTGCGGCATGTGGTTGAGTTTTTTATTCTTGATGGTGTACACAAATATCGTCAGAGCTTCTTGCAGCAGAATCAGTTATCTGCGATATGATACCTATTACACAACTAGATTTCTCCTTCTCCTTTTGGACTCCAGTCTCCAGTCACTTTCCTGTGGGAGTAGGTGGAAAAGTGATGTGGTTCCTTGGAAGAACAAGAACCAAGGCCCAGTTGTAATATGTGTATTGAAGGCTCCCTTGAATATTCTGAAGTAATCCTTATACTATCTGCATTTGTTTATCCATTACCCCCCCATTTTATGGTCTTGTATTGATTTTGAATTCTGGGTGCACTTTACAGTTCTGAGATTATTTTTGATTGGTTTCTAAGTGGCCTGTTGAAATTGCATTTGATGATGTTTCAAATTGTTTAAATGTGAGAGATATTGTATAGTGAGTAGCTAAATTGGAGTGGACTAATTTATTGTTTACTAATCCATTGCATTGAATAGTGGCTCATTAGATCGTTATGAATCTGTTTGGAGCATTATGTACGTGTATTCATAAGCCAAAGGAGTTTGTCATTCTTCTGAGGCGTGCAGTTGTTCAATGCTTCATTTGTCTGGTATGTTTTAAGGGACCGGTACCCATTATATGGATTTGATGCCATTCTGTGAGTATGTAGGTGTGGTAGATTTGCAATCTCCTCTCCAGGATGATTACTATGAAGATGGAAGAGAGAATAGACCTGTTAGTTTAACATAAATGTAGGTAGTGCTGAGCTGGTAAATGATTAGATGCCTATAATGCTTGGAGCCGTGAGGTACACTCCATGGTGCCTTTAGATATCTGTGTGTGTGTGTGTTTAACAATAAAACACTACATAAAATGTCAGTGGTCATTTAGATTGGGATAATTTCCATAGAAGGTGTACTAAACAAAAATTACACACACTCAATTTCTAAGAAAAGTCCTTAGATATACCTATGATTCGCTTATTCCCATTAGGATTCTGAAGCAACATCTTTATCAAGATCAACTGGCCCATTATTAAACCCTTCAAAATCTGAATCCAGTCACTCTTATCTTTAATCATGTGTTCATCAGGGTGAACCATAGCCATTGTTCTCTCTTGCACAACCCATTCAATGACAGCATTACACCATTTCTCAGAAAATTGACCCCATCTCTTAAGTCAATGCATTACTGTCCGTGGTTTATCCAGAACTAGTGCTAACAGTACAAATGTATACCTCATTTTTGCTTTTGGATGTTCCCCTACTGTACAGTGCTTTAGTGGGCAATCGAGCATAGAAACAATCACCTGATTAATCCTTTGCACCTGATATTTCTAATGTCGTACCACCACAGGACATTTCCATTTGTTTCTACTCGTTAACTGCAGGGCTTGTTCTTCACTTTGTAACCCTCTACTTATTTTGTTGAAATCAGACCCCCTCAAGTAGCAGTCTAAATATAATATGGTTCCAGGAGTCTCCTGGGAAACCATTCCAATGAGATTGGATTTCCTTGGTTGGTGTATGCAACAAGAATTGACCATTGGTATAGCCAGGGTGCCATGTGCCCTGCTGCACGCAAGAAAAGTTACTCCCAACTGTTATTTGGGAAGTAAAATAAAGCAATAATTAGGGATTAATGGGCCTCATAGGCCTGTGGGCCCCAGTGTAGCTGCACCTGCTGTACCATTGACACATCTCTGGAATTGAACCACATCCAGTCCAAAGTTTTCCTTAGCTGCTTCATATAATTTGCCAGTCTTCACACACATCTCTTAATTAAGTGCATGCCTCCTTAGCCAACCTGCGCTTTCAGCTTCCCTTTGCAAGGCAGCTACCCACAGCAGACTCCATAATGGTGCATTGTTGTGAAACAGTGTTGGCCCAAGAACTCTAGTAGAAGCTTGTTGAGATGTCTATGTGCCATGTACTTAATCAGATGGGTACCTTCTGCTTCATGACGACATGAAGATACAGGACCATTCCACTCCTCCACGACAACCAGACGCAAAGACTTCTCCTGATTGGGGCCTCATCAAGCCAATGCACATGAATGTTACAACTGCACAGATAAGTAATACAAATCTAAATCGAGCAATTGTGAGTGTTTCCATGTGGACTCTGGGTCTGCCCCTCTCCTGTCCAACCAGCAAAGATGCCAATTTAATGATTTGACTGAAAATTCCGCTTGCCATCTGGCAAACTACTCACTGAAGAGAGCACAGACACTTCAATAAAACAATCATTTTACTTATGCTATTCTCCCAGTTATCATCAGTGGCAAAGAGGACCACAAAACATGGATCTCCTCATTTCATCCATTACCGTCATAATATTCTTCTCTCCCATCTCATTGGTGTGAGCTGTCTTTATGCTTTAATATTTAATAACTCTTAGTTGCCACCTAAATCTGGAACATTACGGCCTCCAATTCGATTACTTGCTCAGGGAGCTCAACGGTGATTTAAATTGCTTAACATGTGGGCCCGAAAATACTTTCAGTTGAGTTTAATGTGTTCTGTTGCATGGCGATGTGTGTGTGTGTAACTAAATCTGGATCTGTCGTTGAGGAATATTTGAGATCATTCCATGCTTGATAGGAGGAATTGGGATTTGTTTTAATTGGCTAGATATATGGTGAAATACTGAGCTAAAGGAAGCACTTTGTTGTTACATGCCAGGTTGCCCGCGAACCATTTTACTAGTATTATCCCAAATGAGAGCTTAATGGCTCGTAATAACACCGTTTTAAACTACGTAATTCAGAATTTGACCGTCCCTTAGCATATTAATGGTGTAAGATTTTTCCATATGCAGGTAGCATCCTTCTAGAGCAGGAACTAGGGGGCAGGGCCCTCAAGTGATCCCAGGGGGGATATGCTGATAACAGTGCTTTGTTTTAAGTGGACAAAAAGTGAGCTGTAGTAAGCCGCTCTGTAATGGGCCATCACTAACATCTTTTGTCATTATACCTTAGCTGGGAGTATGTTTCAAAAGGGAAGGGACTTTTACTCGTTAGTAAGGCCTGCTTGACCAGAATAGTATGTTTGGCAATCATGTATTTGATTGCATTTTTAAAACGGTAACAGAACTTAACTGCAATGTTTAAATACGTCTAGACATATTTAAACATTGACTATTTATTTAATAGACTAATTGTGAAAAATTCTGAGGGGTGCCCGGATGATTTATTTTTTCCACTAGGGGGGCACAGCATTAAAAAGTCTGAAGACCACTGTTCTTGAACCATTATTGGCGGGCAGCCAAATGTTTATATGTTTTAAAAAAAAATGTGTTTGATCCTTTGCTGAACATCAAAATTACTTGCAGTTTGAGGTAATGAAAACTGCCAATGCATATATTCATATGTAACTATTTAAAATGTTTTTTTATGAAAGATGTCAGTAATGCTCGTATAAAATGTTTTTATTAAATTTAAGACCTCATCTGCAAGATACGTTTGGTATAACTAAGGAGTCCCAGTTGAACTACACTGATTTTTATTTTGTTTTTAATGACTTTTTAAATAAGCAAGCCAAGTCCTGCGCTTAGCACACTGGTTCTGAGAACTCTGAAATGACTTTTGATTTCTTGGTGTTTCTTTTTCTAAGGGAGGCACATCTTTAACATTCCACTGTTGAGAACATGCCATTCTGTAAGGAGCACGCGCTCTCCAAGCTGCTCTAGTTATCCTGGCCCTGACACTTTTTCCTTTGCCATAAGGCGTTCTGAGAACTAAGTGCACTAATGCTCTTGTCTCCTACAAGTACGTTTATTTGTACTTTTCTTAACATCGGCAAATTAAGTAAGGCACTCCTTCTCAAGGGGCGTGCCAATGAGTTACCGAGTGTTCATGGAAAAGACAGATGAATTGTAATTTAAAGTGTCCTCTCCTCAGAAACTGTGTTCTCCCAAAATAGAAAGGGCCTGCTTCGCTGTGCATAACTTTGACTTCCTATGCGTTTCAAACTCAGTGCAAAGTCCTGGCCTGGTTCCATAAGCAAATTTTGGCACAGTTGGACGCCACGTATTGTTATTGACAAACACAAAACACCTACTTTGCAAACCTTCTGCAATTATTAGTGGCACCTGGAAGTGGGATACTGGGTGTTTCTAGGGTAAGGTTGGGGTGATGAGGTATCAGCATTGCATATATATTAACAGTGTTAATGCTCATAGCATCATAATTTGGTGGGCATTCTTAAAATGTTGCCTCTTCTTTGCCACACTTAGTGCACTATTAAATGTATGCCTTAATCAACCAAGCTGAGGTGCTTCCAAAAGTGTGTAAATTGCTTATAAAGCACCAGAAACTTCACGTAAAAATGTTTTTCTTGCCTTTGCTCTGAAAGGTATGACTTTATTGTGAATCGGGCCATGATCATTACCTAAAGACTTGGAAATGGTCTCCATATCTGGTTAAAATATACTAAATTCCCTCATGGACTTACTAGACTGTCTCGTTGCATTCTATTGAAAGTATGATGGACGAGGGTGGGAATGCCAAAAGGCTCTTAACAGCACTTTCTTGCTTTATTCACTTTTCGGTCATTAGATGTCCCTCAAAACAGTTGCCAGGATGCTGCAAAAGGACACGTCACAAGTTATAGACTGAACTTAACAGTCAGAAAAATATACCTGGGTTCCTATATAGGGTTATTGCCCTTTGAATAATATTGATGAAGTTACTCTTGGTGAACCTCTGCCCTAACAATAAACTAGGTGCCCACTGAAACGGTGGGTGAACAGTGACACCACTTAAATTAATGTGATAGGAACACAGTGCACCAAATGGGCCCACTATTGATTGCTTTCTTATGTGTGTACAAGTGGAATGGGAAACACCCACATACACTGGTCATTACCAACAATGCATTAAAATACTTCTGTAATCCAAGGGATGTCCTCTTAATGATGGTCTCAACTTTAAGATATGGTGTCAGTATTCTTACAGTCACAATGCGCGAAGTGAGTCACCTTCCACACTCTGCTTTGGTTCTGCGATGTTGTAAGATGAATGTGTTGTAATATATGGGCGTGCAAAGTTGTGAAGAAGTTCTGTCACCAACGTCCCATAATTCTCACAAATACTAAATTTTTTACCTGCAGTTTTCAATGTTTCTGGCTTTAATTTTCCATGTTAAATTCAAGACTCATGTCTCTTTTAAATGGTTTTAACAAAAAATCATTAAGAACCAGGGGCAGATTGACCAATTTATGCAGATGCCGGAAAAGCATTGGGCGTGCTCTGCTGCTTGTTGAGGACCACTTCATTGCAAATGCTCATGTTCCTCCTCTTTTGCATCTCTGTGTAAATGTGTGTTCCTAAATGCTCCTTTTTTTGTGCTGGATCGATTCCCTCCAGGTCACCTTGTAAAGAAAGAATACCCCTCAGGTGCTTATTTTGTTCACTTGGCTATTCAAGGGGTATCCAGTCTGGGCAACTCAAAGAGCACCATGCTGGGTCTTAGAGAGGGTTCTCAACCCACCCGTGCCGATATCCATCCTCTTTCAAAGCCTCGCAGAGAAACATCTAAAGTGAACGCATGAGAAAATGACTATCAATTTTCAGCACAAACTACCACTCCCGAGACAATATTGCCAGTTTGTGGTGAAAAGCTATGCCTCAGAATAAATTGGTAGGCCAGTAAATTAAATCTGAGCAAGACTTTGCTCATCTAGTAAAAACTTTGCAGTCTCTGGTTGAAGGAAGCTATGATGTGAGGTAATAGAGCAAATTACGCATCACATCAACATGCCCTCCCTACCATAATCTCAGGGGTGTATGTAACTGCAGCAGAGGGTTAAGTGAACAGCCAGTATTTCCTCTTCCTTCACAAAAAAGTGCCTGCCTATGTGTGCTGCACTACATCCGTGTCGCACACACCATCACTGTTGTGATTTGGTTGGTGGAACAGAATTGATTTAAAAATGTAAAGTGCCTCATGCCTACTAAAGGCAATTATTTAGTGCACTTACTTCCAATTTGTTAACTTCATTCAAAACTCTTTGCAGCCATATTCAGCTACTTCTTGTGCAAGTCTTCATGTGAGCAATTCGGGGCCATAATGTTTCACTGATGGTTGCACTGTGGTAAGATAGGTTGTTACTGCACACATTGCCAGTGCTGAACTGTCAGCAGCAAAAGCTGCTTGTCCAGTCCTGGCAAGGGCTTCACAGGAGATACTTGCAGCCCCACTAGCTGCAATCCTCCACCTCCCTCCCACTGAAGCCATCTCATCTCTTTTAACTGTCCACATAGCTCTTCACACAGTGCAAGACAGAGGCTCTCGCTTTGCCAATCGTGTGTAAATTAAATGACATATGAGATAATAGGAGTGTACGCGTTACTCTTTTGTAGCAGAGTACTTCTTTGTAAAAGAACCAATGCTTCAGTGGGTACCCAAAGGGAAATGTTCTTGAATCTCCAAAAGTTCAGAGCACGGGAACTGCGATATAAAGATGGGAAGCTAATTACAGGTGCCTGTGAATCAAAGACCCATGGAGATAACCCCTTCATTGGGAGTATAACATATAATGATGCTCTTTTTGAACATGCAAATTTCGCTAGAAGGGCTATACTTTGTTTACTATGGCTTCCTGTGTGACATGCTGCAAACCTTGTACTTTTCCTAAAAAAACTTAACGTTAAATATATATCAACAAGTACTAGGCATAAATCAAATAACTGTCCTGAATACTTGGAACTTAATTGTGTAGATGTAACATACAATTATGCAAAACAAGTAAGCACATTGAGGTAAAAGTGTGTTGTTACATAATCCACGATAATTACACTATTCCAACTTAACCCTGGACTGCTAAAGCATGATTGAGAAATCGAAATGGAACAACTACAAAGAATTGCAAGAAGGAATTCCAACTGTTAGTTTATGTGGCAGACTCCCAGAGTCTTGGGGTAAGCTGTAACTGAGCTCCAACCCCCCTTAGTCGTGGACCCATGAGGATAAACCAGTTTTTCCGCAAAGGGGTTATCCACAGTCTCTTTTAAAGTACCTGGTCAAGTGCTATGCCTGCCCTTCAGAGATATGCACCCAGTATGTAGTGTGGCAAGACTTCAAGCAATAATATAGTTAAATAAAGAACTAAACATTCAACTTTTGTCATGATGGAGTACAAATGTATGAATAAATGACACATAAATAATGATCATTGGATAAGCATCCAAGTATAAGGAGAAAAAATAATCATTTTCATAAAAACCAATGTTTATAAACAGTTATTGTGGGAACCTTCACTTCACCTCAGGTTGGGTCAGCTCAGGAGTACACTTTTTGCCTGTATATTCGTCCGAATTCGGAACTTTGTGCAGCAGCATTAAGAGCAATTGAGACCTTTGCTGAACCTTTTAGTCGGAAAGGTGCTTACCTAATGGAACACAACCGTGCTTTGGCAGGTGTTCTAAGAACAACCTTGTGGCTTGTTATGGTGAAACTATATTGTAATATATTTTCATTGGCACACTCTCTGGCCCAGCACAGCTGGTGCCTGTTCTGGTCACCTGCATTGGCACACTCTCTGGTCCGGTGGCCCAGCACAGCTGCTGCCTGCGCTTGTCACCTGCTTTTTCTTTGAGTGGTTGGCAGGTTGAACGGCCAGTCTCCTCTGTGACGGTCTTAGAGGGCAGATCATGGGAAAGTACTTTATTTTAACTGTTTGGGCCCGTCACATCGAGGGAGCCCTTTGGTATGGTAGGTCTACAGAGATCTAATGGGAAAGCAGTGTTAACCAGCTATATTGAAGAAGAAAAGTAAAGTGAGGCTGCTAAAGATGCAGTGATGGTGCAAGAGCACCACTGACATTTACTAATTTCCTATGGAACAAATGAGAAGATGTTATTAAGACTAGTGCTTTACTTTTGTGTGTTGTGTTGTAACGCAGATTCGAAGTCTGATTTGTCTGAACAGAGAGTCAAAGTATGAGTTGGTTGTGGCGTCCTTTAACTTTTGAATAGGTAATGTAACTGAGAGATTACCCATGAATGTCCAGGAATCCCTCCTAGAGTTGAAGCTTGAGAGAATCCATCTTCCCTGTCACTTTATTCTTCCTAGATATGTTTTCGAAATCTATATTGAGTTTTGGAGTTGAAGAAGGACCTTTTCGGCCGTCCATTTGCATGTATAGAGTATTATTTTTTAAGGATCAGGTAACTCTTTGTAAAGGGATGACCTCTGTCAAATTAAGTTAAAATTAAGATCAAAAGGAGCCATTTAGTTTTACTTATTGTATTTTGAATAAGTTTCTATTTCTAACACCAGGGCTCCAATCATGAACATGCAACAGAGGTGGACAGTTGTATTGGGGATAAAGGGACTGTACTACTGGGCGCCTTTGCAATTTTGTACTTTCAGGCAGAGATTAACAGTGAGAGGAGAACATAATGTAACAAATGGTACCCTCCTGTTCTTATTCTAGTCGGGCACGAAATTCTCTCACAGGCGCATGCATGATCTAGAGATGTAGTGGGGTACCGTGGCAGGCTCTGAAATATTGGAGTGTTTTAGGAATAATACTTCAAAAGTGCCTGCAAAACCCATGGCGTTTTAGTCCCTGAAATTAAAAAGAATTGCTATTAAAATTTTCTTGAGAATGTTCTCTCCCTAAATCCTTTTAACTTACCTATTACTAACTCTCAGTGGAATAGGGTACTGGTGTGATCAATTTTTCCAGCGCTGTTTTTATATCATAGCTGTAAAACCCACTCTAAGAGTAGTCAGTATTAGAACAGTGTGCAGCAGTCTGTAGGTGTCACTGAGATGGGCGCAGGAGTAAAAAAGTGTGGCCTGACGTTCACGCATGTTAGGTGATTAACCTATTCTTGTATTTACACGACCAATTACCACAAGATCCTACTGAGTGGCAATTGTACATGGGGTAATAATACACACCCACTGCTTGTGGATGTTTGTCGTCATTGGTTGTGCACAGGTGATATAATCTGATGCATCTGAAACCCGGCTAAAAAATGACTTGTGATGGAGTGTTCTTTTCAATACTATTTACTGCGGCCGTCTACATGAAACTTTATCATCCTGTCAATACAAACGGTGTTAAGAATCTGTATTTCAGGATTCAGTAAACAGTCTTGATCCGACTCTTGCCTACTCCTGCAAATCTCCTGTGCAGTTAGAAAATCTTTAGGACCTCCATTTAATTTTTTCAAATGACAATGCATTTTTAGGTAAAATTTACTTTTTCTTATTAAAAAAGAACTTTTCAGCAAATAGGGGCATAAACCGTGTTCTCTGTAGTAGCCACATTTGGGCGCCATTTTTTCTTATTAGTTTGTGTGGTGGCGAGGCTAAAGCCTGTACCCAAACTGGCCGCTCGATAAGTGCAGTTGGTTGGGGGAGCCTCCACACCTGTGCTCTTGGGTCACCACCAGTCCGCGCCATTGACCTGGCATGACGCGGCATGCGATGGAGCACTGTGCGGAAGCCAGTTCTTTATGGAAGCGGCATGTTGCCGGCTGTTGCACGCGCCCCAGCTGTTCCACGCATCGTCGTTCCAATATTTGCATTCATCTTCACCTTAAACTTGCTGCTTCTAACCGCCAGTTCGTGCACTTTATCGTTTTCTGCAAACAGCATGTCTAATAAGTTTTGAACGGTATGTTTCTATGTGTCTTAAGCTCATGATACTCTGCTGTCGGATAGACTTTTGTCGTGTACAATAACATGATTTTCGGATTGTGTTTTCTTTCCATGTGTCTTTTTCACCAGATTTGCTTTACAAAGTCCCAGATCCTCTAACATTAATAACAATAAACTCCTACCTCAGTGGGTTGGCATTACCTGTAGCCAGCTATACTTCTGCGACTGGCTATTAAAATATGGCCTTCACCTCCTCACCTGTGTGCTTATGGAAACTCCGCCAATCTATTTTAGCTCCCAGACGAGTAGTATTTTCAGAGTGAGTTAGCTAACTGCAGAATAACGTCTTTATACTTTTTATTATTCCGAATATTTCTTTCTGATGGATAGTTCCGCATCAGACCATTGACATTTTGAAACAGACCGAGTGGTAACTTTAGGAATGCATTGCCTGCCCACTCCTAAGTCGTGATGCTTCTTGTTATGCCGGCAAATAACCGACCAGTTGCCATTTCTTTGTTTCAGCTGTTTGTGTTCGCGCAATGTTTCCAAAGTCCTCCCTGAACAGTTTGATCTGCAGTGCAGAATGCGCACACGATTACTCGTTGGCAGAAAACTAAGCTGTTCTTTCTCTAAAAAGCTTTCTTGACGAGTCTCGGGGAAGAGGCAGATCATATTGCATGTTTTTGCATGGAAATGTCACCACAACACTGCAGTTAATAAGGCCAATTTGTGAGCGCATGTGTTGCCTGGCCTTGATTGACAGCATAATGGCGGCCGATAGCTTTCATCTGCGGGCCCGTAAGCTCCTTTGTACGGCCTGCGGAGTGGGAGGGGCTTTCTCTCGCGGCGCTTCCGCCCCGTCCCCGCTGTGGGAAAGGAATCAAGAAGCCAGCCGAGCAGATAATCGAAGCAGCCGAGCACCCATTCTTTTGTTGCCTAAAACCTTTTTAATGGAGGGTGAAAACTGTAGTCTGAGACCGAGGGTGTCAAGGGTGCAGCACGCAAACTAATTGACTAATTAAATGCGGTTCCAAATTGTGCTGCTGCCCTCTGTGGATTTTCAGGGCTGTTGTTGGCGCGCACGGTCTTTGGAAGGCTTTCGGGGACGTGTCACTGGTTAGTGTTGCGTGGTTGTTAAAAATAGCAAATAGCACTTTGCCAAAAATGCGGATGTTTATCAAATCAAAGTGTTGCAGACTGCTCAGAAATCGGGAGGTGTATGAGATGTAAATGGACCCCTTAAATTAGTCCATTCAGGATGGTCTGGCTCGGTGCGGCGGCCGAAAGCACAGCCTCTTTCCACTGAGCAGCTGTGCACTACTTCCTTTCCAACAAGTGGATTGAAGGGTGCCTTCCGCAAGGAGGAGATGTGGTCTGTGGCCAAGGTGTTAACTTTGCTACCAAGCCAACCCGTGTTCCAGTCCTTCCTTCACCCTTCGCTAAAGTACATGGCCTTTTGCGCTTGCAGCTTTCTCTAACTTTGTCCATTTCTTTAGCCACAGAAACTAGAAGTGCATAAAGCCTGGGCAATCTCAAATCTATATATTTTCTTTCTACCGTTCTTTCTCTTTCTGACCCACCTGTTCTCTTGTTTTTCTTCCTCTTTCTTTCATTCTGCCCTCCTTTTTTATTTATTTCTTTTTCATCTCCATCTCGACTTTTTCCCCCTTCTTATGTTGTTTCTTTGTAACCGATGTAGTAAGAGTAGTCATCAGAGCACCTTACAAAAAAGGCAAAAACAGTACGCTGTACAAAGATATTTACATTCAAAATAGTTTTATCAGCAGTTCCATTGGAGAACATAGGTGAGGCATAACGGTAATCAATAAAGAAGCCACCAAAGAGATTTTGATTTTCTTAGGGGGGGGATGGGGTTGGAAAAAGAAGCAATCAAAACGGGCGTAGAGAAGAGAGGGAGAAAACGAGAGTAAAAGGTAGCTGCTGCGTGTTACAGCTGTGGAGAAGAAAGTTCAGAGGGAGCAGCGGCAAGTTACTATCCCACAATGCCATCGGAAGATATGAGAGGTGTGCAGACACAGCTACTTCAAAAGTAGCGGCTCTTTCAGGTTGTATTTGAATCATCTAAAAGATGGGTCTAATCTTCACATCCAGTTGGACAATAGGGTGACTCAAAACTTGTACAGATGTAGCATAAAGATATTGTTTGATACCTAAAATTTCTAGCAACCCTAAAACCTTAAACCATGTAAAACACTGTAAAGTGTTTCAAAACAGATCCCTTAACAGAAGGGTGTTTGTTCTGTATGTTATTAAAAGGTGCACAGCGCATTCACCCACAGAAAATCGAGAATGATGTTATTAAAAGTAGACATATTGAGTGTACACTTAATGAAGGCTAAAGGGGCCAGCAATTGTGAATTTTGTTTTTGCGGATTTTACTGTTTCTACGAAAAGCAACCATGTTTTGCTAGGACTGAGACCATCTACAGCCTTTGCTTAGCGAAACCACAAAAACGGAAAAGATTAAGCCTAAAACTCGTATAATTATTTTTTGACTGCGGTTCACCTAGGGCACGGCTTTGCCAACAGGCTCTTTAGTAAGCGGCCTAGAATGTGTACTCTTTATCAAAATAACTCCGCGATGGTATTTAGCCATAAAATCTGAGCATCCAAGGCTTTTTCGATCTTTTTTCTTAGTTAATCTGGTGTAAGGCCGTTTATGATGAACTTTTCAATTTACCTTATGTTAAACCAGTACAAGCTATTGTGGATTACTTTTTTTTTCTGTTGCAAGTAATTGAAGTTCCTTAGTATTTACTTTGGCAAGACCACACAGGGGTGGGACACAGTGCTGTATTCAAAGGCTGATAGTTAAATCCACACTATTGAGTCATTTGTGCGTTACTGTTGTGTCAGCGGTGTGAAAGACTAGTCATTCTTCATCTGTGGAGAATTTTTCCTTGTGGATACCTCCTACAATAGTCTGGAGACATGCAAGATCAGGACTGTAACATTATGCAAACTAGGCAGATATCGTTGGGATGAAGTAGTTAATGGGCTGGGCTACATTTAAACAAGCATTGGCATAGCCAATAGGTCGCGCCATTGGGACCTTCTGGTATGTGAGTGCCTTTGGCAAAACTCTTCAGCATTGGCAAGATACTGTGAGCATAGGCAAAAGAAAAAAGCATTAAGTGTACATGTGCTAAGCATTTATCTCGTGACATAACATAAACCCACTCTGCCTCTACTGAAAAGGAACAAGATAGGGTGACACTGGCTTTTGAGCAATGGTACATGATGCCGCCAACACTGAGAATGATTCACAGTAGAAAGACAAGCTTCGTGTGCATCCAGAGAAACAAACTTTTCAAGCTGGAGCACTGAAAATAATTTGACGGTATCTGCTGTCTTGGAACACAAATAACTGTAAGTATTGTGTTCTGAAGAAATACCTATACTGCAACTTACATTTTGGGGAGTGGTTATCTAAAAATAGGTTAAAACACAAAGTGAGATCAAGGGAGGCATGACATCACAGTAAAACTTTATTGTGAAATTGCATGCAATTGCAACCATACAATCAGCCCCGGGAAGGCATAACCTCATGAACAGTGCATTATATATTTTTCAGCCTTCCAAGCTTTCTACAATGTTAGCATGCACAAAGTTCCTAGAGTGCAATCCACTCCCAGCTGTATAGCAATAGCTCCAGCCATGGGTGAGCTTGAAAATGCTTTTGAAGGCAGGGAAGGTAATGTTTTTGAGGTTCCCCCAACTTAGGGCGAGGACCTGGAAGTCGACAAGAAAATGAAGGCCACATTGTGCTTAACAATTTGGTGGTGATCCCATTGCCCTGGGACCACCACTGGCTGACAATATGGACAAAAAGGCAATTTAAAGGCGAGGCCCCCAATGCATTATTGGGCGAGTTTGCAGCAAGCAGTGAATTTTATAACAGGCCTTTAGAGTGTAACCACATGAACAATGAACTATACATTTTTTGGCCTTCTACAATGTTACCATGCACAGGACCCTTAGAGGGCACACCACTCCCAGCTGTAGAGAAAAGCTCCAGCCCTAAGAAAACTTGAAAACGCATTGGAAGGCCGGGAAGGTGATGATTTTGGGCCACCCTCGGTGAGGACCTGGAAGTTGGCAAGAAAAGCAAGGCCATGTCGTGCTAAACAATTTGGTGGTAGTCCAGTTGCCCGGGGGCCACCACAGGCTGTAATAAGGACAAAAAGGCATTTTAAAGGCAAGGCCACGCAAAGCATTATGGGGCGAGTTTGCAGCAAGCAGGGAATTTTATAGTAGCGTTTCTTCCGCTGTGCCAGCTAGAGCCACTGTGATATTTTCTTGTTTTTTTGAGAGCGCAGCCTCGAGTGTACCAAAGCAGTCAATGCTAGTTCTGTAATAGGAAGTAACACCAGGACATGCACACTCTCCGCATTCTACGCAGACTTTAAAAAAAATATTCTGTGTGAGGAGATGAAAGCAATTACAGCCCTGTTTACGGAGGAAACCTGGTGTGAGTACTGAGAAGATGAGGGTGTGTGTGCTAGCGGATGGATGCCTTTAATCTGCCACAACAAAGACGAGCAGGAAAGGAATAAAAAAAAGTCCCAGACATGAACAGATAAGCACTAAAGAGGAACGTTACCAGTAGTTGGGCGGTGCTATGTGGGAGTGAACAAAGCACAAAAAGGAGGGACAAAGAGAAGGGATTAACCAATAGCAAGCAAGTATTTTTGAAGGAGAATCGAAGGGATGAAGAAAAAGGCAATGGGTGGGCTGTAAGCCCACAGAGTGGATGCAGCATGTCTCGGAAGAGACAGGGCATGTGCTGCTTAGGCTCGACCTAAACAATATTAAGTCGGTGTTCAATAATGGCCTTGCCTGTAGAGATGGGAGACAGTGCTGGATTCGGTTGAAGTGACAAAGATTTGAAAGACATACATGTTCTAAAACATTTGAAAGAAAGATGGCAATTAATAATCATCAGTTGCAGCTAAAGTGAGATCCACACTCTTGGAATCTGAACTAATTGATGCTTGAACATAGTTTCGTATAGTTCAGTGATGCACTGGACACATATATTTGGTCATGTCGAGGGTTGGGACAGAGCTTCATACTTGTTCGCTGTATGTGTCTGTGCGCAGGGCAAATGTACATGTCTGGGTTTGGACGTTCGTATTGACACTTAATGCAAGTTGGCTACATATGTGTACACCTCTGCATGGAAGTGTGGATACACTAAGGGTAGTGCTTCATACAGGTGGATTATATATGTGTGCTAGCCAGATGGCATGTGTGGATATCAACAAATGGGTTATCACTTCGTATAATTGCGCAATATGTGTGCACAGGTCATATGAACTTGTGTGGATAGCATTAGCCACATATGGTCCTATATTGCCATTGCGGGGTTCTTGTGATTGTGCTTCATATATATCAGATTTATAAGTGTACTTATTGACCTTTATTGATGCAGACCAGGTGTGTGTGAACGTGCATGCAAACAGGCTCTTTGGGTAGGGTTTTATGTTTGTCAGTTATGCCTCTGTGCACCGAGTCCATTCTCATATTCTGCACTCGGCTAATCAGTGATGAAACTGCTGACAGATGAATGTGTTTTTGAGGAGAATGGTTCTTAACTTAATGTCTTGTGGAAAGCTGCTGTGTCTCCCGATAGGCAAGGTATTCCTTTTCTTGGCAGCAGTTTATGCTTGTCTCTCCCATGATTCCCTATCTCACTTTCGGGTTCTGCAATATTGTAGACTCTATAATTCTGAACTAAAACCTCTACCAGAGAAGATTGAAAGGAGAATAAAGGGTACTAGCAGACTTTGATGTTAACTGGCACAAGTTGTGTGTTTTTTTTTTTTAACCAAAAGTACGTTTGGTTTAAAAAACTAAAAATTAAAAAGATGCTTTTCAGAGCATAAAGAATGGTGATTCTCCAAATGAAATTAATAGAGAATGAAGATTTCATTAAAGACATGGAGGCTAACATTATGCATAACATCTTTTAATGCCACTCTCTGCAGCGCCTTTAAAGAACATTCAACAATTAACAATCTAGAATTATAACACTACATTCCATAAAGAACTCCATCGGAGAAGACTCTTCCTCTTTAAATGCAGCAAAAAAACACTACTCCTATGAAACTTCTTTTCACCATTATCCGCCGACGCCTGATTTTCTTCTCTATGAAGCCTCTACAAAGAAAATCAAATGTCACTAATTCAAACTCTACTGAACACTTAATCCTACTTCCATATTCAAATACCTCATGTTTAATAAATACATTCAAATTATACCATTAATACTTAACTTCACTATAATTCCTTTAGCATTTTATCCCTCCAAATACAACCTAACTCCCTGTTACCTTTGTTTTTCTTTTTTTATTTCAGCGTCGTGGAGGGAGGGATAATTTTAGCCTTCGTGCCTTTCATGAAATTTTGATTCTTCATTCATTTCATTTGGAGAATAGACATTTCAATCAATCAATCAATTAAAAAACAACTTTATTCGGTTTTTCGCTAAAACCATAAAAGTTACAACATATCCACACCTCGTTAAAAGCCTGATTCTTAGGAAGTTTTACAATTTATAACAATAGATAAAAACAAATAAATACATAAAGTTAAAAACAAAGAGTTTTACAGTTTATATTATTAATTAATATACAGTACAGAAAGCATGATCCATAATTTTAATCCTTCTAATATGGCTAAGATTCAAGACATGCCCTTGTTCTCACTACTGCTTTCAGATATCCCACAATGAAAAAAATACAATCAGGTTTTAGCATCTGTAAGAACAAAAGTGCTGGGCGGGCCTGATTAAAATTTAACCTTTTTAAAAGGGGAGCAAAAAGTGTCTTCGTGGTGTATCATAAAGTTTGCATATGAACATAAAGTGTAGCAGATCCTGTGGAGATACTTGATCGCAGCCACAGGGTGCTAACACCTGTCCTCTACTATACCCTTTAGGAACGGCAAGTAACAGATGAAAAAGATCAAAGCGGAACCTAGACAATAAAAACCTCTCATATGTAGTCAGTGTTCCCAAGAGATATGGCTCTATAGATGGATCAGTTTTCAGGGTTAAGAATTTGCGAACACTTGGTTTTCTTAGTTCCAGCTCGTCTCTTTCTAGCTTCCTACTACAACTGAAAGCTTTCTTAACCAGTTCCACATCCTTTTTTACTATGATAGAAGGTTTTAAAAAGAGATCCGGGCGGCCCAACTCGGTAAAACAACCACCAATGTATTTCAGCCATGGGATTCGAAGCATATGGTCAAGGCTCATACAGTCCATTATGATCTGTTGTGTGAGCTCTAGTTCCTTATTTAGCCAACACTTGAGCCAAAACACCAAAGGACGCAGAGCCAGTATATCACATAAAAATGGCACCCCCAATTCCTCATGGACTCCCAAATTAGATAAACTTTTTGGCACACCCAGCAGGCGTTTTAGAAAATTATTCTCAACCACCTGCAATGCATCTGTGGTGGTGTATCCCCAGATCTCGCTGCCATAGCAGGCAGTTGCTACACCTTTGGCCTGATAGATTTTCAGCATAGCTGCAATTGGGCGCCTGCCCATCTTGGCAGCAAAGTTGAAAATAGCGGTGGTTATTCGTGTAAACTCCCCTTTTTTCTTCTGTATATGGGGTCCCCACTTTAATCGGTCGTCCAACAGAACCCCCAGATATTGAAACACTGTTGTCAGGGGGACCCTCTCGGGGCCCACCACATAGGGGTACTTTTTCGTGGGCCGAGCCCCTACCTGCATTATAAAAGATTTGGCGTTGTTGATAGCCAGGTCTCGGGTCCCCATGAAAGTCTCGAAAGAGTTCGATAAGGATTGTAATCCCCTAGCTGTCCTAGCTATGAGGACCGCGTCATCCGCATATAGTAGGACTGGGAGACCCCGTCGCCCTATATGCGGATAATCAGCCCCTTCAAGGCTCCTTCGAGGTCATTTATATAAAGATTGAAAAGGAAGGGGGCCAGGATGCAACCCTGGCGTACCCCCCTTCTGATGTTAAAGTTCCTAGAAACCCGGAGATCCTGGGCAAATCTGACATTCGCCTTTGTTTCTCTATGCAGGTCCATTAAGAAATCCACGATATTGGCCACCACCCCCATGGCCCTCATGGACTGCCACAGTTTAGTCCGGTTAACACAGTCAAACGCGGACGATAGGTCCATAAAGGCCATGTAGATCGTACCTGGGCGAGCCAGCGTGTACTTGCCAAGGATCAGGTAGAGGTTTAAACATTGGGCCACCGTCGATCGCCCCGGGCGAAACCCAAATTGAATATCGGAGATGATATTATGCTCCTCGGCCCAAGAGGATAATCTTTGCAGTAGCACACCTCCCACCACCTTTACTATTGAGTCGATGAAGGAGATTGGCCAATAACAAAACGTGCTATTGCGATCCCCCTTTTTAAATACTGGCACGATGGTAGAAGTAGCCCAAGATTCAGGGCAGCCTTCCCTGGCTGCAGCATTAAGCACAGCCACAATGATCGGTGCCCAGAAAGGAGGGTCTGATTTATAAAGGTCCGGCGGGATTCCATCTGGACCCCGAGCCTTGTTACACGTTAGACCGGCAATCCCCGCCTCCACCTCTGCCTGCACGAAGACCAAACTGTCAGTTTTAATTTCCCAATGTGGCTGTCCAGGGGGGGCCCATACACCCCATAAACATGGACTGGAAGTGGGCCACCCATTCTTCCTCCGTAATAAGGGAGACTATGGCACTGCCTGTATCTATAGCAAACAAAGGTCTGCTAACGATTCCCCAAAATTTTGAACTGTTCCTTAAGGTACTAGACTCTAGCAGCTCCTTCCATGCCTCCTCCTTAAGAACTCCCTTGCGAATAGCTAAAGCCTGTTTGTATGCTAGGAGACAGGAGCGTATGAATTGTTGATTTCTCGGGATGGTCTTCAAGGCCTCCTTCAATTTTCGTGCCGCCTGGGTACAGGAGGAATCAAACCATCTTGGGTTTGTATTAGATACTGTACGTACCGGTGCGCTTAAGAGATCCCCTGCCTTGAACGAAATTACGTTAAAGGCACTAAGAACATCTTTTGGCGAGCTATCCGGCAAGACACAGAGAGCAAGTTCAGCGGCGCATGAATCTCTCACTTCTCTATAAAAAACATTTGCATCAATCTGTGACCACTTAAGACGGCGCCCGCCATCCGTGGATCTTAATATTCCTGGTGCTCTCCCCTTATGTTTTTTAGGTAAAAATGAACCGCTTAGGTGGACACATAGGGGGTTATGGTCACTATAAGCGCTATCCCTGATAGTAAACCCTTGAAATGCGGACTGGATAGTAGAAGAAATTAAAATGTAGTCGATAAAAGACCCACTACCATTCCCTTTATAAGTGGGAACCAATGCTTTGCTGTTAGGAGCCGTAAGGGACATTAATGCCAGTAAATCGTATTCATCAGTTAGTTTATTCAATTAGTCCCCCTGGATGGTATGCTCAAAGTGGAAACCCCCATTCTATGGCATCCCAGGTCGGACATTATTGTAAACTTTGGGTCACCACATGGATGGATATTAAAATCTCCTAACACCATTATTGAATGCAATGTATGGCCACAGGTCTGCCTCAAGTAATGACCCAACTCGGTGATGTTACCTTCCCCCTGCTTACTATTTGGTGAATTATAGAAATTAAACAGGCCCAATAGATCATTCCCCTTCTTTAGGGTAATAGCTTGGAGTGCCTGACTAAAAGAGGGGTTAATCCGTGTCTGGCAATCAACTGACAGGGAGATATAAGTAACCAGACCACCCTTTGCTCTGCCACTAGATGATGGTAAGGCAGGGACAAAAAAAGCTTTAAATCCCTCCAAAAACAAATTACAATCCACCAGCCATGTTTCCTGTAGGCAGACAACAGAAAATTGCCTGACAAACTGCTGCCATAAGGGGTCCTGAAACTTATCGGCCAGGGCTGCTATGTTCCATGATATGACATTACTATCCGGTATATGGGGTATCACCTCTTGCTGAAAAGGTGGGAACTGGGCCGGCTGCAGTATCTCTGTTTCAACTACCATTGGGGAGTGAGCCCTCTGCTGGCACTTGGACTCTACTACAGGGGCACTAGGGGTATGCAGTCAATCGCATTCCTCCATCCCCGATAGCATAGAAAATCTATTTGTTAGAGTTAGGGGAGGGGGCAAGGTAGGGGCATAGTGAGACCCTCTTGAACGTGCACTATAGGGTGCTTGTAAGTACCATTGATCGCTGGTCATCAAGGTTTTTGGATACTGCCTGTCTCGAGGCATTTCCATAGCACTGTACCCTATTTTATCCCCTCGGAAGGCTACTCTGTAGAAAAACCCAAAGGTAGTACTTGTATTGTGGAACCATAAATAAATGAACCAACATGAGAGGCCCTAGACAAAATTCTTTCAGCCAAGAAGCTTCTGTTAAAATTTACAATTACACAATCACCTCCTCCCTGATTTTTGCGAGCTACCTATCCATGCCACCCGGCGTACCATAATTATGTTACGTTCCACACCGGGGCCCACAGGGGTGTTATTTGATAGCCAGTGGAGTACCTTATTTTTGAGCTGACTAAAATCCTCTTTTGTGCCAGGGAAGAGGGGTGGCACATTCCCCAGAACCACTACATAGGGTGTAGATTCTGGAGGAAGATGGATAATGGGCAAGTGCTGGCTTGTGTTCCCTTGATGCACCACAGGGTCGTCCAGCCGACCTAAGGGGAGTTGTATGTTTCGCCTAGAGGGTAGAGCAGCCGATGACCCGCTAGATGGCGGCTCTCCCCGTGCACCACCTCCCCCCCCCTTGGGCTAAATGCGGCATATGGCTTTGTGTGCGTTGCTGGTCTCTAAATATATTGCTAGAAATAGGGGCTAAGCCTGGGTCAGTTGCAAAATTTGAGCTTACAGGATCACCCATATGCCCACTAATTACAGGTGCGTCTGACTGTGCCCCCCCCTGCTAATCCTTTCTCAATCGCTGACAACCTATCAAAGATAGGGCTCAATTTAGCTTCCAAAAGGGTGGACATTATATCCGTAAAAGCCTTAATGATCGATGGATCTATATTTGTGACTACCGGTCTGGATGCCAGTGTCTTGGTAGCTGGTTTAGGGGCCAGGGTGGATTTAGTTTTTCTGCTTTGCCCCCTATAGTATGAAGTTTACGTTTAATGCTTCCCCCAGGATTAAGGCCCCCCAAGTCGGAATAATGGGTCGTCTCCCTGTGAAAGAGCGGGTGCGTACCTGAATGATTTTGTAAATTAGTACTATCCTTCCCTTGCGGCCGAGCGATGCTATGTCTTCTTTCAATTATCACTGTTGGAGAAAGAGACCTCTGCGAGGCCGGGAACGGAGCCGGAGGGTGAGCTTCATATGCAACTGGTAACCCTTCAGTGATGAGGGAACCCACGGGTGACCCCTGACAAGGGCCTAGACGGGCAGATGGAGTTGGGGACAAAGACTCGGCTAAAACTTCAGTCAGCGGCGCACTAGGGCCAACTGGAGGTAGGTGCGAGCTTTTAGTGGGTGATCTGGAGAGATGTCTATTCACTAGTTCAACCTCCATATCGATAACAGCGGCTGCCCTCTGCAGAAAGGAATCCATGGTCGCACCTGTGGTAGTGGAACTAGGTGTTGCCTTAACCCCAGCTAGCCCCGTCTGAATCCTGCGCCTCCCCATGACTTAGAACAACTTTGGATAAATACAGTGCAAAATACAGTTGGGATAGTGGGTAAATGTAAACAGCGGCAATAAGCACAAACACAGTAAAACACAGTAAAAAAGAGAGAAACCCCTTGTATATAAATGTCCGTATTATGTGTTCAGTACTGGGCCGAAAAAGATCACCACCCTATCGCAACCCACTGATACCAGTGTTTATGATGCATGTCCAAAAGAGGTTAAATGATAGTTGTAGGAACGTGCCTACCTCCTTCCAATGTACCTTAAAAAAAAAAAAACGAATAATAGGATGGCCACAATTCAGTTAAACATTAGACCGACATCCTGCAGCCAAGGGGTTTGGCCCAGCCCAGTCTCTGGGTGGATTCTATTGTAGGAGTTCCAGGCAAAAAACCAAGGCGTTTTTAAAAAAGGCTACCGGTCCCAGTCTCTTGTTGCCGCCTCCCTTCCTTTGATATTTATCATAAAATATTGTTATCCCCCCCTTACCCCACCCTAGACCTCTCCCTGCCGCTGGATTGCGCCGATCGGGCAGGAACAAAGATCAGGTTCTTAGGAGGAGGAGGGGGGAAAGAGGCAGTGTGGCCGGAGAGCCAAGCCGGTTTATGTCCTCTACTGCCACTGTAGTTCGATGTAGTTCGCTGTGAGGTCGCTGTGAGGTCCTCCGTGGTTGGCTCCTGGTGCTGCTGCTGGGTCCACTCAGCCTTTCTTTCTTCTGAGGTCGATAAAATGAGTACCTTCACTTATCTTCTCCTTTACTCTTCTTTTGTATATATTATTACCTGCTCCAATAATCTGATAGTGAGGATCGTATTCCTTATGAATCTCTTCTGTATACTGACAAAGTCTCTGCGGTCCCGGGAACAATCAGGAGTTCCGGGGAACGTCAGCAGTTAAATACTGATTCAACGCTTGACGTCAAAGGTGTAATTGATCATACCGCGTCACTCGGCACCGTGGCAACTGAAAAGGTACAGCTGGGATTTTACAATCCGGTCCGACTTGCTTGCTCGTAATGCCTTTCCCTGCAGCAGCTCTTGGACAACAGGTACCGATCTCCAAGCACTCCGAAAATGTAACTGAATAGACATTTCATTTCAAGACCGGAGGCTACCATTATTCATGTTGAAAGCCCTTCAACATCACATTTGACATATGCTTAATTGACCTAAAATAATGCCTTTCAGATGTCGTCGGCTGTGAGGAGTGCGGTCTCGGTGCTGTGGTTGCTTCGAAAGCTGGATTGGGAGATGTCCAGGATGTGGTTCACTTCGATGAACTCAGAGTTGGGTGTAGATGGCCTTCTTGATGACCTTGGCTGGGAAGGGGATCAGGGAGATGGGTCTGAAGTTCTTGAGGTCTGTCTGGTACGCGGATGGCTTCTTCAGCAGGGGGCTGATCTCTGCTTGTTTCCAGTCTTCTGGGAAGATGGCATTCTCGATGGAGCAGTTGATGGTGCAGCGAAGCTCTGGGGCTATGGAGGTGGCTGCTCTATGGAAGATGTAGTACAGGCAAGGGTCCGAGGGGGCTCCAGAGTGGATGCTCTTCATGGTCTTGAGTGTGTCGTCTGTGGTGAGCAGAGTCCAGTTGAGCAGGATCTGTTGGGGTGCGACATGGTTGTGTGCGGTGGTGTCAGGTGTGGTGGGAGGGTCTTGGGTGTCTAAACTGCCATACATCTGCCTGATCTTGTGGTGGAAGAAGGTGCCGAGTTTGTTGAAGAGCTATTGGGAGGGTGGGACGTCTGTGGTCTCGCTGTTGGGCCTGGCAATGTCTTTGACGATGGCGAAGAGTTTTTTGTTGTTGTGTGCGTTGGCATTGATTCCGTCTTGAGGGCCATTTTCTTTGTGGTTTTGAGGAAGATGTGGTGTGTGGTGACGGTGGTTTTGAAGGTTGCGTGGGTGTCCAGGGTTCTGTTGTTCCTTCATCTCTTCTCGAGTCATCTACAGGTGTGTCTGGACTCTTGGAGGGCGGGAGTGAACCAGCTGGCTTTCTTGGAGTGTTGCTTGCTGGGTGCCTTCTTGAGGTGTGCCAGAGTGTCTGCGCAGTTGGAGATCCATCGGTTTCGTGCTGAGGTGTTAGCGTCTGCTGATGTCAGCAGTGTGGTAGTGTTGAGAAAGGCAGTGAGATGTTCTTCGGTGACCTTGTTCCAGCTAGGACGGCTCGGACGGGGGGTGGTGAGGCCGGTGGTGTACGGTGGGTGTGGTGAAGGCGAAGGGCACGCAGTGGTGGTCAGTCCAGAGTTCGGTGGTGTGGTTCTAGGTGGTTTCCGCTGGCGGAGAAGACTGGGTCGAGCGTGTGTCCTGCTGCGTGGGTCGGAGCAGTGACTAGCTGCTTGAGTCCGATGTTGGCGAGGTTCTCCAGAAGGGATGCAGTGTTCTGATCACTGGGGTTGTCCAGGTGAAAGTTAAGGTCGCCGAGAAGGATGTAATCGGTGGATGCAAAAGCGGGGTGCAATGAAGTCTACGATGGCATCGGTGAAGGGCAGGCAGGGGCCAGGAGGCCTGTAGACGATGGTGCCGCGGATGGTGGTGTTGGGGTTGGTCTGGATCTGGAAGTGGAGGTGTTCCATGGCATTGGGTCGTCCGAGTGGGTGGTCAGGTGGAAGGTGTTCTTGTGGACGACGGAAATACCTCCTCCTGGTCAGTTGGCGCGGTCTTTGCCTGTGATTTTGTAGCCGTCGGGGATGGTGGTGGCGATGTCCGGGCCAGAGCTGTGGTTAGTCCAGGTTCTGTGAGAAGGCGATTTAGGGAGAGACAGAGTCGAGGAGGTCTCAGATTTCTGTGGCGTGTTTGTGGAGAGAGCACGTGTAGAGGATGCAGCTGAGCTGGTTGGGTGCGCTGTTGGTCGGCTGGGCGACGAGAGGAGCTGGACGGTGGCCGAGTGTAGCTGCAGTTTCGACAGGAGAAAGGTTCTTGGGTGTCCCTCGGTGACATGAGGTGGCAGGTGGCTTGGCGTCCTGTGTTGAGGGCGAGGAGGGTGCTGGCTTCGTATCGGTGGAAGGTCCGAGAAGCAGGGTCTGTGATGCTGGGCCCTGCCCAGGCATGGACTGGTGCAGATGGTCTTGCCTTTGGCCCCCCCATGCGGCTGCACAGTGGCCGCCATTAAGTAGTGTGCGGGGGGCTGAACAGCTGGAAGACAGGAAACATGGGGAGCGGGAAAGAGTCACTGGAGGGGGCGGGCCACAGGGGATCGCAGTGGCAGGGGCAAGAGTGGCGAAGCAAAGGAGAAAAGAAAAGTGCAAGAGGGACAGAAAAAGATCAGAAAAGGCAAAAAAGGCAGAATCAAGAAAAGCAGAAAGAGAGGCAAGGGGCAGAGCAGTGACGCTCTACCACTAGACCACGAGGGATGAGGCGCAGGTGGGAGCCTAAGGGTGAAGGAGTGCCTCAAAGTCCTGACCAGAGGGACAGCAGCAGCAACGGGGGTATCAGCTACCAGGCGGAGCTGTGCAGGGTAGGGAGCAGTTCACTAATAAGGTAAGTGGACTGCACCACCACCGCGCAGCGGCTGCCCTTAATTTGTGTGCGTGGGGGGCTGGACAGCTGGGAGGCGGGAAATGCGTGGAGCAGGAAAGAGTCACTGGAGGTAGCGGGGCTGCGGGGAATCGCAGCAGCAGGGGCAAGAGTGGCGAAGCAAAGAAGAAAAGAATAGTGCAAGAGGGACAGAAAAAAGATCAGAAAAGGCAAAAAAAGACAGAATCAAGAAAGGCAGAAAAGAGCTGAAAAAGAGAGACAGAGGGCAGCCCAGCAGCAGCGCAGTGACGCTCTACCACAAGACCACCAGGGACGAGGAGCAGGTGGGAGCCTGCGGGTGGAGGAGGACCTTGAGGGTCAGCAGCAGCAGCAACGGGGGCAGCAGCTACTAGGCGGAGCTGTGCAGGGAAGGGAGCAGTCCACTAATAAGGTGAATGGCCTGCACCTTCACTGCGCATCAGTCGCCATTAAGTAGTGTGAGGGGGGGGCTGGACAGCTTGGAAGCGGGAAATACGGGGAGTGAGAAAGAGTCACTAGAGGGGGGCGAGGCCACGGGGATTGCAGGCGCAAGAGCGGTGAAGCACAGGAGAAAAGAAAAGTGCAAGAAGGACAGAAAAAGGATCAGAAAAATGCAAAAAGGGCAGAATCAAAAAAGGTAGCAAAAGGCAGAAAAAAGCAGAAAAAGAGAGAAAGAGGGCAGCCCAGCAGCAGAGCAGTGACGCTCTACCACTAGATCACCAAGGATGAGGCGCAGGCGGGAGCCTATGGGTGGAAGAGGGCCTCAAACTCCTGACCACCAGGTCAGCAGCAGCAACGGGGGCAGCAGCTACCAGGCGGAGCTGTGCAGGGAAGGGAGCAGTCCACTAATAAGGTTTCCATCACCACGTGTGTCGCGAAGGACATCTTTTCTTTGTGTGCTACTGAGGACACCCATTCTCTGTGTGACGTGAAGAACACCTCTCTTTCTGATGGAATTCAGACCATCCTTTTCCTTTTTAGACAAATAAATGTCTTACACTTGCGTAGTTTTCTTCGACCGCCTTCCTCCTATTCCTATCAAATTCTCTTCCTCCTCAGACAGGAAAAAAACCTCTTCTTCTGACTCCCAATCTTTCCTTCTCTTACTCCCTAGAATACTTGCCACGGATTCCTGAACTTTACTCTTCATTTCTTGCTGAATAATTTTTTTCACCAACTACTCATCTATTAAAGAACCACCTGTACCAACACTGCTTCCTTGCTCTGACTCCATATCTATTTCCTATTTTAAAACGTATTATTAATGTCACAATAACTACATTTCCTCCTCAAAATACCTTCCTTTTTAAAAACGAATTTCCCTAATAATCTACAATTAAACTATTTGCTAACCGCCTAGCTGTAACTGATAAATAACTAACTTGCAAATACTATTTTCCAAACTGTCTCCATTTATCTCGAAATACGGCACTCTCTGGGTGAAGTACGATTGAATAATCTCCTTACCCATTTTTAAAAAAATGAATGCAGACAATCTGAGGAACGCTCTCTCGTATCATGATTCACTTTCATGTTATTGGGCCCAATTCAAAATGGTGCCCAAATCTCGCGAGATTCTCTCACACGTCTAGTCCTTCTTCTATTGTGTTTAAGGCCGTGAGCAATCGTGTCTCGAATGTGCGTGAAGCTCGAGCCTCGACGTCGCAACCACCTCACCGGTAAGGTCAGCGCGCAACCCCAGGCCCATTAAAAACACTCCCATGCCAATAAAAAAACAACAAGCATTGGCATAGCCAATAGGTCTCGCCTTTGGGACCTTATGTGTTTAGCCAGAACTTTTGGCTATGTTGTAGAGCATTGTGGCTGCTGTGCATTATGTTGAAAAGTAATAATAAAAGTGTTAAGCATTTTTTGTTACCTTTATACAAGCGAAGACGACATTATATACAACTGAAAAACCTGATTAAAAAAGATTTTAACATAAAAAATGTCTTCTAGTTTTTTTGTACTTGCACTGCTGGCAACTTCTTCCTGCCTGTTCTCATGCTTGTTTGTTATAATTTTTTTTGTTATGGGGGAGCGGGACATAAATAACGGGGGAGTGGAGGTTGGAAAACAGTAATTTAATTAGAACACGAGCAGCGGACGGGCACTAGGGGAGAATCAACAGATGCCAGATTCCAAGGGCAGACTGAAGTGATGCTTAGGTGGTGCGTTGATGCAAAATGGTGGTGGTGAATGATGTTTGGTGCTCAGGTGGTGACACTATATGGTGTGGATTGGAGGTACGTTGTGGATTGTGGAGTTCTGGAGTTGAAATATGTTGTTTGGTGTGCAATTATGTGGTGTGTATTGGAAATGTGTGGAGTTGGGTTGTGTGGCCTGGAACTGTGGTGTTGAGTGAAATTATGCTTAGTAAAATTGTGTCATGGTGTGGAGTGCATTTATGTTGATTGGTGGTATGTGGTATAGAGTGCATTTATGTGGAGTGTATTTATGTTGCATTGAGTAGAGTGCAGTTAAGTGGCGTGTAACTATGTCGCACTGAGTGGTATTTTGTGGAGTGTATTTATGTTGCATTGAGTAGAGTGTAATTATGTGGCGTCTAATTATGTGCCACAGTGGTATTATGTGGAGTGTATTTATGTTGCATTGAGTAGAGTGTAATTATGTGATGTGTAATTATGTGGTACTAAGTGGAATTATGTTGAGTCTATTTATGTTGCATTGAGTGGAGTGTACTTATGTGGCATGTAATTATGTGGCACTGAGTGGTATTATATGGAGTGTATTTATGTTGCATTGAGTAGAGTTATGTGGCGTGTAATTATGTGGCACTGAGTGGTAATATGTGGAGTGTATTTATGTTGCATTGAGTAGAGTGTAATTATGTGGCTTGTAATTATGTGGTACTGAGTGGTATGTGGGTGTATTTGTTGCATTGAGTAGAGTGTAATTATGAGCGTGTAACTATGTCACACGCTATGTCACACGCCATGTAAACCATGGTGCCGCCATTGTGTAAAAAAAAACCACAAATATCCATAAAAAGAAAGGCATGGGGCAGCGTTCCGTGCCATGAATAATAGAACAAAGGCACGGCCACCATCATTCTTACCCAGGTGTGCACGCTGCCTACATAAAACAAGTGGCGGCAAAAGTGAAAGCAGCTGCAGCGGGAGTGGTGCGCGCGCGCGCTCGGCTCGACCTAAAAAACGCGAGCACCATCTGTTTCCAGTTACCGCCAACGCGATAATTGGAGACAGATGGGGTTGAAGCTCGCGCCCGAGGACCCTAGGCCATCCAACAAACAAGGCGGGACAATCACCCACCTTGCACCAATTGCGTGCTGTGTTTTTAAAAAAGACACATGCACAAGCCAATTGCGGGCTCAGAAAAAAAAAGCACACGCACGAGCGTGTGTTCAGAGCTCAAAAGCCCTTACTTAATGCCTCGCAGAGCAGCGCATGCGCGCTGGCTCAGGCGAGACCTAAAAATGAGGCCAACATGCCCCCGCTTCAAACAGTCACCGGACTGATACTGTCCTCATCCTTTCAGTTCTACACCGCAACCCGATCGTCAAACAGTGCACCAAATGTTAAAAAACCCTGTTTCTAAATATTGTGCTTCCGTAAATTAGAAACGCCTCAATTTCCCCAAACTACTCACCTGATGCATTTCTTAAGTACATGTTTGCCCAAAAAAACACGTTAAACTTAATTTTCTTCTATTGAAACAAACAACATTACTAAACATTAAGTAAACATTAAAGGTACTTATGTGTCGTAGAGCAGCATATAAAAGAGGTAGAGTGTTCTGAGATGGGGTTATTAATGGATTGTGGTGTACTAACTCTGGCTGGGAGGCGAACAAAGAAAAACAATGTTGGATCTTCTTTCCTCATGGCTTTTTAGAAACCTCCAGTAAAATAGACCAATCTTATATTTGAAAAGTAGGGCTCTAGATGACCATAAGTCGCACTGCATTTATAGAGTACTGTTCTACTCGTAGCTTTAGTACTATTCTCAGTTATAATGTAGCTGTTGACCTACCATTGAACATCTTATCTTTACCATCATAAAGATATTAATGCAGATAAATGTCCATCAAACAAATAATTTACATAAACAATAACAAACATTACCCACAGAGCTGAAAGCACAGCAGCCCCTTTTCTTTACATGTATATTTTCACCCTTCTTCAGTAAGGCTTTCAAATATAGTTTTACATGTTAACAAATCTTAAATAAAATTACAGAACACTAAGAATGACAATAGGTCCTCCCTGTGCATGGACGGAGGCACCTCAACAATGGTTTTGACCAAACCAAGGCTTCACTAAATCCCAGTGCCCTGAATACTACAAGCCTTTAAACACATGCTTGTATTTGGTTCTCTGTGCTCCTCCCTGCCCCAATATATCCAGCACACTGACCAGGACGACACTGATGTTATTCCTCTATTTGCTGAACACCAGAATGCCATCTTGGAAGGTCAGCTGTTCTGAATCTGGTCAGAAGTAGGACTCATAGGATCATAGGACTCTGGTTTCAGTTCCACCTGACCATATGCAGCTCGTAAATTCAGTCCCTCCCACCTTTGAATTATTATCTAGACTTTTATGCATGATAACTTGATACATTTCACCCAATTTCCTCCCATGAGTCTGCAGTTGTCAACACAATGTGTAACTTACTACTCTTCATACTTTATATTACAAAAGGGAAAGACACAGATAGAATCTCTGAAACCTTTTGAACACAGGCTGCTGACGATGCTGTCAATCTCTTAATAGACAGTAATCTGTGTAATCCTCAGGTGTTTTTCACAGGCACTGTCCCAACCTTTACCATTATGACATGGCCAAAAATTTGAACTCACCCAAAACTTAGGTTATCTTTCTGTTGGAAAGTATGACTCTGCCACAGGAAAATATATTGCCTCTTTAAATTACCAACAATTCTATAGAGGATGGTGATGTGATTATTTATATCTGTCTCTACAAGCAGTTACTATGCCTTGAATTTCTAGGATTTAAATTATGTCCTCAATCAACGATAGAAAATTGTTGAACCGTATTTGTTAGAAATTGTGCTTCCAGGCCTTTCATTCTCTCTACCTAAAACAGGTATTGCTATATCTTACTTCTATCAGACACGTAGGGCCTGCGTCACAAACCAAGTAGGAAATCTGCATGCATGAACTCACAACTATGAGCAGTTGAGATGTAAACATTAGTATCTAAAACCCCAGGTCAAAGGCGATGGAAATTTACACTTGCCACAACTTCCTCGACATACTCGCATTTTCCCTAACCCTACATATGTGAAGTATGTGAATAGTGGACACATTTCCGTTGTATGGCTAGAGAATTTGTGAACATTCACTATTTTTTTCTGTGTAACATCGGAAGTTTTCTCTTTGCCTACACAGCCTGTATAAGTAATGGATGATTTTTGTGCACTCCCTCACACTTTCTATTCCTCTTACGTTTATACCATACTTAAGTTTAGAATTACAAAGATGGGTGGAATCTCTTCAGTACATCCTTGTTTGTGCCATTTGTGTTGACCCCTTGTAGGAAAGTAGGATCTGCTTCTTATGGTTACCCCCACTTTTTGCTTTTTGCTTGATGTTACACTGTTTTGACTGGGATCCTGCTAATCAGGACCCCAGTCTATCTGCTTTCTCCCTAAAATGTTATATCCTGTACTTCGGTACACTCCAGATTGGATACAGGGGTACCCTTGTCAGTCCTTAGTATATGGTACACATGTACCCAGGGCATAGGTACCCCAGAGGCCTCCCGTGGGCTGAAGCATTTATTATGCCACCCATGAGAGGCCTTGCAAAATGGACCTACAGGCCTGCCATTGCAGCCTGTGTAAGTTGGTGCATGCACCACTTACTTAAGATATAGGTTTACTATATCTAAGGGTCACTATACTTAAAACCTATAAGTCACCCCTATAGCAGGCCTTGACAATCCTGAAGGCAGGGTGCTTGGTTCTAAGTGGGAGGGTGCCACTGCATGAGCAGGACACCCCTGCAGCCTACGGAGTCCATTCTCCCGGGTTGTTAGTGCTACAGTCATTTATGACATATAGAGTGGCATTATGCAATCGTGTGATGACCAACTCTAAAACGGCTGAAAGTAACCCTATCGTGTTTGGTGTCCAACATTGTGGAATCATACCCCCACACCAGTAACCAGTGTGGGAGGTATTATTCCACCCCTCAGAAACAAGCTTTGTGAGGTCCCTGGTGTTCCCGGTACCAGCCTTCTAGTCCCGGGCAGCCCAAAATGGTTGCTGCCAACCAGAGACACATTTCTGCCCTCCTGCTGCTGAGCCAAGCTCGAGCAGGGGAAGGCAGAACAATAGGCATCCTGTCACAGGGAGGTGTGACCACCTCCCAGACAAGATTTAGTGTATTAGGCTTGGGTGGGTGCGCTTGCCAGCGACCGAAAGTCTGCAAGAAGGGCACATTTGATGTCCCTGTGCATAGTCCAGTTCAAGCCAGTCCTGGGAGCTGTTTGCTCCTGCTCTGGCGCGAAACTGGACAAAGGACATGGGAGTATCCTCCCCCACTGTCCTGACCCTCCCCTGGGAGGGTCCCCTGAATCTGTCCAACCCTCTCCCGTGGGTACAAAAGGGCTTGCCTGGCTGTAGGACCCTAGATTCGATGTGGACAAGATTCTGATCAAGAAACCACGGTCCTTCGACAGTCTGGACACTCTGGACTTCGTTTGGGCCCGACTTCATCTTCCACTCCGTCCAAAGCATCATCTGTGCCCGTGCACCCGTACCCCTGTGCACCGCGTACTTTTGTAAGTGCATATGCTTGTTGGCGTTCCCAAAACAAGTGCACTGGGCTCCGAGTAGCCCCGCCCTCTGGCACCATTTCTGTTATGTTTCATATAGGTACCCTAATATAGGCCTGGGTAATATCTTACACCTTCACTACATTTCCCCCCCTATACTACACAGTAACGGACCTTTTAGGATTGAACCTTTACCTAGTTCTAGTCCTGGGCACAGAAGGACGGTTTCTCCCTGAACAATAGTGTCCTATAACTTCATCAATAGACTCACACAGTATGAATGAATATTCATAAGGGTTCTGGGAAACCAGGCTTGGGGCTACACCACCTGCATATTATCTGCGTACAAGGTTCATCCCATACGTCATCCTTAAACCCAACAATGGCTAACACAAGAAACAAGGGACAAAGGAACCCTAGATACTTTCAGCATAAATACCACACATCTTGCTAGTGTTAGAGGGAACCGAGACTTCCAGGCCGACACACTGACCAGAGACGCTGAGGCTCCTGCATGCAGACGCTCCAGCTGACAGTGGTCTAACACATTCCTTGCGGGGTGTCCAACTCGAGACCAGGACGGGGTCCCACACTCTCTCTCTCTCCAGTAATGGGGTTCGTCCAAATCCTAGAGGGATTTTTGGCTTCACACCTACTCACATGCTAGGTACACTTAGGTACATCTAGATAGGCATCGTAGGAGTACGCGCTTTCTTTTATCATGCATTTTATATCCATGTATGCATTTATGATTATTGCAAAATGGTAGAACTGTACTATCCATTTGTATTCACTATACTTCTGATTATATATATATATCTGCTACTGTCTCACAATTATTGCAGCACATCTATTTTACACTAGAAGAACAACTGTACAATAAATACTTATTGTAACACGCCCGACTGCTTCTTCTGTGTAACTCTCTGAGACCGAATAAGTGAGCACGAGTGACTGAGCGAAAAGTAGTATATTGTTTCCACGATCCTCCGGGATCAGGGTTGTCATGTTCCAAGGTTGCCAGAAACTATTCTCTCCCCGATAAGATGAGACACTAGTGGCAATGTGAGCTAGCTAATGCAAACAGGCTAACATTTTCGGTGGGGGTGTTCAGAGTCAGTCAGCCACCAAGCCCACAGTTCATGTTATCCGAACGTGCAGATTCTGTATAGGTTATATATAGGAACTACATGACATGGCGCCGCCAACGTTGGTTGGGTACTTATTTAACAGTAGAATCTGATTAGTTCAGTCGTGCTAATTCTCAGAGACCCCTACTCACAAAACACCAGAGACGTCTGTAGTGGGTGGGCACAAAACTCCGCCACAGCTGAGTAGGTGAAAAATCCTATTTATTAGCTGTTGGTTAATCAAGCTTGAGGGACAGTGTTCCTAAAAAAATTGTGCACATAACACCTTATCTTAGTTCCCTTGAACAAACCTCTTCTTTACAAAAATGACTGAGACAGGAGATGACCCAGTAGTAAACCTACACATCTCAGACGGAGAAGAAGAGTTGAACTCAATTCAAATTGCACCTAAATTCAGACATACAATCACCCTGAAACTGTTAGAAAATGGTTTACAAGCCAGGGGTGGCTTAGTAGTTTTCGTGATTGAGGCACACGAATCAAACAAAATAGAGGTATTTTATTCGTGGGTTACATTCCCAGCAGCAGATGCAAGAACACAGACATTTCACTACTATACAGAAGGAGATGCACCAGTGGAATATGGTCAGTTCGAGGACATAGAGGTTCCACTCACGTACCAGGAACACTTATACTGGTTTAAAGGCGCCCTACCCCACATAAGAAATAGAGTAAGATTAGGCCCGCTCGGAGGCGAGGGGGCGACATGGCCAATATTAGCGGCCTATACACCACATCCTAACATTGACACAATGCCACAGGCAGACTTACTCATACAACACAAAGATGTAATTAAAATCTACAGAAACCTGACACAATTTGTCATGAGGACTTTCACAGTCCAACCAACAACAGTTGCAGCTAATGGTACTCAGTCGCAGGGTACAGCAACTAAAATCACACCACAAACATTACACGCAGTAATGGGTAAAATGCCCACGAAACGTGAACAAATGCCATTCTGGGTAGCTCAGAAAATAACTCAGCTCGAGGCAGTATTCCCGAATACTAACCCATATGAAAAACACAGAATGTTAACGATCTGCTTGCCCATGGGGATAACACCACAAGTAGAAGATTGTACCACTTGGGACACAGTCTTTGCTGCCATATATACCAGAACACATGGTATTCCTTCTCTAGCTGTAGTATCAGATGTATTAAGACAAATACAAAACGAGTACGGAGCAGAACCTTCCCTAAATTTAGGGATGAAGTTACTAGGTAACTATGACCAGGTATCAGTCATAATACCAGCTAATATTAAAGGGGAAGCAGCTTCAGTGGCAATCCGCCAACATCTAAGGGAGTTCAGTCCTATAGACCAACAACACGAACTACCCAAAATAATTGAAACGGCATATGCAGAATTAGGCAGAGACAGTTTAGGTGGGAAAGCATTAAAACCACAACTGATGGGCAGTTCTGAAAAGGACACTTCCATGCAGAGACCTGCTTCTTCTAAAAAGAAGTGGGATAATAAAAAACAACAAAACTTTAAAGGAAACAGATCTCAATCCCGAGGCAGATCTCCCCCACAGGAGCCCTCTGAAAAGAGGTATAACCTTAGGGATAATATTAGGAAACCTGACAGGTATCCGGATACTGATACACGTTCCTCTCGTTCCTTTCAGGGCTCGACGAAAAACTCAGAGAGAGAGAGAGAGAGAGAGAGAGAGAGAGAGAGAGAGAGAGAGAGAGAGAGAGAAGGATGGTCAGAACACAAAGAAGAGCGTACAAAGTCCAGAGACAAGCAGCACGCTCAAGACTACACTTCCAAAAAAGAAGAAAAGCCAAAATCAAAACCTCAGTTTAAGAAGAAGAAAGTTGCAGGCATAAAAATCAGACATGCCCAGAATTCTGAGGACGCAACTTCTGAACGGGGAATGGGCTCGGACGATGCTAGACAGCGAGGCAGAAGTAACAATAGCTCGCCAGAACCTGATGGAATTTCTGGTGACAGCGGACTTGAATGATTACATCACGGCGGAAACACCAGATACAAGGGTGAGCGTCCCACATAAGTTACACAAAATAACACTCCAAATGGAGGGGGACAAGCCCAGGAAAGTTAAAGGTCTCTTTTGGGAAACCTATCATCTGGTTTTGACATCCTATTAGCTGAACAAGATTGGCCGCCAGCATTCGTTATGGAGTGCCCTAGGGGAGAAACAGTAATTTTTCCAGCATTTTCCGACCTTGTTCCCATTCATCTTAAACATGCATATGCACTGGAGTGGGCAGTTGCCCTAGCTCCAGCATTGTACAAAAATCATTCCGGATGGGATGAAGATTCAACCCACCACGTGATCCCGTTAAAAGTTTCACCAAATGCACAGAGACAATATCCAATAAAGCAAGAAGCTAAAAAACAGGTCAGGGAGATCTTAGATTAACTTGAATACCAAGGGGTGATTGAAACATGCACCTCACCAAAGAACAATCCTTTGTTTCCCGTATCAAAACCGGACAACTCATATCGTCTAGTTTTAGATTACAGAAATTTAAACACATGCACAAAGACATTCGCTGTCCAAAACGCACACAGTGCCACATTAATGAATAACATTGTGCGGAAAAAATACAAAACTACACTTGATTTCTCAAATGGATTTTTCTGCCAAATATAGCGCCTGAAAGCAGGTATTTGACCGCATTCTTAGCGTTGGGGTCCCAGCGACAATTTTGTCATCTCCCTCAAGGGTATAAGAATAGCCCGGGGGTATTTTCAGCAAGAGTAACTGAGTTACTCCAAAATTTTGATGAGGAAGCATTGTCCTATGTGGATGATATTTATCTGACGGACTATGACTTAAAAAGACACTTGATTTACTCGAATGTCAGGAGAGGGGGACCCTATCCGACTGACTGGGAGCACTTTTCTATGGAAAACAGAATTGTTTTCCTTTTCTCTTTCAAACGCTTTTTTCCCCTGGTTTAGATCCAATAATCGATGTTAAACCATGATTCAATTTGCAATTGTATTCTTTATTGCCATTTTCCAATTGTTTCTTGGTAGCATTTTTGTTAATCCTCCATATTCTTATGGAACCCAATGCATTTCGGGTCAAAGTTGGCCCTTCACCAGGGGTCTCAATAATAGGTTCTAGACATAAAGACAAGAAACTATTTCAGTACAGTCCCTTACAGAAATTATATAATATAAACTTAAAAATTGCTGATTTGACTTAATCATGCTCATGACGGGAAAAAGTGTATAACATATCCTGCTACGAATGACAAAATTTTGTGCTTAATTAAATAGATGCAAAAACAACAATTGATGGACAGAATGCAGAACAATGTCATACATTCACCCCAGTACAGAGATCTGGGCCTAAATCCATCGTTTTTTTGCTCGCCATTCCAGTTTGAACCCAGCCATATGCAAATCAGTCTTGATCCTGTGCCTCATGGGAACAGTCCAGCCCGAACTGCCAAGCCAGGTACTCCCTGGACTGGAAACAAGCATCCTAGGACCGGTTTCGGGGTTTCACCCCTCTTCAGCCAGGATAGCTTGATTCCAGTGGCATGGAGAGCACGGGACCCACGTCTGGGCATACCCGTCCCACTCGGGGTGACAAATGCAAAAACAACAATTGATGGACAGAATGCAGAACAATGTCATACATTCACCCCAGTACAGAGATCTGGGCCTAAATCCATCGTTTTTGCTCACCATGCCATTCCAGTTTGAACCCAGCCATATGCAAATCAGTCTTGATCCTGTGCCTCATGGGAACAGTCCAGCCCGAACTGCCAAGCCAGGTCCTCCCTGGACTGGAAACAAGCATCCTAGGACCGGTTTCGGGGTTTCACCCTCTTCAGCCAGGATAGCTTGATTCCAGTGGCATGGAGAGCACGGGACCCACGTCTGGGCATACCCGTCCCACTCGGGTGACAAATGCAAAAACAACAATTGATGGACAGAATGCAGAACAATGTCATACATTCACCCCAGTACAGAGATCTGGGCCTAAATCCATCGTTTTTTGCTCACCATGCGATTCCAGTTTGAACCCAGCCATATGCAAATCAGTCTTGATCCTGTGCCTCATGGGAACAGTCCAGCCCGAACTGCCAAGCCAGGTCCTCCCTGGACTGGAAAAAGCATCCTAGGACCGGTTTCGGGGTTTCACCCTCTTCAGCCAGGATAGCTTGATTCCAGTGGCATGGAGAGCACGGGACCCACGTCTGGGCATACCCGTCCCACTCGGGGTGACAAATGCAAAAACAATTGATGGACAGAATGCAGAACAATGTCATACATTCACCCCAGTACAGAGATCTGGGCCTAAATCCATCGTTTTTTGCTCACCATGCCATTCCAGTTTGAACCCAGCCATATGCAAATCAGTCTTGATCCTGTGCCTCATGGGAACAGTCCAAGCCCGAACTGCCAAGCCAGGTCCTCCCTGGACTGGAAACAAGCATCCTAGGACCGGTTTCGGGGTTTCACCCCTCTTCAGCCAGGATAGCTTGATTCCAGTGGCATGGAGAGCACGGGACCCACGTCTGGGCATACCCGTCCCACTCGGGGTGACAAATGCAAAAACAACAATTGATGGACAGAATGCAGAACAATGTCATACATTCACCCCAGTACAGAGATCTGGGCCTAAATCCATTGTTTTTTGCTCACCATGCCATTCCAGTTTGAACCCAGCCATATGCAAATCAGTCTTGATCCTGTGCCTCATGGGAACAGTCCAGCCCGAACTGCCAAGCCAGGTCCTCCCTGGACTGGAAACAAGCATCCTAGGACCGGTTTCGAGGTTTCACCCTCTTCAGCCAGGATAGCTTGATTCCAGTGGCATGGAGAGCACGGGACCCACGTCTGGGCATACCCGTCCCACTCGGGGTGACAAATGCAAAAACAACAATTCGGTCCTAGGATGCTTGTTTCCGGTCCAGGGAGGACCTGGCTTGGCAGTTCGGGCTGGACTGTTCCCACAAGGAACAGGGTCAAGACTGATTTGCATATGGCTGGGTCCAAACTGGGGTGGTGTGGTGAGCAAAAGAATGATGGATTTAACCCAGATCCTTGTGACTGGGGGTGAATGTTTGCATTGTCCAGCATTCCGTCCATCAATTGTTTCTTTTGCATTTGTCGCCCTAAGTGGGAAGGGTATGCCCAGACGTGGGTCCCGTGCTCACTACACCACTGGATTCAAGCTAGCCTGGCTGAAGAAGGGTGATGCCCTGAAACCGGTCCTAGGATGCTTGTTTCCGGTCCAGGGAGGACCTGGCTTGGCAGTTCGGGCTGGACTGTTCCCACAAGGAACAGGGTCAAGACTGATTTGCATATGGCTGGGTCCAAACTGGGGTGGTGTGGTGAGCAAAAGAATGATGGATTTAACCCAGATCCTTGTGACTGGGGGTGAATGTTTGCATTGTCCAGCATTCCGTCCATCAATTGTTTCTTTTGCATTTGTCGCCCTAAGTGGGAAGGGTATGCCCAGACGTGGGTCCCGTGCTCACTACACCACTGGATTCAAGCTAGCCTGGCTGAAGAAGGGTGATGCCCTGAAACCGGTCCTAGGATGCTTGTTTCCGGTCCAGGGAGGACCTGGCTTGGCAGTTCGGGCTGGACTGTTCCCACAAGGAACAGGGTCAAGACTGATTTGCATATGGCTGGGTCCAAACTGGGGTGGTGTGGTGAGCAAAAGAATGATGGATTTAACCCAGATCCTTGTGACTGGAGGTGAATGTTTGCATTGTCCAGCATTCCGTCCATCAATTGTTTCTTTTGCATTAATTAAATAGATAGTAGTGCACCCGATTCGTGCTCTTAGCAACGTGCAGAAGTGATTCAAGAAGTAAAAAAGTGATTCAGGAAGTCAAAAGACAAGAATTTCACATTTAATTGCGCTAAGGCAAGCAGGGGGAATAAGTGAATAATTCCGGTGTTACGAAGTGTGCAATAAAAAAGTGATTCAAGAAGTAAAAGGCACGAGATTTACACATTTATTCATGCTGCAGCAAACTGTGTGTATAAATGAATAATTCCGGTGTTACGGAGTGCGCATTAAATAGCCATGTGAAGTTTCATAGAGCAAGCTGCTATTGTTAATGGGAAAACTCGCGTTTGTTACTCTCCGACACGGTGCTCGTAAAGACTTTGTGTTGAAACAGGAAGTGAACCTTGCAGCGCGAGTTCTTCCGGATCAATGACGATACTAAAAAATATCTATACACGGAGTTTCCATGACGACCTCAAATGTACATGTTACCAAAAATCCACAAAAATGCAATAAACCCACCTTTCAGACCCATAGTATCAGCCTGTGGATCCATAGCCTGTGGATCCATCTCCGAACCTATTGGAAAATATCTGGATCACTTTTTACAACCCATAGTTCAACAATGGGAAACATACATAAAAGACACCACATCATTTTTAAATATGTTGTCTACAATAGACACAAATTAACTTGAAAACTGGTGGCTATGCACCATAGATGTGACTGCTCTTTATACTTCCATTCCTCATCAAGATTGGATAGAAGCCATGGAATGGGTCCTTCTAAAACAAGAAGACATAGGAGCCAACAAAGTTTTTTTGTTAGAACTATTACACTTTGCATTATTTCATAGTTATTTTGAGTGGAATGGAAGCTTTTATGCTCAATGTAACGGAACCTCAATGGGCTTTGCCGGAGATCCTTCATATGCTAACATCTTTATGTCAAAACTAGAGCATAAACATATTCTTTTAAACACCGATTGGAAAGAAAATTTGATCTTGTATAAACGATACATTGATGATATTTTCATAATATGGAAAGGAGATCCCTTGATATTGGAGAACAACATACTGAAACTCAACGAAGTTCGCGATCATATTAAATTCACTCACCAAATCGATAAAAACTCCATTTCATTTTTGGATGTACGGATTCAGATAGATACTTCGGGAATCAAGACCTCTCTGTACACAAAAGAAACTGATAGGACCAATTCCTTTCATTTTAAGAGTTTCCACAGAGATTCCCTTAAGCGACACCTACCTTATTCCCCATTTCTAAGGTTAAAACGTATTACATCTGATGCAGAAAAAACCAAAAACATCATTAACCTATTTGCCAAAAAATACACACAACGTGGATACCCAAAAGAAATTGTGGAAACATCAATACAAAAAGCATCAAGGATTGATAGAGAAATGTTGTTACAAAATAAACAAACAATCTAAACCTAAAGATCGAATTATTTGTGTCTTGAAACACTCGACAAAATCCAACCACATTAAGTCAATCATTTTGAAACACTGGTCCATTATCAGAACCGAGCCAGATTTACAACATCTCTTTGATCAACCCCCCACATTTGCGTTTCAACGTTTTAAAAATCTCAAAGAACTATTATCTAGGAAGCAAAAAGAAGAACCTAAAGTCTATAAAGGAATGAGAAAGTGCATGAACTGCGTACATTGTAATAACGTGATCACGGGAGATCACTTCATACACCCAGCACCTGTGATACATCTAGTGTAATATACACACTTAAAGGTCCTTGCGGAAAAATCTACGTAGGAAAATCAGAACGACAAATAAAAGTGCGCATTACGGAACACAAAAGTAACATCAGTAATCAAAATATGAAATCCAACGTAGCCCTGCACTGGAGAGAAGCAAAACACAACATTGCGCAACTGCGATTTACTCTTGAAGCTTTAAAACCAAAAATGGACATAGATCATCACAAAGCACTAGCCAGATCAGAATTTTTTTGGATTAAAAAGCTACATGCCATGCAACCTAACAGGATGAACGATAGACTCGAATTCAATTGTTTCTTATAAACTGTTTTCTATAAACTTGAATTTGTTATTCAGATTTAATTGGCATATTCGCGATCATCAGTGATGTATATCATGTGTTTATCACATAATGTCCACCACTAACTGGTTGAGCACAGAAATATTTATCATAAGCATATTGTAGGTATTTCATTCACATATATGTTTTTGGGATGCATTGAAACTTTATTAATTTAGCACAACAACAATTCTTTAAAGCATGCCATTATTCTCTTATAAACGTTGCATCACATTTTTTATAATCCGGAAGAATTCGCACTGCAAGGTTCATTTTCTGTTTTGGCATTAAGTTTTTCAAGAGCGGTATTGAAACTTTATTAATCTAATACACCAACAATCAGTAAAGCATGCCACAATCCCTTTAAAAACGCAGCGTTACGTCCTTTATAATCTGGAAGAACTCACGCTGCAAGGTTCACTTCCTGTTTCGACACAAAGTCTTTACGAGCACCGTGTCGGTGATTAACAAATGCGAGTTTTCCCACGATGGCAGCTTGCTCTATGAAACTTCACATGACTATTTAATGTGCACTCCGTAACACCAGAATTATTCATTTATACACACAGTTTGCCGCAGCATGAATAAATGTGTAAATCTCGTGCCTTTTACTTCTTGAATCACTTTTTTATTGCACATTTCGTAACACCGGAATTATTCACTTATTCCCGCTGCTTGCCTTAGCGCAATTAAATGTGAAATTCTTGTCTTTTGACTTCCTGAATCACCCTTTTAATGCTTGTATCACTTCTTCACGTTGCTAAGAGCACGAATCGGGTGCACTACTATCTATTTAATTAATCACGAAATGTTGTCATTCGTAGCAGGAAATGTTATACACTTTTTCCCGTCATGAGCATGATTAAGTCAAATCAGCAATTTTTAAGTTTATATTATATAATTTCTGTAAGGGACTGTACTGAAATAGTTTCTTGTCTTTGTCTAGAACCTATTATTGAGACCCCTGATGAAGGGCCAACTTTGACCCGAAATGCATTGGGTTCCATAAGAATATGGATGATTAACAAAAATGCTACCAAGAAACAATTGAAAAATGGCAATAAAGAATAAAATTGCAAATTGAATCATGGTTTAACGTCGATTATTGGATCTAAACGAGGAAAAAAAAGCATTTGAAAGAGAAAAGGAAAACAATTCTGTTTTCCATAGAAAAGTGCTCCCCGTTAGTCGGATAGGGTCTCCCTCTCCTGACATTCCTGTAAATTTAGTTCACACAGCGCCAGTCGGCACGGCGCAATGGCAAGGAAGCACAAAGGATAAACCGAGAAATACTACTAATAAAACTAACAATTTGAGTGCACTTGAACATCATTGTATAATTAAAGACACTTGACTAGGGTGAGCACCATAATTATGGGATTTGCCTCCGAGGGCTACAAATGTAATTTAAAAAAATCAAAAATTGCCCACCTCAACGTCCTGTTTTTAGGATATGAGCTGTCAAGTGAAGGAAAAAGTCTGGCAGCTAACTTTTTAGAAAAGTGTGCGCTGCTCCAACCTCCAAAATCATTAAAAAATGTACAATCAATACTGGGATTCCTAAATTTCGGCAGAACATACATTTTGGATTACGCGGAAAGAGTAAAACCTTTCTACGACTTAATAAAACCTGACTTTTCAGTTAGACAATGGACACAGGAACACACAAACATCCTACGTTCACTACAAGAAGACATGATAGCTTCAAAACACCTACAGACGAGAGTAAACGGACGCAATTTAGTGATCCGTGTAATAGCAGGTCGATGCGGGGACACTTATTTAATCTTCAATGAAGGAGAAACAGTACCAATCGCTTACAAATCTCACCTGTACACAAACGCAGAAATGCGTTTCACTTCAACAGAAAAAATACTGACAGTAGTTCAGACCGCTGTAGCAAGAGAGCGCACTGGCCCAGGGAAAACGCATAATTGTCGTAACACCAGTACCAGCTTTAGAAGCTGTTACAAAGGCTAGCATTCCAAATGGAAAAGCCTTACATCCGAGATGGATACAATGGGCTAATTCTCTTACTGCAACGGATGTTGAATACAGATTTGATCCAAGTCTAAAAACACAAGCATTTCTGCAATACGAACAAGAATATCCTCTGCCAAATGAAATCTTGCCTCTAGATCAGTATGAATATATAATTTACACTAACGGATCTGCTCAACCGGCCATATGGAGTAAGCAACAATACAGCGCAGCATGTGCAATCGTTAAAGGGCGCATGCGGGATGGAAAATTCATCCAGGTTGCACAAAGACACAATCTCTAGGAGACTGCACGGCTCAGTTGGCAGAATTAAAAGCACTAATACTGGCACTGGTGAATATGGATCACGAATTCCCCACACTTATAATGTGTGATTCCTTTTACTGTGTAGAATCGTACAATGAATATTTACATCATTGGGAACTAAACGTGTTCAAAGACGCAAAAGGTGGCACAATTAAGCATAAAGTGCTATGGGAACAGGTAGTTGAGTTGAGAAATGAACTACCAAGGGCTCATGTGATACATACACTTGAGTCATCAGCGTGATGGCATTCACGTTGAAGGGAATTCATTGGCTGATGAAGCCGCGAAGGGGGCTGTACGCGCAGCTTCCGTAGCTGCAATCACTCGTTCAAAAACGAGGATAGACGGTGAGATTATGGTGGCTGTTATTGCTTCAAGCAAAAACAGCGGAGCAGTACCGAAGAAATTTCCACTCAAGTACCCCTACAAGTTAGATGCGAACAACATTCCATATGCTCAGATTCCTGGAGTGGGGGACAGAGTAATACCAAATATGGATCGTAGGCAAGGTTTAATTCTAGCAGCACACAAGGGTTTTGGGCTCTGCACATACAGGCGTTACAGCGACTATCTCATTGTTGAAACAGCACTACTGGTGGCCAGGTCTAAAAAAGCAAACGAAGGACTATGTCTTGAAATGTGACATCTGCCAGCAGATGAAAGTCTCCACCATAGCACGCCCGGCACAGACACCGTTATTAAAATCAGACAGACCTCTCGCTTGCGTATAACTGGACCACTGCGGCCCCTTACAATCAGATGGGGCTTCCAAGTATATCATGGTTGCAGTGGATTCATGCTCAAGATTCCTATGGGTTTGGCCTCAGTGCCCGGCTGACGCTTGAACTGTTATAAAAGATTGGCGAGTCTTTATCGGGACATACGCAGTTGGCACGTCACATTCTGACCGTGGCCCGGCGTTTAGCTCTCGGGCTTACAAAGAGGCCATGGAAAGTATGGGCGTAGCATTGCGGTGCTCCTCTCCGTACCATCCTGAAGGAAATTCGGTTGTGGAGAGGAAGAACCGGGACCTAAAGCAATCTTTAACAGCTAGGGTATTAGGCAAGGGCGGTAGTTAAGTCAATCACATATATGGGGTACAGCGAGCTCTCAATAACCAGCCAAGAAGTTCTCTAGGGGGTGTCACTCCTTACGAGGTCCTATTTGGGACAAGAATGTGGGTACCTGATCTTGATTGTGAAGGCACAGTGGCGGATGGGAAACCATTTGATATCCATGATCGTTTGGCTGTTTTACAGGATCTAAATGAATCCAGGACACAACAAAGTAACGTCCACCTGAAACAGACCGCCACTGGGGAAGTCAAGGCAAACACGGCAAGACCTGTCTGGATCCCAAAGGTCGGGGATCTGGTCAGAGAAAAAATAGCGGACAAAAAAGAATTTAGACCATCATACAGAAAGCCTGTCCCTGTCCTAGCGGTTCAAGGAACAAGAACTGTACTTTTGCCGCCTCTTGCCGGAAAAAAGATTTGTCTCAATCGACTTAATCAAACCACACTATGTGGCCGATACTGAACAGTAGGCCTCGTAGACTCCACAGTAGCAGACGCCCTCCTCTAGCTACAATCCAAGAAGTTCAAACAGAAAGACTCATCACGTTTGAAGAGCCTCCTGTACGGAATGAAGGACTATGCAACAATGCTATGGAACTCGTTCCCCTTGAACCGGAAGTTCATCTTCAAAATTCAATTCAAAATAACACACAAGTTGCAATTAGACCAAATACAGACATCTACGTCAACATGCCTCGACAAGAGCAAAATGCGATTTCAACAAATCCCGATGCAATTCCTATAATTGATCGAACTGCTTCTGGCTACTTCATGAACTTTGATACGTTTTCTTTGGATCCAAGTGAACCTGAAACAATGCCAGCCCAAAAATCAAGTAAACAGCAAGCTAAAGACTTTCTGAACTTTCTCAAAATGACTTACCTGGTATCGTCTTGGGTAGAACTATGGGTAATTACTGGGATATTATTTTTTCTTGCAAAACACACAAGATGATGGACGGAATGTTGCACATTGGCAAACATTCACCCCCAGTCACAGATCTGGGTTTAATCCATCGTTATTTTGCTTCACCACGCCACCCCAGTTCAGACATGGCCATATGCAAATCAGTCTTGACCCTGTGCCTCATGGGAACAGTCCAGACCGAACTGCCAAGCCATGTCTTCCCTGGACCAGAATCAAGCATCCTAGGACCGGTTTCGGGCATTCAGCCCTCATCAGCCAGGATAGCCTGACTCCAGTGGCGCAGTGAGCACGGGGTGGCATGGTGAAGCAAAATAACGATGGATTAAACCCAGATCTGTGACTGGGGGTGAATGTTTGCCAATGTGTAACATTCCGTCCATCATCTTGTGTGTTTTGCATTTCGCCCTAAGTGGGAAGGGTATGCCCAGACTTGGGTCCCGTGCTCACTACGCCACTGGAGTCAAGCTATCCTGGCTGATGAGGGCTGAAAGCCCGAAACCGGTCCTAGGATGCTTGATTCCGGTCCAGGGAAGACCTGGCTTGGCGGTTCGGTCTGGACTGTTCCCATGAGGCACAGGGTCAAGACTGATTTGCATATGGCTATGTCTGAACTGGGGTGGCGTGGTGAAGCAAAATAACGATGGATTAAACCCAGATCTGTGACTGGGGTGAATGTTTGCCAATGTGTAACATTCCGTCCATCATCTTGTGTGTTTTGCATTTCGCCCTAAGTGGGAAGGGTATGCCCAGACGTGGGTCCCATGCTCACTACGCCACTGGAGTCAAGCTATCCTGGCTGATGAGGGCTGAAAGCCCGAAACCGGTCCTAGGATGCTTGATTCCGGTCCAGGGAAGACATGGCTTGGCGGTTCGGTCTGGACTGTTCCCATGAGGCACAGGGTCAAGACTGATTTGCATATGGCTATGTCTGAACTGGGGTGGCGTGGTGAAGCAAAATAACGATGGATTAAACCCAGATCTGTGACTGGGGGTGAATGTTTGCCAATGTGTAACATTCCGTCCATTATCTTGTGTGTTTTATATTATTTTTTCTTTTCAGGCTAGGCTTAGTTATAACTTTTAGCATGCTTATTAATTGACGATATCTTCAACAAAGCTCCGCAACACAAAAAGTTAATTTTGATTCTGAGGCCACATCAATCGTCCCATTGTGAGCAGAGAGACTTGTCATTAGTGAAAATTACAGCAGTTCCTATACCGGATGGTATAGTTTGGGACAAGGTTGATTTCGAAATATTCGGTCCTACTGAACTTTTAAACATTTCTCATGTATTTAAAATTTCATTAAGTGATATCATTACCTCCAGTACATTTTCTGATGATTGGGACTCTGAAACTGTTAATAACATGTTGTCTGACTTAGAGAAAACTGCCACATTTCCGAACAATGAAATGTTAGAAGGTACTTCAGACTACGACACATTGTACTGTTATCAACATTATGGTCATCATTTCCTACACAAATCTATATCACCTAGAAATGTTTTTGAGTGCCACCAGTGGGAATAGTGCCCTACACCACCTAAAAGTAGTTCGCAAACATTTGCACAGAAATTTTCATATTTTTCAGGGTTTAACTCCACTGACCCGACCTCATATTATTATATGGTTACACCGACATCTGCACTGAAAATTATGTTAACAAACACCAAACAGATATACTCTGCTTCCTTTATCACCCAATTGTCTGAACAGGGTTTTGACCTATGGAAGGACACAAAAGACTTAAAATCAGTCTGGGGTTCTAGAGATTGGCAAGTCCAGGGAACAGAAGCACTATTTAGAGCATGCCTCATTCCACAGCAGATGATATTCCTAAATGACACTGTGCAACAGACATCCTGTCTTGGCCTAGCCAAAAACAAGGACCTAAACACACCTCGGTTTCCAACACCATCACAGATGAAGGGGTGGCAAAATTTTACTTCACAAGATGGGGCAACACTAGATGACATTTTACAGTACAATAGAACAGACCCTGATTGGGGAAAAATGGGTGGTTTGGCCCATAGACACGAACACATGTCAGAAAAGATTCTGGGGTATAACCGATGGGTTTAAAATCCACAGTCCAGACCCACGCTATGTACAAAGAGAACATCCAGGGGTAGTGACATCCTACAGTGTTGGGAAGTTGTGCCTTGATTTGCTAGAGACCTCAACACTCAAAGAAGTGAAACCACACTTATCCTTACTCACACAAGACATGGATCTTAGGGATTTTTTATTAGGTCCCAGGAAACCCCGTCAAAAACGTTTCATATATGCTGGCATTTATGCTGCCTACAATGAAAACTGGAAAATATCCCAAAAAGAGGCCGCAGAGAGGATACAGGAAATAGACCGTATTAACTTAGAAAAGGCATTAGCAGTAGTGGATAATGGGTTAACAACTTTAACCTCCAGGATATATTCCTTGGGCAACATTGTATCTTCTCCAATAGACATACTGGAACAAGATTTGGCCATGTTACAACACGGGCAATCTCAGTTACGTTCTATTATGTCGTTAAGCTGGACACTTCAATCTTTGCGTGAAGGCTATGTGCCTTGGCGTTTTACCAACAGTACGTCTCTGTTTTCTGAATACAATCTAACAGATAAACAGGTAGAAATGGCACAAAGGGGAGCTAAATATACAATGTTGCGCATTGAAAAGCTGGATAGATTACCATTTACGGTAGCAGAATCACCATCAATGGAATGGCTAATCCATGGCCATATAACTCTATCGGTCACTACTTTTCAGTTTCAATATTGCCTTGAGCAAAGGCAGGCAAATATGAAAAAATGGGTAAGGAATACATTAAGGAATCTTGGGAGTTACCATACAGATTTTGATGCCGGAGTGGGGATCGAGAAGTGTTTCTAAGCGGTATAAATTGTAAGAACGCTTTAAGCGGTTCTCTCATGTGCCAGGATATTTCCCTGCACGGAACTTGTAATGGCTCAGTGGCGAACTTGTCCTGCCACATGAAAGGGACTCCAGCAGCCGTGATTACACCGGTATTCGAGCTGCTCTCGAATGGGGTTACTTGATGCTGAACGATCAAGGTTGCTGTGGGATACTTCCGGGCATTGCCTATCTGGTCACTGTGAACTCCAGGGTTACTTGCTGTATGCAAGTATTGTTTCCCCAATAAATACAGTAAGGGAGGCGCTGTTATGACCTTCGTTGAATGTTTCCTTTATACAGTTTGACACTTTGAGCAGACTGGAAGCCATGCTTTTACAACGAACCGTACCCTTAACCTCCGCTCGAGAGACCTTTGATCTTCAAATCGCAAGGACCTCGACTGAGAAACAGGCACTTGTACGTACAAACTGCCCCTTTCATTCCGCAGAAATGGTGGGTCGTATCTTTAACATGTCTGATACGAGTGGTATTGTACACCTATTTAAGACCATAGGGTCAGGATTTCTAAGCACCTTTCAGACAATCCTCTGATTTATTCCAAATTTTATACACTCCGTATTGGGAAGCGTTTTTGGAGGTCTTCCGCTGATCCTGCTTTCTATCGCAGGAATCCTGATTGTCATTTTTCTGCTCCGCAATGGACGGCCCAATTACCAACAAGATGGCAAAAGCGCTCCTGGAGCGCAAATACCGTGAGTGCATGGTACAGCATCTGGGCACACCTCGCCTACGGGAACTGAGTGCCTCTTGGTTCCTATCGTTTACACCAGTCTGGATGGACTGCATCTTACCTGTTCTCCGATGCCTGTTTTGCGGTGAAGAATGCGTATTGGATCTCTGTCTGACGGTTGCAACGGACACGCCAGCGGACTTGAATACCAGGCTGGAACCTCTGAGGGCCCATGCTCGGCAATGTCCCCAGCGTATTCCTATATTAATGGCTGCATTCCTCGAGAATCCGCAGGTGCCTTTTACAACTGGGTTGAGCATCAGCTCCTCCACTAGCACTCAGGTTTCGACAACAGCACTGGCTGCCTCTACACCAGCTATTGGCAGCTCTGAATATCATTTATGCTCCATTGACGTACTCTGCAAGGTGTTGCAAGGACCGTCCCCCGCAGCGGCAAGCAACGACGATGTTGCGTCTCCCAGCCAGGACACTTAATCTATAATTGGCTCATCGTGTGCTGGGAAAGAATTCAGTTTTTCTTTTTCTCCAAAACTCGACTAAAATTTGGAACATTTCCTTTAAATTGACACTTTCGCTGGAAAAGCATGGTCTTCTGATGCTTGTAGTGGTTTGACTTATATAAACGAACTCAATTAGGACTTCGGCTTAAGTATCAATCCCAAAAAACTGATTTTCGAAGTAAGATTTTTCTATCTTCGTCTTTTTCCACCTCTTAAAACTGTTTTTAAATGATTTTACGACAAATGTTTTTATAATTTTTATGTGCTTTTACCTTGTAAAGAGAATAGTTTGATGGCATTTTATCATTGTTGACTATTCGGAAGAGGAGTGGGTGTTATGTTTCATATAGGTACCCTAATATAGGCCCGGGTAATATCTTACACCTTCACCTACATTTCCCCCCCACCCCCCCGGATACTACACAGTAACGGACCTTTTAGGATTGAACCTTTACCTAGTTCTAGTACTGAGGAAACAGTGGTTCAGGTGTGGCCTAAATGGTCCAAAGCGAGAAAGTGACCCAGCAGGGAACACTTGGTTCTAAGATTTTGAAATTAATTCATGAGGGAGCAAAGGAAAGATCAGAGGAGAGTCATGTAGGTCAGATAAATGATAGACATTTATTTTACAACTTTTTGTATAGTATTCAGGTGCTCACATACATTTAGGTGAAAGGAAGCGTGACATGCAGGGTGATAGTGAGGTTTAAAAGGCATCGCATTGACAACAGTATAATGAGCTCCACAGTTATTTTACAAGGAGTAATAGGAGTTCATGTTGTATGGTGGTCGACGGCGTTTCGAACCCAATAAGTGGGGTTCATCTTCAGGACAAGGGTGAGCAAGCTGAATTAGAAGAAAGGAAAATCATCCTAGGCCCATTCGTCTGTTAATGATGTGGGCAGCTGGTACTGATTTTTAAAATGGGCTGAAGGCGTGAATTAATGGCGCCAAAGAACTGAGTGGGAATGTCTGTCCAGGACTCTGTTTGCTTATTTGGAGGGAACCCGGGATGGAAAGGCAGCTGGCCGGGATGATTGGTTTTGTATTTTTTAGAAAACGAACTGCAGGGCCTTTAAATGGGAGCCTGGAGCTGTGCAGACGGGAGCGTCCTGCTTCTGCCTTTGCTGGCATCCCACTCAGTTCTTTGGCGCCATTAATTCACGCCTTCAGCCCATTTTAAAAATCAGTACCAGCTGCCCACATCATTAACAGACGAATGGGCCTAGGATGATTTTCCTTTCTTCTAATTCAGCTTGCTCACCCTTGTCCTGAAGATGAACCCCACTTATTGGGTTCGAAACGCCGTCGACCACCATACAACATGAACTCCTATTACTCCTTGTAAAATAACTGTGGAGCTCATTATACTGTTGTCAATGCGATGCCTTTTAAACCTCACTATCACCCTGCATGTCACGCTCCTTTCACCTAAATGTATGTGAGCACCTGAATACTATACAAAAGTTGTAAAATAAATGTCTATCATTTATCTGACCTACATGACTCTCCTCTGATCTTTCCTTTGCTCCCTCATGAATTAATTTCAAAATCTTAGAACCAAGTGTTCCCTGCTGGGTCACTTTCTCGCTTTGGACCATTTAGGCCACACCTGAACCACTGTTTCCTTAATATCTCGCCACCCCAGGTTCACATATTGGGGTACCCTTGTCTTCTCAGAAAACCTAGTTCTAGTACTGGGCACAGAAGGAGGGTTTCTCCCTGAACAATAGTGTCCTATAACTTCATCAATAGACTCACACAGTATGAATGAATATTCATAAGGGTTCTGGGAAACCAGGCTGGGGCTATGCCACCTGCATAATATCTACGTACAAGGTTCATCCCATACGTCATCCTTAAACCCAACAATGGCTAACACAAGAAACAAGGGACAAAGGAACCCTAGATACTTTCTGCATAAATACCACACATCTTGCTATTGTTAGTTAGAGGGAACCGAGACTTCCAGGCCGACACACTGACCAGAGACGCTGAGGCTCCTGCATGCAGACGCTCCAGCTGACAGTGGTCTAACACATCCCTTGCGGGGTGGCCAACTCGAGACCAGGACGGGGTCCCACACTCTCTCTCTCTCTCTCTCTCTCTCTCTCTCTCTCTCTCTCTCTCTCTCTCTCTCTCTCTCTCTCTCTCTCTCTCTCTCTCTCTCTCTCTCTCTCTCTCTCTCTCTCTCTTTCTCTCTCTCTCTCTCTCTCTCTCTCTCTCTTTCTCTCTCTTTCTCTCTCTCTCTCTCTCTCTCTCTCCAGGTAATGGGGTTCGACCAAATCCTAGAGGGATTCTTGGCTTCACACCTACTCACATGCTAGGTACACTTGGGTACATCTAGATAGGCATCGTAGGAGTACGCGCTTTCTTTTATCATGCATTTTATATCCATGTATGCATTTATGATTATTGCAAAATGGTAGAATTGTACTATCCATTTGTATTCACTATACTTCTGATTATATATATATCTGCTACTGTCTCACAATTATTGCAGCACATCTATTTTACACTAGAAGAACAACTGTACAATAAATACTTATTGTAACACGCCAGACTGCTTCTTCTGTGTAACTCTCTGAGACCGAATAAGTTAGCACGAATGACTGAGCGAAAAGTAGTATATTGTTTCCACGATCCTGAGGGATCAGGGTTGTCATGTTCTAAGGTTGCCAGAAACTATTCTCTCCCCGAAAAGAGGAGATACTAGTGGCACTGTGAGCTAGCTAATGCAAACAGGCTAACGTTTTCGGTGGGGGTGTTCAGAGTCAGTCTGCCACCAAGTCCACACACAGTTCATGTTATCCGAACGCGCAGATTCTGTATAGGTTATATATAGGAATTACACGACATTTCCACCAAAGAACTTCGGCCTCCTCGCACCGAGTGCTCCGTGGGCTGTTGCTTTGTAATTCTGCTCAAGGTCCACTCGCGACTCCTGTTCCTCCGGCCTGTGGGTCCTCTTGAGGGTCAACACTGCTTTTCTTGGGCTTCCCTGGTTGCTCCAGGCTTGCCCCGACTCCCCTGTGTTTGGTGAGTCTCCTTGGCCTTGCTGGTCCGAACCGTAACTCCTCTTGACCATCTTCGTGGGTTGCCGCTGCCAAGGCTTGTTGGTGCTCCAGCCGGACACCGACCCTCAGCACTCGACATCCTTCGTGGGACAGCTCGCATCCGGCTCCTGGTCGTCCTCGACGTCTCCTGGTCCTGGTGGCTGCTGAGTCCAGAACCCCCTCAACGCACCAGAAGCACCCAACATCAGTGGGCATTCGTCTACCGAGCCCCTGGTCACTCCTGAGTGACCCAGACTCTGTCCCCTCTGCTTTCAGGTATTCTTCAACCCGAATCCACCTTTGGATTCCAACGGACACTTTTCTTCTTTCCCGCAGTGACATTTCCTTGAAGTCCTCCATTGAGATCGACGGCGGTTTCCGACACCTCTATGCAGCCGGCTTCCCTGGGATAGGTAACTCTGGTACTACGGTATCCATGGGTGGGGTGGCTCTTCAACCTCCTATGATCCAAAGGGCTTCCTCGTAATCCACTGGGAAGGGTCCTTAAACTTTAAAACTGCAACCGCAACTCTCCTATTGAATTATATGTAGCACGCAGTCGTGTTCTCACACTGCACCCGTCCTCGTGGGGTCCCTACTTACTCACCTTGGGTGGTTCCTTGGGGTCCCAGCGATTCTACAACCTCTAGACACTGTCTTGACTTGAGTCCTGGTTCTTATACTACTATTTTAGTATATAGTTTGGTCTCCCCCTGGAGCCCACTGTGTATTATTGCTACTTACATTTGTTTCTGTGCTACAGTATTGTGTGCTTTGTGTTTATCTGCGTGATGCAGGTACTGTAAGGTATTTAGAGTGTGTTATAATAATAAATACATATTTTTATAGCTACTGTGTGGTTCTCCTTTCATTTAACCAATAGAATAAGGTTGCATTCTGGTAAAACAAGCTGCTTAACATTCCTTCAAGACTAAGCATGAAGGCTGCTCTCCACAGCTACCACCTGGATAGCTTTCTAAGGTTATCTTTGACCTCTTAAATCACCATAAGGGTTGTTTGGACTGGTGCAAGGTGCCCACTTTAATTAGTGGACATCATATACCAGGCCAACTTCTCACACCCCTGCTCTAGAAACACCCAGTAAGTGTCACAACTATGAAGCACTTTGCATGCATAGCTGACTTTCTGCATTCCTAAGTGGCATCTGCATGGAAAAATACACAGTTTACACGTTATGAGAAACTTTCCCATATATTTTTCTCAAAAGGCATTTTAGCTTCCAAAACATGATGTAGTGTTGCCCACCATCAATTATTGAACTGTAATAGTACTGTCATCCCAAAATAGAAATTAGTAGTTCGGAAGGTTTTATTTTAAAACACAGATCAATTGTCTGAAAACCTATGACAAAGAGGAATTGGGAGAGGTGGATTTCGAGGTCTCTTTGAACTGTAGGATATTAAGGTGGTTTATTTTTGAGGCTCCATACTTCACCTTTCCATCTGGTTTGCAGGAAAAGTGGAAGCTGCTTAACCCAGATTTTCAGGGCATATGAAACGAGCTTTACAAATGCCTATAATACCAGAATGCATTGCCAAGGAGCCCATCTGGTAGATGTGGTAATGTTCAATAAAGCTGTATTAATTTGGGCGGCTCATCACCCAGGCCATGTGATTAGGGAATGATTCTGCATTGATGAGGGGCCAAGTATGGTGAATGGAGGACTTTAAAGATAAAAGGGTTGCAATATTCTGGAACAGAATCTTGGGCAATACAAACCGTGTAAAGCTTTAGGGCAGGGAAAGGTCCGGGAACAATGTGCAGCAGTATCTCAAAAGTTTTGTTTTAAAAAGGCGAACGCTCACCTTTTCATGGATATACCAAACACGGCATTATTGATAATTTTGTTACGGAGGTTAGTAGATTGTTTTGGAATAATTTAGAGAAGGCTTCTGATGGATTAAGTTGAAAATGTGCTTCGCTAAGAGGAATCTCTAGAGGGAGCTGCTCTGTGACTCCGTGGGGTTATAAGGGTGGGTAGTTGGTGACAAACTTTAGTAAGACTGCTCCAGTTAGCATTGTAGCACATGGATCTCAGTGTCTCTTCTTTTTATATAGCTGTATCCGTTTTAGTAAAGCAATCATTTCATGTATACAACCAAAGGGCCCACCTTTCAAATACAATATGAAGAAGTTCCAACACCTATTATATAGGTAGAGAGAGTATACATAACTGGTAAACATGTAATATGGTCCAATATTGCCTTTGAGGGGTTCTGGTGATATAACTCACAAGGCTGAAGGCCAGGTTGCTTATAAATGTCACCAGATTCTAAGATGGCAATATAGACCCATATTACATAAGTTACCCGTTATGTATTTTTTTATGTTACATGTTTGTGTTGGTGGTAGTCACTTGAAAAAGCTTTTTTCTTCAAATTGCGGCTAACAATGGGCACTGATTGCAATTAGAATACTGAGGTTTACCTTTCACAAGTATATTGTTGATGAACAATACTCATTATTGAGGGCCAGAGGATTTATGTAATACTTTGCTGCAGCTTATAATAATTATGGATTTATTGCATTTACCACATAATTTGCTGCAGAATTAGCAACTTTACAAAAAAAGGTTTCTGGCTAAAATGGGAGAAAATAATACTGTTAGAGAATGTGCTACATAATTAAGAAAACCTCATCACATAATTTGGTCCTCCATGCCACCTATTGCTAGTAGTCCAGACAATTGTAAAGCTCTGCAGAGTGTTTTGGGGGCTGTCATTATGATGATGAAATCCATATTTCACAGGGAATCTTGAATTATTTCCCATAGTGCACATGGTTCACAGTGAAATATGGGCTAAGTGTGTATGTATGTGTGTGTGTGTGTGTATGTATATATATATATATATATGTGTATGTATGTGTATATATATATATATATATATATATATATATATATATATATACATGTGTGTGTATATACACACATGTAAAGCACAACACATTGCCTTGGCAGCTGGAGGTGCATGTTGGAGTTGCATTGAACATTTGGTTATGTGTACCCATCGTAGTAAGCCCCTTCAAACATTAACGAGTTACTCTTGAAACTATACTTAAATATAATAAAATGTTTTCTTATCCATATACTGGAGTGTCTCCATGGGGATAGAAAGGACTTGCATGCTGCATTAGTGGACACATATCCTACTAGCAGTATCAAGAAACATAGGCAGTATAGTTTTGAGTAATCCACTAGCAATACATTTTGATTGCAATGCTTTTGACTAATGGAAAGCGATCTGATTTATTTAGTACCTCTTTAAAAGGGGGATCTTTTTTATGTAAGCATGGATGGTATTATAACATTGATTTTGCTGCAGGGGCCATTTTGCCCTTTTTCACTGTATGTAATAGGAATGTGGGGCAGCTTAGGTTGGCCATAAAGAAGTACTATCGGTGGGGGACTAACTTGTCAAGGATTATATATGAAATAGTAGTCCGAGTTGACTTGAACATCACCAAAGCGATAGTGTTTGTGCTCAGATGAACTAGGCTTATAGAAAAGGTGGAGGCATTCCTTGTTACCTCCTGTGGGATAAGAGCCTCTAAAGTGGGCCTGGTTCTACTCTGGGCATCTACACCACATTGTTTGTATGCTATAAAAGCAAGGACATCTTCAGATAACTCAACCAATGAAACACATATTTATTTGAGGCTTTTGTAATGTAAACAAAGCCCAAAAGTATGTCAAAGAACTGCATAGTGAAACTACAAGTCAGATTAAATGAAAAGACTATGACATCATACATTTTCTTTACTACACTGATTGACCAGAGTGTTATGTTTACATAGACTCTTACATCCTAACAGCCAAGGAGAACTAGAGGGAGTTCAAAAATACATTATCATTATAGTGTACAGATTGACAGGTAAATCTACTGTCATTCCCAGGTAAATCTATTGTCATTCCAATGTGACGCATGCTATAGAAAATATTAAACACAGTCATCTTTGTAAACAGTTTAAAAGGATATTCAGCTTACATAGACTTAGGTTCAAGCTCCAATGAGGCTGAAATAATTAACAGTGTTCTATAGGGGTGGGAAAAGTTATTGGAATGCCTACAAAGTTTGGTTCAGTCAGGAAACGTCCCCTTTAGTGAAGGCGGGTGAAGCATCTTGACTTCTCCCAATTCGTCATGGTGAAGTATAAAACAATAGCACTTTTCCTGTGTTTACTTCTGCTCAGGAAGTACTATTGGTAGGTCTCTCTGGAACAAAAACCCCTACCTGGGTTTATATAGGCTACAGAATAACTTAAGCAGAGACTTGACAATAATAGCGGATACATAGAGGTCCATTCCATGAATGGCATCATCCTATAGGTTGGTCTAAAGTCATACATTGATGTTGTGCCACTGTTACATGAGACATACCGATATATGAGGCTGTGGTAGGAAAGCAAGAAGTAAAAATAGAGAGAAGGTTGCTTACAGAGAAGCATGATGGGGAAGGAAAAGAGAAAATATGTTGCATGATATGGACTCAGTGAATTCATCATAGAGGGGACAAGAGATGTGGCTGGAAGTATGCCGTGATAAAGGGCTAAGAAGCTGAGTGGCAGTGAAAGGAACTTAGAAGCCAAGATTAGTTTTTAATAAGTATGACTATCCGGTTGTTTCAGCTGTGAGGCTTTATGGTCCTCAACTTCGTATACTTAGAGAAGTTTGAGGACATGAACAAGTAGAATGAATAGGCTGGGGGAGCACAATGAAAGCATTTGGCAATAAGTGTGGTGGTTTGAAATTAAAGGAGGGTGGCAGGAAAACCATAGTCTGCATAGTTCTATGAATGAAGGATCAAAATGGCCTGAGCTAAAGTAAACAATGGTGTGAGATTGTTGTGGAGTATATATAAGGCTGCTAGGTGAGCTCACCAATATGATTACTTTTCAGCTATGGAAAACACAGATCATATGTTCTTAGAATTTTGCATTAATTGCCCAGATTTTAATAAAGGTCCTACAAAGCTCTGGGTTCTTAAGGCTAACTTGGTTTCTGGATTCAAGTACCAAACTATATGTCAGGATTTTTATATTAACTCTCTGGAAAAGGGCCACCTGCAATAGTAGTATCTCAAATGTTCAAGCTGTCTTTATAGAAGGCAGGATGAGTGGTTGTGCGTTTAGATTGTATTTTGTAACTTTTAACTGTGTAACACCACCTCTGTGAGGGATTTATGGATTTTACATTAGTAAGCAACCTGGGAAATGGGTCTGAGATATCTAAATTCTTTTGTTTTTAATAAAGGTGTCCCTCTCTTTTACAATGAGTCCACATTTAGACAAATTCTGAAGGCAACTATGAGTCCTAATGTCCAGTGTTGTAATCTCTCCCTGTTTTATGAATGTTCCATGGTTGGATGGTTAGGACCAGCCTGGTAATGTGAGGTCTGATGCGATTCTAGATTGTTCACTGATGTTGGAGTAGACCAACAGCCAGTAAGTGAAGTTGGCCAGCAGAATGCCTCTGGTGAACTATCTAAAGATTAAATAGGGGTTATGCATGGAATCCTACCTTGAAGAAGTATTATTAACACATTTACTCAATTCTCACAAGGTTACATTTTGAAGTCCGGTCTATGCACGGCCGGCTGGAAAGATAGGGATTAACTCAGTGTTGTTGCTTATGTAGTTGATATTGTGAATATTATGTTTTAGTGTTTGTCTCTTTCCTTAATCTATAATTGGGGTTTAATATGACATAAGGCATGCAGCACCACCATATGTACCGAATTCGCTAAGAATCAGTACATCTGATGCAAAATTCCAATGGAGGTGAATCCGACAATAGGAAAATATATCCTATCATGTGGTGCACTACTCTGAAAACTAGCAGGCAGTTTCTAATGAATTAATATGGTTATTGCAGACATTTGGTTCACAGGAAAATACCAATGCAGACCTCCTCAAACTTTAGTTGGCTAAATTAAATCTTGGGACGAGATTCTGGCTCTTTTACCCTTGTTAGGGTGGGGATGTTCGTGAGAAAGTGTGTTTTGTCATGCAGATGCAGGACTGTCATTCAAGATGTCTAGATAGGCATGCTGGCATGCCAGATCAAAGACATTTGTACCTGCAACTCTATATCTCTTAGCTCCTCCCATACATTGACTTAGCACTCTTACTTTCCACTAACAATTTGCATGGTCTCTCAAAGAACGCTTTGTGCACTGACTCAGGGGTTCCCTCATTTCTTAACATGATTTTTTAGACCATGTTTTGTCCTAACCATCAACTCGATGCCTGTAAAGAGACCCAGGCTCTCTCAGCCGAGTCTGATTCCACACCTTGGTGTTCAAGGTTTTGGCCAATGTGTGATGAGTAACTCAAGCAGTCTTATCTTTAATTTCTTACTACAAGACATGGTAGGTCAGTGATTCTGAACAGAGTTAGAAAGTTGAGGGGAGCAAGACATGTGTGATGAAAATCTTCATAGCGTGGAGCTAGAGCTTGTGCGCAATAAAAGCATCGGGCATGAGGCCCTTCTTGCAGCTAGATAGGATGGATCAATCTCAAATAAAATGGGATCCGCTAGTTCCTAAAAACACAAAAAGGCAGCAATTGGTCCTTCTGGAGCTGAGCCTTTGCAAAATCCTACATGATCGAACTCTGATATCTTGATCTTCACTTGAAGAGAACATGTTAAATGTACTTGCTGTCAATGATGATGAAATCTTCCAATTTACTTGCATGTTTCTCTTGCACAGATGCTTCAGTGTTCATGTGGAGCAATATGCAATAGGACTCTGAGGGTAGTAAGAGTATGCCTGGGGCAGCTTACAGGTTAGCGAATTTAGAGACCTACCTTGCCACTGGCTATGAAATTTTATTTTGAATAATGCTACGGTTCATATGTCACCAGCCTATAGATTTCATTGAGAATCCAACTAATCTCTTACACAGTCTCCTTTCCAGGTTTTCGACCTCTGGAAACTCACTTTTATAATACCAGGACTAATTATAAAAACCCTCTCAGTTTGGACAGAAAATGTTGTACACACTGAACATTTACTATGCCCTGCTCCACCCCATTATTCCCATTCCTCAGTTCACTAGTCCCTATTTAATCCCTTACTGGTAACTCATGGCTAATATATTTTCTGTGTTTTAAAAAGGATTCATCCTCTGATAGGAGATGGCATGTTACTGTTGCTTCTTCAAAATTGCTTTATGATATGTCTCTTGTGTTCTTGATGAATCAGAACCAGGAATGAGAAAGTAATCTGATGTATTGATCTTTTTTTATCATGGGTACTGTAAGAGTGTTAATTGTGAAACTGCCTTACTGACACCATCTACTAGAAGGTGAGCCTTCGCTAGCAAACATTTTGGCAGAAGCCAGCAGTCCACCTCCACTGCTAACAGTTTTTAGGTCGCAGCCTACCAGACAGCACAGCTGTCTGGGTTGCTAAAGACATCTTGGGGACATTCAGAAAGTTGACCCAAGAATGCATTCCGCCCGTTGCTTACCATTGGCTTTTTTGTTTGTAACTCACATTTTCTGGCTTTCTATTTGCTGGCTTTATTTGCTTTAGGCTGTCCAGCTTATGTCTGTCTTTCCTGTTGCCCAAACCTTGCGTACTGTATTCTTACACAAACTCGTTTTCTGTAAACAGGCCTTTAAATCGTGATCTTATCTTGCCACATTTGCTGTGCATTCAAAGACAGAAGTGAAAACCCAGGCTGTATCTTCCAGGGAGCTTGGTGTTTATTTTTCTTTCTCTGACTTAAAGCGAGAGGATGTATGTGACAATATTGCTGGCGTTTGGGGTCTGCTTGAGGAAGGCTGTACTGTGTTACTGTAAATGAACTGTGCTGACGATCAAATCAATACATTGGTAAAACTGTATGTGAGTGCAAATGTAATGGTCATTTCAACTGAAAATGTGTTGTCTGTAATGGCAGTACGTTACCATACTATGCATACTCCTTGTTACCCCGCTCCACTCTACCCTGCACCACTCCAGGTCACTGCACTCTATTCTGCACCACTCCACACTGCACTCCCCTCCACACAGCGTCATTGCACTTTTCTCTGCACCACTCCACTATAATCCTCTCTACTCTACGCCAATGCTTTACACTACTCTACATCACTGCACTCTTCGCTGCTGCACTCTAAACCACTCCACGCCACTCCACTCTATGCCACCCTTCTCTACAACACTGCACTCTGTGCCACTACACTCTAAGCCAATGCACTCTACACACTTTACTCAAAACCAATGCACTCCATGCCAATCTATTCAGCACCAAATCACTCTATGCCACTATACTCTATGCCCCTCTATTCTACTCTGCGTCACAGCACTCTACACCACTGTAGTCTACTGTGCACCATTGTAGTCTATGCCACTGCACTCTATGCCACTCTATTCTGTGCCTCTGCACTCTACACCTCTCTACTCTGCGCCACTGCACTCCACGCCGCTCTACTATACACCACTGCATTCTACAACGGTATACTCTGCAACACTGCACGCTCGGCTACTCTACTTTATACCACTGCACTCTAAGCCACTCTAATCTACTCTTAGCCACTGCACTGTGTGACACTCCACTCTATACCACTGCACTCTGTGCCACTTACTCTGAAACAATCTATTCTGTCACTGCAGCCTATGCCACTCTCTTGCACTCTGTGCTACTCCATACCACGCCACTGCACTGTACACCATTTTACTCAAAACCAGTGCACTCTACACCACTGCACTCTATGCCAATCTATTCTGCACCACTACATTGTACATCACTATACTATACGCCACTACTCTCTGGGCCATTTTACTCTACACCATTGCACTTTACGTCACTTTACTCTGCGCCACTGCACTCTACATCAATGCACTCTACCCCACTCTACTTTACACCACTGCACTCTCTGCCACTGCACTCTACTCTGTACCACTCTACACCACTCTTCTGCACTCTTTGCCACTCTAATCTACTCTACACCACTGCACTCTGTCACTCCACTCTACGCCACTTCAGTCAGCACTGCCCCTATCTATTCGACACCATTCTACGCCACTGCGCTCTACGTCACCACTCCATGCCACTGCACACTGATGTACAACTTTGCTAAAACATATTGGCAAAGCCAATAGCCCTTGCTTAGGCGAGACCTATTGGCTTTGCCTATGCTTGGTTTTATTACTATCCATGGCTTGATGAGAATGACTGTATAATAGTTTGAAAAGAAAGATCAAAATAAATCTGCCTGCTTCATTGTTAACTTTTTATGGCATAATTAGCACTTTATTGCCACTAAGGGGAAATGAGTTTGCTAACTGTATTGGAGAGGACAGACCCACTTGTGGAATGTACTGTGCACAAATATTTGGTTACATTTGATGTTTCTTAACCAACTATTTCCAGCAAGTATTTGTGTGTGTTAGTAAAGGAAGCTTGCTCTGCTGTTGCAATGCTATGTATACACGAGGGAGTGTCCACTGCTGCTGTCTCTGTTGTACATGGTTCTATGTGCACTTCTGCCACCTATGTTCAGCATTGTTCCATGTCTTCGGCAAGCTTTGCCTTCTGCTCCTGGTGTGCTACCTGTGCTGTGTCTATTAGTACAGGCTGGTGATCTTTTTCCACAGAACAGCAGGAGTGTTTTTGTGGAATTAAAAAATTACAGCATTTGCCATATATGCCCCATCTGGTGCATTATCAGCAGATTTAAACAAAATAATTCTAGCTCAAGCAGGAGATCAAAAGTTAGCAATAAAAATGTCATGCGGAGGCAAAGAATAATAAAGATTTCGCAAAATTTAACTGGTGACTTTCCACTTGTTTCTGTATTCAAATATTACACTTGTGTTACGAGTTGAAACCTTTAACAGGTAATCTTAAGGTCCCTAATTAATTGTCTGGGAAGGGTATTGGTTTGCAGCATGAATTAGAACAGGGTGGACCTAATGATTTGTTGCTTGTCTAGAAAATGTTTTGTTAATTATTTAATCAAATTCATGTAACACCACAGACACTGTCGCCAATGCAGAAGCTCTTATAAGAGAGTGTACAGAGTACAGAATAATCACGTTTTACTTTTCTTCTAAAGGACTCATGTCTTGAATTTACTCTGCCAATTGACGGTAAACTTACATTATACATATGTGACGTACACTCCCATTATGCAGGGCTGTTTCTTAATGGAAGGAGGTGCTTCTAGAGCACCACCAAATACTGAAGACCAGTTGTAGCACACAATTGTGATACCTAGAATAAAAGATACACCTTTTTATTACAAGACCTGTACACAAGTAGGCATGTTTTCATCTAACTGCAACATTGTATGTTTTCTGCAAACTATTTACTCTGTCAGTTGGAAGGATATTGTTACTAAAGTTGTGTACCCATGCGTCTGTACAAAACCAAATCCTTAGTTGTCAGTGAATTAGAATTTCAGTAGGATCTGATGAAGTGTTTCTTAAGCTATAGTATCTTTCTTAGTGTTGGAATCCATTTTCGTGTGATATATAGGCAAAGTCTAAAAACAATACTGTCACAGAATATTCCTGCATAGTTTGGTCCTCCGTTGTCACATTACTCCAGTGACCAAGACTATATAAAAACCAAAGCTATTTCTTTTATTTTGGTGATGGACTTTAGTGGGCAGCGGGTCTTAATCGGGGGAGTCCTTTCTTTGTGGACAGAGGGGAAGTCAATTGAACATTCAAAAGAGGTTCTATCTGCTTGTTAAAAACTAGAGGTTTTCCCCTTGGAAAGTGACTTAAAATCTTGACTGTGTCGAGCAGACAAATTTATTACAAAAAGTTGAAGGGAACACAAGAGGATTTTACGATCCTCCGTGGAATGTTTTCGTATTGTTAATCTGAATACAGCCCTTGTCTGCGGCTAGCTGAGTCAGTGCAGATCAAGTGCTGGAGTGTGAACAGCTCGTAAATGTCGGGGATACGAATAACAAGATGTTTTTATGATGTGCAGCAAAGAGAAGAATAAACAAATGTTTCTTGGGCTTCCTTGATATTTATTTGTTTGAGGATAGCCGTGTTTAGTTATCATTTCTACGCTGGCCAAAGCGTGCTCCAAATCTGCTGTTTTCCCTTACTGATCAAAACTTTTTGGTGAAACTGAAGTGTTTTTTAGTCACATTTTGTATTGGTTGAGTACAAAAGTGTGTGTGTGTGTGTGTGTGTGTGGTGTGTGTGTGGTGTGTGTGTGGTGTGTGTGTGGTGGGTGTGTGGTGGGTGTGTGGTGTGTGTGTGGGGTGTGTGGTGTGTGTGTGGTGTGTGTGTGGTGTGTGTGTGGTGTGTGTGTGGTGTGTGTGTGGTGTGTGTGTGGTGTGTGTGTGGTGTGTGTGTGTGGTGTGTGTGTGTGGTGTGTGTGTGGTGTGTGTGTGGGGTGTGTGGTGTGTGTGGTGTGTGTGTGGTGTGTGTGTGGTGTGTGTGTGGTGTGTGTGTGGTGTGTGTGTGTGGTGTGTGTGTGGTGTGTGTGGTGTGTGTGTGGTGTGTGGTGTGTGTGTGGTGTGTGTGGTGGGGTGTGGTGGGGTGTGGTGGGGTGTGTGGTGTGTGTGTGTGTACACCAACGGTTAAAGTAACGTAGGTGAAAATGTCAGTGACAACGTAACATTTTAAACAAAACCTTTAAAAATCACCAGTTATTGTAAACCCAAGTAACTCTAACTAATGCCCTAAGGTAATTATAACTCACACCGCCTGCCATGCAGTTTTCTGATCAAGAATTTCATTGCAAATGTTGCACTGGTATTATCATTGATGTCACAGAAGATGTCACAGAAGATGTCATGAGTGATCTAATAGGTGGGGTAATTAGAAGTGCATGGCAAGGGACATGCGAGTTATAGTTACATGAGATAAATGTAACTGGTGAATTTCAGTGGTTTTGTTTGTTCAAAACGTTATGTTGTCACTGACATTCTCACCTAACTATAATTTTGCTATAACCTGGTGCCAGGCCCTGTGACCAACCCTCCTCAGGCAACCAACTCCATGCCGGGCGCGTGGGGTTGCCCGCAGGGCCTGGCCTGTGGCTATGCTCTACACCCAATCCATTAGCTCAGCCTCCCTTCCCAAGCCTCTTTGGGCCCGGGCCTTTTTTTTTTAAACTGAGGGGAGTGGTGTGCATGGCCCCCCTCTTCAAGCCAATAGTGGTCCTGGGGACCCCATTGCCCTGGGCCTTTGTTCTTTATTACGGAAAGGAGGGCATGTGGTCCCCCTCTGTGTGCCACTAAGGGCCCCGTGCACCCCATCCCATATTATTCCTATATTAAGGGGGGCGTGCGGCCTCTCTTCCTGATCTTTAATAGGCTCTGGGGACCCCATTACCTGGATTAAATTCCATTCAGGTTGTAGGCCGCACAGCCCCCCCCCCGCCTTAGTAGGCCCTAGGGACCCCATCCCTGGGTGCGGAATTGCAATTAAAAAGGGGAGGGAGCCACATGGCCCCCCTCCCGAGCCTATTGGAACCCCAGGTACCCCACCCCAAGGGTCTGTCTCATTTCCAGTTGTGTGCACCGGTGTCCACCCGGGGCACCTACCAAACAGCAAGTTGGGGACCATGGGGGAAGCCCCGGGACCCCTGCGGCCCCAGCCAAATCCCTGCATGCAGTGGGAGCTGCTGCTTCTCCTGCCTGGCAGGAGCAGCTGTTTTTTGTTTGCTCCTGTCGGGCATTTGTACAAATTGAGTGAGGATGAATATAATTCCTTGTGTGTATATAAAATAAATTTGTTGCAATCCAGTATTAAAAACCAATGATTAATTTAGGTAATCACCGTTGTACTTGCTTTGCATACACATTTTTTCCAGCATTACAACTTTTTGTAAATCTGGGTGTGATCCCCAGGACACAGCGGTAACTGGGCCAGCCCCAGGTGATGTGGATCTTAAGGCTCCGGGAGGGGGGGAGCCTCCCTTTCAAATTCAGTTCGGCCCCTGGAGATGGGGTCTCTGGGCCTACTAAGGCTTGGGAAGGGAAATCACACCACCCCCTTCTTTCTACTTTTCGGTCCTGGGGGATGGGGTCCCTGGGGCCTCCTTGAAGGCCGTAGAATGGGGCTGTGTGCCCCTCCCCTTATTCGTTACTATGGCCCCTGGGGATGGGGTTCCTGGGTCTTCCTCCAGGTTCAGGGAGGGAAGCCACGCACCCTCTTCTCTAAAGTAACATTTTGCGGCACTAGCCCCCCCTCTCCCCCCGGGCCCTGGTCCGCACCGAGGCTTATGACATCATCTAGTCACTCTGGAAGCTTCCATTAGGGTTAGTGTACTTGAAGTAATTGAAAATGGTACATCTATGGCCAATGTTCTATCACCAAACACGTGATAATGGACATAAGCTTTGACTACATGCTGGACACTTAGCACATTTGCCTAGTCGTCCACATGTGGTGGGTGTTATAATTGTTTTACCAGCTAACAAACAAAATCTCTCTATAGACTTTCATAGGGTCACCTGCTTTTCGATTCTTGAACACCTTCCAAAAATGAGTGTGTTCTACTCACCTTAACGGGATCACCCTTGCAAAGATTTCACATAACCTGAAATTTTAAATCAAGCTGTTGATAGGTATGAATTTGCCACTGATAAGACACCTTCTGCTAGGCTTTATTGACGACCCTCTGTAGTTTGGTAAAATACACTACACACATTCCTGAGATGAGCATAATGGCATAGAAACCTAGAGCCATGCTTACAAAACCAGTGTGAGTTAAACCACCTCTAAGTGGGTGTCCCCAGCATTCTACCTTATTCAGCAAAATATAATGCCTCAAAATCTGTAGCAAACATCTGGAAATAAACATTCACCTCTTATAAATGTTCTTGTTACAAAGAATTTGTGAACAGCACTGTTACAGCTATTTAACTTGGACAAACAGCCACTGATGGATTATCTATTGTCAGCAAAAGCTTTAGCTTTTCTCAAAGAAGTTTTGCACCAGACCTTGGCTGTAAGTTGAAACCTATTTTGAAATGTGCCTCTGCAACTTATATCAGGTTCATTCAGCTATTGCCTTGTTTAACATGGAGTATTGCTTGCACCCCTAAAATTTACTAGTTTGAAAACAGCGCACTGTATAACTTTCAGTAAGCACAACCACACTTGCATCCAGGGCTTATGCTATTTCCATTCTGTACACCCACACCTGTTCATATAATAATTCTATTCTGTTTATGACTAAGGGCCTTTTGCTGATAATTATCTTTTTTACAATGATGTAAGGTTTTATGGAGTAATGTGAATAGCAGTATCATGGATGATGTCATTTGAGATATCAGTGATGTCATCAATCATTTAACATGTCATGAGTGATGTAATATCTGAGTTCATAAACAGTGGAAGACTGGTGCGGTTTCTAGTTAGTTCACTAAACTATAACTTTCAAATTCCAGTGGTTTTTCATTTTTTCAACATTTGTTCTTTTCTCATTTCAACACCAAACTATAATGTCACTTCAGAGCTTGGATTTTTCAGTAAATTTCTGTGGGTTTTTTTCTACAGCAAACTAAGATATTTTTACCATACCTATATACAAAGTCACATTAACCTTTGATTTTTTTCAGTGTGTTTCTGTGTTTCTTTGATCATATTCAAAGTTGAGTACCCCCTCAGGCAACTGGCACCCAACCTACTACTACTCACAGCCGACCTGTCTGCTGGCGCCCAGCCTCCCACTGTGCATTGCTTCTGGCCATGCTCTGTGGGGGTTGACCCAGTGCCCAACCCACTGCAGACAGCCAAACCCAGCTGCGCATTGCCTAACGGACTCATTCTTTTTTTTTTTTTTAAATGGCTTTTCATTACCATAGTACCAGTGCTGGTATTGCATTGGAGGCCACACGGGGTACCGCGGTGCCCAGCATCTGGCCAGACCCTGCATCCATTCTCCTGCCGATGTCCAACCCCCTGCTGCTTATGGTCTTCTACCATGCACAGCAGTGGTTTGGCCCTTTGCCCAACCCGCTGATGGCTGCCACCCCCCACTGAGCATGGCCTATTGTCTGCAAAATGGTGGTTGTCTGCAGGAATTAGTATATGATGAGATCCTTCTCTTTTTGTTTTAAACCCCACAGGAAGTGCCATGTGCTGGTACTGTAATATCCGCGACCTGAAATATTTATTATTTTGAAAGTGGAGGTCCCTTTCCAAACCCTCCCACGTGGCTCAGGGAATAAGGCATCACCCACCCTGCCCCCTTTTATGGTCTTTGAATTGTTTTTCATGACTCGGGGACACAGTTCCTGAGTCCTGTAATGGCTGCCACAACATATTCTCCATGTTGAAACCAGCAGACCGGGTCTGCACATCCACATTGAATTATCAAATCAGAGCTTATCTGGAAACCAACAGTCCAGATATCTGCAAACTTATTACCAGCTTCAACTCATTCATGCCTACCCGAGCTCCTTTTTAAACATCAATTTCTTGAAAGCAGCTGAACAGATTTACACCAAATAACTAAGGGTACACCTTCTGAGTAAAGTTAACTTTTTGCTGAATTTGATTTTATTCTGTGTAGCCGTTAATTCGGTGTGGGAGAGCAAACCTTCCTACTGGAATTAACATGGGAAATCAGACTTTTTCTCTCTTGGTTCCTGCCATGCCTGGTCCTCCCTGGACCGCAACAAGCATCCTGGGACCGGTTTCGGGGTAACACCCCTCCTCAGCCAGGCTAACTTTAATCCAGTGCCACAGCGAGCTAGGAACCCACGTCTAGGCATACCCATCCCACTTAGTGCAAAAAGTGCTGCAGCAACAAATGATGGACAGAATGCTGAATTAATCAAACATTCACCCCCAGTCAAGACGGCTGGGTCCAAACTGGGGTGGCGTGGTGAGCAAAAGAACGATGGATTAAACCCAGATCTTTGTCACTATGGGTGAATGTTTGCATTGTTCAGCATTCCGTCCATCAATTGCTACTTTTGTCGCCCTAAGTGGGAAGGGTATGCCCAGGCGTAGGTCTTGTGCTCATTGCGCAACTGGATTCAAGTTAGCCTGGCTGATGAGGGGTGATGCCCGGAAACCGGTCCCAGGATGCTTGTTTCCTGTCCAGGGAGGACCTGGCTTGGCAGTTCGGGCTGGACTGTTCCTGTGAGGAACAGGGTCAAGACTGATTTGCATATGGTTGGGTCCAAACTGGGGTGGCGTGGTGAGCAAAAGAACGATGGATTAAACCCAGATCTTTGTGACTGGGGGTGAATGTTTGCATTGTTCAGCATTCCGTCCATCAATTGTTACTTTTGTCGCCATAAGTGGGAAGGGTATGCCCAGGCGTAGGTCTTGTGCTCACTGCACCACTGGATTCAAGTTGGCCTGGCTGATGAGGGGTGATGCCGTAAACCGGTCCCAGGATGCTTGTTTCCGGTCCAGGGAGGACCTGGCTTGGCAGTTCGGGCTGGACTGTTCCTGTGAGGAACAGGGTCAAGACTGATTTGCATATGGTTGGGTCCAAACTGGGGTGGCGTGGTGAGCAAAAGAACGATGGATTAAACACAGATCTTTGTGACTGGGGGTGAATGTTTGCATTGTTCAGCATTCCGTCCATCAATTGTTACTTTTGTCGCCATAAGTGGGAAGGGTATGCCCAGGCGTAGGTCTTGTGCTCACTGCACCACTGGATTCAAGTTAGCCTGGCTGATGAGGGGTGATGCCCGGAAACCGGTCCCAGGATGCTTGTTTCCGGTCCAGGGAGGACCTGGCTTGGCAGTTCGGGCTGGACTGTTCCTGTGAGGAACAGGGTCAAGACTGATTTGCATATGGTTGGGTCCAAACTGGGGTGGCGTGGTGAGCAAAAGAACAATGGATTAAACCCAGATCTTTGTGACTGGGGGTGAATGTTTGCATTGTTCAGCGTTCTGTCCATCAATTGTTCCTTTTGCTTAATTCTAACTTCTGCACTACAATTTGTTTCTTATCCCTAGAATTTTGTGTTTGTATTGTCTTCCCCTTCCCTTTTGCTCCATCCCAGGCGCTGGTCTGCGCAGGGGTGTCGACAGCAACCCCAATGATGAAGCATGCCACAATTTGTGGGGGATGAGGGCAGTTTTCAAAAACAAAGCGTGTGCCATACACTACATTTGTTGTACGTTTCTCTGTTCTCCTACTCCTCTTTTGTGTGTTTAGCTATGAAAGATGCACCTTGGGCAGATACAAGCCAACCACAAGAAAGGCATACTGGGGGTGGAGGAGTTCCAGTTTTTGTATGTAGAAAACCGACGGCACCATGTTTTTAAATGCTGTGAAAAATACACACAGACAAAGAAAACCCTCCAGAGGTAGGCCAATAATTTCGGCTAACAATAGTCGAATGGAAAATTCATCCATGTACCTTGATTACTTTTTACTATCCTATATTCTTGGCCTACCCTCATACTGTAGGGACAGTACAGATTTTATACAGTGCATATTTTATCTCAAAAAGTGGGGGCATCCCATGGAGATTTGATTATATGATGGCTACCATAGACGTTGTCTCATTGTATACCTGCATTAATAATGAGTTGGGCATCAAGGTATGTAAATATGTTTTCAGAGACAGGCCCCTTTTCTTATATGACCATTCCATGATGTTACCGGACATGTTACGTTTTTGCTTGGAAAACAACTATTTTCTGTATAATGAACATTGTTATAGACAACTAACTGAAACCGCCATGGGAAGCTGCTTTGCGCCCAGTTACACCTGTATTTTTATGGGTTGGTGGGAAGCAGAATATGTTTGGACTTAGGCTAACGAGAGGTGGACCAGGCATGTGTTAATTTGGACTAGGTACATACATGATTTGTTTGTGATCTGGGATGGGCCACATAGGGATCTTCTAGATTTCCGTAAGCACATCTCAGAGAATGAACTCAATCTCAGGTTCAGACATAAGATACACAAGTCAGAGATTGAGTTCCTGGATGTGTTTGTGAAAGTGGAGTGGGATACAGTACATATCAGTCTTTTTAGGAAAGAAACTGCAGGGGACAGTATTTTACACGCCTGCAGCCATCATCCCAGTGCTCTGATATGGAGAATTCCCTTTGGGGAAATGCTGCGAGCAAAGTGCAGATGCAGTACCCCTCAATCTTTCAAGACCGAACAGGACAAAATGATGGGGCGATTCATTGCCAGAGCCTATCCGAAAAAGATTTTGAAGACCGCATGTGAGAGAGTACAGAAAAGGCCAAGGGAGAGTTTGTTGCAAAAGAAAAACAAAATGCATGAGCCAAACACAGTAAGATTGATCATGACCTACAATAATGGGTTGGCCAGGATTAAAAGCATAATATGAAAAAATATATCAAATGTGAAACCACTGGACACCTTTTTCTTTACAGGTAATTTGATTTGCATTTTAAACTATTACTGCAATAGCCTTGACGTCGAAGATTTTTCAAACACCGCCAAGTTATAAGCAAACTAAAAAATGCTTTTCCTTTGGAAACATGGTCCTAACTATAACTACACACTGGCGACTGTCAGTGGATGATATATTTCAAAATATTGTGGCATTGACTCAGTACTCAGAAATATCAGAGGTGGCAATAGAGAGAAAAGTCTACATAAACTGGAACCTGGATACATTCTAGAGCTTAACAACAAAACAACCAGTGGCCTTAATATGAAGAAGAACTTACATACACATTTGTAGAATGACTAACCCTTCTCTCTCAGTAGTAGGAGCCACATTAGTTGGAAGATTACTCCTCTAAACCATGTTTACTCGCATGAGAATGTGTTACCAAATGAGGGTATAATTACTGAATCCGTTTGACTTCAGTTGCTTTTTTTTAAGTTTTTTTTTTTTGTTGTTTTGAGTTAATTCTATGATGTAACAAATATAATGGATCAAGATATGCAAACAACAAGCCTCAGGTAATTTGGATATATAGAGAGGTTTGTGAAGATTAGGGGATAATCTGCTGTATCAGATGGTCAGTATATGTGTGTATATATATTTATATATATCTGTTGACTCTGTGTAGTTCTACATCCTGTATTTTTTTCTGTGTATACTCTGGACTCCCCCCCTTCCCCCTCCTCCCCCTTCCCCCCTTCCCCCCTCCCACTAAGATATTAACATTAAAACTTTAAGATGAACACAGAGCAGAAAAACTGTCAAACAGTCCATGACAGCTAGGCGCCTCTCCTAGTAATATTCTTTGGCATAAAACATTTTATATACGTGATTGGGCACATCGTTTTTAGTTCTAAAAAAGGAAGTCCTTTCCAAAGTGGATTTTATTGGGAAAGGCTACACAGCTGACTTCTACTGATTTATAGAATTAATACTGCTGAGAAATTGAAAACGACATGCATTGTCAGAGTATTAAATACGGATCAGAATAGGGCCGTATATTTGCTACTCGTGTGAGTTTTGCATAAAGGAATACCAGCAAAGGTTAAGTCAAACGTGCCAGCAGAGGGAGGCACGATTCTAATTATTTTGCTCTACATAGCCTTTGCACCCCAAAGAGTGTTTAGCACCTCTCATGATAATTGTGTCAGGTCAGATAGTTCAGTTCACTCGTATATTTAAGTGAAGGTAGTAATCATCTTTTAGACAGGGACGCCTTCTAAGTTAATGTCATGTTTTCTTTTTCTGACAATTACATTAAAAGGGCTTCCAGGAAATGTTTTATTTCCCAACATTTACCTCTATAGATAACACATACAGGAAGTGACTTTCACATTTAATTCATTATGGTACTAGGTGTGTCATTATAATTTACTGTTTTGAAGTGTAAAACTGAACATTTCATAGATAAGAGTACCTCACTTCAATTATTGTGCACTTCATATGCATTACCTTTACTTATTATTAAGTTTTATATTTATTTATATTATAACCCTTTTCATTGAAAACTCCTTTCACACATTTTAACAGCGACTTGCTATGAAAACATATTTTGCTTGAAAACATGATTGTTTTCTGTAGAGACCCTACATAAATAAAGTACCTATACATTAATAATTTAATGAGTTTAAAGGTAGATCCTCTAAGCATTTCCAAATCCATTTCTTTCCAGTATGGTTTATAAACACATGTACACACATACATACAGACCGCATTTGTTCCCTAATGTGGTCCTTTTGAGCAAGTTGTGTTTTCTTTTTTAAATTATGGTAGTGCCTTATTTTAAATTCCAGAGCTCGGAACCATTGATCCTGTAATTGGCGATACAATCATCTGGTTTATTTTTTTATCATGGCCTTTTCTTATGCTTTTCATATTATTATGAAATCATTACTTGAAACTAAGCATACACAAATACGTAATCAACATCTCATGTGTTCCTGTTTCTTTAGTTTAATCTATTATTCTTGAATTTATTTTTGACATCTCTTTCACAAATATTTGCTGCAATTTGTCTACATGCATTCTTTAATTGATGAATTACACTATTATTTTGCTATCACCTGAAAATGTTTGTGTATGCTGTTACTGAATTGATAATTAATGATGCGGTTATCCTAGGGGCTCCCAGGTAGTGTTACTTGCACATAAAACATGACGTGGAACTTCCTACACAAAATGCATCAGTAAATATCTTTAACCTAATTAACCATGTAGGAGTTAGTAACATTACTGTCACCAAGGTGATAGTTTTATTGTAAAAGTCCTTATCTTTAATGAAAGCACGATGTTTTGTAGCGTACCAGAAATCACTGCCTTTAATATTTTTTAGATTGACTATAAAATAGCATGGATAGATGATTGATTTAAGGAATTCTGAATACTCATATGTAATTGATATTCCAAATCTTGTTTTGCCTATACCTACTTCAGTGGGGAATTGGATAATACCATATACCAGCCAAATCGTTTTGGGAATAAAATACATAAACTGTTATTAGTTTAGGAATTTTGTTAGAAAATCACATCATGAAAACATGGTACAAATCTGTAAGTTATTTGTGGGTTTTTGTACACATCTTTGTTCTAAGGCGATTTAACACATGCAGACTTTTCAATATCTTGCGTTTGATCCGTTTTCTCATAGGCAACCTGTTTTGCACCTCACATGAATGTTTTTCTTGGAACTAAATGTTGTATCATTCTTTTTCTGTACAACTTGCATATTCATGATATCCGTGTTTGGACCTGATCCATGTTTCAAAACCATCTAAGAGTGTATTTCAATGAGAACTAGTTGTCTCCTTTTTTAAGTTCTTCCATGAATTTTGTTCTAAAAAAATACACATGTTGTCATACCTAAGGTGTAATATTTCATTTCAGTAGGGGCATACCAGTCTTTTCCTGTAGCCCGCAATCAGCCCAATATTCACTAATTGTATGCCTTCATCAAATAAATGTGTGATAATGAATTTTTCAATGTGTATCTTTTACTTGGCAGCCTGTGAAACTATTTGTTGGTGTACATGGTTGATTAATTTTTCATTATTGAACTTACAATTTGTAATGGCATGGTGCCTGACTGGAAATTTTATAGAGCTAATGGAGAGACAGATGAAACTTTTGTTCTAATGTGTAGAACATTAGTATTAACTATGTTAATAATTTGGATTATATTGAAATCCTGGTCCTTGTTGCCAGTATCACATTTTGTTCCTTCTTCGAATGTTTGCAGAATTGTGAACATTAATTTAAAGGTAATGAGAGTCCAGATCCACACACATTCTTTATTTCCGCTTCAAATTGCTGAACTGGGGGGGTGATCTTTAGAAGTAGCCTAATGCCTAGAGTGGTCGAATTCGAAGCTGGGGAACCGGGTTCGAGTCTCGGCAGGAACGCTCAACATCCTGTGATTCTGGGCAAATCACTTAATCTCCTCGTGCCTAACAACATGAGTGTGTCCATCTGTAATGCAACTTGTGCTCATGTAAAGCGCTTTGATACCTTCGGATCGAGTTTGCGCTATATAAAGCTCCAAAAATATATATATATATATTTCATCCAGGATTATTAAGAAATGGGTTAGCCAGGCCAATCTATGCCTTGCCAAATTTGAGGCAATAACTCTTTGGGTAGATTATTTAATTTATGAGAAAAATTATAAGTTTTCCAATTCACATTTTATTACTGTAATTTACAAGGTGAAAACATGCCGCCGTTGGTTTATATTCTCACCTTTGTACAGGATCTCTCTTCATTTATTCACTAAAGCACCTTCTTCTTGTGTTTTAAGTTCTATATGTCATGTGAGAGTATACTTTCTCTTAGGAAAGCTCTTAGCCAAGTAGGGAAGAACTTTTTGTCTTCGCTTTGGTTGTCTGCAGCATGAACAAATGTACATTTTTTTCTGTTCTAGTGTGCTGATCATACTTGAATGTTACCCAGTTGATGCTCGAGATCAGCTATGTTATTGTGAGTAGATGCAGTGATCAGCAAACTAGGGTGGTCACCATTGTGTGCAGAAGGGACATCCTTCATATGTCATCAGTTCGATTGTATGACTTTACAATGGTTGCCTTTACCATACATGCACTTACCATACATTGATCTTTTTTTTGAGTGGGGGGGGGGGGCGCACGTTTAAAAAATAAAATTATTATATTCTTTTTTTATTGGGGGAACCCCTCCAAGCCTTTCCCTTTTTAAAATTACCTTTACCACCCCATGGCTACCCACCCCTAAACCCTAAAAATACTTTCACCACCCTATTCCCCATCCCATCTCTAAATCCTAAAACTCCCTTAACCACCCTTTACCCTTACCCACCCCTAAGCCCTAAAAATACCCTAACCACCCTATACCCTTACCTACCCTTGCCACCCTATACTCTTACCCACCCCTTCACCCTAAAATAAACATACCGTTACCACCCTGTGACCAACCAACCCGTAATCCCCAAAAATAGCCTTACCACTCTATACCCCTACCCACCCCTAAAAATACCCTTACCACCCTATACCATTTCCCACCCCTAAACCCTTAAAATTCCACTACCCACTCCAAACCCTAATATATAAATATATATATGTATACTTACCTTGTGTGGTAAAGGCACAAAAACCTACCTGCATGGTAACGGCTGTGTGGTAAAGGCGTTGCGTGGTAAAAACTTTGTTGTAAAGGATGTTGCCCATCAGTTCAAATAGTGACATTCTGGTAGCCTTTCTGAGAGTGGAACAATTGCAATAAACTACTAAAAAATTTTATACTAGAGTAGATTATACATTTCCTATTTCTGTGTCTGCCTCCAGTGAGATGGAGGTTAAAGATGAAATGTAACATAATCTTTAAGAAAGTATTTATTATTATGAGAGTAGCTATTTCTCCCCAAAAAAACACTGCCAACCATGTCTTAAGCATAGCTATTATTGTAAAGGTTTCTTGCACTTTAAGAAAAACTGGTACCCAAACCAACTAAGTATTGATACAAACCATATCTTACCAAGGTGGACCCAGGTGCTTCTTGTTTTGAGGACTGTACTTTGGTGAAATTTGAAAATATACATATACCTACTACGTGTCATCTGAAGATATGAGAAGTGTATGATCCCGGGAGTCTACAAATGATTGGTAGTATTAGGGATCTGTGGGAATACCTTATCTGTGGCAGGTTGGAAAAACTCTATCTGTATCATAAATTAGATGAAGTGGATCCTGTTTAGGTTACAAATGGCAGGGAGGAGCTTCTAGTATGCTATGACCATCATCCCTTGAAGCCAAGATTTTCCTACTGAGCAATCTCACTGAAACTAAGGGCCTAATTACGATGTCGGTCGGAAACTAAACTTCCCGACTCCTTGTCGGATTCCGACACACCGATTATGATGCTTCCAAACACCGTTCGGAAAGTCTCCTATTGACTTCAATGGGAACCTGTCTTCCGACCGTCAACACAGGCTCCCATTGAAACAAGCATTGGCATAGCCAATAGGTCTCGCCTTTGGGACCTTATAAGTGTTTAGCCATGCAACAGTTGCTGTTGTTGTAACAAGGATATTTTGCTGCATAACTAAATACTTATAAGGTCCCAAAAGCGAGACCTATTGGCTATGCCAATGCTTGTTTGGAAAGGGGCGCCTCCGTTCAGAAGTTCTTGGTAGTTCGTGTGTTTTGTAAAACTATTCCCTTGCTTGGGACACAGAAAGGTGCGCTTTTCCTCAAGATCCCCAGTAATGCCAAAAACACACTGACTATCTTTAAACTGAGCCGGTCCATTAAAAAGCAGGGAGGTGCAGGAACGTGGAATGCTTGAGATAGTTCTATCGTTGCAATCTCATTGGTGCATTGGATGCCTCAGTGTGTGTTTGGACACGTGCCTTGAACTGCAAAATACCATGCAAGTGGATAGACTGCACGCTAGGTGTGAATGTAAACAGAAGCACTTCCTTCGCAAACAAAACAATCAGACCTGTAAGTTCTTTAAGAAAAGTAAACTAAATAAATGGTGTAATGCGTGGAGTTTAATGAAGCCCCGCCAAAACGGTTCATTCACTGCCTCGAGCGCGTTTTGCAGACGGTGTCACTGTGACCTTGCAGTTTCCATTTAAGGACCTCTTTAATTCACCAAGGAAGTGAATAAGTGGACATTCTGTTAAACATAGGTCTTGTGCTGCTTCATTCACACATACAGTATATGCTGCACGTACGGGGAAGGGAGTTTACAGGGCAGGAGGTGGGGCACGGTTGGGGAGGGGAGTTTACAGGGCTGGAGGTGGGCACTGCCGAGTGGGGCATCTGGTCCTGTGAGTGCGGTACATGCGGCAGCCACAGCAGGCGCGCGCAGGGGTGCAGGTGCAGTGGAGATCGCTTTGTGCTCCCACCGGCCCTGAGGTTCCCTGAAGCCAACGAAGCACTGCTCAATAATCCGGTGTTAGGCACAACACAAACCGCGAAACTCTTGGAGCGGCTGTGGTCCTGGCAGAAGTGTGCTGCAGTGAAACATGTATAGGACATGCCGGAGTACCTTGTACAATGCAGAGTGAGTCGTAGCACAGATAATGCATCTTTGGTACTCACGGCGCTGACAACGGCTCAAGTGACAAACACAGTGGCTGCACTACATATGTAACTACAGTACTACCAGCACCTGGGGAACTCCTGGTCCATGAAAAGCACTGTTGAAGGACAATAAAAAACAAGCGCTGAAAGACAAGCGCGGCCCCTGGCTGCGAAAGTTAAAGAGTACTCGTGCATGCAGAGCGTTTGCCTTGCGGGAGCAAGCAGCGACAGGCGCGATAATTGCAAACAGATGGCGCCGCTGCTCGCTCCCGCAAGGCAACCGCTCTGCATGCACGAGTACTCATTGGAAACAGTGCAAAACATGCACGAGTTTCCAAGAAAGTACAGAGCGATTCCAGGAGGTCCCCTCCTAAGCAGCGCTTGCGCGCTGCGTAGGCGAGACCTAAAAAGGGGTGGTTGTGGAAAACTTTGCACGCCTGTGGCGGGCAATCCCATGGTGCCTGCCACACTGTGCATGGTTTTAAAGGGGGGTCCCTTGGGTACCCCTTCAACCCCAAACTGGAGGCCTAAGAATGAAGGGGGGCCTGCTAGGGGCTCCCAAGGTCAGTTTCCAACAGCCTTTTCATGTCGGACAGTTGGAGTCGGCAAGGCTGTCCGAATTCAACATCGTAATACGTCTGCCGGAAACACGGTCCGTAGAGCTGTACGATTTGTCTTCGACCGACTGAGTTTCCGAATGCCGGTCGGAACCAATTCAGAATGACCGAACGGTTACCTTCCCATTGTAATCGGTCGGTCGAAAATGTTTCCGACTCAGTCGGAAACATAGGTTCTGAGACGGTTTGGGAAAACCCGAATGGCGTTCGGAGCCTTTCCGACCGACATCATAATCAAGCCCTAAGTCATTAAGAGAAAGTAAAACAAATATATGATGTTTTTTAAGTGTACGTTACCTGAAAACCAATTGATGCCTTTCTAAATGTAATCGTGTTGAACAGCAATATTTTGAACATGATAGTTGTGTTTTACATATTTTGGTCAAGGCTCGCTCTAAGATCTTTAGAACCAGTGTAGCCCGCAGGGATGTAATTTAAATGAACTTTTGTTATGATATAGCACAAATTAGTTTCTCTATAGGAATCTGCTAAACTTCACATTTTAGCATGGCCATTGCTATAGTAAGTGTATGCCTTTTGTTGAGGTTTGCAAAACGGTACCCCTTTGTGCTTTCCATACATTCTCTAAATATTGTACTCATCACCTAATTCTAGGTCTAGTGTCGAGTTTATTTATGGTAGATTGTAGAACAGCTCTTCTATATTGTTTGTCTAACTCTTTCTCTCTACCCAGTTCAGCTCCACTTAGCATTTTACTTAAAAGGGTTGTTCCACGGAAAATACTAAGATTTAGTTCTGTACTGCGCTCAGTGGCAAAAGGGGTCCTGGCGGGCATTGCAATGACTGTGTGAAGCATAGGTGAACTACATTTTAATTTCATCAATAAACGTAGTCTAATATTTACTTGTCCCACATGTCCTTTCCTAATTCATTATTCTCCCTTCCTCCCTGGTTGCTATTCATTTTACGTACCATTTTGAAGGGTTGCTCTGTTTGCATTAAGGAGGGCCAGAAGACTTTGTTAGGAATTAGTGAACCGTGAATGCAAAACTTTAGCTTTGAGTCCATGTCCTTAGTCTTTTTGAAACATATTTCATCTTCCACAATTATAACTGGAGTATTTCCCACTAGAAAGGCTTTGTACTAATACATCTGAGTCAACAGTGTTTGATACAGGCAAAGTGTTCTGTTGTTCTGCAGAGAAAGAATAGACATAAAAGACTTGTGATTGCAGAGAGTCTGAAGAGAAAAGGAACACAACAAAGGTACACGCTGTGTGGATCAGAAACCCTAGTTAACCCCATTCAACTGTGCCACAAGACCAACAATGCTGCTAATATATTCTCCACCTCCTCAAGGCTACGCTGCCATGAATGACCACAGACAAACCTGCAGGTTCAATCAAGCCTGCTTTTTTAAAAGGGAGTTCAGACCTTCTCCATTGATGTCTCTCATGCTCTTGTTAAAACAATGTGCACTACGTTGTATTATTTTAACACAGAATGGGCGCTCAGGTGAATGGGAGATTTGTTCACAAGGGCCAGTAAAATAAGCACAATTGATTGTGTAGATTGTCTGAGCCGTGATCCCACTTGCTTACACATCGCTATTGGCTTCAGCTCAAAGACGGTTTGTCAACGATTTTAGTATAGCAAAAATAATGGCTTTTTATTCTGAGTGTATAATTTACGCACCTTACTATTAAACACTGCAAAAAGTTCTGCGAGGCCCGGGAAAAAGAAAGCAGCCCAGACATATTCCTTTACTCTAATGTCTGCTACAATCTACAGGAGCATTATTTTTCTACAAGAGCAAATCTTGTATGTCCTATAAGAAAATTATGTACTTGATGTAGAACAGATCAGATGTTTCTATCGCAGAAGAGGCAGTCTCAGTCTGATAGAGTGTGTCCCAATGCAAAACCTGAACACAAAAAATCCAATAAGAAGACATATAACACAAATTTTAAATCGCTGTTCCTGTGGCAGTTCTTATCACATAAACATGGCTTCGCCATAAAAGAAAGTACCACCAGCATTCGTACTATTATTATACGCCAGAGTGTAGCTCCCATTAGAACTGTGTGCCTATAATATGTATGTGGTTGTTACTTAAATGTGGTGCAAACTATATCATACTGAATATGCAGCTTATCTGGGGTCACCACTATGCCGATCTCATGCTGTTCATGGTGTTGTGGTTGATAGATGTTAAATATTGCCCTCGAACTACTGATTTTGCAGACAAGCAGAAGTTATCCATCAGGTTAGTGATGCGGTCATAAGCCGGTGTTTAATTTACATTGAACATATTGCAATGCTAGGTTCTCCTTTGCCACTGTAGTTTCTTTATCCCCCCAGTATGTAAATAACATGTTGCCATGCTAGTTTCCACATTGACCCAATAAAGCATACATGGTCATCAGTGGCGTAAACCTGCAGCCCCTGCTGTGCGGGGGGAGCGAGTTCAGGGGCCCCCTCAGCACACTCTAGTGGGACCAAAGTGGTCGGGGGCCTCCATGTACTTTGCAGGGGTGCCCCCACAAGTTTCGTTATGCCGCTGATGGTCATATAATTTTCCACACATTGCATCTGGAAATCCTTCCTCCCGTCTCCTACCCAGCTTCCTTCCCAGCACGAAGAAGCGCAACAGCGACACTCTGGAGTTCCATGTTGTTGGAGGGGCATACAGAAAGTATTAACATTTGGGCTTCGAGGCATGGCTTTCCCACCATGGCAAAGGAGCCATGCTTCTACACTATTATAATAATAATATATATATAGTTCAGGTGCTCAGTACTCCCGCGCACTTGCAGAGCGCACTGTGCAACAGCGTTATGCTGTTACTCAGGCCCGAGCTGGGCAATGACAATTCAGCACACTGGAGCGAGAAGGCAAACAGTGGAAATGTACTAAGAGAGTAGAGCCTTTGTGTGGGCTACACCTCTCACAACGTTTCTCCTGCTAAGAGAACTTATAGAGAGAAGTGACATGTGTCCTATGCCATTCTTCAGTCCTTAAGAGGCCGGCCCTAAGTCCCTATGGAGTTTGCCTAGTATCCTGGCCCCAAGTCCGGTACTGGTATTCCAGCAGTGGTATGTTATATTTACAATCAAGGCTGGCAGAGGCTCAATAGTTGTAGTTTCCTGTAATGACATAAAGGGGGCACTACCAGATTTTCCCTTTTAAATAGGAATTGGTTTCTGAATGTTAAAGATCCCATTTGTAGGTCTGGCATTAACCAAAACCTCTTAATTGTACTAGAATTGCATCTAGAATATTCTTCCAGGTACTTTCGGTCTGCCTTCTTCATCCATTGGCCTCTTATGCTGTCATTCATATTTGCTTTTTGCCCACTACAGCATGGGGTAGTGTCAGTCCACTTCAGCCATTGGTTGACTTCACTTTAAGTGACGCAATTCTATCCTTTGACAAGGAGCGCATGTACACACAAAGTAGTTCCCTTTAGTGCCAGCGACTACTTGTGAAATGCGTGCTTTTTGACACCAAAAACCTATTTTTGCTTTTAAGCATGTTTTTTAGATTAATAATGGCCTGGCAGCATTCTCAACAAAGTTTTGCAAAAACCATGACACACCAAGTATTGGCAAATCCAAATACTAGCAGCCAACGCCAGACCTATAGGCGTTGCCAATGCTGCTTTTAATTGATCTGACATCCTCTTGAATCTCCCTATAGATTGGCTAAAAATAAAAACAATTCAGACTATATCTCTTTTTACCAGATTTAAAATGCATTAAAGGGTCAGTAAGGTTTCTGTTTTTTGAGACTGTTGTGTGATTTCTACCACAGAGAACTACCATAAGGGGGACATTTATAAGTGGAGATAAGGGCTAAGTGTGTATTAAATAATCATTTGGAATGTTGGCCGAAGTTTATTTTTATATAATAATATTAAAATTAATACTTAGTTTTGGCATAAAATAAAGTATTGTGAACATATTTTCAACATACAAGCTGTTATATGAATTAATAATGTTTAACTTCAGTACCAACTCAAACAAAGCAGTAAATAATTTAAAGGGAAACACAAACAACAAAGACCTTTTGTCATGTGGTTACAGCCACAAAAGCATTAAGGACATTGCATTTAGGAAGAGATGACTTGTTTTTATTTTATTGATTTATTTTGTGTTTTTGTTGCGGTACATCTGTGTTTGACATTATAGACATAAGGATAAAAGAATGCTGCTTTGGAAACCAGAGTCGGCATCAATATTGCTTTGTTTACATTATGACTCAGTACCAGATATTGAGACACTACTGACATTTCAGCTTAAAAATTAACCTTTAGAGAGTCTTCAGAAAAGCAGCTTTGTTACAAAATGTTGTTTACAAAGAACAGAACGCTATGGAAACAAATTGTACTCGTTAGCCCATATTTAAAAATAAACTAATTGGGTCGTGCTCGTAACGCAGCCATTAATTCCCATGTGCTTTACATTTTGAGGCTTGCTCTCATGAGAAAAACAAGCATTGGCATAGCCAATCGGTCTCGCTTTTAGGACCTTATAAGTATTTCGTTATGCAGCACAATATCCTTGGTGCAACAACATTAACTGTTGCATGGTTAAACACTTATAAGGTCCCAAAGGCGAGACCTATTGGCTATGCCAATGCATGTTCTGATAGCAATCTAAATGAAGACCCCTGTCGCAGTGACGAGGGAATGGCTGCTCTCCATGATTTCACTGATGGCGTAACAGATGGCTAGAAATTGTCTGTTATTCTCAGTTACTTGCGCATAATGAGGTCACCTAAACTGGATGACTGGTCACTCCGACCGATAGTGCAATCATTGCGACTCTGCAAAATGTAGAAATACCTGCAAAAAGGTTTTCGTAGGTATTTTTCTGCGAAGTATTAAAGATCAATCTATAGCTTGCAACCGAAAGCTATACTTCACCTAACATCTGTTTTGAAAAGGTGACTTATGAGAAATTGTAAGGAAAAAACTCAGAATGTTTGGACTCCTCAAAAACAGCATATGTAAGTCCTCTTTTGGCAGGATGTATCTTCACAGTGAGAGTAAGTGACATTGAGGGTATTAATTTTATAAAGGGTTTCCTCCTAAAGCGGTCGAACAAATGGCAGCGGAGTCTTGCGGGGGCCACATTGCCTAAATGTATTAAAAAGGCTTTTAACAATGTAGTATTTCCAACCCCACTCACAGAATTAATAAAATGGTTACTTGATGGAAAATATGGACTGAAGTGATAGATTCATGGAGACGTGAATGAGTTATTTGGGAGAAGGGCTGCTTCTGGGCAGGCTAGTGTATTTAAAAGGTTTTAGCGTTCCAACTCATGTCACGTGCCTATTGTATTTATGCATTTGCTGGTGCTATTGCAAGGCCAGTAAAGCTGGGAAAGAATCGTCACATTTCCCTTTATGCTCTCAGCAGAAACAACGATTTAAACTCGAACTTTAGCACTTAATTTCAGTTTGGAAAACGCGTACCTGAGTTTTCCATAATAAGATCATCATCTAACTTACACGTTACAAATATAATATACTGTTAATCAACCTGCTTTTTAATTCCATTTACATATTGTGTGATATGAGGTGCCTCGAGCTGCTTAAAGGTCGCCTTGGTTAACATACCTCTAATATAATGCTTTTTGGGGTGGGGGTGGAGGGGAGTTAGTTGATGGAGGATGTTATTGAGGTGCACAACTACAGCTTTAAAAATATCCGTAAATATTCAAATATGTTGTCTGCAACAGGGCCTTCAGGAACCACATTTCTGGAAAAAAGACAGAGCGAGCCACAGAGACCTCTGCCACGCAGTCTCATGATGACGGCTCGAATATCTTGGCCTCGTCGCGTCTAGGAAAAAAAGCATTGGCAAAGCCAATAGGTCTCGGTTTAGCTATGCTGTACATACTTTTGTGAAGCTTCCTTCAGCCTAGCTGGTTTGATAGCCTGGCAGGCTGAGGCAACAACTGTGCAACTGTTACTGACGTTTGCAGATGCAAGGTCAGTGTAAGCACCAAAAGCTGATAACCGCATTAACCTAATAAATAGATAAGAAACATGAGGGACAGAGAGGGTAAGTAAGACGACCGGTGGCAGGAGGGGGACTGGGAAAAAAAGCTGCTGGAGAGGCGAAACTATGTCACGTGAACACGACAGAGAAGTTAAAGCCCAACGACGACCTCCTTCTTCGTCTTTCAAAAAAAAAAAAAAAAACAGCAAACAGGAAGCCTGGACATGAAACATAGGAGGTGTATCTCAGTGCACCCACGATCGTGAAACATGCATGGCAACCCTTCCCAAACCAGGCGAGAGGATCCTGTACCTGGGACTTAGATCCTGTTTCCTCTGCTAGAATCTTTACTGACTTAATTGCATGAAAAACACTGATCGACTTGAATAAGTGAAGGCAGATAAAGGCAATCAGAAAGCCAGTTTAATGTGATTGACAGATTGGGAGTGCCTCAGTTGCTGTTCTTCTCTCAATAAAGAGTGTTATTGGTTAGCAAAAAAAAGCCCTTGCCCCAAAAAGGTACGAGCACCACTCACCGGAACGAACCACCCACTGTTGCCTCGGAAGTAAATGTGCTGCAGATTTTGTAAGTAACTGACCAGCCCACTCTGAAGTTATCGCTCAGCTGTATTTGGACGTGTGTTTGGTATAACGTGGAATCTGTGAAGTCTCTGTTTTTGGGAAAACAGCAGATGTTTCAGCAGCGTTGTTTTAATTTACTTTGCTTTACCGCTCACAGACCAAGTTTTTCATATCCAGGCGTAGGTAGCTGCTTTTTTTTGGAGACTTTAACGGTCTGGGACAATCAGAAAAGCACCGGGCAAGCAGGCACGGGACGAGGGAGGGACAAAGCAACAGCGGGAAGAGGGATTGGAGGACGAGGCAATTCAATTGGATATGATGCTCCTGAGGCTGTGTCTGCGCTGCCAATGCGCGTTGAAGTGAATGCCCTCCCACAGCGCGAGGCTGTGTTCGTGCCTGCCACAAAGTTTACTCTGATGGCAATGTTATACATAAATCCAGTAACCCCACTTAGGATGTAGATTAACTCAATATTGCAGAGCCTACTGTGACACATGGCCCCCAGGGTGGCATTTAAAAATGTTATGCTAGATTATAAACACTTGTGTATCTCGTACGTCCCTCGCGCGCGACGATAAAAGTGAAGGTGAAACCTAAAGGACGCGAGTGGTGCGCGCGCATAGCGAGCATTGGAGAAGCGGAGCTCACGCGCGACGATAAAAGTGAAGGCAAAACCTAAAGGACGCGAGTGGTGCTCGCGCATAGCGAGCATTGGAGAGGCGGAGCGAGGCGCGCGCGTCCATTAATGGACCCTGCTGCTGGGGGGTCAGTGACTCCACTCAGGGAGGGGATGTTTTCGTTAGTTCACAGCCAGGTAGGGTGCCAGCTCTGGTGGCCACTGAGGTTGCAGGGAAGTGACAGGCGTGGGTGATAAACTGCCCGCCTTGCTTTCACTGGCTCTTGAAGTACCTCGTGTCCCGTCCCCTCGTTCCCTGATTTAGATAAAGGACATAGAGATAGGTTTTCCTGCTCGTGAACTTGGGGGTCTCATGAATCAGCTAGATTGCAAACACCTCCTCCTGCTCTTTAAAACGAGCGGGAGGAGGGGGGGCGACGCGAGTGGTGCGCGCGCGCCACAGCGAGACATCTGGTTTTAATTATCGCGCCCCTGTCAGGGCACGATAATTGAAACCACATGGCGCCCGTGCGGGTAACCGCAGGGAAAAGGCCATGACACACGAGCGTCTGGTCAGCTTTTTCAAACCCACTACATAAAGTCTTCGCCAGAGCAGCGCTTGCGCGCTACTCAAGGCTCGACCTAATGAGACTGAAATGATAGCTCACTGGGTAGAGTGCCTGCCCTACAGGTCGCATATTCAAATATCACAGGGCCATTTGGTACTTTGGAGATTGATATATCGATTCCATTGGGTTGGATAAAAGGCACACATATATTGTCTAAATTCAATTTATAGTATGTTTTATTTTATGTGTTGCAAGTCATTTTTTGTGGCTGATAATGGAATGGCAATAAAGTACCCAAGCCACAAACTGTGTGCACAGTCAGAGACGTTTTACATCTTACAGACTTAAGATGATGCTCATTCTGTGGAGTTCTATTTGGCTGTGTGCTATCCTTCATTCCCAACGTTGATGTGGTGGCCAGTTAAAAGGAATAGATCAGGAAATCAAAACAGCTCAGAAACGTAGTTTGATAGCAGCCCAAATTGCACAAAGTGAGGAGCCAATGGATCCTGCCCGCTACATGACTGCTTTGGAACATTCTACGCCATAGACATTTTTTTTATTTTTATTTAAGTTGGACCAAGCGGTGCCCCAGCACCAATAGTAACCACCCTGCAGAAAGACAGTTAAGACCCAATGTAAAACAGAGAGAAGGGGCTGCTACTAACTAGTCGTCAATTAGACGTTTAATCTATAAAGGGACATTTTCAGCTTCTTCTGTGAACTGTCTTTGCCAGGTTGATGAATAGATACTTCTCGCACACATCCGAAACGTCATGAGCACATCCATTATACAGTAAGGTATTGCTGAACCAATGAATCTTGTCCTCATCACCTGTAATTCTAAAACTACTAATTCATAGGTCCTCCCAAGCAATCACACGTGTTCAACTCCATCCAAATTCTATCGAGAAATAGCATGACATGTTCAGGAGTAAAATGAAGAGCACCATCTTCTCTATGACTGCCAGAAATTAAACTCCTACTGGCTGATGTCTGGGAATACCTCCTCACCGCCAGCCAGTGGCGGCTCCTCCGCTAAGGCAGAGGAGTGCTGCCCCACTGCCAGGAGCAGCAAAGAAAGGAAAAAATAAAATGATAATAACGGAATCTTATTGACATTTTATTTTTTCCTCCTGTTGCAGCAGTGCGTGAGGGGGCGGGGTGGAGCTGCAGGGGAGGAGTGGTAGAACACTCCTGTGCGCAATGACTGTTTGGTCGGCCCTCTTGGGCCGCGCAAAACAGCCATGCGCACTCCCCTGTTCTCCATGCATGCTGCATTACAGCCCGCATGGAGAACATGCCCACCCCTCCAGCCCTTGGCTGAGCGCCGTGTCACAACACTCAGACCAATCACAACGCTCCAGCATTGTGATTGGCTTAGGGGTGGGAGGCTGGCTGCCTGCTTCCTGTCCCGACCTGGAGTCTGACACAGGCGAGCAGGAGAGCAGAAGCGGGACCCGACAGCAGCAAGGTAATTTTTTTTTTTTTATTAATAAAAAAAAAAAAAAACACTCGTCCATATTATGTCCAGCCAGAGACCTCGAAGTCTGCATTCTAGACAGTGCCCCGGGGGTGGGGGGTGGGGGGGGCAATGAACGTGTCCACCCATGTTTTGTGCCCCCAGGGCACTGTTGTATTACAGAAGTGCGGACCCCTTTTGTAATTCTGATTGTGCCAGTGTACATGTAATGCTGGTGCTATCTTAAGAGGGCGTTCCGTCATTTCTATGCCCAGTGCAAATGAGGGAAACACTGTGCTGCTGCACCAGCGCCATATTTTGGACATGAGCAGAGAGGCAAAGAGGCTGCCAGAGGTGCACTGACAAAAAAAGGTGGCATACAGTCAGTGTGCCCCCTCAGAGCAGAACTCTGGAGAGGAAAAGGACTTCCCCCACCTATCCTTCTGCAGGTCGTAGCAGTCGCTCACTGCACCTGACTGCAAGGGGATGTCTGCCACCCCTTTGAAGTGCAGGCTGTTGCCTCCTGCACCCTGAAAGATTGACCGGCAGCCTTAAACAGCTGTTGGATCTTTTATTAATACCCTGCCCTCAGGGCAGGCACACGTTTGTGGCTTTCCTGGGAGCAGCGCATTGTGATTTTAGGGCACACAGCTCTAGCCTGTGCCGGGTGCACCCATGTACATCGCTGCACATACAGGGGCAGTGCGCGCTTACCACAATATGCCCCTGGTTGGCAAAATCAAACACTATCCGTCCATTACAGTTCAGGTAGCAAGATACGGGTCAGGTGGTGTGCACGACCACGAAGCCTAGGGCTCCGGAATGGCAGTAATGCAACCACAGAGTGAAACCGATGCACCTGCCCTTTGGGAAATTCTTGGAACTTAACACAACATTGTCATCGCGGTCAGTGATGCAAGCATGTCTCCTTAGGGCAGAATTGAATAACCACTCCGGTTCCTTCCACAAGCCCACGGTTGGAATTGTCATGATAACCAAGGCACACAACCCAGTTTGATAGAATATAGCAAAGAAAAACAACCTTGTGCACTCTCTGGGTAAAGAGGAAGCTGACATCTCAACAGTGCAAAAACCAGTGAGGAAGAAAGCTTGGTAAGGAGGCACTTTGTCTTAGGAAGTCCTCTCCCTCCAAATAATAAACCTCTTCTGTCCATTGTGTTACTCTACTGTGCACCCAAATACCATCCAGGAGTGGGCATGTACCGCAATCACAGTTGGTCAGGTAAACACATAATACTAACCGGTCACTTACCTTCTTGTTGACAAAACTGTGTGAAGGACCTGCCTAGAGTGGAGTTTCCTGAACCTCTGGTAGCCGAAAGTGAACTGTTGATACTACGTCGGTGACAGGTGTCCTTACCAGGCTGTGAAAGGCAGTGGCCTCTCTGTACTACTGTACTGCCCATAAGTGGCTTTTGTCATACAATGTGTTTTTCTGTGTGCTGTCTGCTGCAGATTTTCCATTTCATGGTGCTGCCAATAGCGGGCATTTTTGAAATCCAATTCAATTACAGATATTTTGTGGACTTCCTAAAAATGTAAAGGCAGATTCAGCCCTGTTACTTTTGGAACCTGTGAAAGGTTGGTTACTCCCAGGTACTTGAGCAGAAGAATATGGATATCTGAACTATGTCACTTGCAGTAATTCGCGATTACTTACCGGTAATCTTCATTACTCTAGTTAGTCTTCTTTGTCGCAGGTCTTGGATTCCCAGGAATTATTGAACATGATAGCTGGTGAGCGCAGGGGAGTTCTTATCATAGCATAGAAAGAGAAGCACTAAAAAGAGAAAGGACAAGTTTTTTTTTTTTTTTTTGCCTTTATGTTTTTTCTCTAAAGGGCAAGTAAATTGGTTCTCTCCATGGTAGAACTCACCTCAGTATGTAAGGACTCTTGAAAGGAAGATGGACGAGGTCACGGGGGTTAACCTTTTAACAAAGGCAACAAGCATTGGCAAATTGCAACAAGCTTTAGCAATAGGTCTGACTTTATTGTATTGTATTGTAATTGCATTTATATAGCGCTCACTACCCCTGACGAGGCGTCGAAGTGCTTTTCGGCGAGTAGCACACTCCTCCGGGACCCATAGAGGATTAGTGTTGAATTAGTATAGTGAAATATGAAAGTAATTTTAAGTGGTGGATAGGTTAGTCAGTTATTTGGATTCGGAAGGATAGCAGGATAGAAGAGGAAAAAGGTTTGTATTTATATAGCGCTTGTTACCCCTGATGGGGTGTTGAAGTGCTTTCTTTTGGCGAGTAGCACGCTACTCCGGAAACCCATAAAGGATTAGTGGTGAATTAGTATGGTGAAATATGAAAGTAATTTGAGTGGTGGATATTAGTCAGTTATTTGGAGTGAGAAGGATAGCGGAGGGATAGAAGGGGAAGAAAGGTTTGCATTCATATAGCACCTGTTACCCCTGATGGGTGTTGAAGCGCTTTTCTGGCGAGTAGCACACTACTCCGGAACCCATAAAGGATTAGTGTTGAAAATTAGTATAGTGAAATATGAAGTAATTTGAGTGGTGGATATGTTGTTCAGTTATTTGGATAGAGAAGGGTAGGCGGCGGGATAGAAGAGGGAAAGAGGTTTGTATTTATATAGCACTTGCTACCCCTGATTGGGTTTTGAAGCGCTTTTTTGGCGAGTAGCACGCTACTCTGGAACCCATAAGGATTAGTGTTGAATTAGTATGGTGAAACATGAAAGTAATTTGAGTGGTGGATATGTTAGTCAGTTATTTGGATTGAGAAGGGTTGGGGAGGGGTGGAAAAGGGAAAAAGGTTTGCATTTATATAGCGCTTGTAACCCTGATGGGGTGTTGAAACGCTTTATTGGCGAGTAGCACACTACTCTGGAACCCATAAAGGATTAGTGGTGAATTAGTATAGTGGAATATGGAATTTGAGAAGTGAACATGTTAGTCTGTTATTTTGATTGAAAAGGATAGTGGGGGGATAGAAGAGTGAAGGATTTGGATTTTTTTTTTGGGAGGTCATAGCAGTTATTGTACTTTAATTTAAAAAAAAAATTTTTACAACATAATTATTCTACATGTTTATACAAAACAATACACAAAGATAGGTACATATCTATAGTGAAAATAAATGCTTATATACAGAGGGATATGCTGTAAATTTCTGTTTGCGTATGGTGCTTATGTGGGGAAGAGCCAATTCTTGAGTAGTTTTCTGAAGATTAGGTGGCTGTCGGTGGATCTTCTGTTGGGGGGTAAAGAGTTCCATAGTTTGGCTGCTTGAACAGAGAAGGATGTGCCACCCATGGTTTTTTTCTTGTATCTTGGGATTTTGAGGCGAGGTGCCCCTTTAGAGCGGAGGTTCCTTTGTTGAATGTGTTTGGTGATTTTATTCCTGATGAAGAGCGGTCCCATTCCATGTATTGCTTTGTGGGTGATACAAAGCAGCTTGAACGTGGATCTTCTGGCAACCGGTAACCAATGCAGGGCTTTCAAGGCAGGTGAGATGTGGTCTCGCGGTTTGATATGCAAGAGTAGTCTGGCAGCCGTGTTCTGAATCCGTTGTAGTCTTTTCATGGTTGTTAAAGGTGATCCGTGGTAGAGGCTATTGGCGTAATCGAATGTGCCAATGTTTGTGAGCATAGACATTCACAAAAGCCATTTGTGTGTTGCATGCACACATGCTGTTTATTACATTAAAGCTTGCCATACAGGCTTTACCAATGCAGGGGGGAGGGAGTAGCAAAAAAGGATTGTTTTTTTTTTACATAAAATGCACATATGGGATACACAATTGAATGTGACAAACCGTGTGCTTATTTAGTGTACTTTTCAGACGTAAAACAGTCCCTCGTGCATTCCAACGGAAGCCCTTCCTGGAAGGAGGAATGATGCACCAAATAGCATAAGATGAGGGAGCATTGATCCTAACGTGAAGCAAAAGACCACTCTGTGTATATTTTTAAGAATTGTAAACAGTACATCAGCCAGACCTAAACCGGGCTTCTCCTCAGACACTGAGGGTAATAATGCTTTGTTGCAGTTTTGCTAGTCTTTGTGGGGACATTACTGCGTTCTGTGGCCATATAACAAAGGTCTGCTTGAAAGGGGGCTCAAGTGTCACACTGGCCTCCTAATTTGTAGCACACATCTTTCACTGCCATCTAGTTATTACCTTTGAACTTACATACAAATTGTGTATGTTTTTAGCACGTGTGCAGAGAAAAGTAAGAAACCTAAAAACACTCATGCTGATTAAAGCAGAATGTCAACAAAGATTAATGGGGAGCTTGTAATCACTCCAGTTCACTCCATAATGGAGATTTGAGTCGATCTGAATTGAAATCTGCTTCTTGTCACTGTGAAGAACAATGCTTCTTGTTGCAAAGCGTGTCACCCGATGATGTGTTGCTGGTGTTTTTCAGAGGGCCTGAGCTGCATGAACAAAGACCACGGCTGTGCCCATATTTGCAGAGAAACCCCCAAAGGAGGAGTATCCTGCGAGTGCAGGCCAGGCTTCGAGCTGGCGAAGAACCAGAGGGGCTGCATGTGTGAGTACTCTGCTGCTGTAAACAAAGCGCCTCGCAGATGGTTCCCTTCATACTGCAAGACTTGTTATTTGATGTGGTTCAGAATACAGCGCCGCTGACAATTCGATGTGTGTCGGGTTTGACCGTTATGGAAGGCAGATTGATCTTGGCAGGCTTGTGTTTGAAAGCTGACCGTTTACCGTCCTAGAGAGAAAAGGTGCGCGCGCAGTTCATGATGTCTGCGGTTCACGAGGTGTCATCGAATTGGGAGAAGTGAGGTCAGACGCCATCAACATTTCAACAAGGTTTACCAGGGGTTCCTAACAAGAGGAACACAGACAGCTCGAGTAACCAATGTGTGGTGAAAAGAGCGGCTCTTTGAAGAGCATGATGAAGTGAAGGGTAGGTGGGTTATGAGTTAGGTTGGCCCAGAGGCGAGTGGGAGGTACAAGGATGACAGCCATTTCCGTTCCTAAGCTAAATGATTCAACCAAATTGTAAACCTAAATGGATGTGCGCATGCCAACCAAGGCTGGCCAAGCGCTACCTCATGTTATGTTCTTGTTTGATATTGAGTTTATGTTCACAACTGCCTGTTCTCCCAGAGCTGTCACAGATCCCAAATCCAAGGAAAGCCCTTTTCTTCCTCGGTGTACCTTTCTCCATTGTAGCTGGGCTTCACTTGGATGTGGCCTAATGGCTAGAGCTGTCGACCTCAAAGCTGGGGAACCGGGTTCGAGTTTTGGCAGGGACGCTCAACATCCTGTGATTCTGGGCAAATCACTTAATCTCCCCGTGCCTAACAAAAATTAATGTGTCTGTCTGTAATGCAACTGGTGCTCATGTAAAGCGCTCTGATACCTTCGGGTCGAGTTTGTGCTTTATAAAACTAAAAAAGAAAAAAAAGTAGAGTAGTCTGATCTATTTTCCCCTTTTGATTTATAGTGTGTCACATTGTATGGCCTAGTGGCCTGTCTTAAGAATTTTGCACCCCTTGAGTTTGTTCAATTCACACGCCTCATGTCTCTTATCCTATCCATGTTCCACTCTTCTCTTGCTTAAGTGCCTTCCCTGTACAGCCTCCTTTCTGGCTCTGCTTTGTATCCCATGGAGTCTACCTTTGGCCTCCCCCCAGTCTTATACATGCCCCTTACCGTCTCTCATCCAGACCTCAGTCTTGCTGTACTGTAAGCCCAGACTCCTGCTGGAATTCTTTTGCCCCTTAAGTTCTCAGTTTCCTACATCTCCGTTCATACATAACTGCAAAGAGAGAAAGAGTGGGCATGGCTGGACAGTATTAGGACTTATGTCGACAGACTTGTGTAGAGCAGAAAATGTAAAGGAAACCCTTGTGAGAAGAAATAGAGGCCTGGGAGCATGCAACATTCCACAATACCAGGGATGTCCAGTGGAAAGTACAGCTGTCTGGAAAAATAAAGCACCTTGAATCCTTTGCAAGTCATGATATCAAAGATAACACACAGATCATTCATGTGGAAGAATTTCTAAGGCAATTCATGTACCATAACCTCAACTACACTTTATTCTCACGCTTCACAAGATCAAATGAGTACACGGGGCAACTTTGTTAACTTTGAAATGACCAGGACAAGCTGTGAGTGGCTGTCAGAACATCACTCTGGGGAGTCCGCTCACTCACTGGGAACAAGCTGGGACATACTAGACAAACAGATTAAAGTACACATTGTAAAAATGCGTAGATGGTGCAGGTCCCAGTTAACTGAGATTGAAAACAAGAAGTTGATAAACTGTTCGGCAACAAGAGATTATCTATAAGAAATTAACAGAGTGCTGGAGGGCAGAGCATGAGTGAACACTAGACAATTAGCCCATGAAAACCCTGAATTCCAACCCTGTATAAACATTAAATTTTAAACAGTTCACACCCACCAGCACAAGACACTAGCGGATTCGGAGTGCCCAGCCAGCACAGGAACTCAAGAAATGCTAGCAACAGTAACCGCTTAGAAAGTTGAAAGATTTGCTGTCCACATGGGTGCATCAAGCTGTTAACTGCAAAAAGGCCTGGGGTTTTGGAAATGCTTGTAACATAGGAATTAAAGTAACATGGGAACATGATTACTAGACAGTAGGGCTTTGGTTCAGAGGCATGTGGGCCTGGGAGAAATGCAATTGTTAGATGAAAGTGGTCTGACCAGGTCAGGGTTTTAATCCATCAACCCTTGCTTCTAAAATGTGTTTCCCTAAGCGAGAGGGTATTTGCTAATATCAGTCTGTTGCTGTGTGCTGGCTTTTAAAAAAACATTTTTTATATCCAACTCCCAATGTTTTGGCATAGGGCTGACACTCCTAGATGTGTGCCTTTGTCTGTTTTCCTGCCTGTGTCGGTTTTCCTGCCAGCTCTGCTAAGGTATTTGATGCTAAAGAGTTCTCCCTTTTCCTAAGTGAGATCTTTTAGGCAGCAGACTCCATCCTGCCTTCCAAGTTTTCTTTGCTCAACATCAGGAATTTAAAGTTTGGTAGGTTACCTCAGGCTGAGCTTCCTTCACATACCCCTAAATGAGTTCTCTTTCCCTGGGTGAGGTAGATCCCAGATTGACAGACAGGCAAGCTAGTTGGGAGCTCAGAATCCCATCTTTACACAGAGGCAGGCTCGGAGAAGCCTCTTTCCAACATCTTGGATCCCAGAGCTTGTTATCCTTCTGAGTTCTCTTGAAAAATAATGTATCTTAAGGAAGCGACTTTGCGGAAAGGGCTGTATTTCCCCAGACCCTTTCTGAATGTGAAAACCAGGCTAACCTACAGCATCTTTGGAGAAGGCCTATCCATATTTTTGTCCCTTTCAACACACTGTTGGAAAAGTGCAGGCCCAGTCCAGAGTTTCCTGAGTAAAGAGGTGGAAGCCTTAGATTCTGATTCAGTCCTTTTTAAGTCGGTGGTTTGAAGGCACAGCTGTCAAACAACCTGTTGCTAACAGTATACACAGAGTGGTCCTTGGGTCTGCCCCTCTCAACCACTGGCTTCATAATTTGTCAATCACACCTTGGCTTAGCCCAGTAGAGTATCCATCTCTCACCCAATGCTATTGGCTGTTTGAGTGTATACTTCTTTCTCCACCCAAGTGCTTGCATTTGACTACACCAGGGACTAATTTACTACTATAACTTCCCTTGTACACTCCTGCTTACTCACTTGCGTCTCTTGCTCTAATATGTAATAGCAGCATGTGTTAGCACATTAAACCCAGACCTATTGGCTTTGCCTATTCTTGTTTATGCATGAAGTTGCCTACATCCAGCTGCAGAGCAATATCCTGAAATCCTTGGATGCATCCAAAAACATCTAATTTGCTATAGGAACATGGGTTGTGTAGAGAACTTGGGGGCAAAATACTCTTATAATTGTTTAGGAAGTCTAGCACCTAGTGAGATTGGTCTATTTCCCTCACTCACTGCACTTCCTTGAGGAAAAGACAAAGCAAATTTGTAGCACCAAAATGAGACCTGCACAATAATTTCAAGACTTGACCAACAATAGTGGCTGACATTGACAGCCAGTGTCTAGCATCACCGCATCGTCTAGGGAAGCCATTCAAAGGTTGTAAATCTTGGTTAGTCTGGAACAAAAGCAGAATCTTTATCTGTATCCAGGCATGCCGCTTTTTAAGTATGACTCTGCTAAGGGATTATGACCACGGAGGACCTTCCTCTGACTAATAGCCTAAATTGAGGAAGGGGCCAGTCGCCAAAAGTAGTGAAAGTTCCATTCCCCATAATTTGTAGTCCTCCAAGACACAATCAGGCCATTTGGGTACAAATACAGTTAACAGTTAGGGGTGTAGCTATCAATAGCGCAGCATATACAGTGGCACTGGGGCCCAGGAGTAATAGGGGCCCAATGCATCAAAATGACGGCTATATTTTACTGTCTAGCCACTGGACGGCTGCTTTACTTGCACCACATCCCTTGACACCATTGCTACACCACTGTTAACATTGGAAATTGAATAATTGATTCATTAGATACCTCCGTACAAGACTCTCCATCCCATATATTTGTCAGTTAACAAATTGTTGCAAGTAAAGCAGGGCTGATCCGCTTCATGGTGCCAGTGTTGAAATAGTTTGTGCGAGTTGAACACAGGGGGCTAGATAAGTGTGTTGAAGACAACGTAGGATACGATTGGGGAAACTGTGATGCGATGGATAGACTCTCATATTTGTGTTGGTGTTTTACAGCTGTACATAGGAAACACTGTATTTAAGTGTTATTTTATCCTTTTCTAACTCCATGCAGTTGGTCAGTACTTCTACTGATTTCCTGGTTCAAGCAGAACATTGGGAAGAGTTTTTGTAAGCATTTCTGGATTGCTAATGCAATCTTTACACACTTCTATGGCTCGCGTAGATCTTACATGTCTGATTTGACTAAGTCCGAGCAACCACAAATCGATCCCAGAGATACCCAAGGTTTGAAAATGGATAGGTCAAATGATTTCTTTTGTATATACAAAATGGCCTGATATGGGAATGCCAGTCATACTAGGAGACCCGGTATGCCAACAGGTTGGTCAGTTTACAAATTCGAGCACAAGATTTGCCACTGCTCAGTCTGATCATAAAAATGCTTGAATTCCAAAGAGCATCAAAGCTGCAGACTTTTCTTTATTAAACCTCTATGCCGAAAAAAGACAGAGAAAATAAACCTCCACCCCAGCACATCAGTAAATGTTTCCTTCACTTTCCTTCACTTCAGTCCAGAATGTTTGAATGACCGGGCATTGTCATACTTGTGTAGTGAGGTGCCTTCGACAACACCGCATTTCAAGCAATTGTTTTGCAGCACTGAAGTATTTCCTTCTGGATGAGGTGCAGTCCCTCTCGAATGTTGACCTTTGGAGTGCATTAGTACCACCTCTCAGTCTGTATCCTAAAAGATTCCCAGATCCGTTTCCCAGATTTTCGTATGGTTGAGTAGGCAATCGGATATGTAATTTACCAGGATTTTCTATATCCCTGACATGGCCCCTCTGGTCGCTTTTTCTGTCAATACCCTATTCTCTGAACTGCTAGCCTCGAGTATCTCCGCCCAGTAAATCAGGTAGTCAACAGAGTGGCAGAGTTGTTCTTAGCTGTATTCCTGTGACTGGAATAACTCAATTTTTCTTGTAGTTAGGTAAACATTTCTCTTACTCCTGTCCCCTGTAGGTCTCGCACTTTAGATATGCTGATAAGGTTCCACTTCCTAAGTCCCTTCAGTGACACTACTTCCCTCAGCAACATACAGAGTGGGGATTCCTCATTATTCTGCCCTTTTGTCCTGGTGCTGCTGTCGCTATTTCCCACATCTTAATTTGCCCTCTTGTGGCTGTCGTGAGTGTGGATTCTCCACTTCCCCACTTTCTTTCACTCCTGCAGCTGGGAGGCCCAGCCCTATAGTACTGTCTTTATTGTTATAAAATTAATCTTGATATACAAATTGCTCTATGACATCTGGCATAATTGGACTAGTATAATCCCTGAAGGCCATGCTTGTCGGAGTAATAAAACATGCTTGACAACAATGTATATAACAGGTGATTGTAAACGACTACCATGGAAGTAAAGTAGCAGTGGTTACGCATACTCCTATTGAAAACAATATGTGCAGTACTTCGAGTCTGTTAGTCTGCTTTATGCTAGCTCATCATCATATACATTATTAATAAGTCCATCAAAGGACTGATTAAAGATAAATTGACGCAAGTCCATAATTACCTGTGAACAGGTTACTCATGGCCATGTTGCTCATGAGCAATTTATTCATGGGTGATATTCCCATCAAAAGTTTGTTCCTAGGAAACACCCCCCTGAGCTAATAGCACAAGGTCAATATTCCTTTCCGCAAATGGGCATGGAATTTGGGGAGGTGCGGCGCAGCGGCCAGGGCGGCTGACTCCGGAGCACAGGGCTCACGGTTCGATTCCCGGCGACAGCTCAGCCCAGCACCATGTGGCTTTGGGTAATAGCTCTCTTAATCTTCCCGACGGCCCCCAGCGCCTTGAGACCCTTAGGGGAGATTAGTTCGCGCTTTACAAATACCATGTTATTTTATAATGTGTGCATTTGCATAGTATACTTTTGTTAAAAATGCGCTTGCACTACTACATCGAGCACAAATTTGCACGTGCTGTGTTAAACCAGTTCTGTGGTTTGGGAATCGGGTTATTTGGTACCACCTAACTTCTCCTTCATTGATGGGTATTTCACAGAGTACATGTAAATGTTGGCTGCATTTCCATCTATTGTTTTTGGCTCACTGTGCCATGACCGGATGAAACACTCAACAAATGGAGTTGTCCCGCACAAATTCCTGGATCAGCAGTTATTAACCTATGATCCGCAGACACCTGGGGGTCCGCAACACTGACTCCCCAGTACCAACCGATTAGTAAAAGTAAATATACATAAAAGAGCAAATTGTAAAAGTTAATATTTTTAAAACCATCTGTGAATATGAAGGAATTTGAAACTGGAGGCTAAAAAGGCAGTTGGTATCTTTAACTTGATTTGTGAGAGCATCGTAAGTATTGTATTGTAATTGCATTTATATATCGCTTACTACCCCTGATGAGGCGTCAAAGTGCTTTTTTGGCGAGTAGCACGCTACTCCGGAAACCATAAAGGATTAGTGTTGAATTAGTATCGTGAAATATGAAAGTAATTTGAGTGGTGGATAGGTTAGTCAGTTATTTGGATTCAGAAGGAGAGCGGAGGGATAGAAGAGGAAAAAAGTTTTGCATTTATATAGCGCTTGTTACCCCTGATGGGGTGTTGAAGCTCTTTTTTGGCGAGTAGCACGCTACTCCGGAACCCAAAACAGGATTATTGTTGAATTAGTATAGTGAAATATGAAAGTTATTTGAGTGGTGGATATTAGTCAGTCATTTGGATTGAGAAGGACAGGGGACGGATAGAAGAGGAAAAAAGGTTTGAATTTATATAGCGCTTGTTACCCCTGATGGGTACAGCAAACAGAATTTAGTATGGCTGATTAGTGGCCTCAAATAAAGCACTAGCATGCGTTAACAAAACGAGAGCATGCATAAGAGCAAAAAAAAACCTGAAGTGATATGATAGTCTAGCATAACGCATTGTCTTTTAGAAATAAAACGAAATATTGAAAAAGTCCAATCTATCAAGTAAAATAAAAATCCTGATTTTTGTGGGGTTCTTTTTGTTTGTGAATTAAATAAAATAGATCATCCGTGTGTTTGTTTGATGTACCTGTGTATTGTTTCGAGGTTCAAATCTTAGAAATTGCTTAGATAAGGGTCCCCAGCTTGCAGTAGTGATTCATTGGGGGTCCACATAAATGAAAACTTTATCTGCTATCCTAAATCCCTTCAGTTCTCAACAGGAGCAAAAGTAATCCCAGGTTGAGAGTATGACAATAGTTCAAGCATTCTACCCATCAATGTTTAGTTTTTCTTCAGTGAGACACCTGAAGTGCAAAGTGTATGCCCAAATGGGGTCCCATTGCTCATACTGCCATAAAATTATATCTGCACTACAGTGATGAGGGCCAACATGGCAGAACCCAGTCTGGTTTTACCAGTGCTCCCATTCATGGAGGGCGTGGCCTTCCAGTTTGGGCTGAGCTGTTCATATTGGAGCAGGGCCAGATTCTTTGCATATCACTGGTTCCTGTCCACAGCAGCACAATGAGAAAAAGAGTAATGCACTGGAATGCAGCCCAGAATAATTTCCAGTGGCTGAGATTAATGCAACTATTCCATCCATCACTTTTTGTTTCGGTTTTTTCTTATTGTGGAACATTGTGTTTAATTCTTCCTCCTACTTCTGGGTCATTCCCAGTAATCACTCCTTAAGGCTGGACAAGATTATGCTTTCTTGTGTGCTTTATCTCCTCTTGGTTGTTGGTTTAGTCCAGGGGTCTCCAACCTTTTCTGTACTGAGAGCTACTTATGTTCCTTGAAACACGTTGAGAGCTACTAATATTATTAGTGTTGTATAATCTCAATTTTCTTATACGTATATTAATTCAACCAAGCAAAAGCTTTCTAATTTAATACGCTGGGCTGCACACAGGTGTGAGCTACTCAGAGGTAGCTGGAGAGCCACCGTAGCTCACGAGCTGCTGGTTGGAGACCCATGGTTTAGTCTTTCGGGTATCTTAGGGTGATGTCAAATAAATGGTGGCATTATTTTACTCCGATCTGTGATGACAGTTGATGTTTTTTCAGTGACCAATATATATTGCAGTTCTCCCAAGAACAATCACTTTCCTTAGTGTTATAGTAAACCTACTGTGCCCACGTGGGTTATGGCTTGTTCATGACTCTTGCACGTGAAGAATGGAGCTGACAGAACAGCAGAAGGGCAGCAGGAAGGCTCCCTCTGGGGCTGGAAACCTGGGCAGGGTGGGCTGAACTTTCAGGGCTGAATTTAAGCTCAGGTCCTCCAACCATGAAAGAACCCCCAAACCATTTGCCAACTGTGGTCTCCCTGAAAGCATGATACGCATATCCAGCACTGGTATTTAAAATGTATTTTGTATACAGTCAATCAATCAATCAATCAATCACAGAATTTGTAGAGCGCACTACTTACCCGCGAGGGTCTCAAGGCGCTGGACACAGTGGTACTCAGGTGACTCACACGTGCAGCACATAGCACCAGAAACTGTCCAATCCAGCCGAACAACAATGGTGGTTCACGGCGGCCCCAAATAAGTCATGCCTGTGCTCCAAGACATACATAGACTTTCAGGTACTAGTAAATCGGAAAGGAGAGTCAAATTCAGACAAGATGGTCATGTTATTATTGTGTCAAAAGTAAGCACAAAATGTCATATGAAAGGCAAGAGTGGTCTGATTTAAGTAGAGCTTTGCAAGGAGTATAATCTTCATCAGATCATCCATTAGAAAGTGGAAGACCATAAGAGTTTTATATTCGACTCCAGGGAAGACCATCTGAATAATACCTTGACATTGTTTGTGATATAAAAAGGTGTACACCACTTCCGAGTTCGGAAGCATAGGTGGCCTGGTGGGGGATATGCACATGAAAGGAGCATAGAGAGTGTTGTAATTAGTCGCTTGGCCAAATGAGCATGGGACAATGAGCACATAGCCAACATATGCATTGCTACAGCAACACGCCTCTCGTGCTTATTGCCCTGGATGTGATTGTGGCTTCGGTCAGTTTTGCCCCATCTGTCAGTTCTGACAGATCCCCGCTTGTGCTTAGATACACAGAGCGATGTTAGTGTTCTAAACATCCAAGTTCTGTCCTCTGATTGTGCCTCCTGTATGTGTCTACCTATCTATGCTATCCCTTAAACCTGGAGAACGGGCATAAAAGTACCCCCAAATTTTAGAGGACAGAATTATTCACAAATCTAACTCCAGCCCTCGAATATTTGATGAAAGTCTTTGTTTTTCAGCTTTTTAGTACTTTGGCAAATGGAGAGAGTAAAAATACTGGCAGAGCTTTCACAGACGGCACTGCGGTATTTCCAAAATGGTTGCTGGGGTGTGCTCTTAAAATCAGGTGCGCGTGGATTACAAATAATCAATGCCTGGGACTAGATCAAAGGAGATACTTTATTGGGGGCCGAAAACAAGGAAAAAACTGAACTCGAAGACCTAAAGCTCCACTTGGAGCGCATTCGAGACAACTGTTTGCCTGGAGTGCAGGAGCACAATGAACAATACTGTGCATATTTGTTTTTTTTACTAATTCTCTTGTAGCTCTCCAGTACAGAAGCAGAGACTCGTTACAATGAGGCTACAACTGTGAAGGAAGCCCACTGATGGAGTCGGGAATGGAAGGTTTCACTGTACTCAGCGTACCCAGGGAGAAGCGCGCAAGAGCAGTATGTTGTGCTGCCTATGATAGAACACTGCAGGGTGGTAGAGGGTGCCTTTAGCATCAAACAGCGAGGACGACGACGGTGATACAAAATAGAAAACAGAGCTTATAGTCACGGAACTGACCCTCAAGAGGATTTCAGTTTAATTGAGACGTTTTTTGAGGCTGTTGCTGCATGAGCCATGTTACTGCACATGATTGGCTGCCATATGGACTAATCCATATGAATGAATGATGATTTTATAGAGCGCGAACTTTGCCCAAAGGCGTCCAGGCGCTAGGGATAGAACAAGCGGTCATGAAAAGTGGGTTTGAAGCTTCAGATATTAAAGTGCGAAAAGCCATGTTTTTAAAGATTTGCGAAAAAGTAGATGCGACTATTGACAAGAGATCGTTGGAGGGAAGAGTGATCCAGAGCTTAGAGGCCGCAATTGCAAAGGCTCCCCACCCCCCCCCCCCTCCCCCACCTGGCCCTCCTGAACCTGGGGACTACCAGCTAATTTTTATTGGCAGACCGCAGCTGTTTGGTAATGACATACCGTTGGAAGAGTCTTTTGATTTCTTCAGGACCAGAACTATGAAGAGCCCTATGGACAATGCATAGGGCCTTATACAGAATTCTCTTTCCTAGAGGAAGCCAATGTAATTTGCAAATTGACGCGGAGACCGAGTGGAATTTAGGAAAATCCATCACCAGTCTTGCTGCTGCATTCTGTACAAGGTGCAGCTTATGAATAGATCCCTTATTAATGTCCAGATAGAGGGCGTTACAATAATCCAACCTGGACAAGATCAGGGCAACAGCTACCTGCTTTCGAGAAGAAAGAGAAAGACATGGAAAACTCTTCCTCAAGATCCGAATGACCCCGAAACAGGTCGAAGCAGTTCTATTGATCTGGGGGTCAAAAGAGAGTGAGCTGTCAACTATAACACCCAGATTCTTTGCTGATACTGCAGAGCAGGGGCAAGGTCCAAACATTTCAGGTCACCAGGAGTGTGACCATATAGATTGTTGGCTGCCAAAAACCAAGGCCTCTGTTTTATCCCCATTGAGTAGTAAATAGTTATTTATCATCCAATCGGCCACTGCCCGCATGCAGCTTTTAAAATTTGCTGCGGACGCTTTAATGCAGTTTGTGATAGACACAATTATTTGTGTGTCATCAGCGTAATCCATATTAGCGAGCCATGTCCTTTGTGGAAATATGAGTTACCTGAAGGGATAATATTGTAGTTTCACACCAGCATTCTCTCCAACACTATTACATTTCCCCTAAAGCTGTATAATATTCAAGGAGTGATTTGCATGCACCTATTAGTCATGTTCTGCCAGGATGCTAGGCTTCCAAGATGACCTGCACGGAGCTGTTTATGTAGATCATTGAGCCACATGCTAGTCCTGGACTTTTTCCAAAGCAAAATATGAAGATGAGGTCTGCATTAGAGAAGAACTGTGCAGCCTATATCTGGGTGCAGTGTATGTGACTGATGACCTTAAGAAGTCATGCTATGGTATACAACTTGGCAGTTACCCATAAACACCCATCCGGATGTTTTGTTGTTTTGAAGTCTGCACGTCTGCTAGGTCTTTGTGCCTGCCTCACAAATTATATATATGCTGCTGTCTCATGGCCCTTGTCCTTCTTTCAGCAGCTCACTGTGTCCTTTCTTACTTTCATTTGTACCTTGTTTTATGTCAACTTGGCTTTAAGCCAACCCACAATAAAGCCATTTTTTAGATCAAACATTTTGAACCTAATAGGCCAGTTTTCTTACTTCTTAATATTGTTACTCCTACTGTTGCTGTACGCTTTTATGACACATTTGTGGAGACATCACTTTTGCTACAGTGCACCATGTCAACGCCATGATACCATCCGGGGTGAGTTGTGCGCTATACAAATATCCATAACCTAACCTTTCAAAATGCCCACCACTATCTCGTGAACATGAAATAATTTGGTATTACTTATCTTTGTGCATCTTCACAGTCAAAGAATAGCCACTTTAGCTAGTGGTACAGTTCTTATATGTGCATTTGTAAATCGTAAGCACATTTTGCCCGTCTTTGTCTGCAGTCCTAATTACAGTATCAATAGATTGACACTATTCTATTTTTTAAATTGTTGAAGCAAAAAAGTGTTTGATATTTGTTGATGAGTTGTGTGCAGGCCCGCTGGAACTATTTATTTATTTAAGAGTTTTATATAGCGCTAGCTAGACCCGGAGGTATCAGAGCGCTTTACAACATATATCGTGAAGCAAATATTTATACAGTGTTACGATAGACAGCATTGTCTTGTGATGAATCTTGTTCCGGCGGTCTTGGGAACGAGGCTAAAAGGGAAGGGGAACAGGCGAAGGAAAGTCTTCTTGTTAAGGAGTCTAGGTTCTGCGCTTAGCAGGATTCCTTTGTTGAAGGGGCTCAGTCACATTGTGCGTCATCTCTCACTTCGGGTGTGCTCTGTTGAGGAAGAGGTCTTTGAGCTGTCTTTTGAAGTTTATGAAGGAGGGGTTGGTCCTGATGTGAACTGGTATGGAGTTCCAGATTTTGGGTGCATTTCCCGAGAAGGAGCGAGTCAGGGTTTTTTGTTTGCAGGCTTTCGGTGGAATGAGAAGAAGGGTATTGGTGCTCCTGAGGTTTCTCGTTTGTCCTGCCTTTTTGAGTTTGGAGGCCAGGTAGGCCGGTTTTCCGGTGTGAAGAGCTTTGTGTGTGTGACAGGCAGTTCTGAAGTTGGCACGCATTTCGATTGGTAGTCATTTTGGTTCTCTTAGGGAGGGAGAGATGTGGTCAAATTTCTTTGCTCCTGTGATCATCCTGGCAGCTGTATTTAGGGTTACTCGGAGGGGAGCTAGGTGAGAATTTGGCGTGCCTGTGAGAGTAGTGTTCCCGAATGTTGTAGCATGAAATGGGGGGGCTTAGGTAACACGTTTTGTGAGCAAAAGCAGTTAACTTGTTAGGTTTATGCCACAATTTCTAGTTGTGATATTTTCACTGATTCACTAATTCAGAGAGATAAATAGCCGTAAATTCAACTAAAAGAGTGGGAAGCCGCTGTCCCAAAGTATAGTCCCTCTTGGAAGTTTGTGTGCATTTTATTTCCCAATCCGACCCCTTTCAGTTCTGGATATAGGCATGGAAGGACTATGGATCACCCCCAGATTTGCTAGGGGTGCAGAAGAAGAGGGTTTCCATGGGGTAATGTTTTTCCAACAGAGGAAACCATTTTGTGCGTTTGTACAGGGGCTCCACTCCCCTTGTGTAGAATTCTACAATAATGTATAATTCCTTATAGCGGGAATAGGGAGCCTTGGTGATAGTTAATTGACATTACCAATAGTATGCCTGAACACCTGCTTATGGCACAGCTTTATAGGCGTACTACAGGGAATGTTTGTGAATTCCAAATCAACCTCAAAGTACATTGAGGCAGTTATCGAAGTCTTTGCTCCTACTTTTACGTTTTTAATGGTGAATCAGGCCCTTACAGTGTATTTAAAAAAAAAAAAAAGTAGCTCTTAAGCAGATAGCACACAAAATGCTGCTTAACAACGTGTTGAAACGTTTACTGATCTAAGGTGCACCTCTTTTAATTTGTCCATGTCATCTAGATTTTAAAACCTACCGTGTGTAGTTCTGTAAGATTTATTTTGTCTTCACACTGTAGGGTTGTTGAAAGAACCAATTACAAACAAGAAAAGGCCCACCAGAACATTAAGACACTTAAATACGTTTCATATTGTTTTCTCATAAAGGAGAACTCGAGAGCAGGTGACGTCAGTTGTCTTATTATGTAAGAAAAACAGTTTGGTGCAAATTGCTCCTAACTCTTGTGGCAATATTGGCAGTCCTGTAGTTATGGGAAAATACACTGAGAGCAATACACATTTTCATCCATTTCCAGCAACTAAACAATTACTGATGCAAGGTTGCAGTCATTATAAAAAATAAGACCTAAGACATTTACATTCTTTTTTAAATTTAGGCGCTATTGGTAGCTCTGGACATTCCTTTATCATCATCCAATAATTTGGTGACCCCGGAAACCCAAACATCTTGGCATCATGTTGTGACAAGTAAACCCACCCCTCACTTACTGAACAGGCATGAAATAACTGAAGACATTTGCCACATGTCGCTGGCCTATGGAGGGTTTTAATGTAGTCCACCATTGCAGGTTCCACGAAGCTCGATCACTTCTTGACATCTCACAATTGCAGGCAGTTACGGGATGATATTAACAACCCATGTCTGCTCAGGACTATAGACTTCAAACAAAATATCTTAGAATGGACAACCCAGTGCATAAAGGAGCCCGCAGAACGACTGAAAGCTGCCAGCTTACTGAAAACCATAAACTGCATGCCTGTCTCTTATTTATCCATCACACTGCTGAGAGCTGCATCCCACAACATAACCACACCCCTGTGGTCACCTCGCATGACATGGAAAACTTACCGAACGGGATATAAAACAAAGACAACGTACTTCCAACCACACACCCTACACGCCGTAGCATGCTACCCATGTATGCAAGCCCTTCAGTGCCCCACATAGGGGGTAGTACGTGCTTTATAAATGTTGCAATACAATATAAAGTCGTTATGGATTTTATCCCTTTAATATCAGCGCACAGCCGATTTTTCTTTGGACGGTAAATTTAACTTTTTTTAAAAATGGAATTGTGCTACAGAATGATGAGGTCATTTTGTCACTGGCTGTAGCCCACTATAATGTACTTTGCTTCCGGCAGTATTTTGTTCTTCTCCTATAGTAATAGAAGTATTATTTGTGTCTTTTTCGATATTGCACCCGTGGACCTTTGCAAACAGAAGTTAAACATGTGGGATTCTTTAACATTTTGGCAGCTCCCCATAAAACCTGCAGCCTTGAGATCATTGTGATAAAATAAATTAGCTGCAACAGTGAAGCAAAGTCTGTAGAGGGTGAAGAAAATTAACGTGAAGACGGGATGACTTGCATCAGTGCAATACTTGGAGTTGAGAATTGGACATGAATGTGCTTAAATATATATTTTCCAATTTTTGTAGCTTCTGTTGTTTGCTTGATCTGAGCATAGAAATCCTATAAATATTTGAAAATGTATCTCTTAAAAATAATTTCCCCCCCCACCCCGTTTCTGTTTTTTAATATGATTATTTCTGTTTCCATCAGAAAAATATCTGCCACCATCATACTGCCAGGAGGTACAATATTGATACTGTCACCACCATCTCGGAGAAGAGTGTCCCCTCTCTTCAAAGCCTGGCTAGAGCAATGAACTCACTGGGCATGCAACTTTTGCATATTGTCAAACTGCATTCTATTTGACATGCATAATTTGTTAATAACTTCCGATCTGCTTGAATTTTGTTTTTTTAAACTTTATTGAACTTTTCACAAAAAGTGGACAGACAGTATGAATGACGCAACAACACAGTCCGCAAACAAACATTAGTAACCGAAGTTCTCATTTTCCATGAGTAGGTCCAAAAGAGCATCAAGTATATGTGCATATCGACCCATGATGCACAATGTCTCAGAAAAATGTGTTGCCTCTGCATCCAATATCACAGTGACTTTCCCACCAACTATTACTGTTAGATTACTAGGTATCGTTTTGTAATGTTCCACATGGGGCAGCGTTGCCTCTTTACCATCGATGTGTCGTCCTTCCTCAGCCCCAATCCAACACTTCTAGACCTCCTCTCTACCACGCCCCTTCCTTGATTGGAGTCTGGTGTCAGGCGGGTCTTTTAGCCCCTGTAGCATTGCTGCCCATTCTATCAGGTCATCTAGTGGCTTGCCTTCCTACCTCACTTTTTTCATCAGACCTTCTTCCACAATGACCCATTTGTTTATCTCTCAGCTATGCTTTTAGCCTCAGATTCTGTGGACCCTTCTTGTGTATATCTACGCAATGCTTACCTATCATTTTCCCAAATATTGCAGTTTGTTTCTCATTTTGCCGTCCTTCGGCCTAGGGATCACTCCCAACGAGCCTTGGCAAGTTACGCGTTACTGGGTATAGTTTAGCTATTACATTCCCTCCAATTTTTACTATAATTCTCCAGTCCCATGCCATATGCATAAAGCCTTTTTCCATTTCCCTGCACTTAGGATATGGCATTGATTTGCTCTTATGCATTCTTGCTAATGTGTGTATCAAGAACATTCTATGCAAAATATTGAATTGTGCCAACTTAAATCTAGGGTTATTGGACACTTGCTTTACATGGACGCATGTAAGCTTAAGATATCATTTTCTGTAGAACTCTGTAGATTATGCAAGGGGTAATAGATTGCAATGCAGATTTGGAATCCAGCACACTTGTCAACAGTTCTCTTTCAAAGAGTCGTTTGGCCACATTCTGGAGTTGTTCCAAAGGTCACAATAAACAACTGGTCATGTCAAGTTAAACACCAATAGTACATGATTTTTGACAATAGATAAAAATGACAATGACTGGCAGTAACTTTTGTAATTTGTTCTGGTGGAAGCAGTGGTAGGATTCCACTAAAGTTCTTAAGTAAAATTTAACAGGTAAATGAAACGGCATTAATGAGCAATTAGTGACCACATGCTCAAGTGGATATTTACCTACTAAATTAGCATGGCTTGAACGCACAGTGACACAAGTCATAGGCGAGTTATCCAAGTATAAATCTTATGTCCAAAATAGCAGAACATCTGTTCTCAAAACACCTAATTTCTAGTAGGGTATGTGTTAAAAAAAAAAAAAAGGTTGTAGTGATCCATCCCAATCTTTCCAGATTTTGTTTAGCTGACTTTAGGACTCTCTGCATGATGACATTGCCAAATATGTCACATCACATGTGTTTTTTCCCCTAAAAAAGTTACCTCAAACTGGTTTCAACTAATTTGCTTATTTAACTGTTCAGTAAGGCCATGGTAAGTTGGCACAGAAAATGCACCAGTTATGTGTAAGTTAAATGACATATGTGGTCTGCAGTGTCTATTGACACCGCTTACACATGTGAACCAAAGTGTTTGCCTCCAAAGCACCATCGTGCTGAGGTTGGACAGCAGTTTAAAAGCACAGAAGTGTCACATGGCAAGGAATGTGGTTATTTCCCTTGTAGAAATTCGTACTTTTATGCATTAACTAATTACCCCTGCAGCGTGCCTTGTAAACCCACAGAGCTGGGTGCCTAATATTTAAATGTGGGAAGTGTAACATATGAAGGAAAAGTCCCCACAGTGAAGAGTTTCTTAAAGCGGTTTCTTCCTGAGTAGGTAAAGATATAATTTGCATGAACAGGTTTAGTAATAAGTAAAAGTCTTTTTTGTAGCCTTGCCTTGGAAAATAGAACGTCTACTCAGTTATTTTCCACTTTTTTTTAAAAATCAAGTTCAGTGGTGAGAGTGGATATTTGGTACGTTAGTGAAAAAGTAACTTCATAAAAGTGCACTTACTGCTGTTTGAGAGCAAACTGGTTTAGAACTGGTATGCCCTGTAGCCTTACTCTGATACTGAATATACAGCCCAGACTGGCAGGAAGAGTGGAGTGATGTCAACAGTGGTAGGTTAACAGAGAAAGACTTGGCAACACAAAGGACAGCTTGAACATCTCTTCCTTTGGATGTGAAGATCCCAAATGGGATCTCAGGAGCTGAAACCATACATGCCCAGAGCCACCATAGACTTTGTGGTGCCAACAGGAAGAAAACATCTGACCTGTTCCAACATTGCCAGAGGAGAGGAATCTGATCTCCATAAGAATGTGGTATAGTAGGGACAAGGCTCCTGCCTTTGGAGGAAGACTAGACCAATTTAGATGAGGGAAGGATTCAGATATACTGAGAAACCTAGTGCTGAAAAAGGTTGGATTATGGCTGGAATGTTTCCAGGGTTGGATGTATGGAGTTTTCCGATCACAGGCTAGTACACAGGATAAGACTGCCACCTCACCATCACACCCTAAGAACATTCACAAACATAAAGAAGAAAAATATGAAGAAAAAAGAGTCTGACTGACAGCTGGAAAAAAGACGATCTAAGGACTCCTGATTCCATCTGATATTGGAACTTCTCTTCAAGGGTCAAATGGTTGGCTGTCTGTCAGAGATACAAACTACTGTACAAGGGTCAAGTGGCTGCCATCTTATTGCTGCTACAGGAACATAACAGACAGATGGGCTCCTTGACGTGAAGAAGGCCTAGCTGACCACTGTGGATTGGACCCTTAGGAGACCCTACATGGCTGCAGGTTCCAGCCTTGCTCTGCTCGAGAATTTTGAGAATCCAAAATGTGGCTATGTCTGATGATAAAACCTTGGACAAGTCAGCAAATCTACCCCAGTGGTAAAACCTCACCCATGGATAAAAAGTCCTGCTTTGTTTTGCTTGTACCTTTTGATGCTAGTACAGAAGACTTTAGCAGGAGCACAGAGATGATGTACATGATTTCCAGGCCCCCTTGCTAGCTTCATCACCCTGCTTTGCCACACTGGAAGACTTTGATAACCAACTCATTTTCCAAGTCCCAAGTTAAAAACTTTGGTGTGAACTGTTCAGCGTACCAAATACCTGCCGCAACACAGTTGGCCGTAAATCACACATGGGTTCTCGTCAACTGTGAACTGTGAGTTTCAATGGGCATTTTAGGTTTTTCTGCACTTTTTGACTTAAAACTTTAAAAAAATCCACATCTCAGGTTCCCTAATCCAATTTTGAGTTTTTTTGCTCATTAAATTTTATATTGTTTTGCAAATTTTATTGTATTTGTGTTTTTAGCTTTGAAGGTGTTTGGTACTGCTTGCACATAACGTACATTCCTCTGGAAGATTGCTAACTGCTTGTGCCATCAGTGCTAGGGGCTGTGCAGAGTCTCTTAGAAGTGGATTATGGTCTAGCTATGTTATGTTTATTAACTTAGCAGGGATACTTGACCCTAAATTAATCAACCAATTTCTGATTGTATGCTTGATCAATAATAATTTAGTAATTTACTATTTTTATAAGGATAATAATCTGAGTAGATCGGTTGTGAACTGACATAGCTTTTGTATTTATAAATTTTTTCACAACCTGATTTCCTTGTATATCTTCATTATTTGTCATGAAGACTTGTCACATGTACTTTACAGCATTGTATCTCAGTTCATCTTGATTCACACGTATTTCAGAACTAGATCTAACTGGTAAGCATAGGCTTCTTACTTTTGTAACATGTTCTCACAGTCTGAAATGTTTCTTTTTTCTCTCACATATGTTTTTGCTCAGTGACATGTAATCATGGAAACGGTGGTTGTCAGCATACATGCGATGATACAGACGATGGTCCTGTTTGTGGATGTCACCCAAAGTACACACTGCACACTGATGGAAAAACGTGCCTTGGTCAGTAAAGGAAATACTGCATTGAGTTAATTTGTGAAAATATGCATTTCAGTATGTACTGTAATGAATAATATTTGCATACACATTTGAAATATAAAGCAATGGTAATTCACTATGGGGGGGTGAGTGAGGCATCTTGAAATAAGAGCCAAAGTAAAATAATCAGTTGGCATTTAATCATAGTGTATACTATGGAATAATGTACTTGGCTTGTATTCAAAGAGACACTACTAAACATAATATTTATGAAATTCTATATTTGTGGGATATTTATTGTACTCTATGCAGGGATATATTTTTCTCTGATAATCAGTAAAAATAATATTTAAAGCAACATTGATATGAGAAGTCACCATCTCATTGGCAGATCAGCAGAACCTGGGGGGTGGGAACAAAATGCTATTCTTGGTATATTAGTGCCATATTTTTTGTTTTGTCATCCTTATCGTTAGCTGAAACCAGAAATTATATACAAGAATTGAATGATTTATGGTATTGAATGCACTGCTGTTTGTCAAAAAACATGACACACACACACATACATGTGTGTGTGTGTGTGTGTGTGTGTATATATATTTCTTTTTACAGAGTGGTCATAGCTAGGGTGACCAGTGATAGGGATTTTTTAGCTTTTCTTCCCTTAATAACTGTACACCCTTTTGACAAATGTCTGCGAAATGTTGCAGACCTACTGCCTCCGTTTCATCCTTAGAGTCCGGAAAGTTTTGCGGAGTTTCATCAAGGGGGTGCAAAGAAAAAGGGGGGGGGGGAGCGGGTAATTTAGCTATATCTGTGGCCACAGTAGTACTGCGGTACTCCCAAGGTATATAGCAATGACAAGTCATTAGATAATTGGCTAATGACTGTCTTTACAAAAGTTAAAGAAAGCCATGTTGTAACACAGAACACCGGGAAACTCAAACTGAAAACGCCATTTAGTGTGGGTAAGTAGTAGGTTTGGGTTTTTTCCCATACCTATTACCACTTTGGTAAAGTAGTAATCGGTAGGGAAGAATATTTATAAGTTTATATATATTTTAAAATAAATCAAGAGTACAGCGGGAGTACCGTGGTACCGAAAAAAAAAAGAAAAAAAGAGAAAAATTGCAAATACACTATATTTTAAAATTGCAGTGTGCTAAAGTGTATTTTCAATTTTTTACATATTTAAATATGTACAAAAAAGTGTAACGCTAATTACCAAAAATTACTGCATTACTTAAAAAAAAAAACACAGTTCTGAGTACACTGCTATAAAAATTTATAGAAATTAAAAAAGAAAAATGTTAACCGTGCAAAATATTTTAGGGGTAACGCGGTACTACCGCGCACTCCATACTTGGCAAAAAAATAAAAAATAGAAACATATAAATATTTTGATCTACCTATTACCACTTTATTGAAGTGGTAATATTTAGGTGAAAATACCACATCTAATACTTACCTACATCAGAAGGCGTAACACCGAACACGGGCAAAGTGTACCTAACAACAGCATACCTGCATTTAACTGTTCTAAAGGCAATGATTAGTCAATCATTAGACAATTATCTAATGACGTGTAATCACTATGTACTGTGGTTCTCCCATATTTCACTAAAATAATGCAACAGAGATCACTAACTTTAAATACCTTAAAACATAATTTAGTTACACTGATTACCTAAACTACACAAAATAATCATATGCGCTCTATAATATATAATCCTGCCACATTGTAAGAAAATGTGACCCTTTTTTCTTTGGATACCCTTGATTAAACCCCACAAAACTTTTACTCCTTCCACAATGAAATGGGTGGAACAAGTATGCTAAATGTTGCTGAGATTTGGCGAAACAGGTCAAAAATTAAGGGAAATATTTTTAAAATCCATAAGTCGATAATATCTACACATTTATAAACAAAAAAGGTAACCTATGACCTCTGAAATAAACTGGTAATAGGTTGTTAATAACAATAAAGCTTAATTCCTAATTATATGTAGCTCCCTAAACTATAAGTCAGCATAACGCTGACCGCACAATAATGGACATTTGTGATAAAATCTATATGGCTGATTTGTACCTATCCAGTTGTGAGGCCCATTTGCTGTGGTATACCGTGAACTTAGCATGGTACACCATAGCACAATATATAAGTACGTTTTATATAACGTATACGTTTAAAACATTACTTACTCTATTTACATATACAACAAGAAAATTGACATATTATAATATGTATTTAGCAAATATAACCTTGACGTTTTTTTCACACATTTTAACCCTATGTTTCCTTTAATTTACACAATCCATTTTACGCCACTCTACTGTATAACAATTCACTTTACAGCAGTCCACTGTACGCTATTTAAAGTATGCTACTCCACTTTACGAAACTAGAGTATGCGCCATTATAATGTACTGTAATCTACTGTACTGTACGTTAGTCCACTCTACTCCACCGAACTCCACTGTGCGCCACTCAAGTCTGCAACACTATAAGCTATTATACTGTTCACCCCTGTATTGTATTACACTTTTGTGTATGAGTTTCTGGACACCCCTACACTGTACTGCTCGCTACTGTACACTGTTCACCGTACGCAACTCTATTTTTACGGTATTCCACTATATACGCTATTCAACTATGCCCCACTTCATAGTACAGTACTGGAGTGTACACTAATCCAGTGTATGCTACTCCACTGTACGGCACTCCAGTGTACTGAAAATACAGTATACACTACTGTACTACAGTCTACTGTATGCTATTACACTTTACAAAACTACATTCTGCGCCACTGCGCTAAATTACACTTCACTGTATATTACTAGTCTACACTTTGATAGCTAACCCTTTTCAATTGTACAACACTCTACTGTATGGTACTCCAGTAAATGCCACTCCAATATATGTTTGAAGATTTCACACCATTAAACTGAACGTTATTACACTGAAGACTGCTCAATTCTATGCTACTCCAATAGACGCCATTGCACTGTACCCTATTTCACTGTACCCCATTGTAGTGTACACTATTCCGCTGTGCACCACTGCACTGTACGGTACTCCAATATATGCCACTGCACTTTATGGATCTTTCATTTACAACACTACACTGTAACATACTAAATTTTACGTACGCCCACTGTACACCACTAAACTCTAAGCCACTCCACTGTATGGTACTCCAGTGTATACTATTCCACTTAATGCCACTCCACTGTACCAGAGTCCATTGTATGTCACTCGACTGTACGCTATTTCAGTATACGATATTCCAATATATGCTCCAACCCTGCACTGTACAACACTCCTGTCTATAGTACTCCACTGTACACCAGTACAGTGGATGCAAATACACTCTACAGTATTTACAAAAGGTAACTCTACTTTACCACACTCCACTCTATGCTATCCCACTGTATACTACTGTAGTGTACACCACTACACTGTATACCACTCCAATGTACACCATTGTACTGTATTCTAATTCACTCAACACCATTCCGCTGTATGCCATTCCACTGTCCGCCACTCCAGTATACCTTTTTCCACTTCACTCCACTATACCACAATAAAGTGTACGATAGTAGACTTTACAACACTCTCCTCATCTATATTTTACCACACTCCACTTAACACTCCACTCAACTAAACTGGATGAATATTCCACATTTGTTACGAACATTACAAAAAACATTGAAAGTGGCACAAAAAAACAAAGGTTACAAATAAGTTAGTTAGGAAAACTTTGTTTGTAATACAAACCCAACTTAAACTACAAAAACATTAGACATTCTAAAGTTATATTTTTAATTTATCATTTATGCACCACTTTCAAATGACAATGTCATACTTATAACTCACAATTGTACTTGCGCACACCTCAAAATTAATTTAACTCATGCACCTTCGTACACAGCTTTTTCACCTCATTCACCTCACTACATTATAACTCGTTACTGTACCATGCACTATTTTCTGCCAGATTATATAATTTCAGATGTCAAAAGTGTTAATAATGCAATTGTTTCACATGCTCTAACTTCTATAATATGCAAGGGTAAAGGTAGTGCATGGAGAAGGGGTGAGCTATAGTTAATGTAGTGTGGCGAGTGAGGTGAGAGGACTGTACGGAGATACGCAAGTTATATGAATTTTAGGGTGGTGCATAAGTATAAATGTGAGTTATAAGTATGACATATTAAATTATATGGCTATCGTGACAGCTGAAAAGGTTTTTCTTTTTTTTAATTTGCCTATTACTTTGACAGATACGTAGCACATTTATCTTTCGGTTGGTGCTTTTACATTTCTGCGGATCCATCAACTGTAGTTTATTTGCTAATAACTGTGACATCCTGTAATAAATTCACATAATAGCTGGCAAACATTTAACATGCTTAGCGTTCTGTGCATAAGTTAAGTTTCATGTAGATCCATCAAGGGGGTCACCCTTAAAGGGAGGGTGGACAAAAGCATGTGCTGGTGCTGTTTAATGAATTTCCATAACACTTGACTGGCTTTAGCAAGTTAATGACCGTGCAGTAATTGTGGGTTTCCTGCAGTTTATAGGGTGGAGTAGTGGGGTGGTACTAAATTTAAAATGGTGTGTTATAAAAGCATTGATTTGCTTTTAATCTTTGCACATTTTGACGATCAGCACAACACTTGGTAGACACCATATTTAGGTTACTCCTTATATTTTGAGTTACATGCAAATCCGTCAAGTGGTGACACAGTTAAAGGCGAGGGTGTTTAAAAGAATTCATTTTTGCTGATAATGTAGGGCCTGATTATGATGGCGGTGGGGCCGCCACCGTCAGCCCGTCGGTGGCGGTCCCACTGCCATTGGACCCTGCATTACCGCCTGCCATCATAATGGCGGGTGGATGGTTGGCGGTCTGAGAGACCGACTGCCACGGATCCGATGGCCTCAAGAAGCCCGTCTGACCATCGGAGGGTCCGCTATCCCTACAATGGTGGCTGTGCCTGCCAGGCATCGCTGTAGGGATTACGATGTCCCTTCCCCGTGGCCGTTTCATGGCAGTTTACCCGCCATGAAAAGGCAGGCAGAAAGGGACATTGGGGGCCCGTAGCGGGCCCCCCTTTCCTCCTGCCCCCCGACATGGGCCCTGGGGGGCACCTATGCTGCCCCCCCTACATATCCCTGCACCACGTGGCAGGCACTGCATGGTGCAGTGATATGCAAAATGTGTATGTTTTGTACTGCGGTGTGTGCTTGCAGCCTACAGCACATGCTGCAATACAAAACATACACATTGCGACTGCCTTGAAGGCGGTCGCATTGTGATTCCGGTGGCGGGAGATACCCAGGGATTTTACTGAGTTGGAAAGGGATAGGGAGCAGTTGAGGGCATTGAGGTCAGAGATCCAGGTTTGAATGGGGAGGTGGCTGTTTTTAGGGGAGAAGAGAATGATTTCAGTTTTTTTGGGGTTAAGTTTGAGATGATTTAATTGGAACCAGGATTGAATCTTGGTGAGGGTGTTATTAAGGTGTATGATGTCAGCGTGGGTTTTGATCTTATGGTAGAGTTTGGTATCATTGGCATAGAGGTGGTAGTTGATCCCCGCTTGTTTATGAATGAGGGTGAGGGGTTCCATGAAAAGGTTAAAGAGAGGGGGAGAGAGAATAGATCCTTGGGGAACTCCAAGGGAGACCGGAGTGGGGTTAGATAGGCAGTTGTGAATTTTAATTTGCTGTGATCGCTGTTCGAGGTAGGAGACGAACCATTTATGTGTCGTGCCATTGAGGCCAAAACGATTTCTGAGAACACTAAGCAGAGCCGCGTGGTTGACCGTATCGAATGCAGCGGAGAGATCAAGGAGGATTAGTAGGCAGGTCTCGCCATTGTCAAGGGAGTGGTGAATGTCGTCGACAATGTTGAGCATAGCAGTTTCGGTGCTGCAGCCTTTCCTAAAGCCAGATTGTAGGGGGTCCAGTAAGTTGAATTTTTCGATGTGTTTATCTAATTGGAGTAGGACACATTTTTCAAGGGCTTTGGAAAGCAGGGGGAGGTTAGAGATGGGGCGGAGATTGTTAGGGTCATTGGGGTCAGCCGTGGGGTTTTTAAGAATGGGGGTGATTTGTCCGAGTTGAAGGGAGGTGGGGACACAACCCGAGGCCAGGGAGGTATTGATGATAGAGGTCCAAGATGGGGTAATGATATGTTTTAGGTCTTGGACTAGGTTAGAGGGGAGGGGGTCTTTGGTGTGGGAGGACGGTTTAAGTTTAGAAATGATGTTAAAAACATCACGTTCAGTTACAGGGTGGAAATTATGCCAGGAGGCATTATTTTTTATTTGTGAATTTGGGTGATTGGTTTCAAGAAGAGTGATTATGGGTAAGTGCGGGGAGAGATTATGGGTGGGTATTATAGAGGGTGTGTGTAAGGAAAGGTGAGGGTGGGGAAAAGGAGTAAGCTGGGAAGAAGTGTGATTAGTGTGAACAGGAGGTGTGGAGAATGTGGAGAGAGTTATAGAGGGGATGTCAGGAGTGATATGGGGGGTGGTAGGGATCAGAGTAGAGAGGAAGGATTGTTCAATCTTCGCGATTTTATCCAAGAAGAAGTGAGCAATTTCTTCACATCTGGATGTCGAAGCCAATGGTATAGGCGGTGCGGAAGAAGTTTGGTTACGAACAATGTTGAACAGTTCTCTGGGTCTGTTCTTTGCCCGATCGAGTTGAGATCGGCAGAAGGATGACTTTTCGTTAAAAATGTGTTTCTTGTAGGATGATCTGGCTAGTCTGAGGAGAGCCAGATGTGAGGGAGAGGGATGCTGTCTCCAGGTTCTTTCCGTCAGTCTAAGTGTACGTCTTTCTTTGTTAAGCTCTGAGTTAAACCATGATTTGGACGGGATAGTTCTTTGATTTTTTAGTTTCATCGGGCCTAATTGGTCAAGGGTATCTGTGACTGCTTTATTAAAGTGCTCAGTAAGCTCATTTGCGTTTTGTGAGGGAGGGATGAGGAGAAGTTGAGCATGGAGTTTGGACTCGAGTACTGCAGGGGGGATGAGGTTTAGATTTCTGGTCAATTTCATAGGTTTTATGATTTTGGTGGGGAGGGGAGGTGCCATGGCAGCTATGGTAAACAGTACGAGATGATGGTCAGACCAGTCGATGGGTACGATATTGGACAGGAAGGCCAGGTCCTTATTGGTAATGATAGCGTCTAGGATGGCTCCTTTGGTGTGGGTCGGGGACTGACATAGTTGTATGAGGTCATTGATCTCGAGAAGATTGGTGAGGAGGGTGATAGTGGGGTCGTCGGTATCGTTCCAGTGGAGGTTAAGATCTCCAAGGAAGAGATTTTTAGAGTTAGATATTGAGGATTGTGTCAGAAGGTTGGATAACTAATCAACGAAGGGTAGAGGATCTCCAGGAGGGTGGTAGATATTATGTAGGCGAATTGGGTGGGAACCTTGAACTTTAAGTTCAGCTTCGAGGTATTCGAAGGTGGAATGTTCGGAATTATTAACAAGAGAGATCTGAATTTCGTCTTTGAAGATGATGGCTAAACCACCACCTATTCTGTCATGTCTGTCTTTTCTAAGAATAGAATATCCTGGAGGGGAGAGTAGGTCAAGAATGCTCGTAGGATGGTCGTTAAGCCAGGTTTCCGTTAGGAACGCAATGTCGATGGATTCACTAAGGATAGTTTCAGAAATTTCAGTGGCATGTCGGACAGCGGAACGACAATTCACAAGCATGCATGCAAGAGGTTTGGGATTATATTTGGGGGAGGGCAAGAGTGGATGGTGGTGAGTTGAGGAGGGGGTCTGGGAGAGCCGGGAGAGAGGGGAATTCTGTTTGTCCCCAGTATAACGGGGATGTTGGAGTAGGGGGGTGGAAGATTATTGATCGGTGAGTTGGGTTGGTAGGAGTTGCATAGGTCAGTGATGTCGGCCAGGGAGAGATGGCAGGAGGTGCGGAGAGGTCTATGCAAACGGCAGTGGAGAGGAGTCGTTCTCCAAGGTTTGTCGTTGGTGGTGTTTTTTTGGCCAGTCCAAGGGGCGTTAACCCGATAAGGGAGGGTTCTGGTTCTATGGGTATTGAAATCTATTCTAAGCCGAGAGAGATCTCTAGACAATGTGGAGATGTTGCGTTCAATGTTGTGTAGAGATTGAGTTATAAGAGTGAGGTGGGACATTATCGGCAGGGAGGAGGGGGATGAGGGGTGTTCAGTATTGGCTTTGGGAGTGGGTTTGTTAATTGGAATTGGTGAGAGGGCCGTGGGGGGGTAGGAGGTGAGCTACGGTTTGAGGGTGAGAAAGGATGTGTGAAGGGGGACAGGAGATACGGGACCTCAGGGGACAAGGGAAGTAATGTTAGAAGGGTGTGACTGGTAAGGAGAGGAATATCCTCCGGGGTAAGGGGCGATAAGTATTTCTGGGGGTGAGAACAAGTTTTCGGAGGGGGAGATGAAGGGGCCGCAGGTGGCATGGAAGGGGAAGGGGATACAGGATGGAGAGGAAGGGATTCATGTTGGGGGGGAAAGGAGAGAAGGCAGGGAGTAAGGAATCGGAGTATTAGAGGAGGGAGAGGATGGGATGTTAGAGTGCGTGGGGGATTGGGAGCATAGATGTGTATTGGGGATATCAGGAAGAGGAGAGGTCGGTAGGGGGGGTGGAAAAATGGAGGGCAGCGAAGGAGTGGTGTTGGCAGGGGAGATATCAGTGGAGGGGGAGAGTGGGGTTAATGCTTGGAGGATGGTGTAGTCTGTAGGGGAGGAAAGGGGGGGGTGTAAGATGTAGGGGAGAGACCGGTGGGGCATTGTGTGGATGAGAGGAGGGAGGGTTAGGAGCGGATTTGTAAAGCTTGAGGGCTAGGGTGCAGAAGTGGTGTTCAAATGTGGTGAGGTGGGATTCAGCGGCTTGGATGAGGATGTTGCACGTTTTAAAAATGGAGATGTCAATTTCACCAGGAAAGGCAGGTGAGGGGGTGGTAGATAATTTGAAGCCATAGGGAATTTTGATTGAGTTGGTGACTGGGAGATGTTGTAGGAAGATGCTTTTCCATTTGGAGGGGTGTTTAAAGTAAAAGATGTAGTTGGTTTTAATGGGGGAAGTGAGGCTGATGTAATTATCAACAATAAGTATTTCCGGGTTTCGGATGAGTAGTTTGTGTTTTAAGTTTTTCTTGGCGTTTTTTGATAGATTCGGGGGGTAAAGAATGGACCATGAGTTAGGGCCGTGTTTGGAGAGAGAGGGGTCTTGGGGTGAGGGTATGATTGAGGGGGTGCATGCTGGGTCAGTGCGGTGATGGTGAGAAATGTGAGAGGGCAAGGCATGCAATGAAGAGGTCAGAGGACAGGAGTGAGGTCAATGCTAGAGGGGAGAAGAGTGGGAAGGTGAGGTAGGGGAAGGGGCAAGAGTATCCACTGACAGTGTGGGAAGAGGTCAGAGGACAGGAGTGAAGTCAGCGCTAGATGGGAGATGAGTGGGAAGGTGTGGTAGGGGAGGGGGCAAGAGTATACAGTGACAGTGGGGGAAGGAGGAGAAGGGGGTCGGAGCAAGAGAGGAGTAGGGGGTCAGAGCAAGAGAGGAGAGGGGGGGACAGGACGGTGCGGCTCAAAATGAGACGGAAAGGGGGATTAGGCAATCCTCAAAGGCCTAATGAAGGTATAAGGTACGGTGAAAGGGGAAGAGATGAAAGGTGGGGGGGGTCGGTGTTAGGGGAGGAGAGAGGGGGTGGGAATGGTAGGGGGAATGGTAGAGGGTGGAGTAGGGGCGGGAGAATATTAAGGTGGAGGGCAATAGGTGTGAGAATAGGGCAATTAAGAAGTTGTATAAACGGGCAAATAAGAAGAGTGTGTGAATAGGGCAGTGGACCAGCAGATATGATAAGAGACGTCACACATAGATAAAATAAAATATGGGGTTCGAAATGAACATCAAGGGGATTGTAGAAGAACAGCAGGCTCAAGGCCAAGTAAGGTTTAAGGCTGAATCGGTGGTCTGAACGTAGCACAAGCGGATTGTTGGGGGCCTAAATAGGAAAGAACAGGGCTTTACCAAGGCATAGGGATGATCAGGGCTTTACAAAGGTGGAGGGGACAGTGTCAAGACGATAGATGAATAAATAGCCCCCGAGAGGGAAAGGTGTAACGTTTTCCACCCTGTAGATAAGGGCTTGTGGGGAAGCGTCAAAGTTCAGAGGCCAAACCTAGAGTCCAAACATCCAGCGTGGGGTTAAGCGCCTCAATGCGCACAATCTCGTAGGTTCAGACTTGCAGGGGAACAGCGCAGTTCAGATAGACCCAATGCATCAGTGAGGGCAGCGAGAGAGGAGTCGAGGGGTTAAGCAGGGCTTTTGGAGCTTACAGAGCACGTCACCGTCAGCATATAAGCAGCCCGCTAAGGTTAGAGGCAGCAGGGGTTAAGTCAACCAGGTGTCGCCATTTTGTAGTGGACAAGGCGGGAGTACAAAATGTCATAAAAAGCGGCCGAGGGGACCAGGACAAGCCGCCGGTCCGGCTGGCGCCAAAGATCAGACAGAACAGGTTCGGAGAGGTCAGTAACATGAGGAGAAATGGACCCTTGAAGATCGGCAGGGGCACCAGTCGGCTCGTCTCTCCAAGGCCCGCCGATGACTATAGCGGGGAAAGCCAATTACAGGGTGAATCCACCCCAAGAGGAAGCAGGCCTGCGGTTCCAAAGCCCAAACCGCACTGTGAAGAACAAGCGGGGAGCGAAATCCAGAAGGCCCCACTCAGCAGGGAGCAGCGTGATCCCGGGGGCTCAGTTCAGTAGGGAGCCGCGCATTACAGGGGGCTCATACCTGAATTGGAGCAACACGATTCCTGGGCGGTCGGAGCTGGAAGTCCACCGTAGGGGGAGGCCAATCCAAAAGGGGACAGGCCTGCGGCTCCGAGGCCCACACCGCAATTGGGAAGTGCAGGCGGAGGGCTCGTACATCGGCAGGTCCGGGGGCAAAAGGCCAGAAGGCCCCGACCTGCAGTGGAGCAGCGCGGCCCCGGGTGCACAGACCAGCAGGGAGCCGCGCGTTGCTGGAGGCTCGGCTCAGCAGCAGAGCCGTACGGCTCCTGGGGGCATTAGACCCGCCGGGAAGTAACACTGTTCCTGGGGGGACGGACCAGCAGGAGGGCGATGCGGCTTGGAGGAACCCACAGGATCGGCTTCTCATCCGATACTCCTCCTGGTGTAAACGCCGATCAAAGCCCCGCACCTTGACACTAGAGGCGATGGGGATGCTGCGCGTCCTGCGAGGCCCCAGACGGGAAGAACCCAGGCGGTCGACGATCCAGAGTCGACGAAGGCAAGCGGTCCGCCTGTGGTGATGCTGCAAGCCCCGCAACGATCCCGGAGCACTTGATCCAGGCACGTCCAGCGAAGATCCCGGAAAAGTCGGTGCAGGCCTGGAGCGGCGAGGCAGGAGAGGAGAAGGTGCGTTGGTCGGGAGTCGATCCTCTTTGGAGGTAAGCTGATTTTACATGCAGACGATCCGGAGTGTTGCAGAAAGGCAGGCGGATGGATGGCGGGGTTAGCAGGGGGATTTAAACCGATTTGGTTATCCCCAACCCAGGAGCTCTAGCAGAGAGCTCCTACTTGGCGGCCATCTTGGCATGGCCCTTATTAGAGCACCCTGATTATTATATGCCTTTACAAAAACCGAGATGAATTATGATTAAAACATGTACAATATCCTTGTAATTTTACTTCTCAAAAAATGTAAGTATCGTTTTGAACAAGAACCTCTCCTTTTGCACTAAGTCAATATAAAAGATAAACGCATCCATTTTTTGATCATTAAGGCCAATCAGCACAGCACTCGGAAAACATTTGCAACAGTTATTACCCAAACGCATGGCAGGAGGATTTTCTATTGGAATCTATACTGCAGCTATTGGGTTTTGCAGAAGTGGGACATTATCCTCTCGGGGGATTTTAATGTACGATTGGAACTTGGATAGATCAGTAATGAAAAGAAGTTCTGTAAATGGGTTCTCTAAAAATATTTAAAATGCTATGGCCAAGCATCCTTTTTGAGAATTGATTTCATCTTTGTTAGGCATTAGTCCCTTTGGGGCAGAGATGGATAGGTTCAATATCAGAACTCTATTACTGGAAGAAGTAGACATAGCCTTGAAAACAAGGAGACAAGGTAGATGAAATCTACAACAAATCATATTAAGAGATCAATTTTTTGGAACGCAAGTAGAGGCTCACACTAAAGACTACTTTGACCTAATGAGTGCTTTGATGTCTCACTCCATGGGGTTCAAATGCCTTTAAAGCTTTTCTATGGGACTAGTGTACAGCCATAATGATGGTGGGGGTTTGTAGATTAAAGGCATTGGAGTTACAGAGGCTTGAGTCAGAATTAAATATATTGAAGAGATTTTCAGACAAATTACATCAGTTAGAGAAATATTATGATAAGTAAAGCCCAGCTACAAACTAGCTATACTGGTAAAGCTGAAATGCCCCATTCCACATTAAAAGGCGTGCAATAAAGTTGGGACACTTTTGGCCTGAAAACTGAGATAGAAGGTGGAAAGAGCCTATGTCAAGCAATTAATTTCTGAGTCGGGGGAAACTGACAAACAAAGGGGAAAAGACTGAATCGATTAGAAAATGTTATGAAATTTTATACAACTCAGAGGTCTACTCCTCAGAGGTTAGAAAGACATGCATTACAAGGGCTAAACAGACTGTACTGATCGATGGGCAGGCGGACATTTTGGAAGAACTTATCACTAGTGATGAGGTCACCTTGGCTATCCAGGCTCTCAGTACCTAAATCCCAAGGGCCGATGGCTGTGCATACCATTATAAGACTTTTGTTTCACTGTTAATCCCTGCATTAATTACGGTGTATGTGTGTAGCCGTGCTTGAGAGGCTACCCCCTCTGGTGAGGTTGATATCAGAGTTATCCTAAAGCCAGCCCTGCTTAATGCTTATTCTATGAGTCATAGAAAATCTTGACATCCCGAATGGAGCAACTGAAACCAGATTTGGTACGTCCAGACCAATCTGGATTCATCGGAGGCAGACGGGCACAATAATATTGGAAGGATAGCCCACCTGGTCAAGAAAGCTCAAAGCAAAATAATACCTGTGTTCCTAGTGTTTCTAGACGCTGAGAGATTTTGACTGGATGGACTGTGGGTTTGTTGGATTGTTAATGGAAAATATGGGCACGGTGCCCAAGTTAATTAAAATGGTAACTAGAACAATCCTATGGTTAGAAATTTTCAGAATGGCCAAATATTGAACCTGCTAAGGCTACTTGAGAAATTTAGTAGAGGTGCCCCATCACAAGTTGTAATTACTTTGAGCATTGAACCATTTGCTTGTCATATCAGACAATGTCACGATGTCCAGGGTTTACCTTTAGTTTCGGACACACAAAACACTGATGTTATTTAACAATTACGCTCTCTTAACTTGGAGTTATGCTGAGAGCTCCCTACCTGTTCTTGTTGACCACATTCAAATATTTAAAAAAATTAGCAGGTTATAAAATAACATGGTAAAATTAGAAATAAATAATTCTTACCCTACCGGGGAAAACTGTGTTCTAATTAAAATAACCTTTCTGGTTTCAGTGGGCTGCCTCCTATATTAATTGTTTGAGGATTTAAATCCCACTGAGGGTGTAGGATCCAGCAAGGACTTACTGCTCTCCACTTTTTGAAGAAAATATGAAAGACCTGGGAAGATGGTCTCCTATATTTGTTTTTTGGCTGAGAAGGATGGATGTAAAAAAATAGAATGTACTTCTCAGAATTTTGTACTTCTTCGAGGCCTTGCCCAGGAGGGCGGAGCCCCTGTACGTAGACTCTATTTACCATTGTGCTCTACACTGTATGGGGAAGGGCATTAAGGCTAAAATACTTTAAAGTCTTGAAACCTGCAAATAAGCAGGAGACGTTTCTCAATCAGACTTCAGCACATATCATACAGAGCAATTAAAAGTGGTGATTGAATGGTCCAAAACAGAAGCTGATGAGCTATAGACTCATATAATTCAATCTATAATGGAGTGATCCTCTGATATGTAATGTAGTTCCGAAAAAAATACCTTTGGCTGCCTAATCTCAGCCTTAATACACTGGTACAAACAAATTTCAGTGTTTGGCATAACGTAACTGTGAAGCAGGAACTCATGCCTTTCCCCAATACTCTGAAACATCTCGACCCAGAGTTCACCCCAATGGTTCACTAGGGTGCATTTGATAAATGGAGAGAAGGTGGATTTATATTTACTGCTGTTATGTTTGAAATTCCTTCATGAAATGTAAGTTAGAGTTTGATTTTGATGAATCAGAGCACTTACACTATACCCAGATACCCCACTGGGTAATGGACCGTGTAAAGAAAGCTGCCATAAGAGATCAAATAACCTTTGGAACTCTCTTCTTGTTGCTCACCTCCACTGGAGGATTATTATCAAAATGTATGAAATCCTTCTGGACTCAAATCACCTCTGCAGTGCTCACAACAGGGTAATTGGGAGCGTGTTTTGAATTGGGGGATTTGCAATAAAGTGAGGGAAATTTTATGGACTGATGTGCACAAAAGCTCCGTGTAATCAATAAAGAGGTCTACTATAAACTCATGTATAACTGGTATTATACCACAGACAAAGCGAGCCACAATTCATGAGGCTGTAATCAAAGAAGTGACCAAGTCTAGGTGTTCCAAACTCAAATTACTCTGAAAGGAGATATTGGGGGCAATAAAAAAGATAGTTGGATACCCTATTCCTGATAATTCTGAATCGTTCAGTTTTTTAAGAATGCTGTGATCAGACAATCTCTTAATCGAATGTTGCTTGGAAAACAGCAAAGCTTGCTATTGTAGCTTGTTGGGAAAAAAAAGTACTTCCGTTTTGTTAAAGTGGAATTGATGACTATGGAACATAGTATCCTTGGAAAGGCTTACAACCAATGTGAAAGGGAAGCACCTACAATTTGATGTTCTTTGGAAGCCATTGGTAGATTACTTTTTTCAAGGGGCATGCCGAAATTAACTCTAGCACTCTGCTTAAAATCATTGTATCTAATCTTTTTGTTTTTTTTGTTTAATCAGCTTTATTTAGACTAAAGGCATATACAAGTAAACATAAGCACAACAAAATTCAAACTAAGCCATCAAGAATGGTAAATCTTGGAAGCGATACTAAAGCTGTTTATAATTTATGAATATCATCAGGGAAGAAAGAGAAAGAGGAAAAGAAGGGCGGGGGAAGGGAAAAGGAAAAAGTAAGTGAAGACCGATAACAAAATTAAAGAGTGCTATGAAGAATACCTTTTATGAAGAGAAGATGGTAAGAAAAAATACAAATGTGAAAAGAAAAAGGAGTTAAGACTGAGCAGAGAGAGTAGGAGTTAACGGAGGTTTGAAATTTTCAGAAAGCATAGATTTATTATTTTGCACAGCTATTTTGTCTAACAAACTTGTTAATGGTATCCAATAAATTTCTGTATTTAATTGTGGCATACGAGATGAGGCAAAAGCTGTATCTGACCTATAATAGTGACAAATATCATACCACCATGCTTTAAATGTAATATTAGAGGAACACTTCCAATTAATTTTAACTTGCTAAAGCTAACATACGGTCAAACAATCCATTCTTACGAACATTTAACGTGGCCAGTTCATATAGGCTAACTAGAAAAAGCAATGTCGGGGACATAGTACATTGCACATCAAAAGGTTTTGTAATTTGTGACCAGACTTTTTACCAAAATGACGCAGTAGGATGCCATAGAAAAAGAAGGTGCATGAGGTCTCCATTCAGATGACCACATGACCAACATACACTGTTATTAGTCCTAGAGAATTTGGCACTAAAACCTGGACTATGATATAATCTGTGATATAAAAGGATCAATCATTGGGTAGTGGTAACTGTTCTAGAAATCGTAAATCATCTGGACCAAATTTTATTCCAGAAGGAGACTGGCCAATCACATCCCAAATCTGCTTTTTATTGGAGTTCCATTTTAGTTTTAAACCTAGATATATCTGGGGAGAGAAGAAATGTGTAAATAAGAGAAGCTTTAGGAGTAGAAGCTAGTGTTCTGATTAGAGGTAAAGACGTCGGAGCGAGTGTAGGATTAAAAGGTAGTGAATGGAGAGTTTAAAAAATGATATCAATAAGAATAGTGAATTTATGGTCGAGGGCACTGAAAAGCTTCCTGAAATTGAGGAAAGGAGCAAGGATTAGAACCATTAAATAAGTGATGAACCCATATTATACCCTTTTGCCTCCAAGGTTTTGAATATAGGGCTCAATTTCTTATAGTGATAAGATGGTTGTACCATAAGGGATATTGTAGAAAAGACTTGGGTTTGATAACAGGGTTTCAATATACTTTAAGTGTGCTTGAATAAAAGTGAAGAAGTAGTAAGTTTCTTAGAAGAAAAAGAAAGAACTTCTTGTCGAGAGAACGGCGCAAGCAAGGCTTGTTCAATATCAAACCACAAAGGAGTAAATGAGGAGGATGAAGCAAGAAGCCATTTCGAGGTCTGTTACAAACAAAAAGCTTTGATTGGTCTGAAAATCTGAAAAAATTCACACCACCCTTTGTCTCGACCTGTTTAAGATGCGAAAAGGTAATTCTAGATTTTTTTCTAATGCCAAAGGAAAAAAAGAAGGTAAAGAATCTATTATTTAAAAAAATGTATGAGGAATAAGAACTGGAATCGTGGACACGAGTTACAATAAAATTGGAGGAATATTCATCTTAATGGAGTCAGGACGGCCCCACCATGAAAAGGAATACAGGGTTCCAGGAATAGATTAATTTATCAATTTTATTTATTCCTTATTTCATATTTATAGAGACTGATTCTTTAATAGAGTTGGTGAACCAAATACCCAAGTATTTAATTTTACAAGTACTCCAATGAAAACCAGTAGAATCAAAAAAGTGTTTTATGCAGAATTTCGTAAGAGGCAAAACCTCTGTTTTATCTGAAATTATTTTATAACCCGCTACTAAAGAGAATTGAGAAATTTCATGAAGTAAGGCAGGAATCGTGCGATCAGGATGGATAGGAAAAGAAGACTGTTGTCTGCATATGCTGAGAGTTTCAAGTGTTTATCTTCATACTGAAATCCTGTTCTTAAATTGTCATTGCGAATTTTGGACAAAAAAGGTTCAAGGGCTAAAATAAATGAGGAGATAAAGGGCAACCCTGACAAACACCTCTTTGTAAAGGAAAATATTGGGAAATTTGTCTGTTAACCAATACAGAAGCTGTGAGTGCCTTATACAAAAGAGAAATAATAATAGGGCTAAATCCATGCCAAGTAAGAAATTTAAGTGAAAAGGTCAAGTCAACTCTGTCAAAAGCTTTTTCTGCATCAATAGCAACAGCAGCCAATGAGTAAGAGAGACAAGGCTTTATTTAATACATTAAAAATAATCTAGAATTATTGGAGGCCAGTCTACCCTTAACAAAACCCAATTGCTCCTTGCATATCAAGTTAGGTAAAATTGGTTCGAGACATTAAGCTATTAACTTTGCAAAGGTTTTATAATCTACATTTACAAGGGAAATAAGCCTATAGTTTTTGCACTGTGTAGGGTCTTGAATAAAACATATGGTAGCCTCCTGAAAAGTACCGCTAGCAGAACCAGAAGAATAAAAAAATTGAAAGAGCTGTTAAAGAGTTTACGAAGCAGAATATTGGAAAAATGTTAATAAAATTTGACAGTGTATCCATCCGGTCTGGGAGTTTTACCCTTTTTGAGCGAATTCAGAGCTTTGAGAATTTCTGAAAGTGATAGGTCATGTTCAAATTAATAGTATCATTTCTTTAGATATGCCTCTATAAGAGAAGAGTGAGCAGGAGATTCTGGAGAATATAGATTTTGATAGAACTTCCTCTAAAATATCTCGATCTTTTGACAACTGCTTGCCAGTAGAAGATTGAATAGAATCTAATATAGTGCGTAGTTTTCGGTTCTTTAGATAATTAGCTAAGAGTTTTCCTACTTTGTTACATCGTCCATAGTTCCGAGCACTACTCTGAAGTAATATGGATGAAGCACTATCTGTAATTGTTCTATTAAACTGAAATTTAGCACGAACAAGTTCATGTGGGTTAGAGTCCGAGGTGGAAGAATAGAATTGGTGCTCTAGAAGTTCAATGTTGGATAATAAAGATTTGTGTTAGGTAAATTGTTTCATTTTATTTTTTGCGGACAAAATCAATTATAAAACGAGGTGCAGCAGCTTTAAAAGTGTCCCACAAGTGTCCCCAAATAAACATTTGATTCTGCATTAAGGAGAAAAAATTCAGTGGCAAAAGCAATGAAAGAGGTAGAGAAACTGGGTCCTGTAATAGAGAATTATTAAGCCTCCACCTATCGGATTTGGGATGGGCTGGGGTTCAGTCCATATCGGCAACTATTGGGGCATGATCAGAAATAACAATAAATTCAATAGTAGAATTAATAAGGTTTTGTGGAAGGAACTTGCTATCAAAGATGTGATCCAATTGTTTGAGAGTACCATGTGAAGGGGAGTAAAATGAGAACTATTTTAAGGAAGGATTGCACAATCTACTAGATGGCTCTGGACCTCGTGATACCCAGACAAAGCCACACATTAGTACACTATATACATGACTTTGTACCGACTCAGAGGAGGGAGGGAAGGCTGGGATTGTTTTTACTTCTTTGATGCTTATCCTGTTATGAGAAGTTTGTACACAGTTCAGGTGCTGATGCCTCCTGATCTGACTCCTGCACTTACTGTTGCTATGTAATTGTGCTGTGCGCTTGATGAGAACCTCAATAAAATTTGTTTAATAAAAATCTACTAGATGGCTTTGGGAAATAGTGGATTTAAATTGTTTGTGTTTTATGGGGAACAAATCGGACTTGAGACTGTTGATCTATAAATGGATCTACACCCTGTAGAACAAAAAAAAATCATCATTATATTTAAAACATTTCTTAGACATGTTGGGCCAGAATAGGTAATCAGGTTGGGTCGGTCCATACACATTGCAAACCGTAAATGAAATGTTATTAATAAGAAACTTAACAAATATCTGTCGACCATCTGAATCAATTCAATTTCTTGAGTAACAAAATGTTTTCTTATTAAGAGCAGGTGAAACAAAAACCTGACCTACCCAATTACGTTTGAGTTTAAATTCTTCTGATTCAGTAAGATGAGTCTCTTGAAGTCTGGATTATTATAGTGTGCGTAGCCAAATGAGATAAAATTCTCTGCCTTTTTATCGGATTAACAAATCCTTTCACATTCCATGAAACAACTCTGAATGCAACAATCAATCAATATATATGAAGCTGTTAGGTCAATAGTGAGAACAGAAGAGGTATAAAATATAAGGGAGGAAAAGGTAAGGAAGGAGAATAGATGAGAAAAAGAAGGAAATAGAGACAATAGAACAATGAAGAGAAAGAAAGGAAGAAAAATAAGAAACTAGCACAATAGAAGACAGTACATGTCAAAAACTGACGACTGAGAACACATACCTTGCTGAAGGACAATAGCATTATGACGTACAGATGAAGACGGCACGACCAACTAGGGGCAATGCACCACACCGGAATGTTGCACAGGAGAATGGGAAACAAGAACAGGACATTTCTTGATCGCCTGCAAAATAATGTAAATAAAAAAGGGAGAGTAAACAAAAACTAGTTAGAACTGTATTAAAACATTTCTGAAAATCTCAGCGTGAGGAAGGGCCTGCAGTGTCCATAGAGTCAGTTGAATGAGAATGAATAAAGTGTCTGAAGTCTGCTGGATCATCGTATGAAGTGGTCTTATTCTGGTACGTGACTTTGAAGGTGCAAGGATGGAACTAGCCATAGTAATCTCCCTTAGTATGTAGCGCCGGACGAAGACTAAGAAATCCTTTCCTCCTGTTAACTGTAACTGAAGAGACATCCTGTGAGATAAATATCTCCACACCTGACAACATAAGTTGCTTCTTAGATTTGGCTGCGTTTAGCACTTTCAAAAGATCTGTAAAATCCAGAAACAAAATCACTCCACGAGATTTAGCAGGAGCTGATGAGGAGGATAAGAGAGGACCCAGTCTGTATGTGTGCTGGATGTTTAAGATTGTGGAAGAAGGCAACTCAAGGAGCTTTGGTAAAAAAGAGGTAAAGAAGGTCACAGGATCCTCTCTTTCAATGCCTTCAGGAAGCCCACATATTTGTAAGTTATTACGTCTATTTCTGTTCTTGAGGTCTTCCGAATGCTTCTTCAACATGAGGATATCTTTTTCCCAAATGGAGATTTTAGTAGTTTCATCTTGAAGATCATTGACCCCGTTGCACCATCGGCGATATCCTTGACTCCATAGATGATCATTTATCGTCCAGAGTTTGAATCTGTGTATTTGTTTTCTCAATAAATGGTCTTGGGCTCCAATTTCCTCTAGCTCAGTTTCTAAAGAAATAGGTGTAGAAGATTTATCTGGAGAAGGGGGGGTCATGTTTGAGTCTTTTTTTTTTTTTGCAGCAGAAGCTGAGTGCATTTTCAAAAAAGTAGTAGTGAAAGTCATGAAGGGAGAATTACCAGAATGTGTCATGTCGAAAGAGGAACCTCTGTTCTCCATTAAAGGTTCTCCAGAGGACAGGCCTGAGTCCAATATTTCAATAGAATGACTCTTGCTGGAATATGTGAGTTTCCTAATTCTGCCCATAAAGGAAAAAATTAGCAGCGTACAAGGAGTGGATCATGGGCCAGAAGTCCTAATAGTGTTGGATTAAGTGATGCCACTGAAATTGGATACAAAGTATAAATGACTTTGCTACTCAAGTGAAAATTACCTTGAAATATCAAGCAAAATCATTGCAAATTACATACTGCGTGCACTGCCACTAAAAAAAAACCACTTGTAAATATATTGCAATGCAGAAATTTTCAAAGTGGCGGCCGCGACAGTTCAACTAGTGCCATCCACTTGGTTGTATAGGAAGAAACTAATTATCATGCTAAGCGAAGTATCACCAAAAAGCCTGTCATCATGTTATGAATACATTGAGAGACTGAACATAGGGCAAAAAATGCTCTTGCTGCTTCATTAATTCATCCAATAAAATGCATTCATGAAAGGCACCAGAAGCAAAGTTAAAATGTCCAAAGAAGCACAAGTGGATAAACAGGGCAACCAAGAAATAGCGCATAAGCAACTCGGGGAGAAACCATACAAATTGCCACCATGCACGTTTGCAATTAATTCTCTCGACGCTGCAGTCCACAAAATAGAGGCAGCGATATTCTGAGCAGCGCCATCCGCTCGTATGTGGTGACCGAAGTTCGTTTCTGTGCCACGGGAATAAGCGCCAGAAGCCTGATGCCTTCTTATTGAGAAAACATCGAGTCTCCCTTCTGCATGTGGGCGAAGACCACAGAAAAGATTGTCGGTGTCATGGTGAGGTATGGAGCTTCATGTCTAGGCAGCCACTTTGTGCGATGCCTCAAAAGCATTGTATCTATTCTTTTGATATGATATAAATACTCAGTGACTTAGAATTGTTCAGGAAATTGTATGCAAGTGGTAAAGGTGTTTCATGTATTATTTATATGAAGGCATTTCGCAGATGGTTGACCATAGAGTTTCACTTGAGTGGAAGCCTCAGAAGTACGAGGTCTGGTATGAGGGAGGAGTTGTGTAATGTGTTTCATTATATTGTGGAATTGCCGTAATGAGACACTAACTCTCATACACAATAGAAATGGGAAGCTCTCCCGCAATAAAAAAAACACCTTTTTGAAACAACCTCTGAAATTTTCTTAAAAACTACAGCTAAAGATAGATATGGTTACGAAATACAACCAAATAAGCTCTCAAATTTTGCAGGTAACGATAGCTTGCACACTTGCCATGTAAACCATAACTTATACACCAAATATAACACTGATGACTTGACAATATTTATGATGCTAAATAAGAGGACTTGGTACCACGTTTATAAATTCCAGCTCAAACGTACAGAGATCACCCTGTATCCTTAGTCATGCCAGTCATAATACTGATGGTAAGGTAATATATTGTGACTCTAGTGGGATCATATGTCATTTGTAGTGTCATCTGTTACATCAAAGAGCAAGAGGGGCCAAGAGCACTGGATTTGGCATGAGTAATAATATATAGAATTATCGATGTGTATCACTGAATTACAACAATGTTTTTCAATAAGTGGTTTTGAGTGAAATCAAATAGACAATTAGAGCAAATCATTGAGAACCCTGGGGTGAAAAACCTCCCTGTGATTTACATTTTACACATCTCTAATTTTATTTTATGTGGCTCCCAAAATCACCTGTCCCTGCTTTCAACTGCTGTGCAGGGGCAGAGGACTAACATGGGAGCTATATATAACGTCCTCTCTTCCCTGCCCCAAATGTTTTTAAAAAGGCATCCTGCAACCCACAACCAACACTTTGTACCTTCTCTTCCCTCCCATCCAGACGCTATGCTTCATGCTTTCCAGTTCTGTTTTGACAGTAATTGATTTTGTTATCCACTGGTGCTACATCATAGCAGTTGATTACTGGATTTGATTTGGAATCCAGTCATTCATGCTAATATCTCTTGATGAGAGCCATGCATAACAATATATAATATTTATCAGTAAACTTATCTTTCCTTTCTCATCACTGATTGATGGTGAGTTCAGGGGCACGGCATCTTAAATCATAATCTTCTCTACATTTAGTTTAATTTGAAGTTGGTTACATTCTAAACTTAAGAAAGAAAAAGATGACACCTTTGTTTTCTTAACAAATGATGAGGTTTCTAAAGAAGATTTGAGTAATGTTTCACTCAGCTGTTTGTGTACTGTTTATATTAAAAATACACTTCTGAAATGGTTTCCTATAAGATATATCCACTGATTTCAGTTTTTTGTTTTCCATACTTTATATTTTGTGTTTGTGGTATTAAAGTCCTAACAATACGGCTACTATACACCGCATTGTGTATGACATCAATAATGAAAGCAAAACATGCGCACAACTGTGATTTCTTATGATGTGCTTTTGAATGTTTGGGAGCCGAGTGTCCTAGTCAGATGTATTGTTCTGCCTAACAGTAGTAGGAATGTGGTAGTGATTGCCTTGAGGGAGTGTACATAATTGGCACTTGTGCTGTAGTTGCTTCCGTCATTGTCTTTGAGACATGTTTGTAATATTTTTATGCTTGTTACTGGTCTTATATTTTGTTTCCTGTATTCTGGGTTTAGCTGTTGGCCTTTCCGTGTTGTTGATTAGGGCTTATAGAGGGTTTTAAAATTGAGTTATTTTGATTACCTTTTTCGTTGTTCGAGTTTTGTGGAGTTGAATCATTTTTTTTTTTTTTTTTTGGTTGTGTGCCCAAAAGGATTTGATTTTTGAAAAAAATATTTGTCTTCTGCGTAAATGTAAATTTTCTTTTCTGGAGAATTTTTAGAAACAATGTTCTGTTCTTTAGAGTCATGTCTGTTTTGGGCTACTGATTTTTTTTGTGGTGTTGTACTAGGTTAGAGTTTGTTTAGTCTTGTTTTAGAAGGTATAGGTTTTGGGAGTACTAGGGTAAGTTTTGGTAACTGTTGGTATGAAAATACTTATAGGGGAGTGTTGGTGTGTCTATATAAAGTGTTGCTTTTTTTATCCAATGTAAAATTGTCCACATAGTTTCCTTATTTTGTTTTTCACAGTGTTACGTTAAAAACCGAAAGATGTCACTTGCATCTAAAAAGAGTGGCTGGAACAGGATAATTTGGGGAATCTGAAGGGTGGCTGTTAGGGATGATCTGAAAGAGTTCCTCTTGTGTACTTTGTGTGACGGAGTTGGAACTGCCCTCCCCTTGCTGCAAAATAGATTTAAATGGTGAAGGAGACCTAGGATAATAGAAATTTTCTGTGAGGAGAGAAGGGAAATATTGCCTCAAAGGATTTGTGATAGTGGTATTTCAAATTTTGTGGCAGTGGTGTGTTAAAGTTCAGAGAAAATGCAAAAGAGTTCTTTAGAAAGGTTGGTAGTAATGCAAATCCTTTTAGAGAGAGACATTTTCTCAGCTCTAATTGTTGTTTTTTTGATTTTATGGTTTGTAGGTTTCACTTTCTTGGTGATCTGAAAATAGGAACTTAAGTCATTATTTTTGTATTAAATTTAATTCATTTCATATGAAATGCATTTTACATAAACTTATGCTTATGGTATTGCTGTAGATGTGGTTCTTTTTCATGGTCCATCTCTTCCATTTTCACCATAGTAACAGTGGCAACAGTGTGCTTTCAGGCTTTATCTTGTTTGCAGTTGTGTTGCAGAGTAGAATCTACAACATGATAGTATAGATTTATTTTGTCTGTGTTATTGCTTGATCGCCCTCTTAGGCTTTCTTATAGTTAATTTTTTGTAGATCTGTTTTCATATGATTAAGAACTATCAAATCTGACAAGTGATTCTCCATCTTCAATTTTTCAAAATGAAAACAAGAAGACCTTCAGTCAGGTACCAGTGCATTTATATGATTTTAAAACTCAATGTTTATTTTTTTTAATGCTTTAATAACATGTATCCTCCAGTAAACTAAGTATTTAACTTTAGCTACCACATATTGACAAAACAAACAAAATAGCAAAAAATACACTTAAAAACTTCTAACACAGCTTATTTTCTTATGGCTAGCAGTGTTTTAAAACAAAATCCCTTCCTGATATATTAATATTTACCATGTCCAGTAGCATAAAATATTCTGTTTAGATTAACACAGTTGAAATGTACGACACCTACCTTCGGTAGAAAAGCTTATGTCCCTTCTCATTTGTACTTTAACTACAATAATATATTTGTACCAGTAAATGCAAGTTTTCAAAGTCTCTAATTTCACTCAGGAGGAAACTAAACCTAAGGGAGTTGTATTTGGTTTATTAGCAATTATTGTGGTATTTTTTTCTTTTGTTGATTTGTGTATTAATAATGCAAACGTGTGTAATTTTAAAGGAAGTTACATGCTCAATTACGTTTTTGTTAAAGTATTTTTTGTCTTTTAGAAGTATTCCTAGAATTGTAACTAAACCGTTTTTGACTAAGATGCATGACGTATCAAGAACCCAAATGAAGTAAATTATTGCCTTACCTAATGTTCTTAACAGCCATTTTGATATTTTACCATTCTACTTTTTTGTCCCTCAGGAAGTGAAGTTTAGTCAAATTGTCATTTCTGAATATGCACTAATATCACTGTAAAAGGATATGCAGCTTTGTAGTGGCATTTTCCCTACTAACTGAGACATTTCTGTGTTGCATAGAGCTCAGTCAGTAGAAACTTCAATGAGGAGGCACGTGTATAGAGGACTCAAATGAAGGCTCAGTGAGCAGTGGTTTAGTAGTCTGAGATTTAAAGTAATTTAATTTGCTACGATTAGGACAGAACTAAACACCTTTGGAAACCAAGTAGATATTTCTCAATAGCAAATGGATTTACAACTTCTCACTTATTTCGTTGTCAAATGTTCTAACCAAAAAGAACAATATGTTTTGAGACCTAGCAAGCTAATTTAATGGGTGGGCATAAAAAATGAAAACAGTTGCTATCCAGACGTATTTAGATCAATAAAGCTTCACACCTGTTGGCAGCGATTAATAGTGAGCAAGGAAATCAGGGGTTTTGTCTGCAGACAATACTCTCTGTGGAACACTCCCTGTCTTTCTATTTAAAGTAAGATACTTTTGGTTCTAGGTGCTGTGGGATATCATCTGGGGTTGGCTTCCCTGTCTAAAGTTAATTTCTGCATGTAAATGCAAGTTGAAATCATGCATACCACTTGATTTTTATTCCATATTAATGTATAAGGAGATAACTTGTTTGAGACCTTTAAGTTATTGAAAGGTTTACTGAGTTATCCAGCAAACACGTTTTACTCAGCCTTGGAAAAGCTCAGTGGTTTACAAAACCTATCTAAGCTAGTTGACAATGAGATTTAGTGCATTCATTTTATTTGAGCCTAAGCCTTCTTCTATTCTTGCCCGAGTCCTTGTTATGGTGGCGGTAATGACGTGTCTGGTTTTCCCAATTTTGTGTTGCATCCGCCATCCCTGTAGTTAAGTGTGACATTTTGTAGATTGATGTGTGTGTTGAACGATGAATGAATATCGGAGTGGTGTGTGTTGATTGAGAGAGTGCTGGTTTCAGAGAGTGATGGGAGTTCATCCAAGTATTGCAATGGCATACATTTAATTGGTGTGCATTAACAGATCATAAGTACGATTCTAAATGGAGAAAGACCAATCTCTTGACTAAATGCTGTTCAGATGTTTAATTATTATCGGTGTGTGAAATGGAGATTGTGGTGTGTATTTATTCTGTGTATTTAGTAAGTGTTCAGTAAGTGACGATGTCTGTTTCGTTCCCAGAGACGGCAAGAGACTTGGAATGTTGCCAGGTGTTTATACAGTTAATAAGACCACAGTGTAATGTATAATCAATCAGTGTTTAAGTCATTGTTAAGTATCTAGCTTTTTAGATATCAAATGCACAGTTATTGGTTATTTGTGAGTACATTGCACAACCACATTATAGAAAAGTGAAGAGCTTCTTAATCTCTCTTTCTGAGAATATTTTCACCGTTTATGACGAATACATATAGTTTATGTGGGACCTATGTGGAAGAAAAATCAAAATCTGAAGAGATCTAAAGTGGACTGTTTTGAGCTACTTATCGTTTACTTTCAAGGTGTCTATATAAAAAGTGCACAAATTATAATTTGAAAACATTTGTCTTCCACTTGACCAACTTATACCACATTTTACATGTGATAGCACATCATTTTTCTGGCGGCTATTCTTAACTTGGAGTTTCTTCAAAAAATTAAATCTTAGATTGCGTTTAACTTTAGTTCTACTGAATAAATCTTCAGCTTTGGCAACTTTTTTTCCCTCTCTTCGCCAAGGTTTGTCGTTGCAAATGATGTGCCTGTTGGTCAAGGAACAGGACAGCATGGTTACTGGGTGTGATACCAAAGAAGAGTTTCCCATAATAATAATAATAAACCACTTATAAAGCGCCTGGTTACACCAACTGGTGTGTCCCCGCGCTGGAACCCACTCCTTTGCAGTTTTGCTGTTGTCAATAGCACAATCCACTGACAGAATTGGATCAAGATAAAACCTTACTAGACACAGGTCATTTGTTGGTTTGATGTAAATCCATTTGATTTGTTCATTGCATTTAAAAACAAATGTGTTGAGTTGGTTTTGAATGGATAAAGATTTGTAAATTTGGACTGTTGGGTAAAGTTTAGAATGCACCCCCTGTAGTCATGGCACCTGACTGGTTGTTTGGATCTAAACATTTGAATTCAGATGCAATTTCCGATGGCGTATAATGTCTGTAAACTGCCGTGAAGTCTGCAAACTTTTGGGAAAACATTTCTGGTGGTTACTGGAGGGAACAGGGACAGCTGGCTTGATTAGACAGGTGAAGAAATTACCATCCCTGTTCCGAGAAGAAAATAGCTATTTTTAGTTGGAATCTTCAAACAGTCCACAGGCAATATCCATTTTGCAAGCAAACATAAGATGAGATGTCATGAATGTAGAGTTATACCCCACAACTCGAACCATAACTCTATCCACACTCTTACTACTGGCCCTATTCTGAACCCTACAGAGTTACAGGCATATAATGTACAGCAGGGCCATGTCTTTTCCCCAGCACCAGTTATTGCTCATATTTATTGTTATTGCTTGTAGCCCTAAAAAAGTTTTTGAATTAGTGTATGACAGATCTGCACAAAACACCAAAGAAAATATGTCCACTTCTGTTAAATTTCCAATAGGTTGTTATTGACAACTAAGAATGATTTATCTTTAATTGTTCTGCCCAGTTTATCCTGAAATAATTCTGAAAGACTTAGTTGCTGAATAAGCTTTTAGTCATGATACTTTTTTCTATTATTCATCAATATTATAATAAGGATTTCTTACACAACGTGTTATAACTATGAACCCCACAGATATAGTTCTTCCATTCTCATCCATTTTCAATTCAGAAAGTGAGGCTGTGATGTTTATCTTATTTTATGGCCCCAATAAAGCTGATGTATTGACACAAGCTGGACACTATGACCATTGAGCTTGCTACATTCCCAAACCTAAATTAATAGGAAATGACTTTAACGTTCCACTAGTTATGATAAACCCTTATGCTATAAACTAGCTTATGGACAACAACCATAAGCACGATGATACAGACCAGTCATCCATGATATATCTGGCGGCTTAGTAATTATCCTGGTAAACCCAGTTAAGTTGTTATTCATAGTGATAAGTCTTTACCCAGCATTGATATTGTTTTACATAAATCTTGAGCAACTCCGTTGTGGGTTTTGAGGACAGGTGAAAATGTTTGTAAGACAAACCCCCAGTTGAGGTGTTGCTAGTTCTTCACATTAAGGAGGTTATTTTTGCTTGAAGGTGACTGGTAAAATGTTTTAGAATAGAATAGATTTAGGTTAATGATACAGAAGGTGTGTGATGAATTTGTGAATTATCTGGTAAACCATATCTCCTAATATAGCCTACGACATGTTTGTTTGTTCTTTTGTGCAATTGAATTTATTGCATTGGATTCAGTGCTAGAAGGTAGTAGTGCCATGCTGACAATATGTTTTTGAATTAGAAGCTAGTTTAGTGAGCCCAGGCCGAATTTCATCATACTCTGAGGCGTTATGCTGACGAAGACTACCTCAGCAGTGGCTGTGACCGTCAGAATTGAAACAATTATGGAAAATTCTGAAAAGACGATAAACATTGGATGTGGGGTCACAAGGCAAATGACTGTCTGGAATTGATGAGTAAGAAAGAGGGGACCAAAAAATATTGGCTGTTTAAATTCTAGGTTCGGGGAGAGTTTACAAAAGATATGAGGGAAACCAGGAAGGGAGCATTTTCAGCGTAATTATTAGGATCTACTAAGAGATTTCAATGACTCCATGAATAAATTGCATTTTCCCATGATCTCGGAGACCAGAAACCTAGTGAGGGGTTCGAAATTGCACACAAGGGGGGAGGTATGTGATACAAATATGAGCTAGGAAAGAAGCTGTCCTTCGTGCTCTCTGTTCCAAATTCTGTAAAAGGTAAAATGAGTCTGTAACTCTGTTTGTTTAAATGAGAATATCAATAGATATTAGACAATGAAATACAAGATTGGCGCCATGATGATTCGAAATTTTAAACCAGAGAAAGATAGGTTGCTGTGTATCTCCACAGATTGATTTTGTTGCCCAAAATGAATACAGAGCTCTGGCCTTTGATGAGCATCAGGAATAGAAGGGGTTGTTTTGTGGTAGATTTCTATCCAATCGCATCTGTTTGCTAGGTAGGGCTGGGGATATGCCAGTTGACTCTAGTTTTTGTTGGAGGTGTGGAGCTCAACACTGAGAAAGCATTTGAGCTTATGATATGGGAATTCCTGTGGGCCATGTATGGAAACTAGAGCACATTGTGAACAGAATAGAGAAGGTCAAGATACTATATGAAAACATGGTGCTTGGTTGTCTTGGTAAATTCCTGTCTCCAGTTAATAATTTCTCCTTGGAAGGGGACCGGTTAACATTACCCCATATCAAATTGTTTTCTATGATCTTTTTTCTTTTTTGGCACATTTCTTTTAAAGCTTTGATCAACATGCTTATCCTAGAATCTTAGCTGATATGCATTGGAAAGGGGATATCTTGTACCAATTCAGCCACAATTTGGGGATAATGTAGACCTGAGTTCTGGGGGGATAATTCACAGTTGATTACCATTTGATTTTCATTCAGATACAGCCTACTCTGCAGAAAAATAGCGGCCTACCTTTTGCTATTAATTGCTACTGAATACGTGTTTTGTTTAATTTCACTTCCCTCTACATTAACACATTAATGCTGAAAAAAATCCAACTTCAAACCACAGCTTTGCTGGGGCAATAGAGTTATGAGGCTTACATAAAGTAAACTTCTGAAGTCCATTTGTAAGGGAAGGTGAACACTGCTTGATTTTGAATTGTACGTTTAGATGATTCAATTGAAAACATGAGTTACTTTCTGTTTCTTAATCTATAGGGAAAGATAATGCTAAATGTTATGGTCCATCCTTATTGTTGAATAAGAATCCCATGTAAGGTTGCCCAACAATGGTTTTAAAATATATTTGAAAAATGTGTTCTTTGGCTCACTGAATTATATTCATTGTGATTTAATAATACCTTATTTGTTATTTTTAATAATACCTTAAGTGTTGCAGGAGGTTGGAAGCTCATCAGCTGTGCCTGATATTTTATGGAAAAGTCTAAATAATAACGATTCTAGAATCTTTGCCTTTGGGTGGTATTATTAGTTTTCAGTGTGGTGATCTTTAAATCGTTGATGATTTTCCAGACTTTTTTTCTGTTGTAAGTATCTTGAAGGGGAAGGTGGAGAAATTAGCAGCTTCTTTGAGTTGGAGAGCAATGAGAGAAGAGAAACTATGTGGTGACTTTAACGGTCGACAGAGAGGGATCATGAACCACTGGTGACATTTTGTTGAGAAACATTTGACATATAGGTGGTGAATGTCAACATAGCTGGGGATGTCTCATTGATATTCTTTATTAAGGTATTCAAATCAGCAATTTTAAAACATTGGTACTTTCTTTGTGCTTATAGTCTTTCCTTTCGAATTCCACAATTTAAATATAAAGTGACAAATTGATTTCCTTGGTGCAGAATAGTTGGTGCTTATTTTATCCCATCTTGATCATATTTTGTGGTAAGAAAGGTTTGGTGTATACTTGGGTGGTTAGTGCTAAGGTAAGCCTCATAGTTTTTATTTTGCCACCTTTGACTTATTGTATAGGCACGACAAGTGACAAAGTCTAATACTTGTGAATATTACAAGAGTTCAGATTAATGATAGTCGAGAGAGTGAGCCTATCTATGCTATAAATTGTCAGAATAGCTCAGTGTGATTAACACCAGCTGTTGAAATATTCTTTGATCTTCAGGTCATAAATTCAAATTCAGGCAACATTGATTCCGTTTGCCATGCTTCCATGATAGGTAGGTTCAGTATGATTAAATTGGGTAATAACTGCTCCCTTTACTTTTAGAAAAGGCAAACGTGTGTTATTAAACACTGTCTAAAAGAAATTAATATTAATTTTTTTAGAAAAGACTGGGAGCGTGCTGTATATGAGGGTAAGGTGCTGAGCATTGACTGCCACTCTAAATACAAAAATCCTAATTCACTTGGGTGTTGGCCCTTTTGAGTTTACACACAAGATAAGAAGCTAAGTGTGTGTTGAGCTGATAGTAAATGTATTCAAATAGTGTAGCCATATATGAGCAGCAAAGCTGAAAAGGTTCAGAAGAAATTAAAGTTGTGTTGCATCTAAGATCATCTGTGAATCCATGGTTGAAACAATATCACTGTTCAATCTTGGCATGTGTGGATGAGGGCTAACAATTGATTGTAACTTCTATGACACAATGCACCTACTCTAATTATCCAAATGGAAGGTTGTGATATGAAATATATGTCATAGAGCTGTGTCAAATTATTAAAAAAAACATTTTTTACTTGAGAGACTGAAACTAATTCTAGAATTGAGGCTCATCTTGAGGGCATAAGCTGAAACAAAGCTTAGAATAAAAGTTGTTTTAAGAGCAGCACAACTTTTATTCAGTACAAAGATATCTGGCCACTTTTGTGGATTTGGATTGCTGGTTTGTTACATTTCATTGCAGTTCTCTGCTGTAATTGACAATTCAGAGGCTCTTGTAAATTACGTTTTACTTTTTTCATTGTTTCCACATTTCCCTTTGTATGCAGTAGTTTGAATTTGTAATTGTTTCCTGTGTGAATGGTCCTATCAGGATCCTATTTTTGGCAATTGTCATTTAAACTCTATTGACTGTAAAAAGATGACAAAATCATTACATTATACAAATGAGTTGCAGGAAGTCATGCACATGTAATGCCATAACTCGTGATGTATCTGCTTTTAGCCAACACAATCATATATTCTACCGGTGATGAAAAATTTATAAAGGGTAACATGAGTATTATGGTTCTATAATGCCACCTCAGGGTTCTGATCACTATTGCAGAATATTGGTTTATGATGTCATAAAATCTTTTCCCGGCATCATAGCACAGTACATAACACGTCTCCTCTCTCTCTCCTAATCTCTTTAATCGTTACAATCCATTCCACTCTTCAAAAACCTGGTTTATTAAATTAGTATAAAACAAGGCCATAGGGAAAGAGAACAGTTGATATATTATATCAGTACCTGTATTTTCATGTCGGAATATATCTGAAATTAAATAGTATTATGAAAAAATAGAATGCATGTGCAAGCCACAAACTTTACACACGCCTTCTTTTTTTGCCACGGCTAAAACTATTCTCACCATTTCTTCAAAAGGATCTTCTGCCTATTCAGGATTCGATGCACGTGAAATTTGGTGAGGATTGGTGCAGCTGTTTGTGGGCTACAGGTGACAAAACCTCCAGTCTAATTGTATGAGAAACACTTGTCTATTGGCTCCTCATCCCCTAATAACTCAAACAGACTCAACCAATCTTCACCAAATTTCTCATACACAAGAGGACTACCAAAAATTTCTGATGAGGATTCATTTATTTCTGGCAATGTTATGGTCTATTGAAATAATTGAGTATCAGTCTGTTACTTTGCTGAAAATCTTATGCAATAATTAGTAATAATCCATATGTAATAGACGTCTACTGTGCACTACATATGATATATAATGTATGTGTGGAGCTGTCTGTGCCAGTGTATAATACAAAATAATAATTCAACACCTATTTGCAAAATGTGCAAACATGCACATTTCCATATCACAGACTGCTTGTGAAATTAAAAGGCACTGTAAAGAAACAGAGGAAATACAGCCGCAAACTACTTAAAAGTAACTATCAGAAAACCAAACAGGCACATTCAATTGAATGTATACAACCTGAATGCTATGTTAACTCCTGCACCTCCTCCGTGATCAGAGCACTCAAAAAATGCATGCACAAACAACATGCACTTCTATAAAAAAAAAAACATACATAATTGCAAACACACAGTCCCATAACATATTATAGGGATCATTTACAAATGCAATCTCTTTCATCCATCACTTTTTCCTTTCACGTTTACTCCCGTATTCATGCCTGTCAAAACTCCAAAATTAGTGAATCTATTAATTGATGCATATTTATTTGTGATGAAGTATAGTATGTAAAAACCCATTGTGTGAAAGAACACTATGCATGGGATCATGTTACAGAACAGGAACATCATAAACAGTGATACAAATAAACACAGAATATGCATTGGGGTTCGATACCGGTAAGGAATGTCACGCTAAATCCACAAAATATACTAGGCAATTACAGTAATTCAAGGAATGAATGTCCAAATAGGATTTAAAGACCCATTTGCAAGCATTATATTCATAAAAAGTAGAATACAATACTATATATTTGCAGGACTTAAATAGGGTGACCATATTTTACAAGACCTTTATCAGAAACTGGGTTATTAATGTGGTACCAACTTAACAAACACACCCTGATTAGGTCTCAGCACAGATCTAAGAGAACCTCTGCTCAAATCCTGGAAGCTGTACTTTATTATAACAATATAATGAAAATGGAGAACAGTTTAATGAGTAAAAAGACACCAAACAAAATTGGATACAGGAAGCCAGAGATATGATTTTTTAACGTTTATGTTAGTCTGGGCTAATTTTAGGCTGACTGAGCAAAGATTGGATACACCAAGTGGGTCGCAGCAGTGAAGGTTTTGACCTTGAGAATTAGTCTACTATTTGTAGCTCAGAGTACTCCAGTGGAGCAAGGTCAGAAACTAAAGCAGATAAGGTTCCTCAAAATCTGATTTGTCCTCTTCGACCTGGCACTGAACACAGTGGGTTTGATGCTAAATACTGAGCAGGATAATGCCGGACCTCTTAGATGCAGCGATTGCTTCAAAACAGAGACTGATTTCTGCCTTGCCCTTGACTTAGTCACTTTTTTGGTACTCAGAATCCTCCAGTGAAGCAAGGCAGGGAGCAAGAACTGGGCAGAGCTTCATAAGGCTGGATACCTTTACTGTAAAGTCCTACTGCACCAGTTTTCAGCATGGCAAAAAGCTTGAAGCCAGGTGAACCTTCCCTCCCTGGGGAAGCTTCTGCACTCTGTCCCAGTCTCCAACTGTTTGGAAAGTTCCTTGTGGTCACTCAGGCAGTCGGTCAGTCAATAAGCTTTATTCGGCTTACATTCTTGCCATAAAAGCATAATTCATAAAACATAAACTAAAGCATGTTTCTGGCAATAAAAAAAAAACCTCCAATACAATATACAATTGAGGCACAAATACTGTCCTCGGCCATATACAAAACACACTTACATAATATCTGTTCTTTATATACTGGTTGCTAGACCATACCTTTTCCTAGTAGCTAGGGAACTTTTAGACAAATTAACTGCTGCATAACAGATTTGAGAGTATCTGATTTTTGCAAATAAACAAGAGCTGTCTTATAGTGTCTGATACCAGTGGCACGAAGCACCGGAACCAAGAAATGCTTCTTATGTGAGGAATATAAAGTATAAAACAACATAAAGTGCATAGTGCTTTGTTTTGTCTCACAATCACAGGGACAATTGAGAACCTAACTGAACCAGGTACCCTGCGTGAGATAAGTCACAAGAAAATGAATATTAAATGGCAACCTAGTGGGACAAAATTTATGCCTCTCATTTTGTATACATTGTTTTTATTGATTTCCAGACCAGCTGTGGATTTGATAGTTACAAATTTATAGCTGTTTGTAAGCAGTAAAAAAAATGCTCTCTAACCAGTACTTTAGTTTCGCTCTTAATATTTTCAGGATTTGTAAAAGATTCGGAGATTCCCAAAGTGCAGAAAACAATTTGAACATACCTCAACCAGGGGATTGACTGAACATTGTCCAAACCTAGGCAGCCTCGAATCACCTCCCTAGTAAAACTATCTTCTGGTGTCACCCGGATCCTTATCCAGAGGAGCAAGCAACTGAGTTTGATTCTGTCCTCCCAAAAATTTGCTACCAACCTCTAAGAGTCATGCAAAGGTGGAGGAGGATTGTGGTGCAGCTAACAATCTGCCAGAAACCTATTTTCCTTAATCTGAAGGAAATCTTCATTTTTATATCCCCATACTCCTGCTCAGGCAGTCCTCAGGGTAGGCTTACGGGTACCACATCTTTGTCAAGCCAGTGCTCTCACCTGGTCCATTTCCCAGTGGTCAGATGGGGCCTTATGGGAGTGGGAAGTTTTTGGCTTTTTATGACTCTATAGGAGGTAACAGGAGGCCAGCCACTCAACCTTTTTTTTTTTTAACAGAGTTTTATATAGTGCGAACTTGACCCGAATCGGGTATTAGAGCGCTTTACATAGCACACGTTGCATTACATGAGGACACATTCATCATTTTTTTGTTAGGCACGGGGAGATTAAGTGATTTGCCCAGAATCACAGGATGTTCAGTGTCATTGCCGAGACTCGAACCCAGTTCCCCAGATTCGAGGTCGACCGCCCTAGCCGTTAGGCCAACTCCTCTCCCCTTGGAAAGCAGTTCCAGAAGAGACTTCTTTTTTCCACATATCTTCTTCCAAGATCCTGTAATGTTCTGAAGAGGACATGAATAGGTGCCAATCTTATCATGTGGCCTCTCCATTGATTATAGAATGGCCTACACCAGACCCTGCCTACTTTCTTGAAAATTTTACACTTCCTGTTTTTGCTGAACACCCTCACAAAAGATCTAAAATAAAATGGCTCCTACCATCCTTCATTTGAAGGAACCGTGGCCATTCCCCAAGCCACTCCCTTTTGGAGATGAGATGTACTCCCCTCTGTTAGGGACAGAGCTGGTTTTCCTTCCCACTGGGGATGGAGCTAAAAAGTCTAGGGTGGCAAGGGAATGAATGGTAACAGTTCTGGATAGCCATATTTTGCAGTTCCAATTAGAAAGAAGCAATGTGTCTGCTGCCCTTTGTTCTGACAGCTGTTTCTGTCCACCTTCCAGATGGCAAATCCCTGAGACGACTTGCTGAAAATACCCCTGCCTTTCTGGGCTCAGAGGGCAAGCCATTGTCTTTGAGGGGAAAGGTGATTAGCCAGCTACTCAAGGATGGGTATTGAGCCTCTGAAGTAGGACTGAGAAGCAAACCAGTTCTAAACTGATTTATTATCAGTTAATTTCCACATTTATCAAAAATCTACTTTTACCAATGAAATAGACTTTTGAAACGAAGTGAAAAATACATTTTAATCATTACTCTAGAATTTACCCATGTAGAGACATGAAATAATAATTGTGTACAGAACTACACTTCCTCACGGACATTACAGCTTTACCTACATAGTGAAAACAGATTTTGGGTAATTGTTCACTGTGAGGGCACACTATTCCCAACACGTATTATTCCACATTTTTACACATTCAACACCCAGCTAAATGGGCTTACAAGGCAAACTTTAGGGAGATTTAGCTAGTAAACATGTAAATGGGGTTATCTACATCGCAAAGATATTTTTGATTGCCATGTGGCACTGCAGTGCTTTTAAACTGCAGCCCAGCTAGAGCACATTGGTGTTCCTTTAAGCCATGTGTTTTAGTCATCTATGTGGGTGGTGTAAATGCACACTGTAGCCCACATGTGACTTCCACACAAATGGCACAGTTCCTGTGCCAATTTACAATGGCCTTATTGAAAACATAAATGGAACAATTTGGTTAATCCAGCTTTACAGTATAGTTTTAGGGAAAGAGCAGAATCACATTGGCACTGAGTAGCAGCGAAGCAGTACACAGAGTCATAATACCAGCAAGAATAGGTTCCAAGAAAAGGCAAAAAATTCTGGGGTGACAACGGACATGAAAAGGCAGATTTCCTACAATCTGAAAAGTATAGGCTTGGAAGTGGCACTGAATTAATAGATCCTTCTGTTCTCCTTTGAATAATTCAAAAGAGAGGAATGTCTTAATTGACTTTGAAATAGAATCCCACACTTTCGATGCACTCCCAGTAAAGGATTATTTTAGAGCCCTTTCCTTTCTGAAGGTGGGAATTTTAAGTGTAATAGACTACAAGCTCCTAAAGTTGTTGGTGACCCCTTCAATGACCAGTTTCTGTGCCAGATTGTTGGAAATCCTGAGTAAATAGATTAGTTTGTCCAGGCTGATGCTTCAGTGTACAGGCTTTTGAGAGTGCTTAGAACAGGTATGACACCAATATAATGACTTGTAGAGTAATCCTTATGGAGTGGGGGTGGTCAGGTAAATCTTTGGAGTTGCCAGAGTCTAGTCATGACAGTACAAGAGATTGAACCACTGTTTTCAAGCCATTTTTTGGAATCTCCGATTTTATTCCTCTTTGCCATCAAATTTGAAACTGTGTCCTTAAATGAAATATAAATGGGCTTAAAAGTTGATATTTTTTCCAGCAATCCATTGTGTAAGAGAGACGATTAAGAATATTAAGTGTTTAATCAATAATTTACTGGGATATAGGAGTCAGGCAGGGAGATCAACAGAAACTCTTTTTAAAGTGGAATGTGCTTTAGATAGTGATTGGACCGCCACAACTGAATGACAATACAAGTGAGTGCTGTATTCGCAGCACAAGAGGTTTCCTTCTGCTTGAAATGGTCACTATAATGGGTATTTTGTTGATGTTTTTACATGTTCCAATGTTGACACATCAAAACACTTTGAAAAGTTTTAAAAAATGCAGAGTTACAAGCTAGCTGGCTTTGCAGCTTCTCAACGTTGTACCAGATCCTGATATTTATTTTTTTGTTTGATGTCCAATGGATTATTTATTTATTGTTATTGCATTGCCAATATTGCCCCCATGTTTGAGGTTCAACTTTGTGGCGAATGCCACAGTTTTAGCTTTTAAGACGTTAAGACTCAATTATTTGTTTTTTGAAATTGACTAATTTCTCACACTTTTCCCAAATCTAAAGGAAGGTATTCTACAGTATTACTGGATATATCTATAAATGAGGTCTAGACAAAAAATTAACAAAAACCTCTATTATAGAGGGCAAGTTAATTTTTGACAAAGGTACTCACAAGATATTATATTTTTCACTGTGTATCAGTCTGTTTTTTTATCTACACATAGTTTTTTAACTGTAAAATGTTTCCTTTTCTTTAAAAAATATAACATTTTCAAAAGAAGACTTTAGAATAGTATTTTTTGTTGTGTACATTTTCTTTGGATTTCCTCCTTTAAAAAATATATATGGTTTTTGAAGAAAATTTGTATTTAACTCCTACCAACCTTAGTCACAAATATTCTTCAAAATCAGTTGTTTTCTTCTAAAACTTGTTTGCATTTCTGATGTGCAATATTTCATTATGAATATTCTGCAGGGGTGTTTGATCCATGTAAAATTATTTTTGTGGCATCTAAGATAATCTTTCCGATGAGGACCTCTACATAAGGTTATTAATGAGTAGTTAAAATGTTGATGTTAAAATTGCAGCCCGTTGTTGTTAAAAGACCTGTACAAGATTGATTTTTCAAAGCTTCATTTTAGCTGTGTTTTTTGTTCAGGAAAAGAGGTTTATTTAAATTTGTGTTAATTTCTTTTGAGAAGCATAATCCTTAATACACTCTTAAAGTTTTTGTCAGATTATTTTGGAAGAGGGGGTTGGTGGTGGATTTAATTCTGTACTAGATCCAAATCCCATGTTTTTATATTTCACTCTTCATATTGCCATGTGTGGCAAGACCATATGCCTGGCCCACTGGGTGGCCACTCTCAACTGCAGGGGATTGACCACAGGGCCAAGCTGACAGCATATTCTTAGTGGCCAATCTCTCAGCTTTATGGCATGTGCAGTAGGGGCAACTGCTAGGCCTGGCCTAAGACTAGTCCCTGCTCCTAAGCCGCCATGTGACCAACTTCCACTGTTTGTGAATGTTTGGCCACATGTAGCTTAGGTTGGTTGCAGGTCTTCTCTTATAGCCAGGCCTTACACCAAAGTCTGTGCAACTAAACCAGCTGTGCACCTCCTCGGGCCATGTGCAGTGGGCTCTAGGCACAAAGCTTAGCTTGTCACCAAGCTCTGTGCTAGCCCCTATGACACTGAACTGTGCTCAGACTCTGAACACACAGCCTCAACAGCTCTCATGTTTTTAACCGTCGGCATGTGCAGTTTGAATTTTTTATGGTTTTCCCCAAACATTTGAATTGTTAACATCATACGCAGAAACATTCCCATAATGGGAAGTTCTTCCTCCTGTAACGCCTCCCATCTCCACGTTGCGGCGCAAAACTTGACATGCCAAAATGCAGCCGCAAATGCTAAGAAGTTCCAAATTTCAAGCAGATTTGTCAAACGGCACCAAAATTCTAAGCAAACCAAAAAATAACCAAAGGCTACAGGTACGTTATAATTAGGATGTAGAATTAAAAAAACCTCAGAAAATCACAGAAAAAAATAAAAGGTTACAGGAACATTATAGTTGGACTCAGATTTCACTCGTACAAAACCAGTGATGTCACTGCCCATGTCATGAGTGATGTAATATGTGAGGTCATAACCAGTACATTACGGGGGTGTAAGTTATAGTTTGCCAGGTAACTGGAACAGCTGAATATCAATGGTTTTGTCTGACTGGAACGTCGCTGTAACCTTTGTTTTTTCAGTGAATTTCTAAGTTGTTTTTAATTCTATTTCCTAACTATAACGTCCCTCTGACCTTTGTTTTTTTTGTGTGAATTTCTATGTTTTTTAATGTTATTTCCCAACTATAACATCCCTGTCACCGTTGTTTGTTTGAGTGAATTTCTAAGGTTTTTTTGTTTCCTAACTGCAACTTTTGAGAGTGAGTGTGCCAGTGAGTGCATGAGTGTCTCAGTGGGTCTGTGAGTGGGTGTGAGAGTGTCTCAGTGGGTCTGTCAGGGGTTGTGTGAGTGGGTCTAGGAGTGGCTGCATAAGTGTCTCACTGGGTGCTTGAGTGTCTAGGTGTGTGTGTGTGTGTGTGTGTGTGTGTGTGTGTGTGTGTGTGTGTGTGTGTGTGTGTGAGAGTGGGTGTGTGAGTGTCTGAGTGCATCTGTGAGTAGGTATCAGGGTGAGTTTGTGAGTGCCTCCATGAGAGTGTGAGTCAGTCTGTGAGTGAGTGCATTAGTGTCTGAGTGGGTCTGTGAGTCTCAGTGGTTCTGTGAGTGGGTGCATGAGTGTCTGAATGGGTCTGTGAGTGGCTGTGAGAGTACCTGAGTGGTTCTGTGAGTGGGTTTGTGAGTGGGTGTATGTGAGTGCATCTGTGAGAGGGTGCACGAGTGTCTAATTGGGTCTATGAGTTCATGTGAGAGTGTTTGAGTAGGTCTGTGAGTGGGTGTGTGTGTGAGTGAGTGGGTGGATGAGGGTGTGAGTGGGTCTGTGAGTGGATGTATCAGTGTCTGTGTGGATGTGTCAGTAGCTGTGTGAGTGACTGGGCCTCAAAGGGACCGCACTTCTGACTTAATCAAACAAGACTCCACAGTTTTGCACAAAATATCTACTCAAGTGGAGTACTTTCTACTGGTTTATTAGTAAGTGCTACCTCCTTGGGTAAATGTCCGTATGTACGTATTCTACACTATAGCTGCGTAATAGAGCACGAGGAAATGTCACCAGTGTCCTTGTGTTAGTTTTTGCAGTGTGAATGTTTGTGGTGCGTCTTTATCAAGAAATATGTGATAACATAAATCCTTCCATAAAGGGGTAAATCTCCAACAAACAAGGGTCTTTCTTTTTAACTATATGAAGCAAATGCTTCTTTGTTTGATGGAGATGTCCTCATATTCCTCGGCATAAAGAACGCCTCACCAAAATCGTCGGAAACGCGCTGGGTTGGCTGCTTGTTAAGCTGTCCATCATCCTGGCAAAAGGCAGGAAGACCTTTGTATACTACTAAGGTGGGCGGGGCCAAACAGCGAAGCATCCAAGTGATTTGTACATTTAAATGCTTGTAGCGATTTAAAGGGAGAACCATTGACTCTGCTCTCACCAGGTAAGGACAAGAAAGGACCCATACATCACGGTCACTACAGATTGTCTCCAATAACTCAACGATGCATTCACCTCCACGAAGCGTTTCAGATCGTCTTTGAATATGGAATTGCTGAGAAAACACACTTGCTTTGCCTTCGCCAACCCAGGAGTTAGAATCATTTGTCCTTTACAGAAGTGCAACTTCAGCTGGGGCACTGGCTATGTTTATATTTGTAAGCAAATAGGAAGCAATTTCTTTGAAATGAGCATCAGGGCCAGAACGGTCTCGGAAACCCCATCCCCTGGGGCCCGGACAAAATTTAATGGGGGAGGGGAGCTGCGCAGCCCCCCTCCCGAGCCAATTTCAGCCCTAGGGACCCCATCCCTAGGGGTGTGGCAATAATTCAATAGGGGAGGGGGCTGGGCGCCCACCACCCCGGGTGTGCCGTTTTCAGCCTTGGGGACCCCATCCCCCGGGGTCCAGCCACGACTCCCTGTTTGCCTTGGAGCCCACCCAGTGACCATTGTTGGGGACCGCGAGGGGAGCCTGAATGCCTCCACGGTCCCAGCCGGTTACTTGCCTCTTGCGGGAGACAGCATTGCTCTCACACACAGGGATCTGCTGGAAATGCAGCTCCCTGTGTACAAGAGCAACACTCATCTCTTTCCCTGCCCGCATGTCTGCGCACAGGGAAAGAGATGAAAACTCTGCTTCCAGCAAGCATGAGTAGTTTGACAGCTCCCGCTTGCTGGAAGCGGAGTGTTTGCTTTTGTTAGGCGGGACCTGTCCAAGTTCCCTCCAAGCAAAAGCAAACCGCTATCTCCCAAGGGTGGGAACCTTGGGAGATAGTAGGAGCCGGCCCTGGGGGGTGGCGGTCCCCAGGGACATATATGGGTTCGGTAGGTGCGGCCGCGCTGCCCCCTCCTTTGAATTTTAAGGGCCTGCCCTGGGAAGGTGGTGGTCCCTGGGGCCAATAATGGCGCGGGAGGGGGTCCTCCTTCTAATAAAAAAATAAAAAAATGAAAGCCCCAGGGAGGTGGTGGTCCCCGGGGCCGGGGAGGGTCCGCACAGCCCCCCCATATTATTTTTTGTATGTAGCGCCGGGGAGGTGGTGGTCCTCAGGGCATTAATAAGCCCTGGAGGGGGACCCCATGCGCTACCCCTCCATTTTTTAAAAATAAACTCGGCATGCCCCCGGGAGCTGGCCCACCTGGGGGTTACAATTATAGCGGTGAAATTCGCAAAAATTGCCGTGAATTGTAAAAAAATGCTTTTTTGCCCTGACCAAGGCTAGAGGGTTAGGGTATTCGTACCCTGCCCCTTTTTCTTTTGCATTTTTTTTTTTTTGCAATTTATTTTTTGAGACTACTGAAGCCGAATCCCAAAATGACTGCAAACACTTCCTCCCAAAGACTCTTTGGAATCTAACTTGGGAAACATTTTTTTAACCCCATCTTTTTGTCAGCTCTCGCTTGACGGATCACCCCAAAACCTCCCATATACAACTAGAATCACCAGCACGCTTTTTGGTGAAAATTTCATGAAGATTAGTCAAACTATGACAAATATATAGGCAAGTCAAAAAGTGCTTTTCCTATGGAAACATGGTCCTCACTATAACTACCTAATAGGATATGTAACATTGTTCCCAATAGATTGTTGGAACACCCACAGACTACGTGGGTCAAGTAGCCAAGTCTTATGGTTTGTAATACAACTGGTATAATATATTTAGCTTGGTACTAAATGCACTCTCATCCTCATTTGTTGATTTTAATTTGTAATTTTTTGGGCCAGAACTTTTGACATCTCCAAACCTTTTATCTGCTGATCACAAGATATTTTATATTTAAGATGTGACATTGCCCATTTGACTACAATTTGAATGTAGGTCTCAAACATAGTTAGAGAGACAGTGTCTCTCATTCTGCTTAACTGCTAATTAGCAGCCCCAATAGACTATACCTTAAAGTCTATTAAAGTCTATGATGTCTTTCAGTAGGCATATTGTTGGACTACCAAGGTCTGAGTAAATGGCAGTGAATGTGTTATAATTATAGTGCTATGGCTGGTTTTATGCCATTAATTGGGCATAACTTTTGTGATGGGTGGTTTGTACAATACTGCTAGCATTTTTGGTTTTTGTTCTTAGCATACATCCCAAGGTGTGGACTTAACTATTGTGAACTCAATGAAGCATCACTGTTGGAGTGTTGCAACCTTGCTCCAATACACCATGTCTTTCAACTGTGATGTGACACAATAAAGAGTTAGGAACTTGATATAAACTCTTTATACCCCATGGAAAGTGGACTTTAACCTAAGTCTACAGTTACCCCTTTTTCCCTTGAAACACTATTGGCTTATTTTGTAAGGTAGTACTGCTTGAATTGGAGCACAACTTAAATAAATATTCCAGGAAGTACCTACAATGAAACCCAACAAAAACAGAATGCAAAGTAATATGCTCACTGAGAGGAAATCGAGGATTAGTTATAAAGGAGGAAGACAAGGGAGTGAATATTAAATTCTGGAGACAGATGATTACATAATGAACATCCAAGAAAAATTTAAACACAACGGATCCCACAAAAAATTATCCTCAAATCCATTCAATCTAATTGTAATCCAAACTGGAATAGTGGTACACCTAGGGACTACTTACCTTTGAAAAAAACCTACTTATTTATAGAAACACCCAGAATGGCAAGTTTTTACCAGTTGCCCAAACTACACAAGTGTGGCTTCCCTCCATCCGGAAGACCCATCATTTCAGGAATTGATTCCATACGTTCATGCTTTTGTTATTAAAGATAGATGCATAGCTGCAATAGTTTATGAAGTATTTGCACAGTTACTTCAGGTGATACCAATTATATAGTACTCAAATTACAGGACATAGAATGGAAAAAACATTACACTGTGGCAACAATCAGGAACATATATGCTAGTATATTTATTGGCAAAATGGGAGATGCCTGCAACCTCTTTGTCATAATGTGGTCTAGACACATTGATGATATTTTGGTAATTTGGCAAGGAATTCGGGCTTCATTACAAAAACCAAACAAATTAATCGGAACAGCCTCAATATAAGACTTACCTTACATAATGCCAAATCAAGAGTGAGATTCCGGGATCTAATCATATACATAAAGGGAAACAGAGTTAAATCAGTCATCCAAAGGACACCAACAGCAGAAAATTCAATTCTTCATGCAAACAGCTGTCATGACAAGGTTGCAGTCAAGAATAGGAGAAGGAGAATTCATATGCATTAGAAGAAATTGCGGTGATGACCAGGAATATATATCTAAATCCATGCAACTAATAGAACTGTTAACAGAGACTACAACAAACCTAAACTAACTTCCCAGCTGAGATACTCTGGAAAATGTACAGGAGCATATTACTAGACGATAAATGCAGAGCACAGAACCATGATTAAAACGCCACTCAGATACACCACAGTATACTCTAAGGCCATCACTACAACAGGAAGTCATTACACAAACATTAGTACTTGTTGGTAGAAAAATAAACACTAAATAAAGCAATCCGACAGAATCCCTAGCAAGGATAGAAAAGAACGAAGAATCTCAAAAATGTATCATGCAAATCAGAGTTTTGGATCAAAGAAAAAAAAAATCCCTGTCCGCCTGGTTTACTGATGTGCTAAAATTGTTCAGTTTGCAAGCTGGGATAGAACAAGGAACTTATATATTCAGACACAAAGAAAAAGGATATTCCATAAAGATCTAACTTGACTGCACAAATACTCATATAGTCTACAAAATATTATATTGGAAGTACTATAAGACCATTTAAACAAGGGATACAGGAACACCACAGTAACAGAAACACATTTCTAGCAGGAAAACCATTATCAGACCACTACTTAGGACTTCATGAACATGAGCATACATTCTGCCTTTTTTTATATATAAATTGTTCAAAGAGCAGAATCATCACAAGGTGACCACAGAAAGATAATGCTTTGCAAAAAAGAAAGTAAGTTGATCATCTGCATGGACTGCACTGGAAGGTTTCAAAAGGTAAAAAGAGTTCTCTTGAATCTTGTGACATAATTATTGATGTCCTTTAACATACAAGTGTACAAAACACACATATCCACTGGCAATCTCTGGGGGTAGCATTCCAATCAATTGTTCTTTTGCCCACCATGCCACCTAAGATTAGACTTAGCCCTATGCAAATCAGTCTTGGTCCTGTTCGAATAGGAACAGTCCAGCCCAACTTGCCAAACCAAGTCCTCTCTAAACCCGAACTCAAGCAACCTTAAACCGGTTTCTGCCTAATTGAACTTCTTCAGACAGGTGTAGCTTTGTTCCAGTGGCACAGTAAGCAAAGGACCCATGTCTGTGCATATCCTTGGTCACTAAGGGTGTAACACCAAACACACAAAAGGTGATGGGAGGAATACTTTCATTAAGTCTAACCAATAAGTTAGGATGCTACCCGGAGCGATTGCCACTGGTTAGATTTATTGTAATCATTCCTCCACTTATCTTTTTCTTGATACAATATGAAAATACCTACCCAAAACGGTGACCATTGTTTGCGTCCTCCAGTACTCCCTCAGTGATGCTGCTTCCTAAGATAAATAGGACCACCTGTAAGTGTTAGTTCAACTCACTAATCAGGGACAGAAGCAGGACAAAATTATTCCCAGGCAGAATAACAGACTTAAGACACAGGACAGTGCATTATTGATGATGGGAAGTAAATACTAACAAGAGTACACCATAAAGGAGAGTCAAACTACAAAGTACCAATAACAGTACCATTATTGATCAACCCTGTATTGTATTTCTCCAAAACAGGACTGTGCTACGTGGGAAGCTTAAAGATAGAACTAAGGTAAACTTTACCTTACGGCATATATAAGTGGCCTGTACTGAGCAACTTAACCTTGCCAAACTTACCTCTCACGTTTAATTAATGGCTTCTTTCTCCACACAGACTGAATATATTCAGAATTATATTAGGTAACTATACGTGGCTACCAATCAGAAGCTCCTCTCTTGCAGACAACCCATATTTTCTCCTTTGTTTTCTACCTTACAATTTCAAACTGTAAGTCTGTATATAGTTTTCTGATCTTATGACAAACGCACTATATTAAAATCCAGGTTTACGTGTATGCTCTATTGGATGTGATTCATATGTGAAGTAATGTACCAAGAGATTATCACCGATAAAGAAGGGGATGTGAGCATATTACTTGGATTTAATAATTAATTTCTTATATACTCCTTTTTAGCAACGAATAATAACAGAATTGAAAAAGTTCTGTGCTTGCAGCTATTAAGGCTGAGACAAGTTTTGACTGTGATTCGAGTAGCAAATGAGGGAACCCTGCTAGCTGTAATGAATCAAGATAAAGCATAAACTAATGTAATTTAATGTAAATTTTTACATGCCTTCAAACTGAACAATTGATTGACTACTAATGTAATATACTTGTTTTATTTGTAAACTATGTAGGAAAGAGTTGGGTCAGGGATAGGAGGAGTGCCTGACTCCACTTGTGTGTGCATTAGTTGTTTGAGTGCAATTATTGGCTTTTTGCCGATCAAAATATATTTAGAAACTACTCTACAGTAAGATATGAATTTTGCAAAAGCACTGTACTGCTAGGAATGAAGAGCTTTGTTATAGCTTTGGCAGGAATGCAGCTGTCTGGCAAGTCATATCTCAAGCAGTTTTGCCCCTTTACCATATGCTTGAGTAGGTTCTCAATGTCTTATAGTGGTCTCCATGGAGCTCACAGTAGTTTAGTGTCAGACAAGCTTTCAGGTATTTGACAGACTTCTTACCTCACCTGAATGGATATATGTGAGCTATTCTCTCTACCCCCTTAGAAAGCATGAGTTTGGAGATTTCGGACTTGTACACATTCTCTCTGAAACTTGAGTGCTGGGTATATCTGTCGTCCCTCAATAAGACCATTCAATTACATTTATAACAATGACTCTCAAATATGTGTGCTCTGTAAGGTAATGTTAAGGTTACTTCTATGGAAATCTAAAAACTACCAAAATTATTGAGTTAAAATTCCTCCAAAACCTTAATGAAGCCCTTAAGAACACCATATCATACCTCACAAACAGCTGAATTTACTGATTGCATCAAATGACATAGGGCCACATGTATCAAACATTTTTTGCGTTCGCAAATGGGCCGGTCTCAGAATCTGCCCGTTTGCGAACGCAAAAAATGCTTTTCACATGTAACAAACCCTATTTTGCGATTCGGTAACTTGTTACCAAATCGCAAAATGGGTTTGCGATTTGGCATTTGGAAGGGGCGTGTTTATGGCCTCCCTTCCAAACACCGAATCGTAACGGTATGTATGAATGTTTTGTGACCATGAATACCGTCGCAAAACATTCGCAATTTACCACCAACTTCAAGTTGGTAGTAACCCATTCGCAAATGAGAAATGTCATGGACCACCATGAAAAGAAAACTTTTCATTTTTGTTTTTTAAACACAACCCGTTTTGCTTTATTTACAGGCAATCACGGACATGGTGGTCTGCTGACCCCAGTAGGCCACCATCCCCGTGATTTTAGCTATTCGTAGGGGGTCGCAAATTGTGACCTACCTCATTAATATTAATGAGGTAGATCGATTTGCGAGCCCCTACGAATCGCTAAATGAAACTCTTGGAGTGTCATACATTTGGAATTGTGAATACCTAATTGCGATTCACTGAAAATCGCAATTAGGTAATTAGTATTCCAAATCTTGATATATGTGGCCCTAGATTGCCAAATTTCAGATTGTGACGTCAAAGAGGGGCACTAATGTAAGCACCTGAAAGAAATAGATATGACATTAGAAAGCATATTGGAACCTTAGCAATGGAACCTTATGACCTGTAAGTGGACAAATTTCTGCAACATGTTATGATTGGAATTCCATTTTCTCAGCCAGCACTTGAAAACTGAAGGGGCTACTTTTGACCCTTAATACCAAAGATTTTGGCTTAAAAGGTGAAGGCACAAACTGTCTCTAGCACTGATATTTCAATCCATTGAATGTATTTTAGGTATAAATGTAGGAATACCCACCCTTGCCCACAACTGCAAAGATTAATTACAAGATTTAAAGAGATCTCTGTTATCAATGAGCCATGGTTCCACCTGAGGATGGTCTAGAGGCATAATTTTCATGTGCTGAGATTTATGTGAAGCTTCATTATTATTTCTTTCTAAAAGGACTCCAAGAAATGATAGATAGATGTTTCACCCAAAATAGAAAAAAACATCTTAAACACCATTTTTCTCCCAGTTAAGTATGACCTTCCATCAAACAGTTCATTTGTTCCAACCTATTCTTCGGGATAGGGTAATTCTGAGATAATTATGCTGCACTGATATAGATAGAATTTGGTCCAGTATGTCTCCTTGATGATCTGAGGTAAGAACCTGTTAGAATATTCCTATTTTTGAAAATTCTCTAACTTGTTAATCTGTTCCATCTTCTGTGAGTACCCGAAGTGCACACTTTTCTTTTAATGAGTCTCAGTTCCAGCCTCTTACTCATTTGTTTGTGAATTTTAAGTGATCTTCTAATAAAATAAAGCTATTGTTTTATCTGAGAGAGGAGTAAGAAATTTAGACCTTCATCCAGAGTTCAGTGCATGGGTAATGGTGTACCCAAAATTACCCATGGCCCGGGTATTGGTAATTTTGGAATGCAGAATTACCCCAGGAATCCAAGCTGTCCCTTACGGAATGGGGAATTTCCATTGGAACCTGTATTGCTACATAGATTTCTGCAGGTAAATTAAAGTATATCTAGACACTTAAAATAAGTGTTAATGTTATCTAGCATTATTTTACTAACCTCCAGAGGAGGAGTTGGGCCATATAAATTGTACAGTTTTGAATGACCTCTTAGACCAATCAGTGATATCCTAGGTTGTTCTACACCAAATTCTGTATTCTGGCATAGACATCCTGTCACAACACTGTTAATGGAATTTAATCCAGGTGAGATGTCAAGGTAAAAAGGAAGAAGCATTCAAAGAGAAATGTGTGACTCCCTATGTGGTAACCCAGCAGATTATTTTTCTTTTTTAGTTAATTACCATAAAATATTCCCACATCATAGAACATTATCTGAATTGACGTACATAGGAGACAAATTTACTGGGAAAATGCAGCCCTTCATCCACATTGCAGACTCATTCAAACTCATTACTTTCTTGAAAGAGCCTTTTGGAGAGAGTTGCAGAGAGGCCTGAAATCAAGCAGACATTAGCACATAACTAAGCTGCTTTTTAACTGAATACTATGTTTGCTTTAGATTCAAGAGGCCATGTTGGAGCAGTGCTATACAATCAATCAGGATTATAAATATTTATAATTTAGAAACTTAGAATGAAGCCTTTATGGATCAAAAGGCCTCCTTTTAAGAGATTTTGGGTCACCAAATCTGCAGATTGATTTTCTTCATTAAGCCAATCCTGCACAAATCACACCCTCTTATGTGACCTGGAAAACTTGGGTGTCCATCATGTGCTACTGAGGCGATCTCAGCTTAATCAGAACTGGTGCCAAGTCAATCTGCAATAAACCATTCTGATAGCCTATACTGTGATCATCATTTCACCTGCATACAAATTCATAACACCTCTAGTTATGATGGCATGTATAGTGTGGCCCAGTCCCAGACACTATTAGTACATATATTCATTTGGTAGCAATAAGGTATCCAAATATTGATTGATGGTGTCCCTGATATATATGTCTGCTACTCACGGGCTTTTTCACTTGAGTCATGATGAAGGGGGAAACTTCCATTACATAGCGGACTACTACTCCTGGTAAGAAAGCTAAATCCACTGTAGATACTATTAAAGGGTTTCTCGAGAGGGCAGAGGCGGTGGGGCATAATGCTGAAATTGCATCCACGGAACACACTGAGGTGTATCTACCTGCTACCAAACATAAGTAAGCTCCAAGGCTGGGCATTTCTGAAACTCTGCTTTCCAGATAACACTCTTTGTATTTTACCAGGCTATGGATATCCTATGCAGACCCCTGCAGCTGGATTGCAAACTCTTACTGGGAGTGCCCAATATTGATTATACTATTAGAGTGAAAAATTGTTTTCCAGCTATCTGGAGACAATTTTAAATACTTTTAACAGATGTGAGGTCACTCTATTGGATGTCAAGGACCAATTCTTTAGTCTTCTGAAGGGCATTGTCATGCTTTGAACAATTGTCACTGTGCTGCTCAGACAGATTTTACACCTTCTCGTAACATTGACACAATTTTTCCCTCTTCATCTCCTGACTCAATAGGTCAGGGGTTGGGTGCTGAGAGGAGTAATATTAGGAATGGGTACTCAAAAGAAGCTGTGCAACTGGGAAGAACTATTTTCATTCTTTGAATGGTGCAGTAATTTCACACATTATGTGTGTTGCATCTTAATCCACAGGTAAACCCCTATGTGGCACTCACCATAGGTGTACCGGCTCTGGGGCATATGCCCCTTTATCTCTTTTAAACAAAGCTGTAAGAAATCAGACTTGTGCTGTCCGCTTAAGGCACTCTGACCTACAAATGGCTCATCTGGTTGCTTGGATGTAGGTTGCTATAGGAATAGTATAACTTGCAACTATATTGCTTTATCATTTCATTCTCCAATGGGACTAAGTTAGCGTTGCAGATTGCAGCCCTTCCTTCTCACCTTAATAGCATTTTCATCTTACCTTTAGGCTTTTTTAAAGGGGTTTATCACCAAACTAGCTCGTTGATGGAGGGGGTTAAAAGAGGGCATCTATGACAAAGGATGTATAAGTTACTGGAATGTCTGTCTCTACTTATGTTTTTAAAGAGCGAATCTCATCATCCCAGTGAACACCATGGTATAATAGGGTCTGGATATTCATGTATAGCTTTGAAACACCCCCAACCATCTAAAATTAGCTTGCAGGGTGTCTCAGCTCAGAATACATTTGGGTCATTGTCCACTTTGGATGTGTACAGTTACTAGAGGCCCTAAGGCTGATTCCCCTTTTGATAAGATAAGCATCAGCCAGGGAAATAAGGAGCAATCTGAGAACGATTGCTCCAAATTAAAAATGCTTTCTTGGAACTTTACTAGTCTGGTGTTAAGGCTACAAAATTTGAGGTGGTGAGAGATTGTCAGTCATTTTTACATTGTTCCACTGCAGGAAACATGGTGTGGGGGCGAGGGAGTTTTACTTGGATCATTTTCAGTCCTGTGTACCTATACACTGTCAGCCGTGCCGCTCAGGAGGTGTTCTAATTTCACTGATCAAATTGATTCTCCCCTGCACGGTCAAGTATTTTGGCCATTGAAGTCCTCCAATTTCTTGGCATTACAACTTGGCTTCGCAGATTGCTCTCTGGTTCTCTAGTCGATTTCTAAGAATTAATTTGGTAAGATTCTCTTTCCTAATCTTACTGAATTGTCCAGTTTAAAAAAAAAAAATCATAGATCAATAAATTTAACCTAGAAAAATGTCATCCATTTCTGTAATCCTTAACAGTGATTTTTAATGCTGAGATTAGCTCTTGTGAGCCAGAGATCTATACTGGCCATTTTAAGTCCTTCATATTAGATAACAGATTGACCTTCAGGGAGGTTTTTGATTGATTTCTTCAGTGCATATTAATTTGATAACTTCTTTGGGACATTTGCCTCTGCATATGCCTGCCTGCCCTATTTTTGTTGCTAAGGGTGGACCATATTTAAGTCTATCCCAATGTGTCAAATTGTGAATAATCCTTTCAAATTAGAACCCGTCTCAAGAGTGATCACAACCCTTTACTCTTGACTTTTGGAGCACTAGTTTGTGACATCTGCTACGACCATAGGAACTGTTCTCCACTAGGAGACTGTGACTGATAGTGGTTGGAGACTCTGATGGGTTAAAGTTGACCCAGTAGCTCAAACCAAAAAGTTGATTAATGGTGCTAATTTGAGCTTTATAAGAACAGTGGTTCTGGGGGATTGATTTGTGCAGGTAAAGTATATATACATAACCTGTATGAATTATTCAATATGAAAACATCCAACAAATGTACATGAGCCACTATATATAGAAGCAAAGCTTCTGTGATTATATATCACACCAAATCAACATAAAATAGACAATAGTACAGACTTTGCTGTGCTCAAAATGGTGAATACATGAATTCAATTACAAATAAACCTTTAACCCCTGATCCAACTTTTTCATAATAATACAGTACGTCTTCAGGTATTCATGTAAGCACAGGCTTTGTCATTTTTCCTGAATTGTAGAGTGATTTTTATAGTTGATATTCGAAATGAAATGTATTTATCATTCCTCTAGAGCACAGCTGAAACAAGGCTTAGCCAGACTAGCACTCTACACAAGCGAGGGTGTGAATCAAGTCACTTGGTTGGTTGCTGCCCTGACTGAAAGATCAGATTTGCCTTCCTCATGTTACACTTTTGTCCACCCTTCCTGGCAAGCTCAATACTTTTCTTAGAGTCTCTGAGACCCTTGCTCTTTCTAATTTGCTGGTATAGTGTAGGAGTTTTTCTGTGCCGGGTGAGCCTTACAAAAAATACCTTTTATCTAAGTCTCTACAACTTTCCTTCAGATCTCCTCGGCCTGGTCTCTAGTCACTCTTCAAAAAGTGATCACCCCAGTGTGCCTTGCAGGCCATGTCACTGATAGCCCCATTGATGCCCTGCTAGTGATTACTAGGATGAAATACAGGGAACTCCTCCTGCTGGTGGCATTTTGTAACCTGCAGATGGGGAAATGGGATAACCACCACTACTTAAGTTCAACTTTCACATTTCCTATTCCCATTTACAGTTTGCTTTTAAAGAATATGTATAGAAGCTCTCACCCACACAATCCATTTATTGACAATCTTCAGGGGACCGCAGATAGCGCACAAATTAACTGCAGTTGGGCTGTTAAATTGTTTGATCAGAAAAACAATTCGTGAAATGCAATTCTTGTTAATATGTTATAAAAACTATAAACTTAAGTGGCACTCTTGATTAATTTCAGTCAACGAATAATTGAATGATAACTTTGCCTTAGTCAGGAGGTGTCCAATGTTGGTCTACTAGTGCCGGATTCATGGGAGATTTTCTGGCTCACACGTAAACATGAAAATTATGTAAATATGAAAAGTGTTTCCATTTAGATTAATAGTACATACAGTCATCATCACATGTTGGTGTCCTGAAAATCTGGCATTAATCAACCCCATGGGTCATTGCTTGACACTTCTGAGTAAGTCAGTGGTATATCTTTGTAAACGTTTACAGCTTGCAAGGCTAATGAATATAATATTTTCCTTTTACAGGCTTTCTGTTTTATATTCCTCAATTCTGTTAGATCTGTGGAGACAGAATGCATCAACAAACACAACCACCTTCAGTTTGAGAAGTTTTATTTTTGTCTTCACTATATTGCAGAGAAAGATGAAATGGTCATTGAGAACTCTGAGAACAATGCCACGTCAGGTGCGGATGTGGACAAGCGAGTGAAACGGAGACTACTGATGGGTAAACAAGTCAATCTTGTTGAAGTTTGTTGTTTCTTAATATTTTTGGCTATGTGTGTTTTTTGCAATGTTTACTGGAACAGCATTTGGTGTTGTTTGTGAAAGGGCACACCTTTGGGGAGCCTGTATGAAGAATCATCCTTGATATGTTCATTCACTTTTTGTATCATGGTTAATGCAGAGTATTTGCATTCATTTATGACCACAACCAGAGTACAGCCTTTCTATAATTACCTTGGAAGAGAAGGATGAGGAGTGATGTATTGGACACTAGTTTATAAGAGTCGGAGGTCACTGTCTCGCTTACAAAGCTTTTGTGGCCTGGAGTCTATGATCCTCTATTGACCCTAACCAGGTTCCCAAAGAGGATATTAGTTTTGTAAATTACTTTTAGTTTACTTGTTCATCATCAGGTCTAACGAAAACTGCTCCCTGTGTATTCAAAATAATGTATGTGATTAACTACGCAACCTGCCGCCATAGCCTACTCGTGGGTCCAGCCTTACATACAACACCTGGCCCACTGTCCCATTTCACGTCAGTCCTGTGCTTTTGGGTTAATCTTCATGGGCCCTTCTCTAGTTATCTAACCTGAGTCATATATCTACCTCGGCTTACTTAGTTGTCAGATCAAATCCTGGCATGATTTACATATCCTTCAACTTTGAGACCCATAACATCTTAATCAGTTGTGATTTCATGGTAGGAGTTCATATGTGTGCATGTTCCCTTGCTGGTGGCATACAGATGAGGGTGGATCTGTTGCTTGTGTCATCTGCCCACTTCAGTCCCTGTTGGAAGAGAGAAAGGATTTCTTTTCAGGTTCTACAGATAAGTGGAAGGGTGCAAGACAATGAAACACAAACAAAGGTTTTGGGTATGGAGCATTGGGTAAAAGTTTGTTATGAAGAATATTGGAGAATGTTGACATGAGGGATTTGAGTCGGTCTAAATTCCCTTGCATTATTGAAAATTAAGCCACCACCAAACATATAGAATTAAAATATAGTACTCCTATAGTTCCTGAATGTGCACTTTGATGAATTTGTGGTAATTCAACTTTTGTTTGATTTGCAATCCCCTGCTACATATAGAAGAAGGATGTATTTTATTTGTTTGCATACAGTTTGTATTATCTGATTGCCTGTGATTACAATGAGTTACAATCTAATGGGTAGTTGTCATTGTTTTCATGCTGTAGGCTTTATAATGTCAAACTTTATTGATTGTATCAGGCATCACAAGACCAATAGTTGCACCCCTACATAAAATCTGCCCAAAAAATCATATTGGTCTATTTGCGACCACAAGATACAACCCTGCAACTTTAATGCTCTGGAGATGGCGGTGAAAATAGTAGTTGAACAAATAAGACATGCACCCATGAATGCAATAGTGACACCATCTCACAGTACAAGAGAAAAACCAGATAAAGAAAAATGGCTAAAAGCTGTTCAAAGGTGACTTGGACATACTAACGGAAAGGTATGGAAACAAAAGACAAAAATGGGCATATAAAGAGAAATGGCCCTGTCGGCGACAATTGAAAATCATCAACTATAGTTTTCCTGAAACCTTTTGTATTTTTGATGAGATGGTTAATGGTTAAACACAGTCTTTCCATGTAGGATTTGTCATTTTTTTTATGAGTCATTTGATATAGCCGGAGGAGGCACTCCAAATCTCGAACATCTTTGACATGGCCAATATATCTCCTCTATCTGGGAATCTGTTGTGCACTGTAACACAAGTTTTTTTATCCCTGCTTTCCCATTTTAATGATGATCCAACTGTACTTTTTTGGCTAGATCCATGAGAGAGAGTTTATTTACTGTCTCAATAGTTGTAAAATTCATAGAGACTCTTGCTCTGGTAGACGGTGAGTGGAGATCCATTTCAGGAAAGGCCATCCAAGGCCCACCATGAATTTCATAATTGCCTGACTACTACGGCAGCAGCTAAACCTCCAAATACTCCCAAGTAGATTATTGAAACCTAGTGAACATTACTTAACATTCAGGCCAGCAGCATCCCAGAAAGAAGCCAAAGGTGGTGTATCAGAAGAATATTCCATACCATTTTTTATTTTTCATCATATATTGCTTCCTACTTAATCTGTAGTTGCTTCATATTTAAATCAAGGATGCACCCTTTCTGACTGGTGCATCTGAATTTATGATGATGCCTACACTTACCCATAAAGTCATAATTTTTATTAACAGTGGAAGCTAGCCACATTGTACGTTCGGCAGACGTTGTTTGGGTGATTTTATGGTTTTACCTTATTGTTGGCAAACGCTAGACTGAGGAGTGGGAGTCATTTACTCTAAAGTCACTGGTGATTGTGGTTTGCCTTCCTACATTATTTTGTGTGAGTTTTGCCGACTGGAGGCTTTCCAGGCCATTCAAATTATCACTGGTAAAGCCACCTCCTGCTTTGAAGGGCATGTTTGGATCTATCTTGCTGAGAAATTGAGAATATGTGGTTTCAGAAGTTGCTGTTTGAGTTTTAGTTACCTGATCATCTAAAGGCTCAAATGATTAGTCTGCCTAGAGTCACCACTGAGGTAGTGCTGAATTGCTCACTTTGGTACATCTGCCCTTTGAGCACTGCCTACACTCATACAGTGCATCAAAGCAATTCTGAGTAGAAAAATAAGAATGGCCCCTAGGGAGACACCTGAAAGCCTGGAGGTAGACACTTATGGTATTTGATGCATCCTGGACCACCATGGAGTAACAATGTTGAGGCACTGCAGAGAAAAGCCATCATTAATCTCACAAGTTGAACAGAACCACTAGAATTTGCTGTGGTAAAATGAACTAATCATAGAGAGTAAAATTGTTCCCCATAATGCTGTTTTGCAGACTAACTCTTTTTGGCAGATATCCTGTTTAAGGAATTATCTTATGAAGAGTTATGGCTAGGGGAAGTTTTATCTTTCTCTATTATATTTATGATGGCACCTTTTAAAGGTAATGCTATTTTATTTCAAGCCACTATTTCTGGCTTGGCAGCCTTGGTTTTAATGCCATCCTGTACAGGTTTGGCACTTCAATATTCTATCAAGGTGAACCAAGGATGCTTAGGACTACTATTATGCCTCAGCAATCATATAAGCGCAACTGCTTAGGTGCAAGGGTTATCTATGTAGTGCCATCTTTATTACTAAATGCCAATTTTATGTCTGTATAGTCTTGTATTTGTAGACTAGTGCATTGACTGACAATGGTGGAACTAAATATAGAATCTAAATCACATCGAATTCTCCCCCAAATCTACATTTACAATGATATATAGAAACTTTAATTATATAAAGTAAATACCTGTAACTGTACCAAAGATCACAGTACCGGACAATTATGTGACCACAGAAGAGACACCCAGTTACAGGTAGTTTAAGTGATCCTTTGTTGAATGGTCATCTTCTTCTGAAAGTGTGGAGATCGGATGATGCCTCCTATCTATTCAATGTTTTGTAGGTTGGCATCATCTGGCGCTTTGTCTAGTATTCTTTCCATGTATGTTTCCCTTGCCTGTTGGTCTGCCTGCATGTTTTTCAGAGTCTATTCAATGCCTATGTGAGAAAATATCAGAGACTGCTCATTTTCTGATCAATATGGCGGATTATCTCTGGGATTTGTCCTTGATACCAATTGTAGTTCCATATTCATAAATTTTTTTTTTTTTTAAAGAAGCAGCAGACAGCCTATTAGTCTGACAGCAATATTGTAATGTTTATCTAGTCGAATGTATATAAGCAAAAAAATCCAACATCCAAGTTCTTAAAACGTTCTACGCTAGAATGCCATTCTTGAGTCTAAATGATATTGTACACATAAGTTGAAGATTTGTAGACTGACTAAAGGATAAAATTATTCAAGATCTTGTTGAACAGTCCAGTTGGGACTGGGGTAGTGGTTGAATGTAATGATGGTAGTGACCCAAGTTTGAGTTTATTTTTCCCAATATGAAATATTTTCTGTGTAAAGAATTCACGTGTTATATAATTGTGGTTTAACTACCAAAATTAATACAATATTCGCCTACCTTAAATAAGTACCTTCTCTGATAATGAGTCTGACAGATTTGACTGAATGAAACTTCAGATTTAATGTTTGTAGTCTTATGTTCCTTTGCTTCGTGAGTAACTTTAAAGAAATATGTGCCTTATACTTTCAAGTCACACCAAATGATTGTTACCATTGTATGTTTTTTTTTGTTTGAGTCTGGTATATTTCACTCACTTTATTTTAGGGGATAGTTAATAAGTTGGCGACACATGTAGAAGTACAAACAAATGTGTATATATACATTGTATATCATCGGCCGCTGTTAGAGATGAGCCATATGCTGTGCATGTATTTCTAGTGGTGCGATAGATTAAAATTTGCATATGGTACATGTGATAATGTAACTGATATTGTCCCTTAACCTATCAGTCATCTATAATATGCATGGAGTTCTGCATATTGTTCTAGTTGGCACAAAACCCATAAAACATATGTTACCGCTTTCCTTAACTGTTATTATATTTCACTTAATGAAACAACAACATCCTGTTGCTGTAAAGACTTTTAGATTTGTCCCTGGTCATTTGATGAAATGGTGTAAATCATGCATGAATTTTATAAACTATTTTGATAGAATTACTTTTGCTTTGAACTCTGGTATCAATCAATAATTAGTTTTATATATAAATGAATTACATAAAATAACTCCAAAATCACATACAAACATTTGAACATAGGCGCCAAAATGAAGTTCAAAAATGTGAGCAGATATAGTTACAATTTTGAGATAAAGGTTAGTGTCCACATTTATCATAGGCCAGTGGCTTAACTGCTTCAGGAGTGAGTTAACTATATGGTTAATTTTCTTAATGGTGGTGGTTGAATGCCTGTAGGCAGTGCTTTGTGCTACACTTTCAGTAGATATTACTGATATGTCCTGGATTTTATATAGAATTCTAATACTTCTTGGTTATTAATCAGACTAATTTGAACACAAGTGTGTCAAAATTCTTAGTCCTTGTGGTTGAATGCCTGTAGACAGTGCTTTGTGCTGCACTTTGAGTAGAGCTTATTGGCAAGCACTTTTATTTTAAGTGGAATTCTATTACTTCTTGTTCATTATTCATATTGATTTGAACCCAAATGCCAATTTTCTGAGTCTCCCTTTGCGCTTCGATTACGTTAAATATAAACTTTAAGCTCATAACAGGAGATGAGTTAGTTAAAACGTGTGGCCCAGTGTGACTTTTGCCAGTTGTTGGCCTGGCCAAAAATAAGGTGGTCTAGAAAAACCACTACAATTTATTGATTACCGCATTAACCCTTTCTAAGATAATTTGGAGGTAGACAAAGGAGGAAGCCTTTATGAATGATTTTGGCGTGAAAGTGGGGTTACTTCATTTAGTCAAGAGATCTGTGGATGACCGAGATTTGTTTTGCACTTCCTTCTAGAACAGTAGTAAAAAATTAAAAAGTTGTTTAAAGCCAACCTTAATTTAAATTGTAGTTAAAATCAAAACATCTAAACAATCCGGTAACTAGAATGTTTCTAAAGTATTTCTTCGCTATTTGACTCCAAGATATTGTTCTGGCCTTACGTCTTTGTAAAAACATGGAGAATTCATCTCATTAAGATATAAGCAGCTTTCGGTGAATAAGGTATGGCAGCAGATCGCTCATGAGTACTGTTTGTGCTGCCTTTGCAAGGGACGCATTTGAAAATATATTTCATGATTTATTAGAATGCCCCAACCAGTATGACATTATAATTCCATAGATGACCTCTTCCTTTAAGGACGATCATGACTTTAGCTGATGCAAATGAGACATTGTTGACATGTAAATACAGCATAACTTGCATAAATGTATTTTTGTAATATCTTTTAATAAACATTTCAGCTGACATTTATCATATATTATTGTTGAATGAGAATGCTACTGGTTATAGTTACACTGTTAATAAACTCCTATTTTACTGCATGATTTACATTACCTTTGACTGTATTGGCCAGCACAGACTATATTAGGCCAGTCTTTTACAACAGCAGGAAAGCTGTTTGAGGCTGTGTTAATCATGGATCCAATGGAAAGTTCCTTCTTTGACAACAGCAAAGTCCTACCTTTGGAGGGGGTGGATTCGGGGGGAGCATTGAGAAGCAAATAGAAAGGCTGGTGGATAAGAAAGATGCCAGTGGAAAATAAGTTAATCTTGGCACAGAAATAGCCAGAAATTTAAATATATCTCCTCCGACAGGAATGGCACATAGCTTTAGATTACCGCTGTGTAAATTGACTGCATTTTTATTGTTTTATTTCCTTTACCTGTCTGAAAATGTTGTCCCCCTTCATGATTTATTGTCGACAGCTATATATGCTTGTGATTTCCATATAGGACATATAGCTTGCGCAATACATTATTGTTCTGAAGTTGTTGCCTCAGAGACGCACAGCTACAGCTGATGCCGTACAATTTCTGCTGGCTTTATAAGATTTATGACTTTGTGCATGATAACATTTATCTTCCCATCCCAAACACCTCTTCTTATACTTTAACCACTTTTAGAACATCATATATATTATATATTGCAAGTTTCAAAACCTCTCCTCTCTTTGTGTGTCATTCTTAGTTGTTTATGCATCTAAAAGCAATCAATATGGCTTCATGAATCTTTTACCCCACAATCTGCAGAGTTTGGCTAGCCCCAGGGATATTGTCATACGTGATGCTGTTGTGAAAAGTGTTCACTTTATTTGGGTTGTTTAAAGCCGGGTTGCGATGGCCCTCCCACAACCTGACATAGGATCTGACATAGGATGTTATTCGAAACATGTAACTGCTACATTGGTTAAAACCTCTTTTACTTAAATGTCTGTTTTTCTAGAATTAAAAAATCATAAGTTTTGTAATCATATTACTTTGAGACATTCCATTTGTTTTAACTATCCTTGCTAGTTAAAATTCTATGGGCCAGATGTACTACGCTTTTTAGCGTGCACAAACGGGTCTTAGACCCGTTTGCGCACGCTAAAAAGCATGGGCCCATGTAAAAACAGTATTTTGCGAGTCGCAAATAAATTACGACTCGCAAAATACTGTTTCGCGACTTGCTATTAGGAAGGGGCGTTCCCTATTTTAAGCCGCTATGCTACATATCTTTGACTCTGCATTTCCGAGAGTAGTCTTGTGTCACTGCATTTTTGGGCCCCTTATAGGTTTGCATTTTACTCCATTTCACAATGTTTATCGGCAAACTGTTAAAGATTGTGGACTTCTTTCTTTTGGTAATTTAGACATATTTTAAATACTGTATTATTTGCAGTACCAACCTCTAATGTTCTCCATTTCTAACTTTATGCCAACCTGGAACTTAATTGCTTAACATGAAACTACAAATGCAGGCATATAACACATTTTTAATCCAAACTGTACCTTCCACATCCAGTTCAATTCTGACCTTTTTGATAATTCTTTTGCCATGTGAGACATAATCTAATACTTTACTATTGCCGGAAAAAGGACAAAATACAATTCTTTTTCACAAATTATTTTGTATAATTATGCTGATATTAGGTTTAATTTCTTCAGCACTTCAGCTTTAGAATTACTAGAGGATAATGTCCAGGGTCCTCTCCCACTGGTTTGAGTACAGCTAAAACATCTCCACTTCTTTGGTTTTCAAAAACAACAGCCATCTTCAGTTATTTCCCAAAATGTGCTCAAGGAGTGTCTTTTAACTCCCCTTACTAGTTCTTAGAGAAATCCATCATGTAGATTATTTAGACCAGTTCATTTATATAAAATTAACTTTTGTGACTGTTCACTTCACATCTTTTACTAATATCATCTGTATTCTGTTGTCACATTTTTGTGAATTCACTATTGGTCAAATTAACTTTGTTGTCTCAGTTAAATCCAGACGCTTTCTATTTCTTGGCTGTTTTATTAGCCTTAACTGCTTCAATATTGAAAAAATCTTAACATTTTCCTCTTTGCCATTCGGCATTTCTAAAATCATTAACCAGAAGTATCTCATTGCTCCTTTGTGATGCATATGTTTTGGCTCCGCATTCTTGGACAGCATCAATACTGTTTTCACTTCTTTTGTACTCATTTTCTTATGTGGAATACATTTTCCTTTTTCATTAGTATCTTTCCCGTATAGCCACAAACTTAAAAAGCTTGGATTTCTATTTTTGTTATGTATCTTTCCTCTCAAATCCCATAAAATATTCCAGAGTTCCTAACCTTGCTTCACTTTAAATATATTCCTTGTGAGAGTTCCCTTAATTATTTTAAAATGTTGCAAATGTAATTCAGCCATGCTTTCTCCTATTCTTTGCATGAAAATATCTAAAATAGTAATGCTCTATGACTTTTCAAGCTAAATGCTCTCTTCATAGAGCAAAATAATGAATGCCTTTTGTTTAACAATGTAATACCAGTTTCTGCTATATTTGTCATAGAGTTCATAATGTAAAAACCCTTCCTGTTGTATTTGTCAGACGGTTCACATTGTAAAACCCCTCCTATTGTATTAGTCACAGAATTCACAACAGAAACCTCCTTCTATGATGTTTGGCAAGGAGTATACAAAGAAAGCCCCCCTCCCCATTGCATTCATCAGAATGATCACAATGTAAATCCCCTTCAATTTGTATTCATCCTGGACCTCCCAAACGAACCCACATCCCCCTCCCTCCTGAGAAACCTCCACTGGCTGCCCATCCAGAAGAGATGCCAGTTCAAGATCCTCATGTATGCTACAAAGCCCTCCACGACCTAGGACCTGCCTACTTCAACCATCGACTGAGCTTCCAAAAATGTGTGCTCCTCTTCACTCGCCCTTGCACACACCTTTCGCATCTGTCGTAGCATCAGCGGTGGCCGCTTCTTCTCCTACATCGCTGCCAAGACCTGGAACGACCTTGCCTTTCAGCAGTGCCACCCCCTCGACCCAGAGACTCAAGACCTGGCTTTTCGACAGAGACTCAGCGCCCAGATACACCTAGGGATGACAGTGTTGTGCTTTACAAATATTGTTTGTTTGATTGACTGATTTGAGAAGACAGTTAGTGATGTCCTATGGCACTTTGTAGTTACTGGGCCCCAATTGTCAATGTAGGCGGTTTCTCATTTGGTGTCCTAAAGATGCCCAACCTTTATTCATCAAACTGAAGACCAATTACTCCTTTTAACACTTGAATCTTAAAGTAATGAGGCAGGGCATCCATGGCTGACTGAGGGAGGTGGTGTGAGATAGAAACTCAAAACTCAGTAACATACAAAAATAACAAATCAAGGTCCAGCCAATGTTTCTTTCAAAATGAAACTGTAATAAACACACAACTAAATACTATGCAAAAATTGGAAAGGTTTACTAGACTTTATGTGGAACTTCAAATTAAACCCCTTCTAAATGGGTCTCACAGTATCGCTGGGTGCAAATCACATACTCCAAAAACATATCAGAGGAGACCACCAACGCCCATGCATCTTGTCTCTTCTGTGTGTTATTAGGTGACAATTTGCCCACCAACATAATCTAATCTTCAAAACCAGGAATGCCCGTATATAGTCCTATAGCCCAACATAAAGCTTTTCATGATCAGCAATGTAAGGACTCAGGTTTTCTTAAGCCATTCACAATGTTAAATCAGACACCTACTCCTTCTATGATGTCATTTAAAAATCTGTAAAGTAATCCTGTTGGATGTAACGTGAACATAAACATGACCATTAAGTCTCTGCCTGGTGAGAACCATCAAAAACTTTAAGCAGATCCAAAGCATATATTGAAATGAACCATTTACTGTGGCTAGACCTAAAAAAAAAGGACATATGTACTAAACCACTTCCCACTGCATATGTCACAGAATTTACAATGTAAAACCCCTTCCTATTGTATTTGAGAAATATTGTTCAGGGCTGATAGCCCCAATTGTGTCACCAGGGTCCTTTACCTCTGGCGTCCTGGGGCCTCTGAACCTGAGCCACTAAAACTGTAGACCGACTGCTACTTGTAAGGATAAGTAAGCATATCTGTAAGTAAGTAAGCTACTGTTAGGATAAGTAAGCACAGCAGCCTAAGGATGATTTGGGGAGATGCAGTGGGCTACAAACTCAGCATACAACAGTAACACTCAATAAATCTATGTGCAGCTACCGCTTTCTCTGTAAAAAGGGTAAGTACTTTAATGTACACACAACTAAATACCACAATCAAAATGGCAGATATTTACAAGATTTCAGGTGGAATTTCAAATTGGAACTCCTCATTTAGAGCACAGACCATGTACGCTAAAGAAATATCACTGGGTGCAAATAATTCTTCAAATGTTATCTGAGGTAGCAATATGTGACCAGCAGGCTCTACTCGCAAATACAACCAATGGGGCTATATGAGTCTACTAGAAAGCATGAAGCTTTTCACAATCAAAAAGGTTAAGTCTACAAGCTTTGTCAAGACATTCACAGTGTAGAATAAGAGACCTACTGCTTGCCACTGCATTTAAAAGTCAATAAAGAAAGCTGGGTGGCTTTAACTAGAACATAAACATGACTTGACCGTGTCATTCCTATGAGACCCAGGAAACAAAGTATACATTGATATGTACACTAACTCTCCTCCTGAAGACACCAAGTATTTATGTTCTAAACTACTTTCTATCCAATTTGTCAGAGTTGACATTGTAAAACTCATTCCTACTGTTTGTCAAATAACTCAAAATGAAGTCCATTCCTATGGTGTTTGTCATGGAGTTACGAATGTAGAACCTGTTCCTACAGCAATTGTCAGAGTTCTCAATGTAAAGCCCCCTTTCTACTGCTTTCCTCACAAGATTCTCAATGTGAAATCCCTTTTTACTTTATTAGTCATGGCTCATGGGGTTATTCCTTACAAAGCCTATTCCTACAGCATTTGACCTGGGGTTTTCATTAACAATGCCTCCATCAGTTATTAGCAATAGAACTACTTTTTTGTCGGAGCAACATAATTTTTCAACCAAATGCTTGTAGAGAAGATGGATGACGTGGTCAAAGCCACAACTGGTTATGTCGAGCCTAAAAAGAATTCCTGGGTTTATTTTCAGTGGCAATAAGAATGATCCATCTACCAGAAGTTAATGACGAGACTCAAAAATAAGTCGTCCTACATCATGAAAACAGAATGCAGTTATGATCTTCCCTCTATCGTGCTTACGTTCAGTTTACATATTTTGCATTACTCGAAATCAGTTTTGTTTTGAATTAATTACTTCTCATTGATTTTAATGATATTAAAGAATGATCATCTGATACACCATCTCGATTGTGAAATACAATTTCAATATTCATTGGATTCATCATTTGAGGTTTAGTTCGAAAACTCACTTTGTGTATGCAAATATATTTCACAATTGTGACATTTTAAGCACCTGCATGTACAAGCTGTCATATACTAATTAGTGCATTACTCTTAAATTGTAATGTATATTTATTACATCAAACATGCATAAATAGTAATATTATCAATGTGCTTTATGGATGGCAATATTCATATCAGATTATGCAGTGATATGATGGTCTCATTTGGGTTCGCTCCTTATGTATTCTATTTGTCCAAGAGAAATTCTATTGGCTCGTGCTTCTGTTTTCAAGCAGATATGTATGTCTAATTTGCCAATACTAAAGGCACAGCTCATGGCCTTATAGGAATAGATTACATTTACGAGCTAGTATTGATAAAATTCTCTCTAGATAACGTTATGTTTTTGTATGAACATTCTTGCTCAGGTAGCCACCCATTCTTAAACAGAATATACTGATACCTCATCTGTGATCCAATTATTGATTCCACCCATTGCCTTAATTTCTGCTACACCTATGCCTCAAAATATTTTTTCTTATTTTGCAAGGAATCCGTAAGTCAAGTTTCTTTCAATTGAACAGCTTCTGTCACTCTGGCTATTTAATCTTTCACTAAATAAATCGTTATAAATCGGTTCTGTGTTAAATTTGGATCATTGGCCCGACTCTAAAATCTATTATACATATCAAAATATACATTCTTCCTTTGACTTATCTTACTCCTTGCATTATTACGAACTTTGGATCTATGTGCTATGGCTGTACATTTACTCATTCCAGTTGGTTATTCAGTGTTATTGGTTTCTGAATTGCCAGTAGTTTACCCACATCATGCTTACACCACATTTATTGAGGTAATTGTCCCCTTCAAACCCCTAGCAGAAACAGTGGCAGTGATTGGTATTTGAGCGAGGAAACGCACCTTATTTTATTTCAGATAATAGTTTTCCATGTATCTTATTTTCACAGTAATTGTTTATTTATGCAGTGCAATTGTAAAATGCAAAATACATTGTCCTTAGCATATTCAATAATGTCTGTCTCTTCCAATCCCATTTGTCATTTTGATCTAGTGGGTCAGGCACTGAGTTGAATTGGATAGCTTCTCATCCTCTTTTAACCATTCCTAATGACATTATTGATTTTTAAAACATTCTTTGTCTTCCTAGTGAGGTTTACCTTTTGTCTCTCTGATACATTTAGTTGATTCTCTGGCTTGAATTGCATACTGGGATATCATCAAAGAGTACTTAGGTTACATTTTCGATTTATTTGTATGCTATAGCTCGAGTCAAGTGCTTCTTTATTGTATTAAACTCTATTTGCTTAATGGAAACAGTGCAAAGACTTGCATGTTTACTGTATATGCTCTAAGCATGTCTAACAGTTAGCCCGTGTGCCATTTCCAAATTATCTTTTGCAAAACCCTAAGTATTGTAATTTGCTGACTACCAGTTTCAAACCGGGTCAGGGTGCTCTGAGCACTAATGCATCCATTCAGAAATCTGTCATTGACCTCATGGTGAAAGGTTTGAATCTTGGCAGAGCGATTCATCACTTTGGTTGATAAAATTATTACAACTGAGATGATTAACAATGAACGTCTATTATTGAGTTTCAAGATAACACATAGGGTAAATGAGCCCTTTAATAATATTCATCTTATGGAATGTTATGTTAACTTATGTTAATTTTCACGGGAGGTACTTCTTATCTCACACAGAAACAAATTATGAGGCATTAAGCTGTATTGGAGGAGACCATAGCTTGTGCAGCGAAAACAGCGAATACAAAAAACATTGCACACATTAAAAGACAGCATATGTTTTAAAGAGACTGCATTTCACCCTAAAAATGTTACAAACAATACAAACAAAAAATAACAAATTAGGGTTTCCGCATAGTGAAATGTATTCAGGAGAATATTTGCCAGTGGCGGCCGGCATGGCTCGCGGGTTGCGGGCTCAATATAAAAAGAAAATAAACTTACTTTGCCACCGGGTCCCGCACCTCTGCTCCTGCTCTCCTCGTCAAACTCTAGAAACAGGAAGCACAGCCAGTTCCCACTGACCAATCAAAAAGCTGCATTGCAGCGTTGTGATTGGTAAGCACCCAGGCTCCCCTGACCAATCACAACGCTGCAATGCAGCATTGTGATTGGTCTGATCGTCCTGGTTCGACGCTCAGCCAGGGAATGGGGGCATGGGTATGTTCTCCACGCAGGCTGTAATGCAGCCTGCATCGTGTACAGGGAAAGTGCGCATGACTGTTTTGGGCGACCCGAGAGAGCCGGCCAAACAGTCATGTGCACTTAGGAGTGAGCAAACCACTCCTCCCCTGCCCTGCTCCAAGAGCAGAGCAGCCCCGACCACCCACCTGCCTGCAAAGCAGCACAAGCATAAGATGATTAACCCAAAGTTATCATTTTATGTTTCTACATGGCACTGCTTTAAAACAGTGGGGCTACGTTCCTCCGCCATAGCGGAGGAGCTGCCACTGATATTTCCTTTCAGTTTGTACTGCTTTTGCAACATCTGCACCTTACTTGATCATATAATTTAAATGCACAAATTAAGTAAATGGCTTGTTGTTATCTTATGTAGATTTGTTTGGCGCAGCTCATCACCGGTGAGGGTATCTAGGCTTTTTGAAGTGGTGTGTGGCTGGCGAGAAAGCCAGTGGTTGTAGGAGTGTCAGAAAAGCCTCTTTTTGCAGATGCAGTTTGCTTGCAGTAGTATAATCTTGTCTAGGGAATACTTTTGATTGGTTTGCCAGAATATTCTGTAACTGAGACAGACAACAATGTAGCCTAGTGATGGAAGAAAGACAGCAGTGTGTGAGGGATAAGCAGGTAATATTGGCCCAACCATTCACTAAATGAGGGATTTGGAAAGTGGCACTAGAACATATTGGGCTGTGGGCGAACCGAATACCCATAAAGGATAGCGAGTAGAGGGCCTGATCAGCAGCATATTAAATTGACCGGATCCCGAGTTCCAAAGTAGGACAGGGCAGGAGTAGATCAAGGACTCAGAAAGAGTCAGGGAACAGAAGCCAGTTAGACACTTACCACCTGCACAGTATCTAGGTTGTGGATAGCTGCAAAGCATTTGCAAAGAGGTAAGCACTTCCTTTTGATGGTGCTTTCTGTAAATGGCTCAGGGTCTTTCCTATTCTAACCTCTCCAGGTCCGTGCAGTGGAGAAATTACCAGCTCTGAAAGCACAACTGGGATATCTAAATTCCTAAGCATGTTATTCTTGGTACGAGCCAGTGATCTCACACTTGGAACACACAATTTTGCTGGACAAGACGCAGAATCAAGCGTGTGACCTTTGATTCAGATGCAATTGTATGTATGAGGTCATGGCAGTGCAGGGTTTTACTAGACCTTCACAACAAGCATACATTCATTTACAATCAAATTTCTTCACTGTTGGATTTGCTTGTTTGACCTCTCTAGTAATCTGTGAAACTGTATCTGTAAGTGCAATAAACCTGGTGTCTATTTTGTAATCATTCTAAAAACCATAGTTTTTTCTCTGGTTTCAGAAACTTGTGCAGTTAACAATGGTGGTTGTGACCGTACATGTAAAGATACATCAACTGGAGTCCATTGCAGCTGCCCTATTGGATTTACACTTCAGTTTGATGGGAAATCCTGCAAAGGTGAGGTGCTTACGTTTTCTACAAGCGTATGTTATATGGTTACACTTGGAAACATCAATTTAGTAATATCTTCCCACCTTTGGTTATGGGGGTCCTTTTTTTTCACTGCCAACTAAAAACAAAAGCGTTTCAATGATGTCTCAAAATCTATGTCAGATGAAAGTTTCACTAAACTTTTAATTATCTGCATCTATATATAATTCACATTCACCTGAATAGGAATATTGGCAAGAAAAATGTAGATTTGAACTATGAAACGTTTTCTACGTTGTCCCTTAGAAAATGGGGTTGAATAAGATCATGCATATGATGGTCAGCACAGGCCAGATGTGTTGGATATTCAGTTAAATCATCTTATCATTACTCTAGAGATCTATCATCACTGTGTTATATTCTAGTTTTCCACCAAAATATGCTGGATATGGTAATAGAGCATATCTTAGCTATTCTATTAAATATTGTATTCACAAGTAACTAATATTGCAAGTGCGGTACAAAATGAAGCTGTTGAAATATGATATAGTCTTTAGCAGTCCTATAATAAGCAATGTGTTGCAACCTTTTTTTAATGCTTTCTCTCATTTGCTGCAAACAGTCAACCCTGTCTTTCAAGGCAACCAATTGTTAAAATTGAGATACCTTTTGTCATTATCTAGCAGAGGAAGAGAGTGCAGGGGTTATGGGCTCAATTTTGCAGAAAGAGAAAAATACATTATTTGAGTATATTCATTTGTATGTGAACTGGATAAGATAACAACCATGATTCAGAATTAAAATATGACATTCTCTTTTTTTTTTTTTTTTTTTTAAACATCCCATTATTTTCTAGATATTGATGAGTGTCAAAGCTACAATGGAGGATGTGATCATTTCTGTAGAAATACCGTTGGTAGCTTTGATTGCAGCTGCAAAAACGGATTTAAATTATTAACAGATGAAAAGTCCTGTCAAGGTACAGTATATTTAAAATGATACGTAACAATGTAAGTGATATTAAATTATCTTGTTTCAGGATAAATTGAGACCAAACAATCAGAATTTAATTTGTCAGTTGTTTTTGTTTCCAGTATGAGTTATTACGTATTAGATTCATCATTATCAGTGAACTATCGCAAACATTACCAGTGGCCAGAGCCAACCATTATTCTACCCTACACCTTAACATGGTTACAATAATTAGATACAACTGATCCCATGGCTACAGAAATGTATGCAATACAATCCTATATTTTTTAAGGAAATAAAGTAAGATTCTGTGTTTAGGTCTGTCTTGATAGTGTAGCTGTCTGTGATACCCTTTGTTACCAATTCTTTAAAAGAGAGTGGGCTTTGGATCTGCCCAGAGGCGTATTTCTCTCCCTCAGCTCATGCTATTGACTGTTCGGTGTATCATTCCACCTTCTACGGGTTGCTTGCAATGCAATACATGACACAAATTAAATTCTGTATCTTGAGGATGCATTGTATACAGAAAAGAGTAATTTTGTTTGCTTTTTGTTTTTTTAACACTGCAAGCTCTTGTTAAAGTTTTAGTCGAAACTCAACCGCAAGCCAGATCATTAATTGGCTTTGCCACTGCTTGTTTTTTTTGGGGGGGGGGGATGGGGGCTGAGATGGTTCCAAGGTGTAAATCCCATGGCTACTTTAATGAAAGTTACAGCTGTAACACACAATTTTGTTAAAATGTCCTCATCAAAGTGAAGAGAATGGAATATGTTAAATGGAGAGATTGTACATACAGCAGACCTTCGTTAAATTTAGACGCTTAATTTGCAAAGTGAGAAAATAATTGCGAAGACCAGGAATAAAACTGTAGTGCACCAATATAAATGATTCACTATGAAGCAGATTAATACGTTACACATTTTATTGTGTAGAAATAAAGTATTTACATAATGGGGAAAAAAATAAACCCACATGGGTGAGCAATCTTTGGGATAAGCAAATGCACAATAAATCCGACAAACGCCTTTGAGGTGTCTGGTTTGACAGAGAACCCTAGAGTAGATATGTGCAGTCAGAACATGATGAAAGAATTAGCTGGGGGGAGTGAATCCTTTCCAAGAAAGAATATTGTTGATGTATGTGAAATTCAGCACACATAGTGAACTGTAGAGGCTCCAAAGTAAGCATCAATTTATTTATCCTGAGATGTGGGTGGAGGGCGAAACTCAAAGATCTAAGTAACATGTCTAATGAACTTTGATGTACGTTTATGTATACATTTGTCTAAACGTTTAGAAAATATTTTGTTTGTTAGATCCTGGTGTAAGGTATACCTATGGAGTTTTTTTATTTTATGAAGAAATAGACTGATGATTCCTGGGGTCCTGGGAATAGGTGTTTCAGTATGCAACTTTATAATCTATCTCTGCAGCAAGTGACGACATTCTGCTAAATGCGCTCTACCAAAAGCAGGTTCTCAGAAACTCTGAGAACTTTAAAAGATATGTGCTAATTACAATCCTGAAAAGTTAATAGACCTTGTTTTCAAGCCTTTGTGCAGGGCTAGAGGTACAAGAGATCATTCACATGAAACAACAAATATGTATGGCAAATAAAAGAAAATTACCTCTTATATAAAGTTTGAACTAAATTACTTACTGAAATAAGAATTGTAGGGCAGGGACAAACAAAGATAATCTGATAGTCTACCCCTCCCTCAAATAAAATGAACCTGGTGCTACTCAAAAGGTCCTGTCCGTTTATGAACTTTTCATTGATATTCAAGGTCCTAACTCGCAAAAATCTAAGTATTGCAAAGACAGATTGATGTAATTAAATTCAAATTATTCAGCAGTTCTAATATTATATGTTTGTTCTTTGTGTCTGGTTGCTTTTCTGGCTCTTAACCTTTACATTTGTTTGTCCAGAGGACTTCAATTCTACTGCAGATATGTCATTTTAAACAATTATATTACATGCATTTTTGAGACTGTAAATTATTTGTTTACAAAAGTCGTGCCGCTTGTAAATTGTTTGCATGGCCATCATTGATTCGGTTGTAGGGCATTTAAAAATAACATCTTAACTCAATGTTGGGATTCTTAGTGTTGATTGCTGAGCCTATGCTAAAGTCCAGCAGAGGTGATGTAATGTTCATTAACCAGAGCAGTTCCAATCAGAATCTCAAGTTAACAGCTGTTTCCTGTCTTCATTGATCAGCAAAGCAATTTCAGAAAGTGTTGTGCTAAGTGCTGACTGACTGACGCTACTTCTTAAGCCATAAAACTAATTGGAGACTTAGGGCCTTATTACGTTGTCTGTCAGAGGTGCCTACGACCGACACCGTCGCGGTCTTGGGTCCGACGGACCTCCGGTTGGCAGTCCTGACACCTCATTTACATTGCGACCGCACTATGTGCGGTCGCTTACTTCCATTTCTCAATGGAAGCTTGTACTACGGCCTTAAACCGGCCCTAGCACAAGCTCCCATAGAGAAATGGAAGATTGAGTTCATTTCTGCACCGCGTGGCAGGCACATCAAGGTGCCTGCCTCACGGTGCAGAGATTGGGGGCACCATACCGGAGGCCGCAAGGAGAAGGGGGCCCTCAAACTCTCTTTCTGACCGACTTTCCATGTTGGAAAGCCCGGCATGGAAAGCCTGTGGGAAACCAAGCATCATAATTCCAACGGTGGAAACGCCGTCCATTGGGATTACGGCCCGGTCTCCGACTGACCGAGGGGCTCCTTGACCCCGTCGGAATCCAGCCGGAAGGACCGGCTGGTTTTAATTTCAACCGCCTAAATTGTAATTAGGTGGTCGGAAGTTAAACCGACGAGGAGTGTCAGACACTCATCGTAATCGGCCCTTTAGAATGCATATTGCTACTTGCACACAGGTGTTACTGCAGATGAAGCTGGTTGGCTACTTACTGCTCGGGGTGTACCTTCCTGAATGGACCTTCGATTCCAGAAGACAAAACAGACGGCTCTTGTCAGCATTTCACTGACCCGTATGCAAATCTGGATGTCTTCCTAATGCTCAAGGGACAGGCCAATCAAGCCAAGCTGCCATAGCTTACTTTTACCATAGCATCAGTCTAGAAGGGACTACAGACATCTTTGGGCGAGATTTCTGAATGACGCTGCACTTTCACAATATTTTCTCTTTCTGAGCTAGAGATAAACACATTAGTTATCACACTACAGTCCAATGCTTTTATGCAGGATTTTGGAATCGTCACCATTCACAAATCCTAAAAGAAAAAGTTTAGGTGTCCTACGATTAGTTAATGGGAAACCTGAAAGCAACATTTTCTGAGGGCAGCTGTTGTCAAGGTCCACACCTCCTATTACTTTGTCATTCACATTCATGCTGTCAGTCATATTCTAATGCAAGCTGGAACAATTGTAGTGCTAGCTACCATAAGGCACCCACTTTCCTCATAACATACCAAATACTAACATGAACCACATATTTCCTGCCATGGTCTGGGCACCTGCTTCATACTGGAAATTACCAAACCACTAATAAAGGTGGATTGTGCCTTAGAATGCGACAGTAAGAAAAACAGTCATGACAGTTGTTTATTTAGTGCAGTATATAGACTGTACCATACATTAAATCAAGGGCAATGAAAAGGCTTTTTTGTGTTGGGTAAACATTTTAGATGGCAAAAGGCCACTGGCAGGAGACATGCAGGCTTTTACTGTGAGTACGTCAGACCAGTGTGTCAGCCTGCCCTAAGGCAAACTCTTACTACTTACTTTTTTAAATTACATCAATATATTACAAAATCAGAGTAGAAAGTATCTGGATAAGATCACATAATAAATAAAGCTGGTAATGTTTGGCATGCATAAAATGCAATTATCATGCAAACTACATCAGTCATTATGAGTTAAAAATACAGATGATTAGAAATATACAGTACGGTTTTAAATGTTAGATTGGTTGAACCTTCCCTAACCGGCTCCTAAACTCTTTTAAACCTACTCCATCTTGAATCATTGCATATAGCAGTCAGTTCTAGTCCACAGAGAAATACAAATTCTTGCCACCATGGTAAATGATCAGGGTCCTCCTTCTAGAGCCACACATGTGTGATCACAAACCTAGCCATTGTAATAGCAAAGAAAACAACTGGAATACTGGGCCAGTGTCCCAGCATAATAGTTTTGGATTCTGATCCGGCATAGATCTTCATAAATTGGTTAATTTATTTGAAAGCTTGAATCCAATACAGAATGATAATTGAACGTGTTGCGAAGACGTGTGTTGTATCTGCTAAAGGTTTTTGTCAGTGGAAGTCTCCCTAAGACCCCATTTGTGCAATTTGTTTGGTATGTTGAATAAATGATAAAAGATTTTTTTAAATATGAGTCTTAAGCCAGGAGACATTAAGGATGGTCTGTACAAGTTAATTAGTCCGCATTATTTCGGTATATGAGACTTGAATACTGAGATTACATGACCATTTACTGGTCAGATCATTACATTTGTTTGTCGTATGTCTCTGGTTCAACAAAATTTGATAGGAAATATTAATAGAACTGCAACCAGGTACCTTAACAAAACTATCCAAAAATGTATTAAGGGCCAGGTTGATCTTCGGGTGAGAAATGCATGAGAAAATCTCTTCGCTGTAAGTAACAAAATAATCTGGTTTTAGGAATACCATATTTATTACTTAGCACCTACAGTGGCTGAATTCTTTGCAGAACTGACTGTGGTCGAGCATTGAAACTTACGCCAACAACCTTAATAGCTATCATGACAAAACAACTGCAGATTAGGGTTGAGTCCAAGAGATATACATTGATAGAGCATTGGTATGCGGTACATGAACCGAATATCCTGACAAATCTTATGATAGACAAGAATAGTTTTAAACAGTGTGTGTTTGACATAAGTGGAATTGATCAGACCTTTATCAGGTAAAATAACTTGGGAGAAAACCTGGTAGTCCAGAAAGAGCCCGGCTAGGTTCCATTTGTGGGGACTGACCACTGCTGTGAGTCTAAAAAATAAATGAGGAACTATAATAAAACCAGAGTGACGGAAGTGCAATGCGTCCATCGCTACAAGGATGTTGTAAGCAGCTTATGGCACAGCGAGGTTTTTTATATTGCCAGATAAATCTCTTCTAACCAGCTTCAACCTTTAAAAAAAACTCTTGAAAGAAACAAAGGAATGGACCTAAACGGGTAGACATAACAAGGCAAGATGACCATTTTTAATAACTTTAAATCTGCTTATTAGGCCTAAATGCAGTCTATCCCACTTTCTAAATGTGGAAAGATAATCCAAGCATAGAGCGTCATAGTTGAGAGAGATGACAATTTCCATGTTAAGGGTGATATAAACCCCTAGGTATGTGACCGATGGAATTTCTTGAAAGACATTGCTATGATTATTAATATTTTTGAATTTGTAACACATGTGGCTGCCTATCGGACTTCCCAGCACTGGTACAGAGAGGATAGAGGCACCCACAACTGTTAGAAGAGCCAGGTCTTGAGTTTCTTACGCAAACTCTCTCGAGAGGTGGCAGTTTGAACTTCAAGGGGAAGCAGGTTGCAGAGCTTAGGGCCAAGATATCTAAAAGACTGGCCTCCTTACTTAGCTGGATTCATCCGAGCAATAGCTGCAAGGCTCAGGTTTCATGAGTGTTAAACCTACTTGGGAGCATAGGGAGAAACTAACATTTTGATAAAATCAGGAGCCTTCCGGGCTATAGCTTTGTGCATGCCAAACAATGCCTTAAACTGAATCTGTTTTTGAATGGATAATCCATAAGGCTCACGCGAATTAGCAGAAACTGAAGTATAACGAGGGGTGTGACAAAGTAGCTTAGCAGCTTCATTTTGCACTATGTGCAATCTGTTCATAAGGGACTTCGAGATAGTAAAGTACATTGTCACAATCCAGCTGTGATATAATTAGGGCTGGTACAACCGTTCTCTGTACAGGAACTGGCCGGAGCCCCAGATGTTTTCCCAAGACTTTTCAATAACCCAAAACAAGTGACAGCCACCCTATTAATTTGAAAGTCTAGCCTGAGATTGCAATCTAGATAGACACCGAGGTCCTTCACCACCTTCTTAGTGGAGGGGATGGGGACTAAAGCTTCATGCCAGTCCAAAGAACCTCACAGCTGTAGCTGATTATCTACCACCAGGACCTCGATTTTATTTCCATTAGATTTTAGGCAACTGTTTTCCATCCAGCGTCCCTCTGCCGCTAGGCAAGGTCTCACTTTAAGGCCACTTTTGTCCTGCGTAGAGGATAAAGAGAAAATTAGTTGGGTGTTGTCGGCAGAAGAAAACAAGATAGCCTTAACAAGATCTGCCAGGTTTCAACATATATGTTAAGAAGCATAGGGCTCAAGGAGGAGCCCTGCGGGACCCCGTAAGGCAGCTTGGGAATAGAGGAAGAAGAGGTACTCGATCACTTGAATGGCACACCCCTGTAAAAAGGCACGAAACCAGAGTAAGGATGCCACAGTTGGCCAGCTGTTGAAGAAGGCCCTTATGGGACACAGTATCAAATGCTTCGCTGAGATAAAGAAGAATCAGCGCAGTGGTGCCCCAGAGTTAAGTTTTGATCTGAGGTGCTCAGTGGCCCCTAATAGGGCCAACTCCTTACTACGATCTGGTCGAAAGGCAGATTGCGAGCCATGAAGAAGAGAGTTGGATTCCTCAAAGATGATACTTGACTGTTGACATGTTTTTTCAATATTTTAGTGAGAGCCAGGAGGAGAGAACTGGGACAGAAATTTTCAGTTCTAGCTGCATCAACTGTAGATTATTTTTTAACACAGATACCACCAGAGCATGTTTCCAGCCTGGTAGCACCAGAGATTGTGTCAAAGATGCATTAAGCAAAACAATCAAAATAAAGGAAAGAGATCCACGGCTCAGTTTATGAATCCTCGGGGGAGTGGGGTCTGAGGGAGATCTTTATTTAATAAAATCAAGCAGCGACTCAAAACTATAGGAGTCAATTAAGTGAATGACCCAGAAATAGCCCCTTCACCTGCTTTAGCAGCTACATCTACTTCTTCCATGGCCCTGACAGAGAAGTTCTCAACTGCCGAAGCCTCAAATGCAGTAGAGATGTTAGCCACTTTGTCAATAAAGAAACTGGCCAATTCATTGCTAGATTCTGAGGCTAGAGGAACCTCTGGGACCAAGTCAGCCAGATCAGATAAGGCTTTTACAATCCAAAAACCCTCCTTGGCCGGAGTTTCAGAACAATTAATTTTATTATTAAAATAGCACACCAGCGCTTCTCGACAGGCTTTGTTATACAGTTTCAGGATGTTCAAGTACCTCAACTTATCAGTATTATAGTTTCTACTCCAAATACGTTCCTCAAGCTTACAAGATTTTATTTGTGCAAGAAGCTGTGCATTAAGCCTGGGTGCTGGTGCCTGGTACCTCTTTTTTGTAACTGCAGTATTCGGAAGATTGTCAAGTGTGAATTCCACTCAGTCAATAACTTGTTGCACCATATTATCAATGGAGCCCATGTACCTCGGGGTGCTGTTTGAGAGGTGGAGATTAAATGTTAGTGGGTCAAGCCGCGCCCAATGCCTCCTAGGAATACTAACATTCTTCTGTGTAGTAATCCCTCCCTTGATCACTAACTGGGCCAAAATGGTCTGTCCACGGCAATGGAATGGGTGGCTCAACCACCAGCAAAGATTTTTTGAAAAATTCAGATCTACAGTGTGTCTAACAACATGCGTTGGGCTCTGTACTAACTAAACTAGCCAATGCACTTTAAGATCTCCATCAAAGTGAAATATCGAAGGACTAAGTCAATCATCCAAATGGATGTTGAGATCACCAAGTACTAAAACGTTAGAGAACCTAATAATATAAGAAGAGATAACATCAGACACTGAGGAAATCCATTTAGCCACACCTGTCCAGGCGTTCTATAGACCAAGAGACCTGAAAATGTAAAATTATAAGAAATTTTCAACGAGGGGGACAATGCTTCACAATCAGGAATGTCCAATTTTTCAGGTAGGCGGCTATGGGATTACTTAAATATAATTGCGAGCCTGCCCCCAGATTTGCACCACATAATACCATAACCAACCGGTAAAGCTAGGGCAACATTGGGTGATAAGTCATTCAACCAAGTCTCAGTTAAAAGAACAATATCAAGATCATAATCGAGGATCAAATTAATAGCTCTAAATTATGTTTAGCCAGCGAGCAACAATTTAAGCACGTTAAGCGGATTAAACCCTGGCAAGAGGTAGAGCCTAGGGCAGCCCGGGCCCACCCAGTCACTTCACCTCCTGAACTAAAAGAAAAGTTTGCAAAAGGCACAAAATTATTGCCTTTCCAAACGGCTCATGCAGTGTAATTACTTACTGTAGATTCGTCGCCTCCATTCCAACAGTATGGATCTCGAATAAACCTGGCGACAATCCAAATTTGTTGATAAATGGCCAGATTTCCAGGCCCCTGGGCCCGTTCAGGCGTAGAAGGACATGCCTTTGGCACACCAGTGGTGTGTCTGCGCTATGATGCCGTATTTATAGTGTGCAATCCCCCCACTGGGCTGTGAGGTCATGAAACTAAAGAGCACCTATGAGGTTCCAATCTTTTACCCCCAAGATGACCACTTGCCCTTCAGCTCACCTTACACTGCTGGAGAAAGAAAAATTATATACCACAAAAATCCCCAAGCAGTCCCCCAATAGAGAGTCTGCCAAACGATAAGTAAAAATTCTGAACGCTAAAATAAATTGTTAAAAATCTGAGAGCAAGCATAGTCTATTCTCTCCGTCTTCTCAGTATTTAATTTATATCTCAAAACGTACCCAAATTTCAGAGCTGCATGTTCAGTTGCTGGAAGTGCTTTAATTGGAGAGGATGTTAGTATTGGTATGTCTGCAACTAGAAGCGGCAGAACTAAAGCAGATGCTTTTAAAACTTGAATGAATGGGTCTATGTAAAAAGCAAACGACTAGGGGAAAAGGGGGCAACTCTGCCTTGTACCGTGATTGATATGTATAGCTTCAGAGAAGCCTCCAATACCAACAACTCTAGCAGGGAGGGAAGTATATAGCACCCTGATCCGTTTTATAAATCATGAACCAAGGCCCATTATTAGCATCATAGACCATAAGTATTGCTAAAATACCTAGTCAAATGCCCTTTCAGCATCAAACAGGATCATCCCGCCTGGCCTTTCCCGCTCACATGCAACATCAAGAGCGGATATAGCTAAATTAATTAAAGAAGTGGTGTGGCCTGATGGGATAAATCCGTACTGAATTGGGTCAGCTACTGAAGTAATAACCATAGCTAACTAATTAGATAATATACCAGTATAGATTTTTTAATCACAATTTATTAGAGAAATGGGTCGGAATGAACCACAGTCTGAGGTCCTTATTTTTCTTTAGAAATGCCGCAATATACGTTTCGCCCCTGGGAGATGGTACCAACGTCAAGAAAATAGGGGAATTGATGAGTTAGAGCACATGTAGAGTAATTCATTTTGAAAACTTTTTTTTAGAATTGATCTGAAATGTAATCCGGACCTGATGCTTTTCCAGCCGCTTATTGAGGAATAGCTTTTTCTATCTTGTCCTCTGTGATTGGTAGATCTAACCATTCCTGCGGCTGTGCTGTCAAATGGTTATGGCTGACAGTGCTAAGATAACGGTCAACTGTATTTGTGAAACCATGTAGTCATCATAAAGAGTAAAATTGAAATGATGATAAGCAGATGGGATGTTGGAGCGCCCTGTTATACTGTTTCCTGTTGCATCTCTAATGTCTGATATTGAGCTATTGTTGTTTTTACCCCATATCTGAAAGGCTATCGGGTGACCTATCTCCTCATGGTTTTCGAAACATGACAATGTTTTCATTTGGTACTTTAAGCTAGCTCTAACCCAAATCTTTTTCTTTCGTTGCATTTGCAGCGCAGTCAACTGTCTGAATTTTTTAGGTACCCTATTTGGAAGATAATGCTTCCTGCCACTTAGGGAGTATTTGACTTCCAGATGAAGAAGTTTGCCTTGCATCCGCACCTCAGCCACCCAGTCTGCCTTACTCTTTTGTATAGCGTAGCTCAAAGTCTGACACCATGAACAAAAGCTATTATTGTCCCAAACAATTGTTGGCTTAATGGAACTTCTATTAATACTGATAAATGTACTTTTGCTTGGGCCCATGAAGCTAATATAATCGGAATAGTTCAACAGTTTGTGATAGAAGGTCCATCGACATATAACCGCTCCTGTGATAAAATTCCTTCCGTTAACATATAGTGACAAGGGATTGTGGTCCCGACACAATCTGTAGATTTGCTTTAATAACCAAGGCGGACATAATACTATGATCTGCAAACAACATATCAGTACAAGAAGAGCTCTTATGAGGAACTAAGTAAAAAGGGAACCCATGTTCCCATTCCCAGCACACCAAACATCAGTCAGAGTGTGTCTTGAGAATTTGTTTCATGGCTGCCCTTGATTTCTGCATGTGATACTGATTGGAGTCGTTAAGAGATGTTGAGTCCAGATCAAGCTGCATGGTCAGATTAAAGTCACCGCCACAAACTTAACAAGAAGAAAGGTAACTATTGTCGGGTCATCAGTGTTCGGTGCGAAATAATGCAAACTGTCAGTTGTAAGTCACCATTTCCTATATGGGCAATCAACCATCTCCGAGATTTATCAAGCTTGACCTGATAACTGACCCATTCCTTCCCCAGATAAAGTAATGCTACGCCATGCTTTGGGAATGTCAATCATTTTTAAAAGTGGAAAAATATTGAAAACTGTCTTTTTGTGAGGGACTCTCCATGCTGTCCTTTATTCTTTATTCCAGGGCGACCGCTGAGCAGATGAATAGCTTGGGGAGTTAAAATACTGGATATTTTCTTAAATACAGGCAGATGTCAACATATGTTTGTACATAATGCTAATATTTATCTGTGGGTGTAGTGTTTTGTTATATTTGGCTGCTTAATTTGCTAAACTTCCACAGACATCAAAGTTTGAGTGCCTATTTTTCAGTAAAATAAATAAGGAAATATACCATTTTACGACTCCATTAATTCTCAAAACACTAAATAAATATGGATAAATACCAATAAGATGGCCAAAAATACATATGGATATATGCAGACAGAAATGTTAAAAAAACAAATACCATAAAACCGCGATCCCTAATTATACCCAAGGCTGCTCAATTTATGACACTCACTGATAGTTAAATGATTCTCCTAAACACACTAAAGATGAGGGCTCAAAGTACTTAGCTCCCGAAGGAAAGTAGGACTTGGGTGCCTTGAATACAACCATACACCCACACCACCATTTGTGCTAAGATTTGAACAAGGCTCTCTGTGCCTGCCCTAAGAACAAAATTATAACCTATCTGACTAATGCCACAAAATCCAAACAATTATGAGGTAGAGAAATAGAAAAAGAGGAAAGAAAAAGAGGAATTAAAGGAGCCAAAAGGAGCTGAATGATAACATTTTTGATAATTAGGCATGATTGTTTTCTAGGCCAGCTATTTCTCTAGTCTATAAATGTCAAATATATTAACTGAAAAACACATAAACTCCACACTGTGTGGAGAAGGGAACAAGAGGCGCGGGGTTTTAGGAGCTAGCAGCCTCCAACAATAAATGTTAACCACAAAAAGCTGCTCCTAACTCAGTGACCACTGTGAGGTTTGGGTTACACTGTGAGTGAAGACATCTCACAAAATGTAACGGACTGGTCTCACACACCACCTGGTGTCATGCTTCATCATTGACCAGTCCTCGCCCTCTAAAACCTTGGTTTGATAGAGGGCGGGCATACACCTGACGACAGGGATGCACTTCTAAACTAAGTGGGGGCCCATAAATAAGTGAGTGTGGTTAAAAATCATTATAGTTATCCTTGTCGTCTTTTTTAATGTGAAAGGTAACTATATGATATTAAAATCAGATGACGGTATATGGGGGAATTAATGTTCCTTAACCGTTATGTGAAAGGTCAGGTCAACATGTTTCTGCCGTGTTGGCCCAGTTGGGTCCAGGGCATTCATGAGGACCTAATTAGAAAACGAAGGGCTCCGTTCTTACCAACTAGTGGCAAGAGTATACCACTGAGTGGGCGTGATCAATATCACTCTCCACAGTTTGATGGCTTCAAAATTCAAGCCCTAAATACCAGAACTACTTGCCCCATGGAAGGAGGGGAGGGGAAACCCCTATTGTCAAACCTGCTTCAAGGGAAATTTCCCATGTGGTTCCTAAGCGTCTGCTCCCATTCCTCCCCGATGTAGTCGCATTAAAAAAACACGACAAGGATAACTATAATGATTTATAACCACACTCACTTATTTATGGGCCCCCACTTAGTTTAGAAGTGCATCCCTGTCGTCAGGTGTATGCCCGCCCTCTATCAAACCAAGGTTTTAGAGGGCGAGGACTGGTCAATGATGAAGCATGACACCAGGTGGTGTGTGAGACCAGTCCGTTACATTTTGTGAGATGTCTTCACTCACAGTGTAACCCAAACCTCACAGTGGTCACTCAGTTAGGAGCAGCTTTTTGTGGTTAACAAATATATTAACTGTCCACAACCCTAAAAAAAGCAAGGAACACAAGAGCATAAATTATTGAGGAATCATTTGGTATTAATCCCCACCACCCTTCCCACTGCTTTAGTAAAACCTGTGGTTTAGCAGAGTCCTGGCAGTATACTATTTGCCCTGGTAACAAAGCTTCAGGTTAGCAGGCTCCAATACGAGACAGTCGCTCCACGTTTTTTAAAAGAAGATATGGTCTCCCACAGTTGCCATCTACGTTCTATTGTGTCATGAAAAAAGTCAGACCTGATGAAGAATTCCACTCTGCAAGCTTTGATAGGTTTATGCGGACATGCCAGCATGAAAAATAAGCTACAGAAAGATAAAATTCCCCATTTAGATCAAGCAAGATGGCATGGGGTATGGTGCTGCTCTACCCCTGCTTGGCTTCCAGTAGAGAAATCTGTGGGCTTGCTGTTTCTGACATTCTAAGTCCCAGTACCCAAGCTGGGGGAATTACTGTTCAAATAGGTGGACAGTATAGCTTCTTAGATCATCCCCCTTGTTTACCCTCAAGGATCCCAAGCACGCAAACATTATTTCACCGTATGCAATTCTCTATATCCTCTGTCTTTAGGGACATAACCCGCAATGTCTCTTCATGTTGTCTAACATGGCATTTAATAGCTTGCGTTGACTCCATAAGGCTAGAAGATCGCACGTCCATGTCATTCAAGTGGTTATACAGTATATCCATTCTCTTAGTCTTCTTCCCCAGTACCACCCGCGTTTTAAGATGAGAGGTTTTTAGGGCCAATGAGTCCTTTTTCTATTACTCCCTCTGACGTTGGAGGCGATTGTAGATTGAAGATAAAGGAGGAGAGCCTGTTAATCCAGACACTGATACTTTTCCCACCTGAATAGATCTCTCTGGTTTGTCAGCAATAAGGGGATCTGAAGACCAGTCCGGAGGAGGATTGTTACCACAAGTAGCCAAGGCTGACTGAGCCATGAGAGATCGTGCCTCTGGCTGAAGTTTGTTGGCGGGGTTCAGCTCTATTACCTCAGGAACTCAGACTAACTCATCCTTGTTGGCACCACCCATGGCCCCACTGTTATGAGGACCGTCTGAGGGATCTATTTCCACTGTGCCTTCATCCACTCTTCAAGGACTATTGGGGACTGACCCTCTGATAGCTACTAGCTACAACAATTTCGTCCTCACGCCCTACATCATGCTCACAGTCGGAACCTAACAGGGCTAACAGACTCAGAAAAATCCAATAATGAGAAAAAGACGTCAATGCTTCCTGAGTCTCATGAGCCTCATTGTCTCCAGTAGCACAAGTCACCCAGCATAATTGTACAGGTAAAGCCTCAGTCTGAGTCTCAGTTAGACATATTTCACTCATTGTAGAACTGCTCCTACTTGCTGGCGAGAGCAGAAGTATGCATCAGGATGTTTGTCCTGTAATAGTGGTGTTTGGGTTGGTTCCCAAGTAACCCTTAGAAATAACCGTAGTAGGACCAACCAGTGGCGTTATAGTAACAGAAGTCCCTGCGTCCTTGGGGCTAAAAAAAAGTCCCACATTGTCGTGCAAAGTCAGCAGAGGATTATTTGGCAAAGAAGCGGAGACATGTTTGACTGAACGCCTCCCTATAGTGTTCTTGAAGCCAGTGGCGGCTCGCATAGGGCGTGCTGCGGGGCGGTGGGGAGGGGCATGGTGGGGGGGTAGTAAACTCGGACATACGACGGAACAGAGCAACGTAATAATTACTTTCCTCCGTTCCGTCGTATGTCCGAGTTTACTACCCCGCCACCCTGCCCCTCCCCTGCCCCGCCACACCGCCTCGCAGCACACCCTATGCGAGCCGCCACTGCTTGAAGCTGGTGGAAATCCGGCCAGCCTGAGATCCCTGTCGGTAATCAAATGCTCCAAGCCATCCATGGCCTCCTCCCATGCATGGACACTCTTTCTACTTACATATTTAAATAGCTCAAAAAGAGGACTGTGCTGTGGTGTATGTTTACATGTAATCCAGTGCCAGTTTAACTAAATGTTTTCAGTGTACTTCTTATAGTGAGAAAACAAGCAACATGCTTTTATTTCTGGAGCTGACTAAATCAATGTCTCATGAATGTTGGATGCTGCCCTCTTCTAGCCACTCATAACAAAAAAAAATGGAGGTTGCTGAACTGTACACTTAGCTATCCAATATTGCTAAATGAAGAGCGGGACTGTAGACATGCTGTTCAAAATGCATCCATATATTACGAAGTCATTAAAAATCCGTTGTTGATTTTGGAAAAGTTACAGAAAGTGTGGAGTTGCCAATTTAAAGGCAGGCATATGGTTGCCAATGTTATCCCTCCATTTCCGAGACAGCCCGCTCAAGTCAAAGATGAATTCTGAAAGTGGCATTAAGTAACCACAGGAACTTTCGCCGCTCTGTTGCTTTTTCCCATTGCTTTAAATCAAAACCTCAAATTCAAATATTTACACTGGGCTCGCTTAAATGCAATCTTTCTGTGCAAGGAATTCTCATTTGAAAACAAAGATTTACTGCAATTTATTAAAGTATTCTCCCAAGTCTGTCCTGGTGGATTATAAGCATACACATATTTTTTCATAAATAGAAGATGAATTACAAAAATTGTAAATCTTTGCTTAAACATACACTGATATTAAATGAGAAAACAGCAAAGCGTTTCAATGTTCGATTTGAAACATTTTATGGTGAATAAAGTTTTTTCCTCCTTATGAAATAGTTCTGCTAAACATAATGAACAAGGATATTTTTAATTGATGTGGCTTGTGAATGAAAAGTGCTACAAAACAACTTGCACGGCATAGCTAAAATTCCTCCAAAACAGGGAAATACAGTCTAAATTCAGATGTTTTGTAAAATTAAATATTTACGTTTCTTTACAGGTAGTGCCTCGGGCACAAAACTTTGCTTGGTTTACATCTTATGGAATAGTAGCCTTGTTAAAGCAGATTACGGTTTAAAGGATTTAACTCATGGAAGTAATTTTACAAATCAGTGTATCCTGTTACATATTGATTGTTAAAAATGTAAAGAAATTAAACGTTTATAAAACTGAAATCATTGTGACCAATTATATGAAATTCTTTGTTTCTACTCAATCTGGTTCACTTGAAAAAAGAAAATAGAATATTGTGTTGAAGTCTTGTACATAGTGCTCTATACAAAGCACGTCTCAAGGTGTTAATGGTTCAGAAACTCATATCACTTGGGTGAATGGAAGGTGTTAGTCGCATGCTCGTGAAAAGTAGTCCTATGCCTCATCCTCAAATCCATTTGAAACTATGCTAGAAGGTTTACAAGGAACTATAAGCAGAACTTAAAAACGCAATTCCACCAATAAACAGCGTTCAGGGAAGAAATGCTCTCCAGTCTAATATGAGTGGAGCCCAGTTACCCTTATAACATAGGGGAATGTCTCATTACCCTTTTTTGCCATGTTAATTCCACCATAACGGTTTTGTTGATTCAGTGGCTCCGAGCTTTAACGGGGTCACAGTTTATGAAAGCAACCTCAGTTCCGGAGTATCTTGATGTGGGGAGTCTTTGCAAGGAGTCACGGTGTCCTCGCTAACCTCGGACTGAAGCAGCTCGTCACCACCCCCACTCACAGAGCCGGACACACCCTCGACCCCATCTTCGCAGGAGGGACAAACATCCACTTCAGCCACACAACGCAGCCCCTCTGGACAGACCACCACTGCGTACACTTCACCTTCAACACCACCACCTCACCCAAACCCGCCCCGCGCCCACCACAAAGGAACTGGAGCAAGATCACAGAGGAACACCTCAACACCACCCTCCTCCACGACCCCCTCTCCGCCACGACCGACGCCAACTCCGCAGCCAAACAACTACACCGCTGGATCTCCGGCTGCGCTGACAAGCTCGCACCCCTCCGCCACCCCGTCAAACAACGCCCCCTGAAGGTCGCCTGGTTCACCACTGACCTCCAAGAAGCCAGGCGCTCCTGCAGACGCCTCAAAACTTTGGCGGAACAGGAAAACCACCAAAGACCGGAACAACTACAGGAACGACATGAATGAATACCACCAGCACATAAGACCCACCAAGCGGACCTTTATCAAGAACAAAATCCACACCAACGCAAGTAACGCAAAAGAACTCTTCAACGTCATACAGCAGTTCACCAAACCCCCCAGCGAAGCCACGGATGTCACACCATCTCAGGACCTCTGCAACAAGCTCAGCTCCTACTTCCACCTGAAAATCAAGGCCCTCTACGACAACTTCAGCGAACAGACTCCGGACAACACCCCCCTCTCCACCACCGACAACCAGCCGACCATCACCACCTAGAAACCCGCCACCATTGAAGACACCACCACGACCATGAAAAACACCCACTCAGGAGCCCCCACGGATCCCTGCCCACCGCACATCTACCACAGAGCAGCCGCCATAGCACCCGAACTAGGCCGGACCATCAACGCCTCCCTCGAATCCGGCATCTTCCCCAATGACTGGAAGCGGGCAGAGGTCAAGCCCCTCCTCAAGAAACCCTCGGCCGACCCGACGGACCTGAAAAACTACCGGCCCATCTCTCTCCTTCCCTTCGCAGCCAAAGTCACCGAGAGATTCATCAACGCCCAGCTGACCACCTTCATCGAAGAGAACGCCATCCTCGACTCCTCCCAGTCCGGATTTCGCAGCAACCACAGCACCGAGACCGCCCTCCTCGCCGCCACCGATGACATCTGCATGCTACTCGACCAGGGCTACACTGCGGCCCTCATCCTACTAGACCTGTCCGCAGCCTTCGACACCGTCTCACACCGCACTCTCACAGCCAGACCCCACGACGCCGGTATACGAGGAACCGCCCTCGACTGGATCCGCTCCTTTCTCTCCGGCAGAACCCAAAGGATCAGACTCCCTCCCTTCCTCTCCGAACCTACAGAGATTAACTGCGGAGTACCCCAAGGATCTTCGCTCAGCCCCACGCTCTTCAACATCTACATGGCCCCCCTCGCCGCCATCGTCAGACAGCATGGGGTCAGCATAGTATCTTATGCCGACGACACCCAGCTCATCCTCTCTAACACGAAGAACCCCGAAGACACCAGACTCAGCTTCCAAGAAGGAATGAAAGACGTCGCAGCCTGGATGAGCGACAGCTGCCTAAAACTGAACTCGGAGAAGACCGAGGTCCTCGTCCTTGGACCATCCCCCACCGCCTGGGACAACTCCTGGTGGCCCCCTGCCCTTGGAAACCCACCCACCCCCACGGACCACGCCCGGAACCTTGGCATCATTCTAGACTCCTCCCTCACCCTGACCCGCCAGATCAACGCCGTCGCCTCCACCTGCTTCAACTCCCTCCGCAAGACCTTCAAGTGGATCCCCCCGAATGCAGAAAGACCGTCACCCACGCACTCATAACCAGCAGACTGGACTAAGGTAACACCCTCTACGCTGGAAGCAACAAAACCTTGCTACACAAGCTCCAAACCATCCAGAACACCGCAGCCAGACTCGTCCTCGGAACCCCACGACACGAGCACATGTCCCAGCACCTACGAGACCTCCACTGGCTCCCCATCAAGAAGAGAGTAACCTTCAAACTACTCACTCACGCAGTGCTTAATTTGAGCCGGTGCTTTCCGGTGCTCAGCACCAGCACTTAATTGGTGTCCGGTGCTCGGCACCTGCACCTAATTGTCAACACCATACTTAGAACAGTCTACCACATGGTGGCGCTGCTCATCTAATTTAGAGATGAGCTGAACAATGGTTGTTTATGAATACAATATACATTAAAATAGTGCTAATACCTGCCTCCCCAGCCATTCCTTTAGCTTTGGGGACCTGGAATAATCTGAACTGTCGCATTTACATTCGAGAGAGATGGTTAGTAGTTGTTTTGGCAGCAATGACCAGGGCAATGGGTGGTGCCAGCTGCATTGGCCTCCTGGTCAGAGCCCTGGCACTTAATATTTTACAAATTAAGCACTGCATCCACGCCTACAAATCCCTCCACATCGGACCCAAATACCTCAACGAAAGAGTCTCCTTCCACGTACCCAAAAGGAACCTCCGCTCCGCCGACCTCGCCCTGGCAGAGACCCCACGCATCCGCAGAACCAGAGCAGGCGGAAAAGCCTTCTCCTACATCGCAGCATAGACCTGGAACGAGCTCCCAGTCAACATCAGATGGTCCCCCACTCTGTACACCTTCAGGATGAGCCTCAAGACCTGGCTCTTCGACTGATCTGGAGCTGCACCCCCACCCCCCCGCACCCTCACCCAGCGCCTTGAGACCCTCACGGGTGAGTATCGTGCTTTATAAACCCCTGATTGATTGACGGTGTCCAGTTAAGGGGCTGGCCTGAGCCCCCATGCACGACCACCCAACCTGGTCAGCCTCAATGATAAGAGAGCCTAGTAGGCAATCACTCTGCATGATCAGATATAGAAAATGTGAATGTGTGAAGAGGGACACTTCAGAGGGCACATCTTATTGTCCTACCATGAAGCTTTGTGGTATCTGTGGCATTTATTTCAAAAGTAGCTCATGCTGTGCTTAGACATGCAATGTGTGCAACTTCCCAGCGCCACCACGGGGTAACGATCTAATTCTTTCTAATTTGCAGACATTGATGAGTGTTCCTTCGAAAGAACGTGTGACCACACCTGCATCAATCATCCAGGAACATTTGAATGCACCTGTAAGAAAGGCTACATCCTGTATGGATTAACTCACTGCGGAGGTAAGCAGAGTAAATGTTTGACATTTTCCAATTCCTCCAAAACTTGCGTGATGGCACGTTACGCTGTTTCCTCGTACCATTGATCGAAGTGGCTGCTTTTGCAGAAGAGTGCCTGGAGGATAGTTTAGTACAATATTTTGAGAACGACCTAAAAATAAAGCATTAGTCGAATCACTGATCTTAGTTGTTGTGCCTGCAAATCACATTGTGCTTCAATATAAATTATTTGTTGGACTCCACTCGCTAGATCTTCTTGAATCGGCACAGACTGCATCTCATACCTGCTGAAGCGCAAACATTATGGCAGGAACCTTGGTCTCATTTTCAAAGCTACTTCAAAACAAAGTCACTACATTTTACCATGCGGATATCCTTGTCTGTTATACTGACAGAAGCCCATCTAATGTACAGAGTACTGCCCTGCAGCCTGCCCAGAGGAGTAGCTTTTGTGACAGTGCAACTCCAAATCAGTCATCCATAGTCAGTTATGAACCACCATTGGGCATTAGGTATTGGAGGTAGGCTAAAAGATTACGTTTCAGGGGACTAGGGGGGTGCTTGATTTATGACCCTGAGGTGTTTGAGATCTTCCGGAATAAAACTGGAACTGCACCAGCCCCAAGAACAACCCATACATTTGCAAGCGTGGTGTGCCCTTCCTCCCCATTTCAGTGCTTTTTTTGATGCACGATGGTAGCGCTGCATCACAGCTCCGTTCCATGGTCGCCATGCAAAGGTGAGTGAGGAGTGCTCCTGGTAGGTTGAGGCTATTTTGTGGAGCCCCTCAGCTGTGCCTGAGGACCCTTTGCTGAAACCGGGTCAGCACCTTTGGGACGTTTTCCTGTCTGGGACTGTACCATGGTGGCACCAGAGGGAGCTGGCAGGCATCGGCTTTAAGGGGACACAGGAGAGGAGACCAGATCGAATGGCTTGGCATACCAGCCTGCTACATCACTGCATTTCTGAGGGAGTAGTGTTTATGTATGGTACACTCCTTATGGGTACCCTCCCTGTTTTTTGCTCATTGTGATCTGAGTCCTAGTGCCTTACCGTGGCCCATAAGGAGAACAATCGAAGAAGGCATAAGCATAAGACCTTTTAGATCCACGTTCTGCCCAAGCCTTTCACCCCTAGGTGAATGTGGAGGGAGAGGTAGAGCTCCATTTGGCCTTGCTAACCTGATTCAAGACATGCGGTCCACGAATAGGGCATTAAGATGAAGATGAGCAGAATGAAGAATTCCCTTGAGGAAATGGAGGTGCAAGTAGACGAGCTGGAGTAGGTACACTAAAAGGCTGCGTCTCCGAAGACTAAGGTTTGCATGGAGAGGCTAACGCAGCAAGTGAGGACTTGCCACCATTCTGCACTTTGGTTGGTGCATACAGTTGTGAAACTTTAAAGGGCGAGATTGTAATCTCAGGGGGGTAACCTCCCTTAACCCCTTCAGTTGAAGCCCTGACTAGTTGCAGCTTATTGTGCCTTTTGGGGGTGCATAATTTCACACAGGGGAGCTGCCTGCAGGCATCGACATGTAAGATACAAGCTTATATGTAACCTGAGTAGAGGCTTGGGGCAGACATTAAACACATTTTTTTTTCTCTGCGTAAATATTATTTTTGCAAACATATGCAGCAGCACTGCCATGCCCTCTGCGAACAGTAGAGTGAGTGTGTACAGTAAAGGCTTCCTGAGTATTCAGATCCCACCTGTATCTGACAATGTGTGGGAACATTTGTTGTTGTGTACAGATGACATTTGGAGGACAATCCTGTTCCCCACTTCTTCCAGCGCTACTCTTTGTTGCGGAGTGGGTCTGGAGGGAACATAAAACGTGTCCCACCACAGCAGCCACTGCAGGGTGTACCAAGATATCTGCCGTGACCAATACAATGCAATGTGCGATCATCCATCAGTGATGGAAATGGAAATAATTTACTCCAGGTACCTATAAAGGAGGAGTCGAGTCATGAGGGAGTACCATGAGGAGCGAATTGAATGACAATCAGTCTGTGCATTATTGTCTAAACGCCAGCAGAAGAAATTTGCAACAAGAAAGACCTGATGGCGAATCTGTTCTGGCTAGATAGTGGTAAATAACTAGTGGGTGCAGTTTTAAACAGTCATAAAAAAGCTAAGAGGGGTAAGGAGCACGCTGCATATCGCAGCATCTACATTTACGCCACAAATTTGTATTTTATAAATGACATCTCAGTGGGTTCATGCTTTTGTTGCAGAGATTATTCTGCTTCTGCAGGTCACAAGCTACAATCAAGGTAGCATAATTCAGTTAGTTATGTGGCAATTTCAAGTAGCTCCGTGTAACCGGCAAGTTTGAAAGTTTACTTCCTTATAGGAAGGTTGGTAAGCTGGATTCTAATAGGTAGCCTAAATGCTTACTACATAGAGCTGAATAATTCAGCTTCTATTATGTGCTTGATAAATGATTTCCATTTGTGTAATTACTCATACAGGAAGACATACATGAAATGCCTGTAGATCTTGCATAAACCTGTGTATCTTACATAGAACCAGAGCTTAAAGTCAACCACTTGTTAGAATCCATGTTTTTCTTTTACAAACTTGTGAAGTTACAACGCAGAGGGTTTATTCTTTCCCTTTGATGGGCCACTGAGTGTGGTGGCCAGGTCTGAGGTTCCAGCTATGCTGTGTTTGACCTTCAGTTGTTGCAGACAGGGCACAACTTGTACAAAAGGAAGTGAGGCATGCTGTGCTGGGAAAGAGCCAGTGTCCTAGCACACTGAAAGTGTAGCTGCTGCTGTATGCATTTCTGTACCAAGACACAGTAGGGCAATGTAATCCAGGTTCTGGTTCAAGAATAGGCTGCTGGAACCAGAATCCAGTCTGTTGCCACATTTTGCAGCACTGAGGATGGTGACCTTCCCAGACTCCTCTCTGTGGAGAGAAACTCTATCACATTCTATGTGGCCTGCTGTTTGAATTTTCAAGATGCACTGATGGGCAGTCGGACAGACCCCAGCTGCTTGTGGGTATAGGCTGAAAATGCCCTTTAGTTTACTGAACACTTTTTATTTCTGGACCTGCAAGACACCTGCTGCTGTTAGTAATTCAAGAATGCTCAACTGAGAATTGCCCACTCCCTTTTATTTGGCAGCAACCTTGACGGACCCATTGGGCATCCGATGGCCTGCTCCTGCTGACATTGCCTGTATAGAAGCCTCCTGTCTGCCCAAAGAGTCTAGAGAAGTGGATACTGCACCTGGAATGGCGTAAAACGCTTCAAAAGAGACCAGACTATTTATTTGTTTATTTATTTAAGAGTTTTCTATAGCTCTGGCTAGACCCAATGGTATCAGAGCGCTTTACAACATTGTCAAGTCAATTATCAGTCAGTAACAATACAATATACTTAAAGTGACGAGAGTCAAGTCAGTGTAAAGTCCTTGGGCGAAAACAAGATAGAACGAGGTGGTAGTTCCAGAGTGGGTTAGATGTTATTTCCTAGATGATTGAGGTATTGAGTGAGCAAGAATTCTGATATGCACTGTTTTGGGGGCATTGCCTGAGAAGGAGCGGGAGAGGGCTTTTTGTTTGTTTTTTGGCAGGGTGAGTAGAAGTGTGTTGGAGCTTTTTAGATTTCTTGTTTGGCCTGCCTTTGTGAGTTTGGATGCGAGGTGTGCTGGTTGACCAGTGTGCAGAACTTTGTAGGTGAGGCAGGCAGTCTTGAAGCAACAGCAAGACTATTTGTTGCGGGAGAGATGTAGTCAAATCTCTTTGCTCCTGTGACCATCCTTGCTGCTGCACTAAGAATGGCTAGGGCTGCAAGCATTGCACAGCTACAAAGTGTTAGTGAGCCCGGCGCTGACTGTGCCTAGTGTGCACACTGCCGCCACTGCATCGGACTTTATTATTTCCTCCTTTGTTCTTGATTTTGACTCTGCCGTTGAGGTGGTCCAGAACCTGGTTGGCTTGCAACTGGCTAGATTGAGTGGGCTTTGTGACCTCAGTAAAGCCTTTCGTACTTGTGGACCCCTCTACCATTTGAGTGGGGCAAACAATATTCTGAGAAGACCCCTCCCTCAGATAAGGGGCTGCTGACTGAGCCTCGAGAGCCAGGCAATCTCCACATTATTTAGCGACCAGCATTACCATCTCTAAACCTGGGAGGAAGGCTTTACTTATTGGAGTCAGTAAATTCACTCACCGAACAGTTATATTTTTGATCATTTGTTTTGTTCTCTTCTGGTGTTTTAGTGTCAACAAACATGAGGGTACCGAACAGTAAACATCACCAAAGTGTCCATTTGGAGAGGGGTTGCTAATTCCCCCTTTTGAAATGCACTTATCTCAGTAAGCTGGTAACTGTGATGTACTGTTTGCAAACAGTATTCAATGCTTTTATCTGTTCATTAACTGCATTGCTATGATGTTCGTTGTAGGAATTTGCTGAGGTTTGCTGTCATATTATGATTGCAAACTTTATATATTATACTTAGCCAGAGGCCCTGGTTTTACTGCTAGATTGTTTTTACAAGTGCTTCATTGTGAATAATATACACAGTTTTTGGTTGTGATTCTTAGGAGTTAAATTACCATTTGTACAATGAATATATTTATATAGCCGCAACCCTGGCTGGACATCCTTACTGCAGCTGTTAAATTTATACGGTACTGTACCACAGCTCCCTTGAGCCGGTCCTTGACTGCTTGCCAAAATCTTCCTTGAGAGTGACTAAAATGGAAGCTTGACTGCAACCCACAAAAAATAGGTGCATGCACAATACAAAATATGTGTCGCAAATGTACTGCATTTGGTTGCACTGTTGCTGGAATCATGGGGCCAGGGCAGCGTCTGTCCACCATTTTTGAGTTTGTTGTTTTGCAGTACATGTTAAAAGGGACACCATATAAAGTTTGGCCCAAGCCTGTTGGCATATGCAATGCAGTTTAATTCTGGTGCCTTTTCTTGGCACACCGCTGATATGTAGCGGGTTAGTTAATATAATGACAGCTCTATAGTTTGAAAAATGCTATGTATCTTATCGAGGGGAAATCGGGAGGGGGTATAATATTAATATGCGCCCTTTACATTCTGTGTGAGCTATGGGAAAAGCTGAGATATACAGTTCCAAACATTGATTTCAGAGCCCAATGCCATCAAAAGGACCTCAAGCTCTTCCTGACAGGCACCTTTGTTAATCACCCTCAACCATAGTTAAGTTCCTCTCCACCAGGATACGAACTACTTTCATTGTGTGACTCCACCATCTTAATCGATGCTTGAACCTTGTATGACCCATGACCACCTGCTGCATTTGTCCTGGTCGCAGCTACCGATGCAAATGTCTGAATTTAATGATTGTAACCTTAACGTGCTGTGCCCTTGTATCCTGCTACTGTTGTATAGCGCTCTGATGCCTTCGGGCCACGTCCGCGCTATATAAAATTGCAAATCAAAGCCTTGCTAATTTCTCATCACTATTGCTTTTTTAATCTGGTAAATATCCCACAGATAGAAGCGACAACTAAAACATAGACCCGCTGACTTTTATAGCTTTAAACTCTAGAATTCCATCACCTTTCCGACAAATGAGCATTTATTTTACTGTAAAGCAAATAAGCCGTCTGCTGTATTCTCACTTGAAGCCGTTTTCATGTGTATTCCGCAGATATCAATGAATGCAGCATGAACAACGGAGGATGTCAAGAGGCCTGTGTAAACACGCTGGGAGACTACGAATGCCAGTGCCACTCAAGCCGCAAACTGCACTGGAATAAGAGAGACTGTGTTGGTAAGGTGGCGGTGCGCAGACGAGGTTTCATTCACTCGGTGCTCGATTAGTTAGGAGGCACGTGTTGTTTTCGTGTGCGTCGCCTCTAACCAGCACGCAAGCATGGAGCCCTGTCTCGTGACCCCTCTGCTTTGCTGATCATGGGCTTTCGCGGCCACCTTGTTGAAACAGGTGAAAAACAGGAGATACTTTGTGGGCCTTTCGGTGCTTCCTTTCCTGTGCTTTTATTTTTATCTAGGCTTGCCCTGTTTTCTTTCATGCTTTTCTTCTTCATGTATTAAGCTGCTGGTGTTTTTATGCAATGGCTAATTATATACGGGTGTGTGATTCATGGTGATTTCAATCTTGTTTTTACTGTGTATTTCAGCAAAACAAATGTCAGGCTGTGTAATTAAAGAGGATTTTTTCCTTTCCTTAAAAGTGCGTTCCAACCCTTTAATCGTCAGAGACCTGTAATAAGCATCCTGTTCTACTTGCGGTGCCCAGGGCGTGCCAGGGCCAATGTGCAATGGCCAGCGACCATGGCCTTGTAAAGCACGCGGCTGACCCCTACGTGCACGCTAGACACACGTGTTAAATAAAATTAAAAAAATAACATTCTTGTGCATGAATCTAAGTCTTTTGTTGCTCTTACTTTAAAACACAATTACAATTCTCGGGTCGCAGCATGAAAGTATATGTGTAAACCCACCCGAGCACTCACTGTGTTGACAGCAGAGCTCACATTAATTAAGGTTCTCCACGCCTGGAGAGCCCTGAAGCTGCAAGATGGGTCCTGCATCCAACTGTGTGTACCTGCGCGCCTCGTAAATATGACACATGCAAAGTTTTTACTGTTCCCATGAATATTTATGTTTCATCTCGTTTAGAAGTAGAGAGGCTCCTGCCAGATTATGTATCGCCAAAAGTGTTACTGCGCTGTGCTAAGAATGCTGGAAGTGATAGGTGCATCTTAAACTGCCCATCCGATGTCCATTTTGTTCCGGGTGAGTACGGCAAAGCACGACATATGTGTTTCATATGTTTAGTTATGTTACCTGTTGACATGTAATGAGAAACCTGCAGAGAAAGCCATCCCGGCTGTCTTGTCTCTTGCTGGCCTTTTTATTTGCTACAGTGGAGGCCTCTGTCCAGAGCTCTCTGTTTTCTCAGTTCCATGCACAAGTCGTTCATCAGGTCCAGGTTTTCTCTTTGCATTCTGAGATTTGGAGTCTTGTTGATTTTATTATCCAGGCTACTAATCCAGTGGTGTAGCAAAGTTGCCACGGGCTCTAATGCATCCCGGAAAAGTGACTCTTTCCCCTGGTTTGGAAGTGATAACAGCTATACTTGGGGTGCAGTTGGACCCTTACATCTTGGGGCCCTAGTGCAACTGTAGCTACTGCACTATTGATAGCTACTCACCTGTACAACCCCCAGAATGTAATAAATAACCCTGGACTGTATGGTAGATGAACGCTTTATTGAATAAATGAAAGAAAAACATTATACTTAAAATGGGCATAGGACAACAGTGCTTATCATATACCTGAAGATAGAAGATGTTGATATCTCTTGGCATGCTCTGTTTTTAAAAGAAAATATTTTCTAAGTCTGTTTCAATAAGTATTTCATAAATTTGCACTTTGTGTTACAAAAGGTTTTTTTGTCAGTGTTCCAGCTGACTTTGGGTTTTGTAAGTGTGCCCCAAAGTTATAGTGCTGGCTTCCTCAGACTTCCTATACGAATAGCCAGAAATGTAGATCCTTTTCAGATAAAGGGGCTAGTTTGCAGGGTGAACCAACATTCTGTTGCTTCCCTAATCATGTGTAGGTTTAACTCTTTGAAAGAGGACAGTAGGTACCTTCAAAGATCTGAAGATTTGGGCAGATGCACAATATGTGCTCTGTTTCATCCCGGTAGTTGCATGCTGGACTGTATGAGCTACTCAGGCCTTTACCTGAGAAACTTAGGAGCGCTGTATTGTCTTGCAAGAAATTTCTGTAAATGTTTTTTATTTATGCAAAAGTGTTAAACTTACAACAGTGTAATGTGCCTAAAATTGCCATAGCAGTGGTTCTCAGCCTATTTTTTTATACCACTGTGAAATATATATATTTTTTAAATAACGATGAATGTCTTAAGCCCCCAAACTACTTTACTATGATTACGTCATTGTAATATGCCTGTACCCAAATCACATTATTTAATTATGTGCCCTGTCTAGGTCTTCAAGATTTGTATGTTGTATCCTGTGGATTCTCTTCCCAATCCAAAAGCAAGCAGCATAGAACAAATGAATCAGCCAGCCTAGGTAATTTTATAATATGTATTATGTGGTTGTGATGGGTTCTGTTCACGGAAATCAATATTCCAAATACAGATTGTTGTCCCACTGTAGGTTCAAGCATATCTCAACTTTTATAGTTTTGAAACATCATATATCCCGATTTTGTGTTCCAGGTATCTTTAGAAAACTTCTTAGCCAATCCCTCAAATTGGGTCCACTGAGACAGGTTACAAATTAGTTTGTGACCTGCGATTTTGCAATGTTGGTACTGCTACACTACCCATTTCTCATTTAAGACATCTTTGGTCCATCAGTGACCAGAGGACATGTTTAGTTTCTGAAATAACCTTCACCACAGAAATAAACAGCATTATATGTAACATGTTTAGGGCCCTTTGAGCACTGGGGTTAAACGCGGACATAAGTCTATGCAGCCCTGACTGCCAGTCGTAGGAAGGGTACTTCTCATGCTTAGATGGCTTGTAGCTTTGTTTTTGCCTGATGCTGTTGGCAGAAATAATAGAACTGTCCTGTAGTCCTTCTGGTTTCTAATAATCTGAGAGAGGATCTGACACACGCTAAAAGTTTATCTATGAGAAAGAATTGGTCTGACCTGACACTTTTTCTGAGAGGTGTGATGCTTTGTTAAGTTTATAAATAGTAGATAGGTGTCATAAGGAGGAGAGAGGTAAACAGAGTGAGAGCAGTGGGTTTTCAAGAGTTGTCACTAATCTCTATCAGTGTAGAAACTATGACCCTCAGTCTGAATGGCAATCAGTGGCAGATTAAGAGGCTATCTTCCAGATCTGTCTTAACCACTTCCATCGCGTTCAGTTCCTAACTAAAAGCTGCATGGTATCGTAGTGTGTATATCTTGGTCTAGCTTTACAAAAACACTGTGGAATCAATGATCTGGAGACATCAGCAGCTGGTGTAATGGTGTTGGGGGCTTAATTTCTTTATCATGATAGATTTGGTACTTTGCAGTTAGGGGACAGAGAATTAGAATTAGGTAGGATATTGCACCACTGTATCCCAATGGGAGGTTTAGAGAAAGTGGTCCTGGAAGTGGGCAGAAGGTATTAATGGTTTGAAATAGTTTATTCACATATTATTTCCTTGGCCTCCAGACTCTATCTAGGAGTTCAGGGACTGAGAAACAATGTTTAAAGTCTCCCTTGACGGGTCAGTGGTCCTTCCTCACATTTGAGGTATCAGGTGGATTTACTTGATTATGGTCTTTCTACAGCGATGGCTGAAAATCCCTTACTTGAATGTTTTGTGGATTTCTTTTTTGTCTCTGTGTATGACCTATCCTGCCCTTCTTTTTCCATGAGTTTTACCTCTTTGTCATCATTGGTGACGTTTACAATCTCTTTAGATACTTTTAAGTATCTAAACTTAAGGAGGAATGCCCACCACGTGACTGATTTATTATAAAAGAGTGTGCCCATTGCTTTGGGTCAGCATAGTTTTTCCAGAAACGCAGGATTTGAACTGTAGATGGCGTGGACCTGTAATACATTTCTTTAATATGTATCCTGGTTTTTGGCCCCATCTTGAATAAGAAAATAAGTGAGGTACTGTCCCTCTTTCATATGTGACTCATTGTTTCCAGTGGAAATGATCATGTAATTGAATGTTTTGTAGCAAGCATTTAAGACAATATTTAGGAGGAAGAACAAGTGAATGACAAATTCTGTGCGGCACCCTTTCCTTTTTTACTGTTTGGTTACACTTTGGGACCTGAAGTCCCTAGTTACTTCTCTTCTTTGCTACTATATTCCCAAAAGTCCAGATGTTTGGCATAGAACTGCTTTCCTGACTTTTAAAAACAGAGAAATGTATTTAAGGGGTAATGTTGGCTCGTGAAAGTATTCATCCTTCACATAAGGAAAAGATCTCTCATGACTTAAGATTAACATATCTTTATTTAACTTCTCAGATTTGTTTAATTTAAGAGGCATTCATTAAAGTCAGTAATATCTTGATTAATTTCCTCATGCTGGTTCTAATTTATTTTCTTGGGAATTCTGCCTAAGGCTGTATTCCTCCATTTCTGATATTTCCAAGACAGTTTGTGGTGTAATAGTAGTTAGTATTAACCAATTATGGATACATTTATTCATGTTTATTGATATATAGGTTTAACTTTTGATAAAAGATTGCTATAAAATAATTTTTTCATCAGAAAAGTTTGCACAAAGTTACAAATGCAGATGTATAAAACCATCATGATTAGCTGACTAGAAATGCAAGCAACGAGGTATTTACTGGTGGGTAGGTATAACAGGTACATACATGCAGCAGAGCAATATGCAGTGGAAGCCTAAAGGGGTAGAACAGTAGCATGTATACAGAAAAAAAGATATGTACAACACACATTTACTTTAAGGCATTGATTGTATGTACAGTGTGCCAAGGCCAGGCTCATTATATGTGATAATTGGACTCGATTTTGAGAAGGTGTTCATGTAAACACATTTGAAGAGTGGCAGAGGTGTTGTGGCCATGGGTCTGCCTAGGTCGGAGTTCCAGTGCAGTGGTGTTATTGCACCAAAGGATAAGAATCTCAACGTGGCATAGTGGAGTGTGGGTTGGTAAGTAAACAAGTACAAAGGAGCACATGTTTGAGGTTGGTGTGTATCATCAGTATACATTTGAGAGGTAAAAATGTTGGTCTAATATTGACAAAAATTCAGCTACATCTAAAAATAAAGTTGCCTCATAACGAATATAGGCCAAGGCGGCCACGTTACCTTGCAAGTGTTTTTTTTTTTTAACAATGCTCCTTGTACAAGAGTTCAAATCTGTTCCCTTCTAACTATGAGAGCCATTCCTAACACATCGAAAAGTCTTACAGAGTCTTACAGTGAAGGAGCAGCAAGGACTCCATAGATAATCGGAAAATGCTAGCCTAAAATGTCTAGCTATAATCAGCAAAATACCTGATTGCTCTCCCAGTCACAGTCTGTTTGAAGGCTTGATGTGTGGGTTGATATTCATATTTTATCGGGGATTGTTTGCTAATGTTGTTATTGATGCAGGTAGCAGACATCTCCCACAGCTCAGCCACTGAACTGCTTTCAGGCAACATGTAAGAGAGTGCTCAAGGGTATAGCAGTCTAGATAGCTAACTATAAAACATATGCCTACACAGACGCGCAGCGGACGCGCTTAGGCTGGCTAAGAGATTTGATTACTGCACAGAACGGAACGCCTGGTAAAGGGCTCCGCTCTATTTTCGCCGCATTTTTAAATAATAAGTTAAAAATTGACAAGGAACTCTGCTCGATGTATTAGAGAGCACCTGGTAAAGGGCTCTGAGGTTTTAAAGCTGTGTTAAGTATCGCATCTGTTGCACTTTGTTTTAAACCACTTTTAAAATCTGCTTTTTGCACATAGCTTTTAAATTACCTGGGCATTGGAAATCTTGCACTTGGTATCCTCCCCGGTCCAGCACGGATTGTTCCGGTTGTCTGGAGGGAGGCGCTACTAACCGGAAGTGGGAGTTGACCACTTCCCTCCCAACCCTGACGGGAGGTTAGCAGTCTAGATAGCTAACTATAAAACATATGCCTACACAGACGCGCAGCGGACGCGCTTAGGCTGGCTAAGAGATTTGATTACTGCACAGAACGGAACGCCTGGTAAAGGGCTCCGCTCTATTTTCGCCGCATTTTTAAATAATAAGTTAAAAATTGACAAGGAACTCTGCTCGATGTATTAGAGAGCACCTGGTAAAGGGCTCTGAGGTTTTAAAGCTGTGTTAAGTATCGCATCTGTTGCACTTTGTTTTAAACCACTTTTAAAATCTGCTTTTTGCACATAGCTTTTAAATTACCTGGGCATTGGAAATCTTGCACTTGGTATCCTCCCCGGTCCAGCACGGATTGTTCCGGTTGTCTGGAGGGAGGCGCTACTAACCGGAAGTGGGAGTTGACCACTTCCCTCCCAACCCTGACTGGAGGTTAGCAGTCTAGATAGCTAACTATAAAACATATGCCTACACAGACGCGCAGCGGACGCGCGCAGCGGGCGCGCCGCTGGCGCGCCGAAGGCGCGCCTAAGGCAAGCCCGTCTGCGCTCGTCCGCGCTTGGACGTCGCTAGGAGCAGGAACCCCTGCCGGTTCCGTCCATACTCAGCCCAAAAAGGTGAGGCCTCCTTATAGGTATACTGGTAGAGAGTTGGCGAAAATTAGGACCGGCAATGCACACATAGCAACATCGATTAAGGCCTGCCCCTCTCCTACTGAGGTAATGGGACTTTTTTCCTGTGGTAACTGCCAGTACCAATGTAAACTAGCCCACTCCAAGAGGACTATTAGAGAATCGACGCAGCACTTCGAATCTGTTCCTTATCCCACTGAAAGTACGTACACAGCCGGATCGGATATCAGCAATGCCTGGAACTGCTTCTTGGCCAACGTAAGATCTCTGCCCAAACATGCTACCAATATATGGGATCTATTGTCTTCTAATAATCCCCATATAGGGTTCCTAACAGAAACTTGGATTAAACCCCATTCCAATCCCGACATAGCAGTAGCACTCCCCGATGGCTACCACATACTAAAACTAGATAGACCGCACAGGACTGGTGGAGGAATAGCCATAATCTACAAAAACCCCATCACTTTCACCATTCTAGACCAAGTTAGCAACGACCAGCTAGAAATACTGGTTTTTAGTATGAATTTGCATCATAGCCTCAGCTGGAAAGGAGCCCTAGTATATCGCCCACCAGGACCACTAACCAACACCACCACACAACTCATGGAACTTATTGCCCCTCACGCTATATCTTCCAGAAATTTTCTACTTCTTGGAGATTTCAACATACATAGTGAAATCCAAGACAATCCTGAGGTTTCATCTTTCTTGACTGAATTGTCTGCACTCAATCTTACCGTAATAAATAAAGCCCCAACGCACCGAGCTGGCCATACGTTAGACATCATCTTAACTAATTCTCCTGATGTAGCCTACGTAGATACTCATTCCCTGACTTGGTCGGACCACTTTATGGTCGAATTTCGCATTAACAGCCAAAAAGCACACTCAAGTCCTAAATGCTATCAAAATAAAAGCTACAGACGATGGCATTCAATCACACCAGCACTTTTTGAAGCTACATTTTGCCAACCTCAACATTCGGAATTAGAAAATGTTGAAAAACGTCTAACCTCCTTCAATGTCAGCCTATTGGCAACTATAGACAGCTTAGCTCCTTTGAAGCAATGCCCTAGGAACATAAAACGACGTCGGGCTTCGTGGTATTCAACCACCCTACGGCAAGAAAAAGGCTTATGCAAAAAACTTGAACGCCTTTGGCGGCGTTCACACGATTTAACAGATAGAGAAAAATTTAAAGAAGCATTAAGTCAATACCACCGCAACCTGAAAAATGCTAGGAAAACCCACATTGCAACCACTCTTGAACAAGCAGGGAGCTCACAGAAATGCCTCTATCAAATCTTAAAAACATTCACAAGTCCTACAGCCTGTGACACAGAGTCAGTTCCATCGCAAACGCTGTGCGATAACATAGCTAGCCATTTCATCCAGAAAATTGACACGATCTATGACAAAATTACTTCCACAATAAATTTTCAAACTAATCTGGAAATGGAACTCCTACATATCCCGTCACCAATTTGTTCGTTAGAACATTTCCCATTACTCACAGTTGAAGGCACAGAAGCACTTTTAAAATGCGCAAAATCAGGCTCTCCACTGGACATCATACCTGCAAAAACTATAGCCACTCTACACAAACAATTAGCCAACCCCATTTGCGATATTCTTAATAGCTCCCTGAGGGAAGGAGTCCTCCCTCTAGATTGGAAAGCCGCGCAAATAATCCCGATTAAAAAGAACTCCAAAATATCATCGGAAGACATAACAAATTATCGACCCATCTCTCTCCTTCCCCTACATACAAAAATCTTGGAGAAGCACATCAACACACACCTCTCTGATTTCATTGAAGTCAATAATATCCTGGACTCCTCACAATCGGGATTCCGCCCTAGATACAGCACGGAATCCACTCTCGTAGCAGTTACAGACAATATTAGGATGCTGCTGGATGAGGGTCAAGCGGTACTTTTGGTGCTGCTTGACCTCTCCGCAGCATTCGACACCATCTCCCACCAAATATTACTCAGTAGATTGGGTGATATAGGCATCACAGGAAATGCTCTAAAATGGCTGTCTAATTTTCTGTCAAACAGAACACAAACCGTTAATTTAGGCCTGTACCATTCTAAAACCACCAAGGTGACCAAGGGAGTACCACAGGGTTCTTGTTTGAGCCCAACCTTGTTTAACATCTATGTGACTCCCTTGGCGAGGCTGTTGAGGAAACTGGGATTCATCCCCATATCCTATGCGGATGATACTCAATTACTCCTCTCACTTGATAAATCCAACCCCAATATTCAAACCACCTTTGGTGAAGGAATGAAGACCATAGCGGAATGGATGAAAATTAATTATCTACAACTGAATGCGGCTAAATCAGAAATAATGTTGTTTGGCGAGGCTACTGTGAAATGGTCCCCTAGCTGGTGGCCAGAGGAACTGGGCCACACACCTTGTCCTAAACAGGTGGTAAAAAACCTAGGAGTCCGATTGGACCATAAACTTACGCTGGGAGACCACGTCTCTTCTACCATCGGAGCTTGCTTCCACAACCTCAGCATGCTCAGAAGAGTCTTCCCTTTTTGCCGTTATCTTCCCGAAAAACCTTGATCCAGGCACTAATTCTAAGTCGCCTGGATTACTGTAACGCACTGTTCATTTCAGCCAACGAAAGTGCCTTAAGTAGATTACAGGTTGTCCAGAATACGGCGGCTCGATTGGTAACCAATGCTCCCCCTAGAACTGCCTCCCTCCCCTTACTTCAGAAACTACATTGGCTGCCCATACGAAAAAGAATTAAATTTAAAATATGTTGTATGGCCTACAAAGCCGTTAACAAATTAGGCCCCAGCTATCTAAATGACAAATTTGTCAATTATGTACCTTCCAGACCCCTCCGCTCAGGAGCTAAAGCCCTGATACAAGTCCCCCGTTTCAAAAAATCCCGCCAAGGGGGTAAGGCCTTTACCATATCGCCCCACTCTATTGGAACGAACTCCCCTATCGCTGCGACAATGCACAGATTACCTGGTTTTCAGGAAACTGTTAAAAACATCGCTGTTTTAATTATTTCTCCTTGGCACTCTTAGGCAGTCCATGCGCTGAGATACCCTTATGGGGTGATTCGTGCGCTATATAAAACAAATAAATAAATAAATAAGAGATTACAGCAGGTATCATCTTTCAATAAGCATTGTTTATCGACGGCTGCCTTAAATGAAGGGGAATAGTAGATATGTTGCAGTCCCAGTACTAACAGTTATAATATTAATAAGAGCAAAAGAGAGGGATTCGTTTCTAAATAACATAATTCTGACTATTGTGTCGAAATAAATGCCTTTTAGGCCACCTTCAAAGATGGAATATAATAAATTGCGACAACGTAAAACAAAGCATGACAGTCCGGGCTGCTTAGACCTTTTTATTCCACCGGGCAATTTCTCGGTGTGTGGCAATCCTTGAAGGCTGGTTTTGAAAGCCCAGGGCCACTCCTGGTGCCACTGCCAGTTTCCCCTTTTTGCCTAGATGTTAATTACAGCAGGCACAGAAAGGCTCAAGAGAGAAAGAGAAGGTAGAGAGAAAATGGAAATAGATGAAGGAAGAGAGAGGAGAGAAGGGGGAAATGGATACACGAGAGATTGCGCAAGGAGACGAAGGGAGAGGAGCTGATCTGCACATTTTTGCCAGGGCTACTTTTGATTCCCCTGTCCGGCCCTTGATAGTTTAGCATGTGATGCAGATGACCGACATTTTACATGATGATATAATGCAACTGAAACAATAGTTAATTGATGCTGGATGCCGGGGGTGTCCCCTCTATCACGTCCGTTCATAATTGCAAGATTTAACTTCAGAGCCCAGATGAGTAAACTTTTGCCCCTTCTGTCGATTAAGTTGCTACATATCACAGGTGAGTCAAATCTTAGACATATCTACATGGAAGTGCCTGGCCATATATCAAAGCTTTAATGCAAGTATTAAAACCCACACACCAAGATCCATTTTAGGAAAATACACGAGCCCTACGCAGGCTTTAGTAGCCATAACTGTGTACAGTGCAAAATCTTTCTGAAGATCTCAATTCACGTTTATTGTGAGCTCCTTCATTACATAACAAGATGAATCAATAGAACTTGCTGTATTTTTCTTTTATGCTGTAGTTTGTGCAGGACTGGTGCCACGATTTTCCTTCTCTAACAACGTGACATTGCAGTTAACATGCACCTCTGTTCAGGCAGAGCTGTCTTCTTTGTTGCTAGATTTGTATTTCATTTGGAGACTAGTAGAAAGCCTATTACAATATACATCATGTTTAGCCTTTGGTGTAACAGCCAACTTTTTATCATAACCTCTTATGCCCTAAAGACCAGAAAGTGTCCACACATATTATGTTCTAAGCACAGGTGGGGCACCATTGCTCCCGTGTCCTGTAGGTCGGTGGAATAGATTTAAAACAAACCAGTGGCTCCCCCACGCCTCCTCAATCCCATGCATCATGAATAAGAGGAGTCCCAGCTGCTGCAGGGATAATAGCTCAATAGTTTGGCATGGTCTGATCGACTCATTAGCCCCCGGCACGCCAGATTTATATGTGCAGTTTTAGCAAAATAATTGTCTTCAAGATCGTACTGACATGCAAACTTGTTGCCAATCCTCTACTAGAATCTGCCTTTTGGCATCAATGAGATAACACTAGAGAGACCATGTATGAATTGATGACAGAGTCTAAATGTTGTGTTGTTCCTCCTAAGTAAGCCTCTATTTGTTGGACATTATTGGAAAGACAGGGTGACCTGGGGTTCTATTTCGGGGCGTTGTAACCCTACAAAGAAAAATACAAGGTTCAGGGTTATCTTAAACAGATTGTTACTGCATAATCATATCAATAATAACTTTACACAAATAAACAAAAATAGCCAGCTTATCTGATGCAACAGACAGTATTTGTAATATGTCAACGTTTCAAACCCACGGTCAGCAGGACTGGGTCATCATCAGGACTTGTTATTTATTAAAGGTCTTTTTCAGTATTCGGCAGCAGCAATGAGGCCAAGGTGTTAACGACCTCAGGCTAGAGGAACAGGAGCACAGCCTCAAAACTGCCGAATAAATATGGTTGGATCACTAGCATGGGCTAGAATCTCGATCTTGATTGACATGCCCTATTGCTCCCTGCACTTTCAATTTAATTTATTAATTCAGCGCAGTAATTGATCTGAGTGTAACATTACAGCTGCCCATAAAGACACCATCAAAGTAAGCTCTCAACACATAGTAAAAGGTACATGCTGGGAGGTTTAGTTATGTCTGACCCTTAATTATGAGGGGGGTGTAGAATTAATTGGCAATATCCATAGGTGTTTCTACTACTTTGATATTAAATCTATAGTTTGTGCCATCAATTCAAAACATGCTTATACAAATCATTTTGTTTAGTATTTTTATTTTATTTCATATTAAGCAGGTTAACCAACTGTACATCCGATAGCTAGATATGTCAATGTGCTGATGACTTAGATAAATCCTCCCCTTATTCTTCTTGAAGTCATGGACTTGTCTCGCTCAGAAAGTATTGTAGTGGTTTTATAGCTTATCTAAGTGCATCAAGTTTCATCAGTTTCATTTTTTCTAATCTACGGGAAAGACAGTGCCTGTTTTAAATTTAACCTTGGCATTCATTCCACACATCTGTGATGGTTCTCCTGGTTGAAGTGACCATAATACTCAGTAGCTTTTCTTTCACCTTAAAAGATCTCTTTCCTGAACTCCTTAACCTCACTATCTTGCTTTTCCAAATTACTTGGATTTCCAAACCACCGTCTGCATTATTGCAAGCCACAATTGTGTTAAACTGGGTCTAAATACTATGCACTTTATAAGGGTTTGTTAATGCTAGTTGATGGCAAGAGTTTTGAAGCCCTCCCCTGCATGGGTTCTCATTATTTGAGTTCTGCACCTGGATTTAGTTCTAAGTTCCCATGCTTGCTTACTTGGCCATGTGGTTCATGCTCACCTCTACCTTTAAGAATTGTGTCTGCATCAAATGTCATAATTAGTTTTGCCCAGCCAACCATCTTGATCTTCCCCCGTTGAGTCACCATATTCTTTGTTTAGTTAGAGACACTTTAGGTATAACCTGAGACTCGGTTGTAAATGGTATATCTTGTGTTGTAGATTGAACTCTGGGTTCAAGACTTGGAAAGGTTTAAGCATTACACTTTGACACAATTGATTTAGTGTCAAAATGACATTTCTTTGCTTTGTTGGCTTCATTTGAGCTTTGTAATCTCACACATTTATCTTACAGCATTTGCCAAATAGTTGTTTGCATTCTTAATTAATGAAGGGTTTAGATTCAATCTGTTTTTGTAATTGCTTTACACATGCATTTGATTATTTGTCCATCCTAAAATTCTAGACATTCATTTTACTGGTTGCATTCAGTGCAAAGGCCTTTGCTGATTGCTAATAACCGAGTCCATTTGAAAACATCTTGAAGCTCCTCCACTAAAGCCCTATAAATAGCATGAATGGTTCTCAGCTTTTCTAGTGCACCAGGCAGTTAACCCCATCTCCTGTTATGGGCTTTTGGAACTTAGAGAGCCTAATTTGTTTTTCTCTTTCAACACTTTAGCAATATTTAATTAATGTAACTATCAAATTTTAGGAGGATGGCAACTAGTGTCCTACTAAGGGATGATTGGTTAATAGAATTTATCAATTTAATTTACTGCATGTATTTTCACTATGATAAAGGGGGCCTATTTCTCTGCTATTACCTTGAATTTTGCCAAGGCTTTGCAGTATAGTAGTCTTGGTTCTATTGCCCTTGTGAATTCTATGTGCAAATATTTAATCTGACATCTTCCTTTGCTGATCTATGTGTTGCTTATGCATCATACTGCATATTCCAGGAATAGGAATATTCTTCATTTATTGTGCTTGCACTCAACAGTTTTGAATAAACACCTGCATTTTAATATGAACACCAGTGAATTGTTGATCTGATATGAATTCCATGGCAATTTTAATTTGGTATTTTCATGCTCTTTAGTCTCATCTCCCGAGGTGGTCGCCCCCATCTTCAAACAGTGACTGAAAAAAGAGCATTAACAACAAAGTGGAAAAATGGCATCAGTGTGGTATCCCATTGGAACAGGTAAAAGGGAGCACTGAGCATCCACATTCACTGGGTGAACTATACACAATCATAACTGGGAGATTCACTCCTCCACCTCAATGCTAGTCATAAATGCTCCACTGAAGACTCGAATGCTGTTATGGGGAAATCAGTCTCGTTTCCCTCTACCAGGATATCACACAACCCGACAACATAAATATTTGGATAAACGTTTGCAATTGAGCATAGACACAGAGCCACTTTTCTGTATGCATTTAGAAGGTGTCAGAGTGAAGAAGAAAATCTAGTTGACACCTGTTTGGAGTGCTTTGTGTATCTATAACTTAGAGCAAAATAAAACAAAAACCCAGTCAGAGCCTATGAAGACCAGGACACACAAAATGTTTTATGCACAAATAAAAGTTATGAAAGTCATGCTGGGAAGAAATAAAAGAAATTCCAGAAATAGAATAGTATTCTAATGTATCGAATTCACAGGGATGCACCCTTTTTTTGACATGCTCATGATGCAAGAAAAAAGAAGGGGGACCCTAGAAATAATTCAATATTGACTGAACTCCAAATGAGATGGGGCCAGGAAAATTGCTGCAATGTACGGATGAAGAAAACTCTACAAGTGATTCTTAAATGCACAAAATATGCAAACATGAATGGGGTGGGGTTAATGCAAACATTAATGATGTGGTAATAACGTGCGCACACAAACGCGTTTCAGCTTTTGAATAATCAGTACCCAGACACAAAGGCAAGGGTGGAAGCATGTTGGAAAAAAGTTTAAATAACTGGACATTGGCAGAGGGGTCTAGAAGATGTTGTGGTCATAGGTTGTATAGCGGCTGGTGGAGAAGAGAATCAAAGCCAACTTACCTACCCTGCTGTTGGTAAAAAGCACCTAAATCTGAACATGTTTAAAATGATGACAATTTTGGGCACTTTAGTATGTATATTTTTTCTGCATTGACATGTTGAAATTTGCATTTACGTTTTGATCAAGCTACAGGTATGAAAGAAGAATGTTCAAAATCTTCTGGCTAAAAGTAACTCCCTCTTTTGTACAAACCTGCTCTTTTTTTTGTTTGATCTGTTTATTAGTTGATTTTCATAAAACAGTTACAGCAGGTAAATGAGCAGTATAGTAATACAGAGGTGTCCACAAATGTGTAATATAAATATCTAAGTAAACCAGCATTTCTGATCAAACGTGTATCACCATGGTGCATAACTTAGTGAGAGTACACAACTTACAATGGAGGTGAAGTACACTCCATAAGAGACCGGGGACAAAGAGTAGGAGTAAGAGATTGCCGTATAATCTGCTACATACCATGTTCATAACATCAAACACACATAGGAATTATATTCAGGAGGAGATAAAAATGAATAATAAAACCTCAAATCAAATAAGTGAAATTAGGGATAGCAACAAGAGAGTAAACAAAAGAAAGGTTCGCTATCGCTCAATGCATTATCCGTTTGCAAGATGTTAAATACCAACATTACATAAAATTTCTGTTTTGCCTCACTCCATATATCAGTGTGCCCCCTCAGGAACATTACAAATATTAAAGCCATGACCTGTGGGTATGTTCTTGCCCAAGTGCAGATCACACCTCATCAGTGTCATCTGCGTCCCCTTCAGGGCGCACTGCCAATTGGAGGGCTGTTAAGATCGCGTCCCAACTGGACGAGATAGGGAATTTGCACAGACCCAGAGTATCCACCCTGCGGAGAGACACTCCTTCCGCTCTAGCCCAGTTGAGTATAGAATACGACCAGGCCAGTAGGGACGGCATGTCACTGGATTTCCAGCGTCTTGTGATGAGGCTTTTAGCCACTACAAAGCCAAAGTCCAAGAATCTAGTAGTAGCTCTGTTTCTTGTCTCTTGTAAATATACCCAATATACAGACTTTCCATGAATTCAATCAATCAATCATGTCACTTATAAAGCGCACTACATACCCGCGAGGGTCTCAAGGCGCTGGGGGAAGAGGGGGGTGGTGCTGCTACTGATCGAAGAGCCAGGTCTTGAGGAGTCTTCTGAAGGCCAGTAGGTCTTGGGTCTGTCGGAGGTTGGTGGGGAGGGTGTTCCAGGTCTTGGCGGCGAGGTGGGAGAAGGATCTGCCGCCGGCGGTCGTTCTCCGGATGCGGGGGACTGTGGCGAGGGCGAGGCTGGTCGAGCGGAGCTGGCGGGTGGGGGTGTAGAAGCTGAGTCGTCTGTTGAGGTAGGCTGGTCCGGAGTTGTGGAGTGCTTTGTGTGCGTGGGTGAGGAGCTTGAAGGTTATCCTCTTGTTGACAGGGAGCCAGTGCAGGTCTCTCAGGTGGGGTGTGATGTGGCAGCGTCGGGGGATGTCGAGGATAAGACGTGCAGAGGCGTTCTGGATGCGTTGCAGCCGTCTCAGGAGCTTAGCCGTCGTTCCTGCGTAGAGGGCGTTTCCGTAGTCCAGCCTGCTGGTGACGAGGGCCTGGGTGACTGTTTTTCTTGTTTCGGTGGGGATCCACTTGAAGATCCTGCGGAGCATTCAGAGGATGTTGAAGCAGGATGAGGAAACGGCGTTGACCTGCTTAGTCATGGAGAGGGTGGGGTCGAGGATGACCCCTAGGTTGCGTACGTGGTCGGTGGGTGGCGGGGCTGTTCCCAGTGATGTTGGCCACCAGGAGTCGTCCCAGGCTGAAGGGTTGGAACCAAGGATGAGGACCTCCGTCTTGTCCGAGTTCAGCTTCAGGCGGCTGGTCCTCATCCATTCGGCGACGGCCTTCATTCCTTCGTGGAGGTGGGCTTTGGCGGTGTGAGGGTCTTTGGTGAGGGAGAGGATCAGCTGGGTGTCGTCGGCGTAGGAGATGATGTTGAGGTTGTGCTGTCGGGCGACGTGGGCGAGGGTGCCATGTAGAGGTTGAACAGCGTTGGGCTGAGGGAGGATCCTTGGGGTACGCCGCAGATGATCTTGGTGGCCTTGGATCGGAAGGGGGCGAGGCGGACGCTTTGTGTTCTGCCGGAAAGGAAGGATGTGGTCCAGTCCAGGGCCTTCTCTTGGATCCCGGCGTCATGAAGGCGTGTTCGTAGTGTGTGGTGGCAGACCGTGTCGAAGGCGGCTGATAGGTCCAGGAGGATGAGGGCTGCTGTTTCTCCGTTGTCTAGCAGGGTCCTGATGTCATCGGTGGCGGCGATGAGGGCGGTTTCGGTGCTGTGGTTGCTGCGGAAGCCGGACTGGGAAGGGTCCAGGATGTTGTTCTCCTCGAGGTAGCGGTTCAGTTGTTTGTTGACGATTTTCTCGGTGACCTTCGCGGGGAACGGGAGCAGAGAGATGGGTCGGAAGTTCTTGAGGTCCTTGGGGTCTGCCTTGGGTTTCTTGAGTAAGGCGGTGATCTCGGCGTGCTTCCAGCTTTCCGGGAAGGTTGCTGTCTCGAAGGAGATGTTGATTATTTTCCGGAGATGGGGCGCGATGTCTGTACTGGCTTTGTTGAAGATGTGGTGAGGGCACGGGTCTAGCGGTGAACCGGAGTGGATGGTGTTCATGATCTCGCTGGTGTCCTCGTCGTTGATGTTGGTCCAGGAGAGCAGGCGGTTGGTGGTTGTGGGAGCAGTGGTCTCGGTGGTTGCCGGGGCGGTCGTGGTGTTGAAGCTGTCGTGGATGTCGGCGATTTTGCGGTGGAAGAAGGTGGCCAGTGAGTCGCACAGGTCTCGCGACGGCTGGATGTCGTTGGTGTTGGAGCTGGAGTTGGAGAGTTCCTTCACGATGTTGAAGAGCTCTTTGCTGTTGTGTGCGTTGTTGTCTAGGCGGTCTTTGAGTGAGGCCCTTTTGGCGGATCTGATGAGGTGATGGTGACTGCGGGTGGCGCTCTTGTGGGCGGCGTAGCTGTCCGCTGTCCGTTCGTGGAGCCAGATCTTCTCCAGTATTCGGCATGTTCGTTTGGAGGCCTGGAGGTCTTCGGTGAACCAGGTGGCTTTCTTGCTGGTGTGGCTGTTGGGCGGATTCTTGAGCGGGGCGAGGGTGTTGGCGCAGTCGTCGATCCACTGTCTGAGGTTGCGGGCGGCGGTGTCGGGGTCGGAGGGTTCGGCGGGTGGGCTCAGGGCGAGGGTTGTGGTTAGCTGGTCTTCCGTGACTCTGCTCCAGCAGCGGCGAGGCATTTGTTCGGTGCGGTGGTGCGTGGTGGGCTTCCTGTAGGTGAAGTGGATGCAGTGGTGGTCAGTCCAGTGGGGTTCGGAGGTGTGGTTGAAGGAGACGTGTGGGCTTGCGGAAAAGATGGAGTCGAGCGTGTGGCCGGCGGCGTGGGTGGGTGTAGTCACGAGCTGTCTGAGTCCGAGGGTGGCGAGGTTGTCGATCAGGGTGGTGGAGTTGGTGTCCTTGTTGTTCTCGAGGTGGAAGTTCAGGTCCCCGAGGAGGATGTAGTCCGTGGAGGCGATGGCGTGTGTGCTGACGAAGTCAGCGATGGAATCGCTGAACTGTGGTCGGGGTCCGGGGGTCTGTAGATGAGGGTTCCTCTGAGGGTGGTGTTGGGATCGGTGTGGATCTGGAAGTGCATGTGTTCGGCGGTGCTGAGGGTGTCGTCGGTGTTGGTTGAGACTCTGAGGGTGTTCCTGTGGACGATGGCGATGCCTCCTCCGACTCCGTTGGTGCGGTCCCTGCGGGTGATCTTGTATCCGTCCGGGATGGCAATGGCGATGTCGGGGGCTGAACCGGGATTCAGCCAGGTCTCCGTCAGGAATGCGACGTCTGGGGAGGTTGAGTCGAGAAGGTCCCAGAGTTCGATGGCGTGTTTGCGGGCGGAGCGGGTGTTGAGGAGGATGCATCTGAGGTAGTTGGGTTCTTTCATGGGCGGTGGTTTGGCGGGGCGGGTGCTGGCGAAGCTGCAGTTCCGGCAGGTGAAGGGCCCTTGGGTGCGCTTCGGGGTGGCCTGGTAGCAGGCGTGATCTTTTCCGGGGTTGAGTGCGTGGAGGGTGCTGGCGTCGTATCGGCGTCTGTTGATGTGGCGGGCGCGGGGGATGCCCGGACCAGGGGGTCTGGCGCTGGGCGCGGTCACGGCGCGGACGGGCGCAGACTGGCTTGCCTTCGGCGCGCCAGCGGCGTGCCCGCTGCGCACGGCCGCCATAAATGGGGAGGTGGGAGGGAGGAGCAGGGAATGGGGCAGCGAATGGGCAGTGAGGGGGCGGGGCCACAGGGGCGCAGCGGCGGGAAACAGGCACAGAAGGGAAAACGAGCACAATCAGGGCATCAAGGGGGCACAGAAAGGGAAAAAAACGAGCACAATGAGGGGCAGCAAGGGGGCACAGAAAGGAAAAAACTAGCACAATGAGGGGCAGCAAGGGGGCACAGAAAGGAAAAAACGAGCACAATCAGGGGCAGCAAGGGAGCACAGAAAGGGAAAAAAACGAGCACAATCAGGGGCAGCAAGGGGGCACAGAAAGGAAAAAACTAGCACAATGAGGGGCAGCAAGGGGGCACAGAAAGGAAAAACGAGCACAATCAGGGGCAGCAAGGGGGGCACAGAAAGGAAAAAACGAGCACAATCAGGGGCAGCAAGGGGGCACAGAAAGGAAAAACGAGCACAATCAGGGGCAGCAAGGGGGGCACGGAAAGGAAAAAACGAGCACAATCAGGGGCAGCAAGGGGGCACAGAAAGGAAAAACAAGCACAATCAGGGGCAGCAGCAGGGCACACAGACGGAGCTGTGTGGTGGGGGAGCGACCTACCAGTCAAGGTCAGGGGTCGCTCCCCTCGTAAAGATGTCGAAAGATGTCTGTCAGTGCATTCGAACAGGTGCTGCATCACCCCTCTCAGTAGTGCTGCAGTTTGGGGCACGACCACAGCATATGTAAAATGTCAGCATCATGATGACTGCATCGTGGACAGCACGCATCCTGTCTGTAAAAGTATCAATTTTGTTCGGGGTAAGATATTCCTTATGTATAATACTGAATTAATCGGAACCTGGTGTTGCGGGGGGCAAATGTAGGGCTCGCCAGTATCATATCCCATTCCCTGGGTGTGCATGTACGAGCCAAATCTGTTTCCCAGCGATTTTGCAGGGATGCCAAATCCGTTGCAGTCTGCATGTTATTATTTATTTATTTTATTTTTGTGTTTTATAGAGCGCAAACTTGACCCGTTAGGGTATCAGAGCGCTTTACAGGGATCATAGAAGTGTACAGTAGGCATGGAATCACAAAGTACAAAAGATAAGGAGGGGGCGGGGGTGCTGCATACATAAGGGATAGAGGACACGTATGTACAGATTACATTTATGATTACTCAAGATAAGGCCCCAGGATTCTTGGTGAGGTAGCTCGATACTCAGATGGGAGGCGCTAGTCGGTAGTTGGTCAGGGTCTCTGTGTTGGTAGGAGGCAACATTTAGGAGAGGAATTTACCCATAAAGGAAAGTTTTGGCCTCCTTTTTGAAACGTGCCAGAGAAGGGATTCTTCTGATGGCGGGCGGGAGAGAGTTACATATTCTTGGAGCGGCCCCAGAGAAAGCCCGATTGCAAGGTTTTTTTTTCTTCGGAAACGTGCAGGTTGGAGTAAGAGGTCTTTGGCGGACCGGGAGTTTCTGATTCTGCCAGATACCACAAGTTTCTGTGCAAGATAAGCAGGGGAGTTTGAGTATAAAGCCTTGTGTGTGATGCAGGCCAGTTTAAGTTGAATTCTAGCCTCGAGGGGAAGCCAGTTCAAAGCTTTCAAGTGTGGAGAGATTTGGTCGAATTTTCTTGAGCTTGTAAGAAGTCTGGCGGCAGCGTTGAGGCAGGCTTTTAAAGGTGCCAGGGAGATCTTGGGTAAGCCCGAGAGGGTGGAACAGCCATACTCCAGTCTGGAGATTACTAGCGCTTGGACTGCACTTTTAGGTCGGCAGCGTCGAGGAAGGGTTTCAGTTTCCTACGGTAGCTCAAGTGGAATCTGGCTGATTTGGCCATCGATTTGATGTGGTCCCGCATGTTCAAATTGCTGTCCAGGGTTATTCCCAGCGATTTTGCTGAGTCCACGATGGTCGTTGGGCAATCTAAGGCTGTGCTAGCCTTGATCCATATCTGCATCTCAGGATTGGTTTTTGGAGATGAGATTAGGAGAAATTCTGTTTTCTTTGCGTTGAGTTTGAGTTTATTGGAGGTGAGCCAATGGACGGTTGATTTCAGGGCCTCATTCAGGGAGAGAATCTCCTCGAGAGATGAGGTTTTGATGTAGAGCTGAGTGTCGTCAGCATACATGTGGTAGGAGATATTCGCTGTGCGAAGTACTTCGGTAAGTGGTTCAAGGTAAAGGTTGAAGAGGGTAGGGGACAGGGTTGATCCTTGAGGGACTCCGATCGTGACCGGAGAGGGAGCAGATAGGTTGCCGTTGATTAGGAATCGCTGCGATCGGTTTTGGAGGAAGGATCTAAACCATTCTAGAACAGAGCCATCCAAACCCATCCTGAGTTTGAGGCGTTCGAGAAGTTTTTCGTGGTTGACTGTGTCGAAGGCCGAGGATAGATCTAGGAGGATTAGAAGGCAAGTTTTCCCTTGGTCAAGGGCTTGGAGGGCATCGTCAACGATGTGGAGCATGGTCGTTTCAGTACTGTGCCCAGGTCTGAATCCAGATTGGAAATCATCGAGAAGGTGGAAGTTGTTGATGTGTTGGCTTAGTTGCTGTTGCACACACTTCCCCAACACTTTAGCTAAGAGGGGGATGTTGGAAATAGGTCTGAAGTTGTCGGGGAAGGCTGGATCCAGCGACAGCTTTTTCAAAATGGGGAGGACTTGGCCGCTTTCAGAGAGTCAGGAATGGATCCCTGCCGGAGAGAGGCGTTGATTATTGCAGTCCCGCTAGGAATAATGGACTGGGCGACGGCCGCTAGGCAGTTGGAGGGGAGCGGGTCGTTGTAATGGTTATTCGGGTTTATGGACGATAGGATTTTGGAGACGGAGTCTTCGTCATAGAGTTTGAAGTCGGTCCAGAGTGCTCGATTTTTAGGTGAAATCTGTGGGGGCATCGCAGGAGGAGGAGGCAGGTCAGGAAGGGATAGAGAGTATGTGGCGGCCCTAAGTTCGTTTCCTAAGGTTGTGACTTTGTCAGCGAAATAGGAGGAGAATTCCTCCGATGATATTAAAGACTTGGGGGTTTCTTTAGAAGTTTTGGCCAGTTTATTGGATTGGTGTTTGACCAGTTCGAAGAGCTTGCGGGGTCTATTCTTGGCGTTCTCAAGTTCAGATCTGAAAAATTCTTTTTTTTAGAGTTGAGGATGTTCCTATTGTAGGCATTTCTGGCCTGACGGAGAAGTTTTAGATGTGCGGCAGAGGGGTGCTGTCTCCAGATTCTTTCGGATTGCCGGAGGGATCTCCTCTCATTATTGAGGGATCCAGTGAACCAGGGGTTCCTGTCTTTGATTTGGGTTCTTTTTAGCTTTAGTGGGGCTAGGTCATCCATAATGTTCGAGATAGTTGCTGAGTAGTGATTATTGAGGTCACTGACCGTTGTGATATGCGAGGGGGGGAGGTCAGATTTGCAGCGAGCCTCCAGTTCATTGTGGTCCAGGTTCTTAGTGTCTCTAACCCAGCGTTTAGGCAACACTGGTTGCGGTGCCCTTGTCTTGTGGGTGCCCGGTAGTAGGAATGCGATGGCGTGGTGGTCAGACCAGTCACAAGGGACTATAGAGATAAGCTTGACTGTTGGTTCCTTAGAGGTGATCCAGTCAAGGGTGGCCCCTTTCGAGTGTGTAGGGAGTGAACAGGCTTGGATCAGGGCTTGATCGGTCAGGAGGTCTTTGATGGCGTTGACATGGGGGTCCTTGGGGTCATTCCAGTGCAGGTTGAAATCACCCAGGAAAATATCTTTATCGATGGAGGAAATCTTGGCTGTGATGAGTTCCATGATGTGGTCCGTGAAGGAGTCGTTCCTGCCTGGGGGTGATAAATGATGTGTATGTTGCACAGTAGGGTGGAGTTGCTGCAAATGGAGAGTGCGAGGTATTCGCAAGAGTCGGAGGTATCCGCCAGGAGTTCCGTGACACTGAGGTTAGAACGGTTGATGCAGGCGATGCCTCCTCCTTTCTTGGTAGATTGCCCGTCCAGCCTGGCAATGTTGTAGTTGGGGGGACTAAGAGGTCCAGGCAAGGAGATGAAGAATCGTTAAGCCACGATTCTGTTAGAATTGCTAAGTCGAAATTTTTGTTCAGGATGAGTTCAGCAATATCGGCGGCGTGTTTAAACGCTGATCGGCAATTGATTAAGAGGCCAGACAGAGAGGAATCGGAGGGAGTGTCGGGAGTGGGGGTGGATAGGTGTAGAGGCGCTAGGTTGCTTTTGACCACACTTCTGTTGCGGAGGGTAGCCGATCTGTTAGGGTTGATAGTGACCGTGCAGATGGCATGTTCGGCACTCACATCTAGAGAGCAAAGGGTAATTGGGGCAGAGTTGTAGTCACGGAGGATGGCAAGGATTTCCTCTTCAGTGAGGTCTAGCGGACTAGGGGTGGCAGGTATAGAGTTGTAGGAGAGGACGAGAGCTAGAGTTTCCTCCTCCGAGAGGTGGCAAAGTTGCTTGCGAAGGTGTCTCGAGGCTAGCGGTAGTGGGTGCTTGGGGATCTCTGTGATATGGGGGGGTGGAGTTCCGCTGGGTTTTGAGGTTGGCGAAGGAGAGTTCAGCGAGCGGTAGTGGTAGTGGGTGCTTGGGGATCTCTGTGATATGGGGGGGTGGAATTCCGCTGGGTTTTGAGGTTGGAGAAGGAGAGTTCAGCGAGGTGAAGGAGGTTCATTAGATCCAGTATGGAGATGTGGATGCTCTGAGTTAATTTGGCAGCTCTGGAGTGCAGGGTTTCGATATCCCTATAAGAGGGAGGCGTTAGAGGGCAGGGGGCAGTTGTTCTGGTGCAGTACTATCGGTATCCCTGTAAGAGGGAGGCGTTAGAGGGCAGGGGGGCAGTAGTTCTGGAGCAATACTATCGGCATGCATAGGAGAAGCGGTTAGAAGGGGTAGCTTGACCTGTATCGTAGGTTTTCGGCGGCAAACCGGTCTTACTGTCAGCGAGGGGAGCTAGCGGGGAGGAGGCCAACGGTCTAGAGAAGAATCTATTGGCAAAGCTGGGAGATGTGCTAGCGAGGTTGGGAAGATCAGTGGTATAGACTCTTAGAGGGGTGGTTTGTGGGCTGGACGGGCAGGCTCGACCTGCATCAAAGGTGTTTGGAGGTGTGCCGGCCTCATAATTAGAGTGGGGAGCTAGCGAGGAGGAGATCAAGGGTGTAGGGACGATTCTTCTAGTACGGCTGGGACCAGTGCAAGAGGGGGTAGGATGATCCGTGTTGGAAAACCTTAGAGAGGTGGTTTGTGGGTGGCTAGGGACGCTAGACAGGCTGGTCAGAGGGTTGTCGGGGCAAGTGATAGTTACCCTGCGTCGCGCACATGGTTACTGAGGAGGGTAAAAAGGCTTGCAAATTTGTTAAGGTTGTTTGTTGAGGCTTGGATCAAGACTATGCCGCTTTTGTAGAGGGTGATTGTGAGGTCAGCTCGCAGGGTTGCGGAGGGTGCTATTGTAAGCTTAGTGCCGTGTGGAATGTTCCTGGTTGCACGTACATTGAGGAGGTGCGCAAAGGTTTTGCGCCAAGAGGGGGTTCTTCTGGTGTAGAAGATTAGGTTATTAATGACTGCCATTGTCCGCGCTGTAACGTAGGTCAGAGATCAATGTCTCAGGGTGGCTCTTCAGGGTGGAGTGCTTGAAGGTTTTTGCAGCGGTTTTGGAGAGGTTGGGAGGGTAAACCAGAGTAAAAGGGATTTCCCCACTAGCAATTAGGCTGTGCCCTGCCATGGTGGCAAGAGTGGGGTACTATAGGAACGACAAAGGTCAGTTAAGCAGTTGAGCAGCTGTCTGATCGTTGGGGTGAAGGCCCAAGCGTGCTAGCAATGATCGGAAGAGGCCGTTTGCAAGGGTAGGGCTGCAGTAGCGACTGAGAGGCTAGGCAAGCCACAGCGCCTCGGTCCTGAGAGATGACAAGGCAGGCAGGGGCCAGTAGACGTCGGAGCTCGCCTGACCACAGGGGGTACCGGGGTCCTGTTCAGGGGCAGCGCAGCAGAGGCACCAGGGAATCCAAATTATACGGCTCGGGAGTCAGTTCATGGCTTAGGCAGCCAAACTGGGCTTGAGGAAGCAGTTAGGTAAAATATCGATTCCAGAGGAGACTGCTACTCTCAGTTTGCAACTTTTGGGATGGCTAGCAGGGGTGAGGGTAGTCATGTTGACTTAATATCGTCGCCATTTTAAAGTCAGGCATTGGAAGGCAATTACAATGTCCTCGAACCGCCGCCATCTTAGGGTCAGGCAGTGATCAGATTGCTATGCCTGTTGAAATCGATCCCGAGTAAGTGTCCCATTCACCGAGGCTGATTACGTTCATGCCTCCCAAGGGCATTCACTATCGTCTTATTGAAGTATGCGGCAACAGTATTTAAGGGCAACAGTAATCCTCGTGTTAGTGAGGCGCCGCCATTTTGGGAGTGTGGAGTGCATCTGCAAACCACTGAGTAAGATGTCACCCCTCACCCATGACATGTATGTACTGGAGTGTGTGATGTGTTTGTAGCTCTTGTGTGATATCGCCCCAGTGGTGTTGCAATGTGCCTGTCCAAGAGGCGTGACCAAGGAAATGACGTGGGAGCATTCTCTCCTCCTGTGTTAAGGTATGGTAAGGCATAAGTATACCATCCCGGTAGAGGTCATCTAAGGTATGAATGCCCGCCTCATGCCAGGCTGTAAGTTCATCCAGCAGCGTCCTCCTGGTACATCTAGGCATACCTAATAATGGAATTGCAGGGGCATATGGCGTAATATGATTGGTGAGGGATAGACAGCGACGGAAACAACGGTAGGCCACCTTTAATAGCAAAGGGAAAGGATTGGACGCCTTGTTGTACAAACCTGCTCTTATGGTGTTTCTGAATGCCCCTTGTGATTTCTTACGCTTAGGTGGATTCTTGCAATCATATGAGAATAAAAAAGAAGGTGTCAATACCTCACGGCTTGGTGGATTTGATACCAGAGAAGGATACTCACCACAGCCACATTTAAACATTGCTACTTGAAGATCCTACTAGCAGTTGTTTTTCTCGATACATGGTCTGTGTTTGCAATAATCTGAAAAATGTTTCTAGTTAATTAAGAGAGAAGCAGATTTTGCAAAGAACACAGGAAGAATGGGGAAAGCATACTTTGCCCAAGGTCCAATGTTAGTCATTAATCTTCACATCTAGATTATGTTGTTTATACCATTAATATATAAAGACGGAGATAAAGCTAACCTCTCCACATTTGGGGATCCAGAATACTGGAAGGATTTGATCTCACACATGAATTAGGGCAAAATGGAAGTGTAAATACGACTATGCTCGGGAGGTCGGCTACGCCGTAAGGCTATTCTCCACACCCAGAAGATGAATATTACTACTTAAAGATACTATGTGCAGTTTGCAATTTCTTTAGACTTTTTACATTCTTTTTTTTTTTAAAACACTCTTTTTATTAAACCGCTGTATCATACACAATCACAATAATACATACAGATATCTCAATCTGGCGGTGGTGGAAGAGAGAACAATGCAATTTCAATCCTCAACTAGGTGTCCCAAATGATGCCCAGCCTTCTACATGTGTGAACCTCTTGTGTCAACCTCCCCCCCTCGCCCTGCCACCTGAGTTCTATATTTCTCCCAGGCACCCCAAGTCTTTTCCCATTTCTTTGGGCATCCTCTGCTCTGGTAAACTACTTTCTCTGCTTGCTTGCACCAATCTAAATCTCGTTTCCAATCACTAGTCTTTGGGGGTTCTATGGTACCCCACGCCCTAGCAATGTTCCTCTTTGCCACCATAGCAGCTAACATCAGCCAGACCTTGGTGTGTTTAGGTCATGTTGTTTCCCCCGTTACTCCCAACAGGTGCCACCTTGCTTCTGCTGGGACTTGCAGACCCCCTACTGCAGACATTATACGGGTCACTTTAGTCCAGTATCCTTGAATTTTGGGGCATGCCCAAAGTATATGAAAAAAATAGCCCATTTCCCCACAGCCCCTGGCACATTGGCCCCAGTCACAGCGGCCTATTTTGTGCTGGAGCGTCCGAGAAGTGTATGACCTATGTAGGATCCTAAGTTGAATTAATCGGAACTGAGCACCTATAGCACTTTCTCTAGGACTCTGTATGGCCTCAGCCCAATCGTCATCTTCTAATAGGCCTAAGTCTGTTTCCCATGCTTCCCTCAGAGGGCCTTAAGGATCCGGTAAATTATTCATTATCTTCCGATATGTTAACGAGATAGCCTTGTCTGTTAACGGGTCAAGGAGTAGTCTATCTTCTAACGAGGACCAGTCGGGTAGCTGTTCTCCTTCCGGTATGTGGCATCTCGGGGCATGTTTCAGCTGCAGATATCGAAACCGTTCTCCGTCGGCCATCTGAAATTCTGTCTGCAAATCTTCGAATTTAACCATTGTCCCCCTTTGCCAGACCTCTCCTAGGCGATCTATCCTAATAAGGCCCCACTTATGAAAGCCTTGGAGCCTCCCCACTTCACCCAGCCAATCACAATCCCAGAGTGGGGTTTGTTCTGTCAGTTTGGCCTCCTACCCTAATAGTTTTGTGGCCGCTCGCCATGTTTGTGTCACCGTCCGTGTATGTATAGGGAGTGTTTTTGCACGATCTCTATGATACAATATAACCGGGTACCCTCCGTTTCCCATAGCGTGGCGGTCTACCCGGTATGCTGGTTCAGTCTGGGTTGTAAAGACCCAGTTATTAATGTTTATGAGCTGGCATGCAAGGTAGTAGTTCCTAACATCTGGGACCACCAGCCCCCCTTCATATGTTCCCCTCTGTAACTTACACAATGCAATTCTTGGGCTGCCCCCTTCCCATAACAGGGTACGCAACTCCCCATCAATTGCTCGAAAGAATGTGGCCGGGATCTGGTATGGGGTGTTCTGAAACACGTATAAGAGTCGCGGAAGGGCCATCATTTTGAACAGTACGCTCAACCCATGAGCGTGACTGGGAGTCGCCTCCAATGGCACACATCCCCTCGCAGCCTCAATTGAGAATATAGGTCTAGGGCCAAAAAGTCTCTCACCGATTTAGTTATCCAGATCCCTAAATACTTGAATTTGTCTTTTGTGTGTCAGGGCTGTACAGACAGATGTGAGTGGTGGGACCTCTCCAACTAAGGGGAAAATGAGCGGCTTGACCCAATTAATCTGGTAGCCCGAGTAGTTGCCAAAACTTCGAAAGATATGTATAATTATTCCCAACCTCCCCCAATATCTATGCTCTATACGATAGGGTCCCTGTCCACGCACGCTGCAAGCGGTTCAAGTGCCATTGCAAAAATAAGTGGGGAGACTGGGCAGCCCTGTCTTGTGCCCCTATATAGCATAAAGGGCCTGGATAATGATCCATTTACCCGGACTCTTGCCGACTGGTCCGAATATAGCAACCGTACCCAGGCACAAAACTTTGGGCCAAAACCGAGTCTGGACAGTACCGCTAATTGGTATGGCCATTCGATGCTGTCGAATGCCATACAGGCATCCAATGACAGCACCACTGTGGCTTCGTCTGCGTGGGACCCTGTTATGGACATGACGCCATATAGGCGTCGGAGATTGTCTGGTGCTCCTGTGTGGCATGAACCCGGATTGATCCAGATGAATTAATGTGGAGATAACGGGATGCAGTCTATTAGCGAGCACCTTACCTAGTACCTTTGCTTCAAAGTTTAGGTGGGAAATGGGTCTGCATGAGCTACATAACTCGGGGGGTCTGCCCTTCTTTGGTATAACCACTATGGTGGTCATTCTTTTTTTTTTTTTTTTTATCTTTTTATTGTAACAGAGCAAAATTATGGCAGTACATCATCAATCTTACAAGCACAGTTAATCATTAGCACCCCTTCCTCCCGCGTATGGTGGTCATTCTTAAATCATCTGGTAGCCGTCCCTCCTTTGCCGCTTGGAACATATTCAGCATTGGTTGAGCTATTGTGTCTGCTACACATTTATAAAATTCGGAGGGCAGTCCATGTGGACCGGGTGCCTTCCCGGACTGCAAGTCTCGAATGGCCCCTATGATCTCCTCCCTTGTTAAGTCTCTATCAATAGCTTCCCTATCCTCTGCCGATAGCGCTGACAAAGAAATATCACTAAGTAAATCAGCACAATCTTCCCCCGTCCTTTCAGTGGCGGACTGGTATATTTCTTCATTAGGACTTCTTTCATTCTTAGTTATCTATATGACAGGAAGTATAAAGATAAATTCCAGTTTTTTTATTTAGTGAGATTAGTTACAGGTGTTATTTACTATTGCGTATGACATTAGACAAAAGGATTAAAGAATATTGGTGCTGTGGCGATCCCTCATAGATTGGCCGTTGATGGCAGCAAGACTTTAAAATGTTCATTAAAATCTTATTTCCCTCAGCTTTGATTTTTGTACATGATAATATGTGATCGAAAAATGTAGCCTTCTTAGGCTATCTTCAGTGTATTACCTTTAGAAAAATGTTTGTTTGGAAATGATAATTGATGGATAAGGAAATCACATATCCCTCGCTGAAAACGGTTCTGATCTTCAACTCACAAGTTAGAATTCCGTGCTTAGAAATGTGGTTTAAAACGCTATTTATAAACAAGTTAATATTATTAGCAATAGTATTGTATTACGGTGTTTATCCAGGAGGAGTCAAGTGTAACTGCTGTCATGGTACTCTTAAGTAGCAATTAAACAAAGTATGTGTGCTTTTATTTGTACTTGTTTTATTTAATTTGAATGGTACAGAATGCCAGCATGTGTATCAGTCACATATACATCATGGAATTTTCATTGTCATAATCTAAAAGGCAGTACAATCATTTAGACACATAGTGTTTGGAAAATTACAATGGTAAAGCATTTTACACGGAACGTACTGGTCTCAGAGGAAGTGATTGTGGGTTTTTTGTATGTTTCTATAACGACCATTGTGCGCACATTACTTATTAGTATAAATAGAGATGTTGAGCCCGTTTTAATTCCAGTCAATGTCAATTGACAAATTATTAGGAGTATGGTTAATCGAGTACATTTGTAGTCCCAAATATTTTTACGTCTTAGACATTACTTTGTTAAAATTGTCTGACATGGGGTCGGAGTATATTAACTCTTTTATCCAACTTTTAGTAGTAGGCACTGGGCCTCTATCCCATCGCATTGCCACTTGCCTTTGAGCCACGAGCAGTGGCAGTGCTGTAAATTTACATTCTTGGTGTAACCAAATAAAGCTATAAGTAGATCAGGATCTGAAGTAATATTTATCATGCTGGTGAGTTCAGTGAACACACCACACCAATATTTGTCTATGTCGGTACGTTCCACAGTAGACGTAAAAAGTTACCCATCTCTTCTTTTCATCTCGAGCAACGAGCATCTTCCCTCAGACCAAATCTGTGTAGTTTTACAGGAGCATGATGAAATCTGTGTGCATATTTAAACTGTATCAATCTATGTCTTCTATTTAATGCAACATTTTTGTGGCTAGACAACAGAACAAACATTGCTCGTCAGTTATTTTGCCATCAATATACGCTTGCCACCTTAATCAGGATTTCAAAAGGGGAGCTGAAGCAGAGCTCCAGGTCAAAGCATATAAATGTGAAATTATTTGTATGGAACTAGTAGAGTTGATTAAGTATGTTAATGGTGCAAAGGGTGTAGGCTCTGTAGGAAATTCAGTGAGTAAGGAGCATAGAGCGTGTCAGATCCTATAATAAAGAAACGCATCAAATTATGTCAGGTCTGGGCCTTGATCTCAAAATTGTTCAAGTCATTTGAATTTATTTTTCACAGCACAGGCTGTCTATTTATGTGACTGTAGGCTCTCTAATTAAGTACAAGTTCTGGAGTGTTTAACAGTGCTCACTTCTGCAGCCAGTGCCATGCATAGATTGTGTTCCCCAGTGGGTCTATACAGTTGCATTTCCTAACAGGAAAACAGAACAGTTTCTCCACAAGGGCGGCAGGGTTTGCCATATCACTCTCTAACCATAAATATGGGAGGTCAAGCGTATTATGTAGCCAATGTTGAGCACACTAGCCTTGCTCAACATGGCGATATAGCTCACAGTTGTGAGCTGCCAAGCCCCCCAGCAGTATGGAAGGATGAGCGTGACGCATCCAAATCTTGACTTCTTACCAGCCCATGCCAGTTTTATCATCAGCTGCTGTAAATGTTTGAAGAATTCTTGAGTTAAGGTTGTTGGTACCCTGTGAAAGTCCTCCACTCTGTCTGCATGTCATTCTCAAATTGCACATGCTGGCAGTAGCAGTTCATACAGCAGGGTAAACCAGGGACAGACCTGCCGAATCCTCCTGCCCACAGCATTGGGTTCAGTGATTTGTTTATTGACAGATACACAAGCAGTGGACTCTGTGACCGTTTAATCAGGACTGAGAACTCCTCACCCACTCCCAGCTTCTCTAGGACTGTATAAACGGATTCCCATTCGACCACGTTAAAAGCCTTCTCAGCATCAAGGAAAACCACTGTTGTACAGGTGTCGGGATTAACTAGGGAAATTGTTCCAAAATATTACCCTAAATGAATTGCAGTGGTTCTACCAGAAATGAAGCCCGAGGATTTTTCAGGTAAGACAAGTCTAGGCATAAGGTGGGGGGAAGGGGGTCAGGCAGTTAGCTAATATTTTGGCTAAAGGTTTTGTGTCTGTTTAACAGTGAGAGGGTTCAGTATGAGGAGCATAAGGATGGCGCCTTGTCTGGCTTTAACAGTTATTATTGGTGCCTCGCTCATTGCTGGAAGAAGGTGTCCCTTCGCAACTACTGCTTCAAAGAGCGTCATGATATGCAGAGCCAGTTCTTCTGCAAACTGTTTACATACATTAGTCCTCAATCCATCAGAGCCAGTGGCATGTCAACTTGTCATACTTCTTATAACATATTTAGTTTCCTCCTGAGTCAGTGGGGCTGTGAGATGCTCTCTATGCACGTCCTCCAGCCATTCCATAGTCGCATCATTGAGGTGTTCAGAAACGTCAGACAATGCGATTTAGTTTGTGAGATGGAAAGATCAGTATAATATTGTTTACGCTGCCCAACTATCATAAGTCATAAAGCAGTGTATCTGGGGAGGGCTGTATGTAAGTAATTGTCGCCAGACTGTAGGAATCAATAAATTCACTAGTCTTCTCCCCAAGTTCTCCACTTCTCCATAAACTCTTGAGACTGCAAATTTGCCCATACTCATAACTTTCCAATATGTGAATTCCTGGAATTTGCAGGGTTTAGATTGTATTTTATGCGAGATGTGTGTGTCATTTGTTTGTATATGTTGTTTTCCAAGGGAACCTATTTCCTGTTCAAATTTCATAAAACTAGCATGTAGGGATTGCAGAAATCCAGTGAGTTTGGCTATACAAACATGTCTGAAGTATGCCTTGAAGGCCTACCATACAGTTTTATAGTTTTCTACAGTACCTACATTAAGATCAAAATATTCCTTGAAGGCCAAGTCTGTTTCCGATTTGAATACTGCATCCAATAGGGACTCGGAAGGAAATCTCTACACAAAATATTGAGGGTATCGACCTGGAATGTGTAGTTTAAACAAAACCGAAGACTGGTCAGAGTATGTGTGCAGAAGGTGAGTGCATGACTCTGTCCAGGACATAATGTTGCTGGACATCAGGATGTAATTTATGTGAGTATGCATGTCATGCACTGCGGAGTAATTGTATTAATTAAGAGCAGGATTTCTATGTCTGAAAATGTCCAATAACTTTTCCAGGGCAATGTGAGTCTGTGCTAGATAAGCATCATGTTTAAAGCTAGCGAGCTCAGCTATAAGTTATGTGAAAAAGTACAAACATTTACATTCATTCTTGCATTTGGAGGGACCATAACATTGTCTTTCTTTTTTCCGAAGACCTTTCAGTCATCAGGACAAACGCAACCTTCAAGCTTCATGAAGGGCAGTGCAGTTTGAAAATGAAGGAACTGATGCGAGAAAGTCTGCAGCCAATATTGCCAGGTAGGAGTACCCGGCATGCGATCTCACTGGACAATTGGAAGATAATCTCCTATTCAGTACTGGAATGGTTGTAAAAACAAAGTGAATAATAAAATGCCACCATCACAGTTGATTCTTGGTGCTGACAGATTCTTTTTTGACTAATCCCTAAGCACTATTACTTTGGACTGGTTGGGGTGGATAGATGTGGGGGAGCCTAGCAGGGTCTATGAACACGGTCCATTACCGATCACAGACAGTGCACTTTTACTAATTATTTCGCTTCATTATCAGCATTAATTGTCATACCCTTTAAACCATATCATTATCAGTGTGCCTCCTGAGGGCATCCCTCTCGAGGAGTGATAAGGGGTCCCATGGACCCTACCACAAAACCAATAGACACACTCCATCTTGGGGAACTAGAGACTTAGGGCCTCAAGGATGAGCCAGCCTCCAATCTAATCCTATTTCACAAACAAGGCCACCTGAGTTTTGACTAGGTTTCACAGTTTCTTATTGTTTTCTCTTTGTCGTTCTAGTCACTCTTTGGCACACACACAAAGTTTGGCGGGATGTCCTCACACACCGGCCAGGTGTCCTGCTTCATCATTGGACAACCCCACGCTCTTCAAAACCATGGTTTGATGGAGAGCGGGCCTACACACCAGAGTTAGGGAGGCACTTTCCTAACCAAGGATCCATAAAATAAATTAAAAACTGATGTGGTAACCCAGTATGTTTTTACTTTGCAGGGTACCACTTGGTATTACAAACTGGGTGTGGAGTATAGGGGAATAGGTAACCCAACCCATTAAAGTATCAACAGGTTTCTGCCTAGGCGGTTCCTAAGAGTCCACAGCATTCATCAGGACATGCGTGGGATCCTACAGAAGTATACACCACTTGCATACACTACTCGAACTGAATGAATATTTGCTACTAACATTGCTCTCAGGTTCTCTGGTCATCCTAACGAAGGGTCATCTGAAGCCCATGGAGGAAGGCCCAATGAACCCCTGTAATCACACTTGCACCAAGGTGCCTTCCTCTTCATCCACCTGCTGCTGTCAGGTCTACAGGAACCCCGGTAGTTCATTTACATCAAGGTGCGTTCCTCTCCGTTCACCTACTGCTACAGCAGTAGGTGAACGGAGAGGAACACACCTTGGTGTAAGTGTGACTCCATTGGATTTTAATTTAGTGTATGGTTCCTTGGTTAGGACAGTGCCTCCCTGACTCCAGGGTGTCGGCCCGCTCTCCATTAAAACCATGGTTTTGGAGAGCGTGGGGTTGTTCAGTGATGAAGCATGACCCCTGGCAGGTGTGCGAGGACATCCTTTCAAACTGTGTGTGTATCAAAGAGTGAGTAGACGGACAAGTGTAAACAATAAGAAACTGTGAAACCTAGTCAAAACTTGGGTGGCCTTATTTGCGAAATAGGGGCCCATGCCCCCCCCTCGCCCCCGAAACCACCCTGCATGTGGGTGCAGTCACTCGCACCTGCCCCCTGCTCTGGGGTCTGGACATTTATTTTCATAAGGCGCACTTCCCTGTTTGCGCCCGCCGCACCGGTTTATAGGTGTGCCGTGGCGCAAACAGGGAAAGTGCATCCCATTTGTAATACGGGCCATGGTGTCTGGAAAATTGTGAAGCTTCATCACTGTGGATCTATTTGTTGCTGTAGAATAATATAAAGAAAATAATTGTATATTTGCATGTGCATACAGGTCCATTCTGCCTTTATTTTCTCCCATGGGACTGAACACTGTTGTATTTCATTGCTCAAAAATATCATCTAGAAAATTGGACTGTACTGACATGTTTGACATTCTCTTTGGTGATGTTCTGACTTCTCTTCTTGTGTTGGAGTTGGTTAGGGTAGTCTCTGCCATTTACTTAGGACCCGATAGAAGTGACTGCAAGTATATAACAGAGTTTTATATAATTTTAATGTGTTGGTGGCTCAAAGGTCAACTAAAAGTGTGGTTAATTTTGTCAGAACATTCATTGTAGATTAACATTAATCGTGGATTAACAGTAATCTTGGAAGAAAGTCATTGACATTGTGGTGCACAGCAACACAGTCTGAGACTGTACCAAGATCATATTGGTGTGTGGTCTGGTGGTTTTAAAATGCATTAAAACATATTCAGCTGCACCTGTCAAATATAGAATGCGTACACTGTCCTCTTACCCTTCAGTGCATTTATATAAGTCACTGATAACTATTGAGCTTATTAATATCTGTTCCTGTATTGCAAAATGAAAATATTGTGTCAGATGCTTTTTAAATAAACATGAAAACAAAGCCACTTTATGTCCTGTATAAAAGTAATCCGTTTTCTGAGATCTTAAATGGGAATTTTAGAAAGGGTGAAATATACCCTGATGCTGATTAACTAAGCCTATGTATCCATCTTTGAAGTTCAACTTCCCAAAGTCCAGTGTGCTTCCATTAAATGTTCAAGGCCTTCTTTTACTGTCTCCATTCCTATCAGTGCATTTATATAAAATCACTGATGTCTATTAAGCTTATTAACACCATACCCTGAATTATAAAGTTAGAATGTTGTGTTCCCCTCCCAGGCACGTTTTAAACAAATATAGAAAGAAAGGCACCATAAAAATGCAAAACCTTTTTGACTAAACAAACAGAGAGCAGGCTTGTAAAAACATCTTTTGGGAAGCATTTTTGCATCTGTTACTCCTAATATTTCACAGTGTTGCAGATATCCATCAAGAATGAAAGAACCTTAGTGAAAACAAGAGCATTAGTAAGGAAAATTTACCGGGAAGAAAGCACGTATTATGTATAAATGATAAGATACCTTTCCTTGCTCATTGTAACCAATATTGTGAAGGTAAAAACATATTAATTCTGAACGTCTTTGATAATATTAATGTAATTAAAACATTTGTGTGCTACTAAATACTGATTGTTCCCCTCTAAGAAAGCACTGTAAGTCACGTATTTTCCTTCACTATGATCTCCCTACATTAATTTTTTTAGTAGAGTTTAATCAAGTGCCTTAAGCCATCCAGAACTGGCATGTAAGAACTGACAAAAATAATTACAACTCCAAGAAGCAATTGAAGGGGACAGCAATAACCCATCTTAGTGGACCTAACTTAATGGAAAAACAAGAAATCATAAGAACAGTTGAAGCATATTACTTCCTTCAAATTCTAAACGCTTATTAGTTTATCATACCTTATAAATCTATATTTTGGATTTATTCTTAAGTATTCAGTATGTTAGTTTCCAGTCCAAACTGATTTTAGAATGGATTTTAATTCGTTAGAAATGATGAAATATAGAACTTGTTTTGAGTGGAAAGGCTGCAAAAGAACCTAGTTATCCCTTTGGGCTTTAATAAGAAATGTGCCAGATTAACTAGTTTTAATCCATGTGGGCTAATTACATTTTTATCTATAAAATAACAGTTAGGAAACTATCTATTCACTGCTCACTATCTACTCCTTGTTGGTAAACTCTCTACTCATCGTGGATTTCCAACCCATAAGCTTGGAAAACCATGTTGAACTTGAGAAAGTATATGAAACTGATGTCTCTAAAAACACGGCTCTCTTTTTTGATGGGACTACCAATTAGGGGTACACTTAGTTCTCTGAGTGGGGTGACAAAACATTTAGTGCAATGTGCAGACAGGTACTGTACTTTGCATATTAAGCTGTTTTTGGGGATATATTAAATGAAGAAGTAAAATATAATGTTTATTCCAGTGGCTAATGACTGACGAGGATGTCTTGTTTTAGACTAGACCTGGCATCAGAAAACTCTCTCTCGGTAACTAGCATTGGAAATTGGATGATTGATTGATCTCTGAAAACTCTGTCATAAACCGCTCTTAGTGGGCTATGTGTTTTATAGTGCTCTGATTAAAGTGGATTAAAGTTCAGCATTGAGAGCAACCTAAAGGAGGGGCATTTGTGAGGGACTTGGGCCCTATGCCAAGGTGTATTTTTGAGCCCTTGGGCTACCAGTGATTCTTTACACAGTTTAAAAAAAATCTATTTTATTGTTTTGCAGAACAACAAAAGAAAGAAACATACACGCAATAATCCCACAATCTTTTTTCAGTGTGCTCAGCAGGCCAGACTCCACCCGCCTAGCATCTTAGCAAGCATTCCTGGCAGCATCCCAGGTGCCAACCACCCAGTCCCTTCTCCATGTCCGGCACTGTTATGACGAGGGCCCAGCTCCTGAGGCATCGTCTGTTCCATCCGTCATGCCATGATATGCCCTCCAGTGCCCCCAAACCTTTTTGAATTTCTTAGGGCAACTCCAGCTTTTGTACATCCCTCTCTCTGCATCCATTCATTGATTTATCCCCTCCTGCCAAATGGTCCTTGTGGGTATGGTATCTTCCACTCAGTCCCGCACCTAGCTAGATCAAGTTTGGCTATGACAAAATCCAACATACAAAACAGCAATTGCTTCCTACAAATATCTAACTGTTGGGTATGCCCAGGATAATCAGTTGTGGTGATCTAGGAATGGGCGTCCCCAAAACAGATTCCAACTCGCCAACTATCTCCTCCCAGTAGTCCGACACCTTCTGGCAGCCCCAGAGCATGTGGAGAAATGTGCAATCACTCGTGTGACCGCAGAGGCACAGTGGGCTGCTTGCTCTCCCCATATTGTAGTCGAGATCTGTTCGAGCGAACCCTGTGGAGGACTTTAATCTGTATTAAGCACAGCCTGGCTTTATTGGCTACTTCCCGGGGATGCATCAGCGCTGCTTCTCAGTCCACATCCTCCATCGCCCCAACGACCCTTCCAATTTTTCTTGCAGTCCCCCTAGATTGTTCAGTGCTTTCATTTGTATAGTGCGATCGATGCGAGACACCGCTTTGTGAGCAAGCGCTTCCCCCAACACCCATGTCTCCAGTGGGGAGTATGCAGGGAGGTCCAAATCCAGGATGTGGTCTCCCTTTAGAGCATGTGTAAGGTGCAAGTATTTAAACTGTTGGTCTCAACAAGAGCATACTCCTCCTGTAAGGCCTCAAAAGTCTTAACCTCCCTGCCCTCTAGCATGTCTCTCAGGGTCTCAATCCCAATGTGTTCCCATTGTCAAAAAACGGCTAGCCTCCCAGTCTCCGGCAGCGCAGAAGCCCTCCAAAATGGGGTGACTTAGGCGATCCTACCTTTCCAACCCATAGCACCGGTGGCGCCATCCCACTCTCTTAAAGTGGTCCTGGTCAGTTCAGGCCGGTGCAGCCGACATTTCTTCCCATAGACATAGGGGACATACGTCCGCCTCCCCATAGCCATGTGGTCAATCTGTGAGGCAGGTTCACTGCGTGAGCAGTGATACCACTCATAGAGGAAGTAAAGCTGTGCTTCCCTATGATACGCACTAGTATCCGGGAGTGCCAGTCCCCGATTATACACAGATCGATATAGGCGCTTTAAGGCTATCCTTGGGGCATTGCCATCCCTCAGCAATGTACAAAGCGACATCAGTGCTGTCAAAATAAGTGTCAGGGATCAAGTACTGCATACCGTAAAGCAGCTTAGGCAGAGTAATCATTTTCTACAGAGCAGCCCTGCCCATGATTGTCAGAGGGAGTGTACGCCAGCACTCTACATCCGTATGGAATTCCGTCATGAAACTTTGGAGGTTCCGCTCCAGAAACAGCACGCGGTCCATAGTCCTCTCGATCCCTAGATTTTTAAAGCCAGTGTTTGTGACCTCAAGGCCCCATTCCGCGTGGTCCAGGCCGCCCAGCAACCCAACTGAAAAACAATGGATTTGTCTCAGTTAATTCGGAACCCTGAAGGGCTCAAAGGAATGAAGAACCGACAGCAGCGCCGGGACCGACCATTTCAGATCAGTCAAGCACACCAGAGCATCGTCCGCATACACTGAAATCTTTTCTTGTTCTGCTGAAATCGGGGGGAACCCCAAAATATCAGTCCTACAGTGCACCCAGTACGCCAACGGCTCTAGGCAGAGGGCACAGCTGGTAACCCTGCCTAGTTCCCCTCCCGACAGTAAACGGCTCAGATACCACACCATTGACCCTTACCATCGCCGTGAGCACTTTCTACTGGAGTCCCACCCAGCTACAGAACTTGGGGCCAAAGCCAAGGTGCTTCAGGTTCTCAAATAAGTAACACCAGTCAATGGAATTGAACGCTTTTTCAGTGTCCAATGATAGTATTGCCAAGGGTGTGGAGTCCGTCCAGTATCTATCCATAAAAACAGTCTGCCAAGGTTGAGTCTCGTGGACTGCAGCGATTAGGAGTCTTGCACCTCTTAAGGATGACCACGATAATGTAATGATTAAGATTCTAGGGCAGGGTCCCCTCCTCATTCGCTGCCGTGAATAAATTCAGGAGATGGGGGTGGAGCAGGGCTGCAAAGCATTTATAAAGTTCTAAAGGGAAGCCATTGGCGTTTTTCTTGAGTGCATGTCCTGTACTGCGTTACCCAGCTCTGTTATCAAGTCAGCTTCGAGGATGGCCCTAGCCGATGGGTCCATGCCAGGGAGAGGGACCTACGCTAAACGTTCTGCGACCTCTTGTGCCGTACGATCACGTTGGGCCATGTATAATCCACTATATTAAGCCGTGATTGCCTGAGCTATCCCTACTTCAGAGCGAACCAGTCCGCCCTTATCGATCTCAGTCTCAGCAACCCATCTTGCCTCCTTCTCTCTTCTACCCAACCATGCAGGGAGACAGCTTGCCTTGTCTTTCGCCCATGTCCTAAAGTTGACGTTGGATTCCAGGTAATGTTGCCGCGCGGCCTGTGTCACGTGGTTATGATATTGGGTCTTCGTTACCTGCAGGAGCACGCAGGAGGGCTCATCTCCTGTGGCCACCCAGGTCCACTCCAGCTGCATGAGGTGCCGGTCCAGGCGCAGTGTTTCTTCCTTCCTGCGACGTTTCTTTATTGCAATTATATTCTGGGCCCTGTCCCTATAGCCTTCCCACAAAATCACCAGGGGTGAAACTGTCCCCACGTTTGCGTCAAAGTACTGTTGGGAGGCACTCTAAGAGACTCTTCTAGCTCTAAGTCTTTCAGAACCCAGGAGCCCAGCCTCCAGCAATGGGGATTATGGCCAGTTTGACCAGGAGGGAATGGTCTGATATCTCCCTTGCCAGGTTTTCTGCCCCCATCACTCACAGGACCTCTGGCCACTGGACGAAGGCAGAGTCCAGTCTTGACAAAGAACGATGTGCCCTGGATAAAAAGGAGTACTATCTCTCATGGGGGTGTAGGCTCTGCCCAGTTCATGAGCAAAGCGATACCAAAGGGGATGATGGACGGAGCGTTAGAGCAAATCAAACACTCACCCCCTGTCAACTGATCTGGGTTTAATCCATCATCATTCTTTAGCGCACTCCACCACCCCAGTTCAGACATGGCCATATGCAAATCAGTCTGACCCTGTTCCTCATGGGAACAGTCAAGCCCGAACTGCCAAGCCATGTCTTCCCTGGACCGGAAACGAGCATCCTGGGACCGGTTTCGGGGAATGATGATGGATTAAACCCAGATCAGTTGACTGGGGGTGAGTGTTTGATTTGCTCTAATGCTCCGTCCATCATCCCCTTTGGTATCGCTCAGTTCATGAGCAAAGCACTGCAGCTCCAAGGGAGGAGCAAGAGGTGTCTGCTGGGTTTAGGGTCTGTCTAGGCGCCCATCCAAGACTTCATTTAAGTACCCATCCACCACATGGATGTTTTAATATTCTATGAGAATAGGATCTAACTTCTCTAGCATTCTCTTTTGCAATCTCGAGGGTGCATAACAATTACAACCAGCACCTCTCATCTGTGCCGTTTGCCCCTGACTGCCACAAAGCAGCCCTCCGGGTCGATCCAGGATTTTGTCACCTGGAAGGGGGGGGTGTTTTCAGTGCTAGGATAACCATGCTTCTGGAGCCTTTTGTATAGCCAGCATGGGCCAGCACCGTGTATTTGCCCCATTGCAGGCACTTGCAGGTATTCCCGAGCAGGGTGTGTCTCCTGCAGAGGTACCAGGCCCGGGGAGTGTCAACGGACGTACTGGCGACAACCCCTCTCTTTATTTTGCAACCCAATCCATTCATATTCCATGAGAGGACTGTGAGGGGATCAACTTGTGTCTCCATCCTTTCAGCTTATGGGCAGAGGCACACCACCGGGCACATCTGTCGGTTCCTATCTTGATATGGCTGCGTGGGGGCATGTATTGTGCTGGCCAACCAAATGCAACTAAACCTATAAACCCCAACTGCCTCCTCCCCCCCGCAGTTGTCTGACCAGGTACTGCTCCAGCCATTCGCAGGCCCATCCAGACAGTCAAAGAAAAGGGCATTACCTTGGACAAGTACTTTAAGGTTAGCCGGGTAAAGCGTCATGTACTTAATGTTTAGGGCCCTCCGCTTTTGCTTCACTGATTCAAATGTCTTCCGCCGCTGTTTAACCAATTTTGTGAAATCTGGGAATATAAGGATTGATGTGGATTCCTACTTGACTTCTCCTAGGTCTCTGACAGCCCAAAGCACCAGCACACTGTCTATATAGTTCAAGAATCGTGCTATCAGCGGGCGCAGAGTGGCCCCGGGCGGCAGCTTCCACGCCAGGTCCCTGAGCGCCCTTTTGATGGAGCGAACAATGGGCTATATGGTCTGCCGTGAGGAAGGGCCACAACCAATCCTACAGAAACCGTTCCAGTCACGGGCCCTCCGTCCACTCTGGAAACCCCAAGAATCGCAAGTTGTTACACCTGGAGCGCCCTTCGGCATCCTCCACGCTGGCTGTCAGTTCCCCAGAGAGGCCCTGAAGCTTCTGAACTGTCTGGGTGAGGTCCCGCACCATACCTTCCAACGTCTTGAACCGTGTCTCAGCCTAAGTCACCCATTCCTGTTTTTTTTTTTTTTTTAAACCTTGCTGAAGCAGGGCCACATCAGCCGCCACTGCACCAATTTGCGTCTCCAACACATGACGCGAAGATTCGGTCGCTCGCAGGATAGCCTCCGTTCCCGGATGGAGGACCTCAGCAGCCGCCGTCGCAGGCACAGCGGCGCCGTCCCCCTGTGTCGATGGCAACAGGGGTTTAGCAAGTTTGTTCTGTTTCCTCTTTTTGAGCTGAGGTTTCCTTCACCAGGGTGAATGAGGTTGCAACCACCTCCGGGGAACAGTGTGCTGAAGAGCAGCCCATCAGACCCCTGTACCACGGTGGTGTGGCACTAGCAGCCACCGTCTGGCCCCTGGACGCTGACTCCTAGTCCTCAGGTGGCCAGGCAACAAGGTCAGTCCCCTCACTATGGTAGGTGTGGCGTTCCCCCAAGTCTACATGCCGAGGGCGGGGGATGCACACCACTCAACACCAATCCAGTTGTAGGGCGTCCCAGACCAGAGGAAGGCCACCAGGAGGCCCGCTAGACCCCTACCCACTCGGGGAGGGCGGCACGAGCAGCTACAGTCTTTGTACCGCAAGGGGGGTCTGGCCCCACCAGCACGCTTTACACCCCCCGTAAATCCACTCTAGCCACACGTTCAGTTGCACAAAACAGGGAGGTCACCCCTTGCGGCCGCCACTCCTTCACTGCGGCCAACCTTAAGGTCCAAGGCCATTTGCTCCACTATAGCCCGTGAAATCAAGGCCGCTCCCTCTGGTGGAAGACCCCGCTTTCTAGCTCCCCCGGGACCCTTGCGCCTTCAAGGGGGGCTGTGGCAGCCAGGATCTGTCCTCGGTGCTCGGGTCACTTTTCCAGCTGCCCGTCTCACTCTGGGCCCCGCTCCTCACCTTAGGAATCCCACAGCTGCCATTTAAGGCCCAGGAGGCCTTCCGCGCGCCACCATGGACCTTCAATGGGGCCCTAGCTGCGCTTTGATGTTGTAGGATATTTGGTGCAGCATGGGAAGCGCTACTAGATGGCGGCCACCATCGTGCACATCAAGACCATGCCCCCAGGTTGTTTACGCTGTTGGTTTGATTATTGATAGCAATTTTCTGATCAGCCTAATGTGTCTAGTGTATTTATTTCTCCCCATTTTAAGGAAAAGCTAAACTGGCATGCAGTTTGTTGACAGGATTTTACAATGATTTTTTTAATACAATATATAGTAGTTGTTTGCTGCATAGAACATCATGACTGCTTTAATTCATCTCTGTTGTATATGCTTACATCATCTCACTTTGTATAATGACTTAATTTGACACAGCACACCACCAAAGTTGTTTCTGAACACTTGTTTGATGGCAAACCATGCACAGTGGAAAGAGTTAGGGACTGGTGTTTGGTGCGGTAATGGTAAAGCAGACAATGGGAAGAGAGAATACAACATGAGTGATAGAATTGTGGTATAGTAACAAAGTATTACTTATACAAAGTTGTCAGTGTAAAGCATTTTATCTGCTCTTGGGTGAGTTTCTGTTTGGTGTTGGCTGGTCTTCTGTGATTTATGTTTACCATTGTTTAATACATTTCTTTTCCACTTAAAGGGCCTCTTGAAGTAGCTAGTAGCAACAATAATGTTCACAGTCCTGCCTCCTCCTCACCTGATCTTTAATTGGGTCCCATGTTCATTAGAGCCCATGCAAAGATTTTTGCTGACTCAGACTGTTTAGTTGCTTTCTATCTTTGCAGTGGAGCCACAATTTCTATTTATAGGGGTCTAATGTTGCTGCATGACTGGTTCCCATAGGCAACCACCTGGTACTGTTTCTCTATACATCGGTCCTTTTTTAATTCCAGACGAAAGGCATAAGGAACGTGTTCAGTGAAGACAACTTTTTTTTAAACTATAATAGTTGTTAGATAATGCTCAGAATATGCTGGATCTGAACAGGGGGTGTGTGAATTTTCACGTGCCCACACGTTCTATTTAAGCCATGGTTCTGGGGTGGGGGGCTGGGGTGGGCAGGGGATTCCTTGAGATGCTTGTTTTCTACTTCCGGGTATGATTTGCTATTTTTCTGTTCCTGTCATAACACTGAGATAAACTGTAACCCTGCCTTAACGGGTACAATGGTTTTGCCTGCAATGTCGCTTTGTGGGCCATTAACCAGCCCTTCAAGTTGATGCATGCCTAACACAGAAGCAAAGCGTCTAGTTGTGTTGTTGCCAAGCTTGTTCCTTCTATTAATTTTGTCTATTTACACAGAAAGACACAATCCGGTCACTGAGGGTTTCTCCTTTGTAAATCTGACGTGTAAGAAAACCAGTGGAGGCGGTGGAAGAAAGGGAACCACCAAGGAAATTGTTATAACTGCTGAATTTGAACTTGAAACAAACCAGAAAGAGGTGACAGGTTGGTTTACAAATACCCGTCGGTGCAAGCCAGACGACTTGCCGCTTGAGTCTTGTTTTCTGTATCTTCCTTTCATCTTCATGCACAGAAAAAGTATCTCCTGTTTTGAAGCTTCATTGAACCATTTCAAAACTGCCATGCCTTACTTACTCAAAAAGTTACTGTCTGAAAGGCTGTTTGGTGTGCAAGTAGTGTTTTCCATGATAGATATCTGCTGGGACTGATATCAAAGACCCGGATATGCATGTGTGGCTTACATTTATGGCAACTTAACTACACGCGATTTTCTACTTTTTAGAGTCGTGTAATTTGAGCTGTGCGCGGAAAAGGACAGAGAAGAGATTCCGCAAAACTGTTCGAACTCTGAGAAAGGCGATGATTCGGGACCACTTCCAGCTTCGATTATCAGGGACGGATTTCGATGTGGTCAGGAAGCCACCTAGGTTTATGGATCCATTGGAGAGCTGCGGGGCTGGTCAGATGCGTGTGGACAACAGATGCGGTAAGCTGCCTCGCGCCAAGTCTTTCAAAGTGTGACTGTTGAAATGTGTGGCATTCCTCACCATGGAAGTGCCACGGTGTGTTACTAGCTTTTAACTATAACAGGTAAGTATAGCTGGCAGAGTGGGCTCTTTGGAAGTCATATTCTTGCTGCATCTAACCTCCCAAATGATTCTTATGGATAAGAAAACACAACCAGCTTAGGAACACATATCATCCATTACTAATTATTAGTCATTTCATGGAGGCAAGGTAAACTGGAGGGCAGGTGGTCCTGTGCGTCTTTGCAGCACCGTCCCCTGAAGCCGCATCCTGGCCCTCCATCAATGCCTCATTCCAGCATGCAGCATCCTTACTGCATTTTGCAGTGCATATTTTAGCAATCCGATGGGCCCAAGCCTGGTGACAGAAAGAATGAAAATCAAAGTTAAATTGCAATTTTTTGTCTGTTTAACGAAGATTGGGTGCAGGCCGGCTTTAGGACGGTGCGACAGGTGCATTCGCACCTGTGACTGACTTGGGGGGGGGGGGGGGGAGGTGGGGGAGGTGGGGTTGTGTTTAAAAATATCTATTGGTTTAAAAGCATGTGAGCAGTTTTCTGGCAACAATACAAACGTCAAGATAACTCTGGTGATTCATTTTCCTACTGGTGGGAGAACGGAATTTTGTCTGGTGGCAGTTTTGACTCATCCTAAAGTAGCGTGGAGGGTTAATGTGCCTGATGCAAACAATGTGTGCCATGCAGATCACAGAACTGAGTGTGAGTTAACTATGAGTAGCACTATAAAAAATGAAATGTATGTCAGAGAGAGGCTATGGAGAGATGGTGCACTGTTGAAAAGTGGTAGTGAGGGAAATCATGGAGAAGGAGGTCATGGGGCGAACAAAAAAGATTGTTGACCAGGCGCCACTAGCGCTAAAGCCGGGCCTGGTTGGATGGCCTTGCGGAGTGATGCTTCATTGTAGACCTTAACAATTTGATAGCCTAACCACCAAGCATCTCTGCCCCCTTCCAGCCTGCTTCCTCCTCTTGCATCTGGCAGTGGCTTTCTGAGGGACGCCTCACCGTCATTCACAAACCCACCTTGTAATTCACTGTACTCATCCTACCCACTGTGCCCACTTTTAAATCCCTCCCTTCCAACTAATCCTCTCTCTAACTATACTTATCAATTGTTACCCGATATGTTGCCAGCTCACTGCAGCAAACAACACAGACTTTTCGAAGTTCATGTTTACAGTCATTATTGCCAACTGAACTTGCACATATCTCCCTGTGACTATGGCGAGTGCTCCTCTGCCTCCCAGATCTGTGCTCTATAATAGGCCAAAGAAAAGATAGAAATTAAATGGCACGTGATTTATGAGGCACTGAGTTGATTGTTAAACTCAATCTGCTCCGCTTTGTTCAGAGTTTAGATATCTCATTAGAGACCAATAAGAATGCAAAATCTCCCTTGATGTGATGTAACAAAGCATTTTTCCACCAGGCATTGAATCATTTTGCACAAGAAGGTGAACTTGAATAGAGGTCCCAGTGTGTTCCTTTATATTTTGTTGTTACACTCAAATCTGTAAAGGCCTAGTATCTCATGAAGATGTTGGCTCACTCATGAAGCCCGATCCATTTCTGTCTGCAGGGTGTCATTACATCACCAGTTACAGGAGAAGCTCGACCTGCAAGAGAAAGTATTGGTGTTGCCAAATCTTTGATGTTTTGTAATGTATGTGTGTAAAGTGCTTTATTACGGTTTGCTTGGTCTTGTTTGCTTTCAGGATCAGGGTGCCCTTATGGTTCTGAGAGTTATGTTGACCTGAGATAAAGGTGGTCTGTTGAGTTTGTGTTTGTCTATTTTCAAATTGTGTAGAGGGGAGTCACTTTGGAAGGTGGCTGGTGAGGTTGGATGAGGCCTCGCCTAAGGTAACCATTCAGTTCTGGAGGTCACAATTCTGAAAGGGTCAGTTGTAGATTGTATACAGTCTAAAGAAAAAAAGAAATCTTTTAAAGAGACCTATAGCGATGGTGTGAAAGAAAATGAGGGGAAGGGAATTGTGATAAAAACAGATGGAAGATAAGCTTATTCTAGCATGGGTGTGGTTCTGTAAGCGCTCAGGGGATCAAACTTGCCATGAGTTTGTGGGGAAGATTGGGTTCTTCACAGAAAGAATGGCAGATCAGTAAAACTGACCTCTGGCAGGAGTGAGGTGCTAGGGAGAGTGGGTTAAAGACTAAAAACTCCAGAAAGACAATAGACGGTCACAGGTGAGCAATCATAGTGTAGGAGCAAATACAAACAATATTTGTGTATCCATGTGTGTCTGTTCAAATTTGTTTCTGCCCTAACATCTTGCCATTTCGCCCACTACTCCAAGTCACTATGGCATACTTTGATGCTTCTAGGGACAAACTGAAGCTAGCCTAAGGGGGGGAGGGGCAGTTGGGGGGGTCCCGCCTTGGCCAACAAGCTTCTTTTCCATTGACACGTAACCGGTCTTTGCGTCTACATAATGTGTGGCAGATTGGGGTTCAGGGACCATTTCAGGAAAAGAGGGTCACATGTGTCCTGTGTCACAACTTCATTACAGTATGCTGTTACAGAATGTGTTGTATTATGTCTGCGTCAGTGCATTGTGCTAGAGTTTATTCAATTAATTCCGCACATATTACAGGTTGGTGAGCGTGTGAAGTGCTCCTGTCCTTTGTACCGTTATTGCAGCACAATGCTTTAGGTTAACATACATGTGGTGTTTAAAATATGTACATTTGTACATGGAGATATGCTCTGTTGAGCTCACCGAAACATGTTACACTACACACATTTCTGGTTACATAAAACCCCATCACTGACGTATTGAATGCCTTTCATCAGTTGTGTGGCGTGTGTATGTATAGTGCTTTCACCATGGAGGGGGAGGGGTCTATGAGGGGTTTCATGTATCATGCCTCCCTTTGGGGAGGGGTCTTGGATTTTCCAAGGGCGGGTTGGAGGTGCAAATGTGTACACTGTTAGTGCAACTAGGCCTACTGTAGCAGAGTCTAAACATACCGGATGTGGTACCTCAGTGGGTCCTTGTAGCCCCCTGAAGAGTCGATTCACCCGCACTTGAGCTGATTGATCTTCAGGTACATGGTACATCTTCAGGATTGGCAATCGCGCTTTTTTACTGGATGCTGGGCTCTGTCGCGCATGATACAAAGTAGCCTTGACTAGAGCAACCCTGCGTGTTTGGTAATCTGCCACGTGGTGAGGATTTGCTCGTGGCCCCGCGCTTTGCTCGTGCAGCTGCACAAACTGATCATGAGCAGCAGCTACCGTAAATACCCACGCTTTTTTTGTTGATTAAGAATGCCTTTCATTTTTTTCTGTCGGTGATTTTTAGGTTTGGTATCAGTCATTCTTCACCTTATGCCGTCTCTAATATTCAAAGATGGGGGTCTCTCTTCCTGTTATTTAAGTGGGTGTTGAGACGTCATGTCAGGTTTGCCCCTCCACATGATTTTGGTGAAATGCCAATGCTGCTCTGGCCGCTCGAGCAGAATCCTTTTTATAGTACAGTACTTTTGTTTTACCTATGTGTCCTTTACCTGTTTGTGTAAACAGCCACCTTTGTTATATTTTAAGTTTTGTCACCTTCAGTATCAGTACAGAAACCATCATCTTCTAAATGCCAGGGGTGTCGGGGCTTGTCTGTGAAGAGAGACCGGGAATGAGTGGAAAAGTACTAAAGTGCGCAGACAGGGGTCACCTGTCGTCTAAAGAGGGACCCCGCGTGCACCCCTCTTTAAATAGACCGCATGGCGCGCACAGCTTGTCAAGCCGGGGCGTTAATGAGTCGTCGGTTTCGTCAAGGGCTTGCCAAATGATTATATTTACACAGTGAAAATGGTGGAATTAGGCGGCGCTACCTTTATTCAAAACCACTTTCCCTGGTCAGCCCTCGTTCCCGGTAGTACCGCCTCTCGTGCCCGGCGTAGGTATTACTCCTTGCAGTGCGCAGGTCAGGTCAGTGACCCTATTGGTAGATACACGAGCCACCCACACGAGCCACCCGTGTTCCACCCCACCTATAAACTGGGGATGTTCATTCATTTATGCAATTTTATTTAGCGCGTACATTACAAGAGGTGTCCGAGCACTTTACACGAGAGCGAGGAATGTTACATGAGAAAGTTTAGAGTAATACGGTAGTAGGGGACCACATTTATGGCTACTATGGTTACTCAGGGTGAGTTACGTATTTACAAGATTACATATTGCAAGTAACAAGATTAGCTGGTTACACAGAGAAATATTACATATTTACAGAGATAAATACAAGTTGTAATACGGTATAGTTTACGAACTTAGATATAAGAAGGCCTGTGTACAGTTAGGTTATAGAGTAATGGTTTATTCAAGAGTTGAGTCAGTCATGCCATTAAGGCAGGGGCGGATGCCTGGTGAGGATAAAGTAAGCACATTATTATTTCGGCTGAAGGCAGTTACCTTCAATGATATCATGAATGAATCAATGCAAAGAAATCACTCCAGTGACAAGTTAACAAAGGAAGCTTAGAAGACTAGCAGGTTCAAACTTCCCCATCCAACGAGTAGATATTACATAGGTGGGAACGCCTCCCAGCCTGGGAGGCTAAAGGAAGCCCTAGGAAACCATCTACGCCATAACCAGAGAAACCAGTCACCCACCAAAATCTTAATTGTCAGAGATTGGGTGTTGCGTTGGAGAGTAAACAATTCACTGGCACGTCATAAAAACAATACAAGATAAAACATTTCTCATTAGTTACACAGCATGACATCTTCATATGTCGATAATCTAGACATCAAGGCACCTAAACTAGTCTGTAGAGTTATGGTTGACCACCCCGCTAGCCCTTACAGCTCCATTTAATTGAAATCAGGTCAGAGCAAACTCTTGGGACCCCTAGGTGATATTTCTCACAAGTCAAACTCAACTGCTTCCTTCCTGGACCAACAGGTAAGCTGAGCCCTTAATCAACCATTCCTGAGCCAACACAAAACAGGAGCAGGTCCTTGGTGACATATCCCGCCCCCTCCACCCCCCCCCCCCACCCCTGCTACACTGCCTCTCTGGTTACTGAATTGTTTACTTCTTATTGTGCTCAACTTTTTTGTAACTCTTCTTTGTTTAATTTGTTTAGTTTTGTACTCACCTTGTGTCTCCTGTTGTAATTTCTGTAGTTTTTCCACCTGGTTGCTTTCCTGACGTTTTTCCCACCACATCTTCCTCCTGCTTCCCACCCTTGCCAGCCTCGCCCACCGCCTCCCAGCGTCCCTCCCTCATCCAAGGACCTACTTAATGGAAGCCACAGCACAGCAGCATGCATCCAGCATGCCAAAGGCAAGCCCGTTTGCGCCTGTCCACCCTGGACCACACATAGTGCAAGGAACCCTGGGTCTCCCGCTATTCGCAGATACACCGCCCCCGAGCCCTAAACCCCAGAGTCCACAACAGCAATTGCTTCCGCACCTCTCCACTATCAACAGTAGGACTTTTTTCCTACCGACATTGCCTCTTCTCCTGCAACACTGGAGCACCTGCACGCACAATGACCACCACCACGCCGCCCATGACTGCTCCAGAACCACTCCACTGCCTCCTGCTTAATGCACGATCCTTCTGCAAGCATGCCAGGAGAACTGGTACACCATCACCTCCCTCACCCTGACGTCCTCTTCATCACTTAGACCTGGCTCAACCCTGTATCCACGCCCGACATCCCCTCAGCAATGCCCGACAGCTACAAGATAGTACACTGAGACCACATCAGCAAACATGGAGGTGGAATCTCCATCATCCACAAAGAAACCATCCACTACACCACCGTAAACGACACCACCCCGATCATGGAACACCTTAACTTCCAAGTCCAGACCGATGGCAAAATCACCATTAGAGGCACCCTTGCCTACAGACTTCCAGGACCTCGCCCAAGCTTCTGCAACGCCATCCCCGACTTCATCATCCAGCTCGCCATTTACTCCAAACACTACATCTTCCTCGTAAACCTCAATTTTCACCTCGAAGACATCAACACCACCAACCTCCTCGAAAGCTGAACAACATCGGCCTCACCCAACTAGTCACCAAGCCCACACACATCGCAGGAAACACACTCAGCCCAATCTTCACGGCCAGCGACAGAGTCAAGTACAACCATGTCACCAGGACAGACCATGCCATCGTCCACTTCACCATCACAGAATCCCCTGGCTCCGCCACCAAGCCGCCCAGAACCTCACACTGCAGCTGGAACAAAGTATCAGAGAGCCAGTAGACCGAAGCCCTCAACACCTCCCACCCTGACACCGCAACCAACCTAGAACAGGCTGTCAAGAACTTCTCTACCTGGATCACCGATTGCGCCGACAGAGTTGCCCCCATCAAGCCCACCGAACTCAAGAGATCCTTCAAACATGCCAGTTGGTATACCACGGAACTGAGAACCACAAAATACAACTGCAACCAATTTGGAAGGAAATGGTGCACCAGTAAGGAACCCATAGACCGAGCCAAATTCAAGACATCTCTCAAGCAATACCACCAACTCCTGAAAGACGAAAAGGAGTGCCCCTGCCGACCGCATCGAAGCCAGTTCTAACCATAGCAAAGAATTTTTCAACATAGTCAGAGTTTTCTCAAACCCTTCAGCCACCAAAAACATCACCCCTTCACAGGAACTCTGCGATACCCTGGCGGACTTCTTCCATGACGAGATCTCCCCCATCAGCAAAAACCTTGAGTCCCAACCCACCGCCGCCGACATCCTCAGCCTTCTCGCTCCCACAGATGTAAACCCCCACCACATGCTCTCCACATGGAAGCAGCTCACCACTCAAAACGCCACAGCCATCATAAACTCCACCACTCAGGAGCACCCACGGCCCCTGTCCCCACTACATCTTCAACCTCTGGAGCAAGATGATCAGCAACATGCTCACTGCCATCTTGAATGCATCCATCACCATGGCCACCTTCCCTGAAGGATGGAAACATGCAGAGGTCAAACCCCTTCTCAAGAAACCGTCCGCTGACGCCCAGTGAAATCAAGAACTGCTGTTCCCCTTTCCGCCAAGGTCCTCTGAAAGGCCATCAACCGCCAATTCATGGAACACCTGGGGAACAATAATCTTCTGGACACCTCCCATTCTGGATTCCGCACCAACCACAGCACCGAAACCCCCTGATCGCTGCCACCAACAACATCAGAACCCTCCTTGGCTGGGGAGAAATGGCGACCCTGATCCCCCTCGACCTCTCAGCATCGTTCAACACTGTATCCCACCACAGCCTTATCAAGAGGCTTAACCACATTGGAATCCAAGGAGATGCCCTCAAATGGATCGTCTCCTTCCTCACCGGAAGAACCCAGAGAATCCGCTTACCACCTTTCACCCCGGAACCTAAGATCCTCATCTGAAGCGTCCCTCAAGGCTCGTCCCTCAGCCCTACTTTATTCAACACCTACATGACCCCTTTGGCTAATATCGTCATAACCCATGGACTAAACATCATATCCTACGTCAACGACACCCAGCTCATCCTCTCACTATCAGAAGTCCCCTCCACCACGATAGCCAACTTCCGCAGGTGCATGACGAGTGTCACCGACTGGATGAAAGACAACTGCCTAAAACTCAACACAGACAAAACGGAAGTGCTGATCTTCAGGAACAACACCTCCCCGTGAAACGATACCTGGTGGCCTTCCGAACCAGGACCCTCACCCACTCTGACAGACTATGCCCGCAACCTTGACATCATACTGAACAGCAAGCTCATCATGAAAAGCCAAATCAATGCAGTCTCCTCCGCCTGCTTCCTCACTCTTCGCAAGCTCCGTAAGATCTTCAAATGGCTCCCTGTCTACACCAGACAAACCGTCACTCAAGCCATAGTCATCAGCCGGCTTGACTACGGCGAGGCACTCTACGTAGGAATCACCTCGCTCCTCCTGAAGAGACTACAGACCATGCAAAATTCAGCAGCCAGACTCCTCTTCGACCTCCCAAAACAAACCCCCATGACCCTCACCTCAAGAAGCTCCACTGGTTCCCCATTCAGAAGAGATGCCAATTCAAGATGCTGATCCACACCTACAGAGCATTACACAGCCAAGGACCAGCATACATCAACCATCGCCTGAACTTCCAACAACCCTCCAGACACCTGCACTCTGCCTCTCTGTCCCTCACTCACACTCCCGACATCCACTGTAGCAACAGTGGAGGACGCTCCTTCTCCTACCTCGCTACAAAGTCCTAGAATGACCTCCTCCGGACCTCATCCTCTCTGATGGAATTCAGGAAAGGACTCGAGACCTGGTTGTTCAGCTGAACCCTCCCTAAGCAGCAGGGTTCTCAGAGCCCGGATACCCTCACAGGTGGTTAGCCACGCTTTAGAAGGCCTTTTTGATTGATTGATTCTTCTGGCATCCTTTGAGGCATGGGCCAGGGCAATCAGGCCAAAACGTGGTCCCTGGGTGCAAGCACCATCTCCCTACATTCCCAAGGCCAGTGACATAGACTACTCTAGAAGGTAGGGGCAATTGCTGCCCCGGGTCCCCTGAACACCGTTGTACCATTGCGTCATCTTGGAATAAGATTTATAGCCCAATCAATCCAGAATTCACCTTACTTTTGGCTGCCTGATGAGGCATCTACCTGCTTTGTGGCCAACCAGGACTCTGCCATGTCAAAAATTAAGACAGTGGCACACAAAGTCAATGAAACACCTTCCTTTATCCAACATTATCTCCACATACCTATAAATAGGGTTGGGAGATGGGAAAACAAAAGATTTGGGTACCGGGTAGCAGCAAGCTGCATTGGAGGGCAACATGGGCACGGAGGTTGCATACAGGGCCACTCTTGATTTAAAGACCCCCAGTGTGCCCCTGCCACCTTCCAAAATTACCCTGTTGACCCTGGTAGCAAACAGGCACTGGGGGCTGCCTTTGCACTCCCCAGCAAGCCAATCTTAAACTAATACAACAGCAAACGGCCATTGGAAACCAAGGGAGTCTGCCCACACCTGTACCTGGGGGCTGCCAGGGCAGCGGCCCCTCTTGACCAGTTAAACCAGTCAACAGGAGCCTGCCGGTAGGAACTACAATGTAAGGCAAAAGGCAATAAAAAGATACTAGATGGGGAGCCGCAAGGCATTTCCAAGCACCTCTGTCACGAGCATGGCAGGGAGTTTGTTTGCTACTTCTGGGGTCAACCTCTATGAGCAGAAGTACCTTATTCCAAGCCAGTGATGGAAGGAAGCGTGATATTGCACGGCAGCAAGTTGTTCCTATCTGTAGATCATTGCCCACTGGACCCCTAACATTTAATGGATCTGCTCCTGATGGGGCAAGTGCTTGTATTTTATCTTGTGATAAGTCCATTGACATGGCTGAACAGATGAAGGCACCAGCAACAGTAGGGCCACATTTTATCTAATTTAAAGGTTTCTTCTTCTTCCCCAAAGGCACTTTGATGCTTGTCATAATAGCCCTTTTGTCTAGAAAAACAACTCTGAGCCACTCAACTCCCGCCCTCTTCTGCCGTTGGCCCAATTTTTTCAAGTCCAGTAACTTAGACTTAAGGATCACAGTTTTCGTGTTGCATTGTTTTTGCACATGAGACGGAAAGCAGTATGTTTGCTCATTCTGATTTTTTTCGAGAAATGGAACAAAAAATGGAATATTGGCTGTCTAGTGAGCATCTCTCAGAGCTTTCAGGCAAGTAGTTGTGCATGTATGATTTCTTGATAATTTAATAGCTACATATGATCATTTGTGCTTCTACTACATTGCTTGTGCTTTCAGATGGATGTACTCGGGCTTAATTTGTGCCGGTGCTTAGCACCGGCACTTAATTAGCAGGGCCGGGTCTACACGGATTTAGTGCACGTAATTGATTTGAAAGATTTACCTCACTACGGCACTTGGCAGTGGCACAGAGTGTTACTGTTTGATGTTGAACCTGTTTGTTTCTGACTCTGATTCTTCAAGTTCTTCTTAAGTTCTGTTCAACTTCTTCTCAATAAATGTTGTGCGGCCCCGCGGCCGCGGCTCAGTGTTGCCGGCCGCCCAGTGGGTGCGGGGCGTGGGCGGGACACTGAGTTGGGCAGGGCTGGATTTTGGTCTTCTGCGGGGGTTGGGCATTGGGGGCGGAGCGCGGCAGCAGGCAGCGTGCGCAGATTTTTTCAGATTGCGCGCGCATTCGCTGCATTGCCACGCCCCAGCATACCCGCACGACCGCACCCCACCGAGTCATCGTGGTTCAACGGCCGCCAGCAGCAAGCGCGACCAGCCAGGCCGGACTGACGACGTTGTTGAGGACTGGACTCGAGTAGCCGCTGCCAGCAGTGAGTACTGCTACGCCTACTGGCCAGTAACAGCACCAGCAGCCACCAGGTGAGGTATGGCCTGGCAGGCCTAATTAGTTAAATAAAGCGTTCTGGGTCCTCAATTCCCACTGACTGCGTGTGTAAGTGGGCAGGGCAACATGGCGGGATGGGTAAGTACATACATGCCGAAAACCGGCTCCAATGCTAAGGTCTGTAATAAAGACGTAATCGGGTGCTGGAGGTGGCGGTGCCTTTTGGGAGCCAGTGTGGTAGGTGCACGCATCTTTCTCTGACGTGTGTAGCCGCCATGCCGCCATGATCATGAATATGCCGCCCCGTGGGTGGCGGTGGCGTGGGCATGTTTGATTGGTCATGAGTGGACGGAACCACAACCACTCATTAATTTATGGATGCTTGAACTAACTTTACACACTAGGCCCACCGTCCCAAAGAAGGCCTTTTGAAATATAGTAAGCTACACCCACATGTATCGGCAATCCCCTAATATAGCAGCGCAGTGAGAGCGTGCATGTTTGAGGAGTCTGCATGGGGCCATGATCCATGCCAAACCAACCAACGCTGCTTTTTGTTTGGGTGCGTGGCAGTGGAGCCTCGTTCTGGGTCCTCAATTCCCACTGACTGCGTGTGTAAGTGGGCAACATGGCGGGATGGGTAGGTACATGCCGAAAAACGGCTCCAATGCTAAGGTCTGTAATAGACAAAATCGGGTGGCGGTGCTGGAGGTGGCGGTGCCTTTTGGGAGCCAGTGTGGTTACTGCCCAGCCAGGCCTGACAACACCGTGGTTTTATTGTGGCGAAAGTTTGCAAAGTCCTACGGTGTCCCACGAGGTCCAGCTTTCCTGCTCCTGTAGTGCAGGGATCTCTGTTTGGGGGAAACTTTCACTGGTAGTTTATCCCGCGCACCCAAACTGTCCTGAAGCAACCGGTCTCTTGAGCAAGGCCTTGTAAAAATGACTGACTGTAATACCCATTCCGAACACTAGAAGTGGGGGGCCCTCCCCTGCCGGCTGCCATGCCCGACTCAAATAAATCTATCTACTAAGTAATTCCATTGGCCTGGGGCTCAGATGTCCGTGTGCTCCATCTTGGACTGTGGCGTAGTAAGGGGTGAGCATGAGTTACTGTGGCTGGCCGACACAAAGAGTCTCTGTTGGGTGGTCCAGCACTGCGGCACCGGCGGGGCAAGGGCCAGGGGCTTGTAAATAAGCCATTTTGTTTTTCTCCTTTTGTTGGAATGTATCCAATATGTTTTTTGATTGTTGAAAAAAAAGTACAATTAGTATATTTCCACATTTATTTACCGTATAAATGTACGCACACACTTTTATGTGTGTAGGGTTTTGTTACGCTAAATAAACTCAGACAGTAAAACAAAACACTCCTCAATACATTAGCATTGTACTACTTATGCACAGAGGCAGCAACTTTTATGCCACAGTGAGAATCACGTGCCATGGCCTTGAGTGCTTCACATGAAGAGCTGACTCCCTGGAAATAGGAAGTTGGGACCTAGGCTCTTACAGCCCACTCTAAATTCAACCATGCACCTAGAGTCGATTTAGGCGCAAATATGCGGTCTGTGCGGTACAGCGCGAGCTGCCGGTGCACTGTCCTGCTGTCTGGACACTTTGCATTAACCAGTTGAAAAGAAGGCGTGGGCTTCCGTGCATTTCTCAGTACAAAGTCTTTGATCTTGGCAGAATAAATGAAAAACAACCTATTCTGGCCTCAAAGTACCGACTGATAGATGAAGAACCGTGGTTTTGTTTCAAAACAAGATGCTGAGCTCTGTGGGCGTGCATCACCCAGGAGCTGAGTGTCTCCAAGTACCACTGCAGAGCATCTCCAAGCTCAGAAAGAAACTGGTCCAGAGAAAAGATGCTCTTCTGTGGATCACTCAGGAACCGGGCGTACATTATGCCTGAGCAGTCTTTATACACCGAAATAAATATTACGTTATCATTAACTGCATCTAGACATGGATTTAAAGGAGTGCCAGGCATCCTAAAAAGCAGTATAAAAAACCAGAAGCAAAAATGTGCATATATGTATATAATCGGTGTTCTGTATAACCTCAAAATGTAGTTTGTGGTCCGTTGTATGTTTTACTCTGGTGAAGAAGAGCTGGAACAAAGCAAACACAAGGAGATGATGGACGGAGCGCTGAAACTTTTCAACCATTCACCCCCAGACACAGATCTGGGTTTAATCCATCGATCTTTTGCTCACTGTGGCACCCCAGTTTGGAACCAGGCATATGTAAATCAGTCTTGACCCTGCTCCCCAAGGGAATAGTCCAGTCCGAACTGCCAGGCCAGGTCCTCCCTGGACTGGAAACAAGCATCCTGGGACCGGTTTCAGGGTTTCACCCCTCATTCAGCCAGGCTAACTTGAATCCACTGGCACAAGCAACCATTGCATGGCTTGGGAAGGGGTGCCGCTTTGCCTTTGTACATTTATAGGACATCTCTGCGTTTTCCCTCCAGTGAGACTGACTGTGATGAAACCCAAAGTGTGCAGTCATTCCGAGTGGCTACCTCTTAATCCGGGCTACACAGTGACTGATGATGGTGGCTGTGAGTTTCTAGTGCAGGAGTGCAGGCCATTTTATCTGTGCCCTGTGGACAGACTGCTCACTAGCTCTCTTCAGTAAAAGATCTGTCACTCCCCATAATTGGTGTCATTTACTTACATGTTATATAGGACATCGATGTAAGATGCATCATGTGTGTTTGTGCTTTGTATGTTGTGATTCATACGTGAATAGTTGGCTTCATTCGGACCCCTACTTGTGTGCCCCACAAAATGGTGGACTCCTGTATGTGGGAATGGTGATGTCCACCTTGTGCAGCTCAGCTTGGCTGAACACCATTCCTGTTCCCACCTGACTGACTGCCTGGAATCAACGCGTCCTTAGTTATCTTGAAGGTCATAAGAAATAACTTTGCTCGTAACTGAAGAGAACAGATTGTGAATTTGTGTGTTTATTTTAGTATGAAATGAAGCGAACTAGCGAAGTAACCTTTTCGAAGGCATAATGTGCAGTGTGGTGGTGGCGTGACGACGGTCGCAGCAGGTCACGTCACCGTGTGGTAGTAGTAGCATGATGATGAGAAGCACTGACCGGCAACCGCCTAGTACTAGCCCCCGTGGCCATACACAGACTTTTAGCAGTGCCAGTTGAAGATGTGGGTGGAGCTAATATAGTAAGTGGGTGGAGCCAATGGAGGAAGTGGGTGGAGCCAGCGAAAAGAAGGTGTGGCCTCCGACAAACATTTCAGCACCTGCACTTCATATTTTACAAATTAAGCACTGGATGTACTGTAGCACACACGGCTGCTAATAGCTCTGAAATCATGCAGATGTCTGTGTACTTACATTTTGATAAAGGTTGAAATGTGTTAAAACCCGGCCCTCTTCTCCAAATGCACAACTTGGTCACCTGCTACGCAGTCCTTTGTCAGCAGCGACAGCGCTAAGCCACCAGTGAGGTTTGGCAGAATTGCAAGGTGACTCCTCTAACAGGTGCAGCAAAGAACCACCCCAAAGAAGGAGGAATCACAAAGGGGGCTGCAAGCCATCACCTCAGGATCCCCATGAGTGGGTCCTATGGAGGAAAACAGCGATGCCCCTGTTTTCCTTTGAGACAGTTGAATTTGGAGGGGCTGATCTGGAAACACTCCATTTTGTGTGGGAGCTACATCTTCCAACACCACAGGCAAAAGGTACCTACCTGGTGGATTGTGTCCAGTCATGGGGCAGTCAGCTACGGGCACCTTGTCACTTACTGCCCAGGATCGCCTTATAAGTTAACCCAAATATGCATTTCATAAACCTGTAAATAATTTGTACTCCAGTTAAAAAAAAAAAAAAAAAAAAAACCTGTGAGGTGTCCTATTTCAGGTATTCCATGTATATACACCTATTTCAGCTTCTGTCCTGAGAGGTAACTTCTTAGGGCGTTAAACCTTTCTGTGATGAGGGATTTCAGAATACCCACTAACAGTAGTTTTGCACTGTCAACCTTTTTTTGCATTTTGGTTTTCGCGGTGACGCTAGAGGACAAATGTATTGCAGTTATGCCCAAGGAAAAAATGGCACAGTAGGTATTGAAATAGTATTCCTTGCCCCTATTGCACCTCGAAAGAGTACAGATGGTATTGTGTGTTTTATTATTATTATTTCTTTATTTTAATGCAAATCACTGGCTCACATTTTGCTTTAATTGCTTTGCCCTCAGGTAGCCATCCTTATGGAGCAGCACTCCTTAATTTAGGATATTTACTGGATCAAAACAGGCCTATGAAGAGAGCTTCTGTGCCTTTTCCATCATTACTGCCCCTAAACTCCTCATATATGAAATATTCAACTGTCCCCAACATGGCTATCTCATCTAGTCATATGAATATTCCCTAAATGCATAATTTTGTGTGCAATTGCTGTAAGCATGGCTGAACGATCCCTGTCATGCAGATCATTGCAATAGTGTGGGAGCACACAGCAGAATTCTGCTTGCTTCCAACTAATGCGCTGCTTTGCCCCCAGATGCCCATTCACTACCCCCTTCTTTGTGCCACCACACTCAGCATTCCCACCGTGCAGACCTTTTGACTTATCTCAATGCTCTGGATTTGAGCGCAGTGTCACATACTATGCTGGCCCGGTACAGGATGAGGGGCGTTGTATTGGTACAACCATCTAGCAAGCAAGATTTTTAGCCGAACAAAAATGTGCTTCTAGTAATGCCTGATTACAGGTGAAAAGGCATCCTATGAGAAGGTACAGAGACGATAGGGATTTTGAGCAAGAGAAAGGACACGTCAGCCCGGTGCTGGCATGTCATGTAGGTGCTAATAAATGTCATAGGGTGATGGTGATGTGTATGTATTCAGCAGAGTTTGGCACACATACTGTTAGGAATTTCATGCTCTTCTGCAGAGACCTGGGGAACAGGAACATCAGTGCAAGCTAAGACATTTGGTGAGAGGCATCTGAAGAATAAGCACAGCACAACGGCTGGCAGTGTGTGCACATGTTTGAAAATACTTCTTTAAACCTTAGATTCCGGAAGTTAAATGAACTCTATGATTTGAAGTTCTTCCACAACACTTTGTAGTGCTTCTTTAAACTTTGTCTAGAAGAGCTCTCGCGTTGTTACATATAAAGAGTAAGTATCTTATTCAGTCCTAGCTTTATTAATTGCATTCTGCTGCTTGTAGCTTTTTTCTCCATAATAATGCAAAGCTGTAAATACAAAAATGGAAAAAAAGGAATTGATGAACTACTATTCGGCCTTGGGAGTATTTGTTATTATTTCTGCATGTGCACTTGTGTATTCCATTCTAAGAAGCTTTTGTAGAACCAATAGCCCTCTTGCGTTACTGACTTTAACTGCTACTGTGTTCAGCGGACAAATAAGTTGAAAAGGCTATTCCGATTGAAAGGCCTCTGGGTTTAGTTCAGATAATTTGAGGACTGTTTATAATGAGTCGTCGCAAACAGCAAGAGTTTTTAGTGAAGGTAAGCGATGGAGTGTTTCGATTCGAGACGGAAGAGGACGAATGCGTGTAATAGCATTACTAGTATGTTCAAAGGGACAAGAAGAGAGTTGTAGCATAGATCCCTCAATGTACACACAGCAAAAGGCTTGAAGCAGGTGGATTGTGGATAGCTGTAAGTAATTGTTTGGTGGTATTTTAGCAGAAACCAAGTGTAGGAAAAAGTGCAACTATCTCCAACAAACTGCATCACATAACTGACAATGCCACGTGCTTGTGTCATGTCTGTGTAGAAAGGGTTTATGCAAAGATTCAGGCATTCACCAGCCCCATTCTCCCACTTGCTGATTTGTTGTCCCTTGATTGTTTGAGTCTCCTGCAAAATGTGAAGCACTACTCCACAAACTTCCCTTGCAACACAATAATTCACAAATGCTAAAGGTCAATTGAAGCTTGCATAACTGTTCCTGAGCTGTAAATTGTGTGTGTATGACAGAAGCGTGTACTGCTTCTTCCTGTGCTGGTACTATTCTTTGTATGTGGAGGAAGCTTGCACTGCAACTGAAGGTGCTACGGTTATACCATTTGCTTGAATAGCATGCACTGCTTATATGAATGTAGTGCATGTTCTGTGCGAGGGAAGCTTGCACTATTATCACCAGTGCTATACCCATATTGTCTGTTAGGGAAACTTGCACTTCTGCTGCCCATGGTGTAGCTGTGCTGTTGTGTAGGAGAACCTTGTTAAAATCTTTTCATTTTGCAAAACCCAAAATGATTGTCTTTGTCAATTTCTGTTGTCTCTTGTGAGGAACTTATATGATCACATATTCTAATGCAGATTCCCTCACCCTACTTTATTGGTATCATCTACTTGCTTTTCCCCCCTTCCTTTATTAATGGCCATGTTGGCAATATTATTTGACGGTAACTGTTCCAAGGGCAACTTTTTAGGCATTTTTTCCCTTTTATTATCTGAAGCAATTTTCGTTTTGGATGTTTGATATTGACGTAGAAGAGTGCACCTTTCTATTTCCATGTCCATCCTATGTTCTCTGCTGGATTGCATACATTACGCTGACATTTCTTGACTCCAGACGTTGTGCTAGTGCGGGTACTACTAGGCACTGCCATTTGCTGCAAAATGTGTACAGACTTAGTGGTTCAAACTGTTGATTTTGCACATGGCAGGTGGTGCGTATGTCATGGCAAAGTTGTTTTGGCACCTATTAGATCTCTGGAATCCCAAAATATTCGAGGAAAAGTGCCCAAGTATTTCCCTTTGTCTTTAAAAAATGGCTGTGCACATCTGAAACTGTGGGAGGAAGCAGAAAAGCAGCCGGTAGATGCAAACCCAACAGCTTACTTCTCTGGTTTCTCTTCTTTCTCCTGATCTTTTTCACCCTTTGCCCGATCTCCTAGCCCTTGCCACTTTGAATGACTTCATCTATTTGCCTCCCTCCATGGTAGAAGGCCCATTTAACCTTTAATGTTTTCTATTGAATCCAGTTCCTGGCATGTGCGTTTTTCTACGTCTACAAAGCATCAGTGTAAGACATTACATTTGCCTCCAGGTCTTGTACGACACACACAGGCAATCTTCAGGTCTGTGTGTATTGTTGGCACCTGGTACAGACCGTTACTGTGTGCCAGCTACAGTCTTTCCAATGCAGGTGCAAAATGGAATGTGTGCCCCAGTAATGGAAAGAGCACAATAGTGAAAGTCCGGGAGACCCTTGCAAAGCACCACTTGATCTATCATTGCAGGCTGACTGGCCCTGCCTTTGGAGACGGCAATCAGGAAACCTTCTACAGCAGTGGCCCTTGAAGGCTACTTGACCATGCTTGCCTGCTCCCAGAGGGTTTCTTCGAGGGTTTTCTGACTACCAGCACTTCCCAGGTAGCAGAGAGTTAGTGTGCCCCCCCCTCTCCCATGTACCTACATCTGTACTATGGCATGGGTGCACACAGTAGTGGCTGCTACCGGGCAGTAGTGGCGGGGAGGTGGGGGCTAAAACAAAGAAAAGGGGCAAAGAAAAAAAACAACACTTATCTTCCCAGCGGCTGCTTTCCTCCATCCTCGTCCTCTTCGGGTCGACTAACCAGGAAGCACCCAGGCTCCGGACTCTCCTGACCAATCACAACGCTGCAGTGCAGCGTTGTGATTGGTCTGAGCGCCGTTGTTCGGCGCTCAGCCAGGGAATGGGAGGCTGGGCATGTTCTCCATCGGGCTGTACAACACAGCCCGGTGGAGAACATGCCAAGTGCGCATGATGGTTTGGCCGGCCCGAGATGGCCGGCCAAACACTCATGTGCACTTAGGAGAGTACCACTACTCCTTCCCCTGCTCTCCGGGAACCGCAGCCCCGCCCCGCCTGCACTGGCTTTTCATAGCCAATAATGAAAAATAAAATGATAATAACATCGTTATTATCATTTTATTTTTCTTGTGGTGCGACGCTCCTCCGCCTTAGCGGAGGAGCCGCCACTGTGCACAGAACAAAGTATTCTCTTAGTTTCATGGGGCCATGCCGCCCAGCAAATGAGAAAACATCCTGTTGACACTGTGCAGAATGTTTATGCATTCACAGGGAACTACAGAGAGGAGTGTGCAAGCCTCTGAAGATGTGCCCCACGAGTGCAAACATAGAAGTAAATAGCAGCTGTGTGCCGACGGCACTCATGTAATCTGCCAAAATGCTTTATAGGCCTAAATGCAGTGGTCGAAGTGGGGAACAAAAAGTAGGGGAACTGTGGGCAGAGAATTAGAGGGCGGGAATAACCCAAGGATTGGGTCAGTGGGCGGAGTCAGAGGTGTGGCCAGATAGAGCAAATCATACTAATTTTTTGTATTTGTTTGGCATTTCACTACCCAGTTACAGCTTATTTCGTTATTTAATTCAACCAATGGATACACGTTTATTTAAGGTATATTATGAGTTATTGACATTCAGAAAGTGGGATATGTTTCCAATCACAAAATGCCCCAAATACGCTTAAAAATGGAATCACAAGCCATTTGTCTCCGAGCATGGAGTTTCTGTCATCAGCATTCTCCCTTTTTCTACAAGAGCAGTTCAAACATGAATGGCAAAATATCCAAGTTTGCAAATGTTTTCTATATAATTATGGCTATGCAATATTTGCCACATAATGCATCATCAGCTGCATAATTGGACGATTTTAACTAATAAATTGTAGCTCAAACGGATCAAAAGTTACTAAAAGATGTGACTTGTGTTTCTGAGAAGTGGAGGGCCCTTTGCAAAGGTTGACTGATCACCTTTCTCAGCTGCATTTGTATAATTGCACTGGGACTAATAAGGCAAAATCTTCTTTTGCTGCATAATTTAGTCAACACTGTGGCATAATTTTGTCCCCCATTGCTGCATAATTCCAGTGCACCAAAGCAGGCAGCACATGTTAAAAATGTTTGTGCATGAAGCAGAGAGACCATGAAGTTTGTGAAATTAGTTTGGTGTGCGTGCAAATCCTGCATTGCCGATCCCTGGTGAGTTGTGGCTTCTACTGCTGAAACAAAGCCAATGGAGGTACCAATGGATGAGGCGGACTGGCCTCAAGGGCAGGGTTGACTTTAGCACTGGTGGAGCCCTGTGCGACAATATTTGTTGGTGCCCCGCAATGACTCCCTTTGCCACGGATTCCCTCACTACCACCCTTTAACAGTGCCCCTCAGGTCTCCATAACCACACTCTCTCTTTCAGATGCATTTAATTTGATTTACAGCGCCACTGATACCAGTGTAGGTTGTCAGAGCACTTTACATCACATACATTACACAGAAACAATCAATCATGCATGTGTAAATCACTGCATAGGAAATGTTACATAAGATAAAGGACTACAAGGTGTAGAAGTCACATAACAACCATACTAGTGGGCAGTACAGTTTAATAGTAGTTGGTCTGGAGAAACACAAACTCTGAATTTAGAACGTAATACCATGGTTGGGGGTTCTCTTTAATAACCAGAATTGATTTCTAACCAAATGAACCCTTTTTGCAACATTAGGATAATCAAAGACTGTGGAAAAAAACAATTCTCTAATTTATACCTTGCAGTTTCCAGTCAGCTCTTAGATGACAGTTAATAGCTCACTTTTCTATGTTAGGATTTCAACATATAAACTGCAAGTAACAAAAGGATCTCTCTGACAAAAGCAGTAACCCACTGACCTATTTACATTATGTGCAGTTTGTGATCTGCATGGTACATGTTCTCTGCAGCAGGCACAATAACCCTCTACGCTACCTTTCCATGAGTCAAAACTTCCACTTGACAAAACTCCATGTCTCTCTAGGAAGAACACTAACCACCAGAATTATCATGGCATTTTTATTGTTGCTGGAAATTGCTTGAGGCCAGGAAGGAGGCAGCAAGTGCTTTTAGAAACATAATATATTTGCAAAAATGACGCCCCCAACCGAAGTCAGCGCACTGTGCCATCGCACCAGTTGCACTGCCCGTGAGCTGCCCTGCTCAAGGGTCCTGTGACCTCAGTGACAGTCACAGTCGCTCTAGGGTGTGCTGCTTCAAAGGCCTGACCGCAAGACTGGAGGTGAACTTCAGAATGGATTGTGGTGGACAGACCTTCACGGTTAACCCACACTTCCCACTGCTAGGGTCCACCTGCTGGTGCTAAGACACCCGGGCTTCTAAGGTCCTGCGGGGCCTTCTAAGGTCTAGCATGGGAATGTGCTTCCTCGGGAGAGTGGTCTTGGGGACTGGTCATGAAGGCTGAACCTGGTTTCCCAGTTCCAAATTCAGCAGCTCTGCCCATAGTGCCACATCCTCTCCCCCACTAAACACCATACTGCCCCACTGAGAGAAACTCGCATTGCCTTCAACTACAACCCAATTGTGCCCAGCTATAAACACCAGGATGCGACTCAATTCAAATTACGCACTAGACAAGCAATATGCTGCCTAAAAAAAAGTAACAACATCCTGGAAAGAGCAAACACTCAAGGGAATGCAAGATTAAGTAAAGCATGTGAAATGTAAGAAGAAACAGCATGGTTACCTTAACGCTTTTACACTCATTATTCAGAAATCAATGAGTGCTTTTGCCTTAAAAGCTAAGGACATGACTACGGGGCCCGGAAGGGACGCGTTTCAATGTCCATTGCTTTTATATCCTTACAAAACATAAGCAGTGTGGTTTAAAAAGACCACATCCCTGAACACAGAGCCCCGGTACACAATTTGTTTTCCACTCCACCCATCAATCAGGCATTGCAGTACCTCCAGGATTGGTGCACATCCCCACCCGGGAAAACCATGCTGTTCAAAGAAAGACGAGAAAACAAAAGTAGCGCTTCACTTACAAACTCTGTAACGTGGCGCTAATGTGTTTGGATGTGAATAAAATCAATCTGGCCACTATGCGACCACTCTATATTGCTTTATTTAGTTGTTTTTTCACATTTTGAACCATTCATTTCTCTCCGTCCCAAGGCTGCACTTTGGAATAGGAAAATGCCCGAAAAAGACCACATTTCCAGCAAAAGTGTTTTTCTTTTTTGGATCCATTTCCCAGAGGAACAAATAAACGAAAGGAGGAAAGAGAGGGTAAGAAACCGTTTCTTGCAGTCACGGTTTCCAGTAAGTGAGGAGAAGCTGCTAGACAGAAAGAGAGGGAGGATGAGTGAGGAAGAGAGGGGGGCAGCTGCCAGCGGCTGAGCAGAAGTGGACTCTGTCCTGGTCTTCTCTGAGGAGGAAGGAAGAGATGTTGCCCTTCATTCTCTGCCGCCCCGCCCGTCCCCGGACGTGCGTTTAAAGTAATGAAGTAGGGGAACGGAATCTATCGAATTCAAGAAGATGGGGCACGCGTGCCCTGCCGATCCCGCCCACTTCGACCCCTGCCTAAATGTGTCTATTTGTCTTAATTGTTACTTATATTTAACCAGTAGAATTCCCCTTGTTTTTCCCGGGGTATCAATATAGAGTATAATGTCTAAAACCCCAGATGCCGCAGCCATAAACAGTAGAGCCCATTTCTGAAGCATCAGCAGGAGTTTTTTTGCTCACGGCAGGGCCGAGCACGCTTTGGTGTCACACTAGCAGTATCATTTCTCGTGTATCCCTTATACCCTTTTAAAAACTCTATATAACCACTGCCGCACATTCCAAGTTCAAAAGTTTGTTCTTGCTTTTCTGCTATTTTGGTTCATCAGATTTCCCCCCCAAAAAAACAGCCAGGAAACGTGTGTTTGAAGAGATGCACAAAAACTCGAAGCAGATTTGTGTTTCTGCACCTCAACCTACAATGCCATGTGGCAGCCCCTCCAAACAGAGCAGCTTTTTTCCGCCACTCTGAAAGAAGGCTACAGCTGGTCATTTCTCAAATTAGAGGGAAAGTGTTGTTCCCGCTGCTAAAGCCGCAGCGGTCGCCAGAATGCACCGAGCAGGCAGAAAGGCCCGGTACCCATGGCTGCCCAGCGTGACCCGAGCCTGTGAACTGTTAAACTGTGATAACTTCAAGGACGCCACGGGAAGCGATTTGCATCCGCTGTTTGCGATTTCTTCTTGAAAAGTCAAGGCATGGCTCTTAGGAAAATGGTTAGTTGGTGGAACATTGACCCCTCTTTTATTGGGTTCGCCTTCACCAACCGAGATACCATAGTGTTTGTCTATGCCATGGGACACTCAAAGGCTAACGTGCTGAAAGGGAGGCTCCAAATGTCTTTGTAACCATTAATCTCGGCGTCCTGCGGCCCCCCCTTTTTGCATGATAAAAGCTTTCACATACTTTTTTGGGGGGTGAGGGGGAGAAAACAGCTGCATGCGATTTAAGAATGGGGTTTTAATGGTCATTGAAGGCCAACAAAGGCCTGCTCTGGCAAAATGAAGTGCTCTGGAGGCAATTGGTTCTTTTGTTAATTGGAAGAAAAACAAGCAGGTTGCTGAAGCAAGGGAAAGGAAACAGAAAGAATTCTGGATTTAGCTATTAATTCCAAGAAATTGTTTACAAACTTTGGGTGATTTATGTAATGCTGCCAAACATTTTCTCTTAATAGGAGCAGAGTGCCAAGAAATGCAAAACTATTTTGACTTTGTGTCTATTTATTTAAAATAAAAAAGATGTTTGGATTGTTAACAACTTTTATGCAAAGGAGACTTTTTGTCTACAAATAAGTATTTTTCTCATTTCTTGATTTAAGCCCAGTTAAATGTTTTTAGTGTGAACATCATTGATTTTTGTCTAGATTTTTTTTCACGTTTACTTCATTGGAAGGGTTCTTGAGTAACACTCAAATCCTGGACTGCTTCCAACTCCGCTCCTCGCGGTCACTGTTGTTGGGTAACTTCGAAGACTTTTGATGACCCTTGTATTTTTTTGCTAGTCAGCTGCAATGTTGGAACATACTATGATGGGGACCAGGAACAATGCATTTTGTGCCCCAATGGAACATACCAAGATGAGGAAGGGCAAATAACATGTGAAACTTGTCCACGTACAGACAGCCATGGATCCCAAAAGGCAACAGGTGCTCGCAACATGTCCGAGTGTGGAGGTGAGTATGGCATCTACAATGCATGTATATGGCATCAACTATGTTTAAATTTCTGTGTCTTGAATAGCAGCTGATGTCATTTATTGCTATTGTTCGGTGTAACAGAATGTACGTTTATTCATACGTACAAGACTGCTTCCAATTTAAGAATCTATTCTGTATTTGCCAAGCTCTTCATGGCAACACCCCAGAATATCTGTCTTAAGTCACTATGCCACTCAACCCGTTAATAACACTCCAGCTGACATTTGTACAAGTACTGAGCTTCAAATGCAACTCCGTGAATGGTTGTGCATTTTCAGTACGCATACCTCTGCTCTGGAACTGTATGCCACTCACTTTAAGAGAAACAGAGTAGCTCTTCTGCATAAATAGGGCTTTGTAGACATGGATGTTCAAGAAAGCATTCCGTAAGGTTTGATAATCCTTATCCCTCACCATCCTACGAATGTGCACTGACTGCTCAACCAGATATCAGCCACTTAACACTCAAGTGATGGACATGTTCCAAGACTCTAAAATAAAACGTTAAAATAAAAACCAAGCACAGTTTAACGTGATTTAATGTTGAATTAAACTGATCACCGTGGGAAGCATTTTTTTGTTTATCGCATTACATTCGATTTTTTTTAGAACATGCCTTCCATATTGCCTTCCAGTTATGTGAGAGTGCATCTGGATCCTTACATCCACAGCTTGTTGTAAGCATCTTAAAGAAAGGTGATGTCAGATAATAGTACGACTGAATATCAGTTTCTTGCCTTTGATGGTTCGGTCTTAGTATACAGAGCTGCCAAGTAATCACCCAAAGTGTGATGCAAGTGGAGAGGAGGGCAGTATATGTTCTTCTGCACTGATCCCCCTTTATGAAGAGCATGTAAACGTTTCCTATTCATGATTGAAGTGGTTGCTCTTCAGGTCTTTTGATAACCTCAGATAGCTCGTATGAACTTCGAGTGAGTAATCAAGTTCAGGACAGTGCTGCGCACTGTGTTTTCAGGTGTATGAGGGGGACTTCGTTTGCAGACAGTTTCTGAGGATACTTTGGGGATCCCTCCCCAAAAGCCCTTGTTGATGGAGCACAGGATTTTCAACCCAATCCGACACTCAACAGAATGCTAGTTGAGCGCATTCAAAAGTGGTATTGTGTGGTCTCATTTTTAAGGTTCAGTGAAAGCTTTTCTGCATTGAGCTTTTGCTCAGGAGTTTGACATTTTCCCTCTTGGGGAGACATTTGTTGAGGGTGTTGCAAAAGGACAGTTGGACTACTGCATATTGAAACCGAGGAAGAAATATTTCCTGAGCATACGTATCCAGTAGTTTGCTTCCTTTGCCACAGACTTGCTAGGTGAAATGTTGGAGAGCTTGGCATCAAATCGGATTCCCATGTTCTTCTTAGGGGAAATCAGTGTGGGAGAATCATTTAGCAGGCAGGCCAAATGAGTGGAAATAGTGAGAACAGCGTTTCTCCAGCAAGGACCGCAATTTGGGATCATTTAAACACAGTAAACCTTCTTTCATCCAATCATAGATTGTTCAGACACTGCATATTTTTAGCTTGTTTCTGTGATTCTTTTTCCAGCTTCAGATGTAGAAGATTGTCATCAGATATATATACAACTATAATTGGTATGGCTGTAGCTCCAGAGCCAAAGGGTACATCTCCAGGGAAACAGTAAAGATCATTATGGTTCTCCATGTGTCATCTTTTTAATGTCTGACATTACAATGTGCCTTTACAGGCTTATTGGCTGCAGTGCCTAAGGATGTATTAAGTCTATTTCTAGGCCATATAGAGATAGACATTCTTTTATGTAGCCATATTTAATGTTGATTTGTATTTTATGTTGATGATGGGTCCAACTGGATTAAGGCTGCTTGTTGGTCCTTGCTTTAGGGTACTGAGTCTTTATTTTAAATATCATACTCTGTATCTTGTTGGTCTGAAGATGTATTGTCAGGTGTAGAGACTTCACTGATCATTGGCCTATTACACTTGATGTTGGTGGGTGATCTCTGTCTCTAGAATTTAACTTCCAAACGGTCCTTTGCACCTAGCATTGTTAAGGGATGAAATAAGTCACAGAGTATGTTGGTGATCAGTTGTTTGCTTCTTGAAGATAGGGGCATAGTAACCAACCTTGTAGCAATGACCCAGTAGCAAAATGTTTGATGCCACTTAAATCCTATAGTAGGTTCATGAATGACACTTGAATCGATGTAGCAGTGACCCGTTTGACCAGGAGAGTGGAGGCTTTAAACCTTTTGCACTTTCTCTGGGGTCATTGGTTTAAAGGGAAAGGGGGATGGTCGCAGTGGGTCCAGTTTGGGAAATGGAGATACTCTTTGGTTGAGGGAGCTTGATTCTCTGTTCTTTATTACTTCTAAAATGAAAAAGTCTCATCCTCTTGTTGTATTACATTATACATGCTCAGCAGGTCTGATACTTTACTATGCTTATGTGTATGTTTGAGTTTTGTATAGCGCATAGCTGCCCAAGGGCTTCCCAGTGCTGCGGAGCAGGAGATAACGGTAAACATTGAATCATTCCGTAAACAACCATGTCTTCAGTTTTTTCCTAAAGCTAGGCTCGTCCGTGAGAAGCCTTAGTTCCTTAGGCATGGAGTTCCAGAGTTTTGGTACCAAGTGCGAGAATGATCTTCCTCCCCATCTGGACCGCCTTATCCTGGTGGTTTTGGCAAGGCGATCTGAGGAGGATCTTAGGGCTCTTTCCGGTGTATATGGTGTGATAAGTGCCCTTAGGGGGGCCGGCTCTTTGCCATTCAAGGCCCTGTGTGCTATGCATAGCGCTTTAAATTTGACCCTGGCCTGTACCGGCAGCCAGTGGAGTAGTCTCAAGGCCTCTTTCGCTGATTCATACCTGGGTATGCTCCTGAGTACCCTGGCTGCTGCATTTTGTACCACCTGCAGCCTGTTCAACACGTATTTAGGTGACCCCAGGAAAAGAGAGTTCCCGTAGTCCAGGCGCGAGACCACCAGGGACTGTATCACTGTTCTCCGGGTCTCTTCTGGAATGAGGCCTAGAATTTTACAGAGCGTCCGCAGTATTTTAAAACAGGTGGCGGCCAGTTTCCTGGCTTGTGTTTCTATGGTGAGGTTATGGTCTATCCACATTCCTAAATTCTTTATGGAATTTTTATGGACCGGCGGACAGCCCAATCCTTTTGGCCAATCAATGGTGACTCGTGGTGGGAGATTATTACCTAGGAACATAATTTCCATTTTGTCACCATTTAGTTTTAGTCTACAGCTTGTCATCCAACTCGCTACCTTTTCCATGCAGGGAGCCACTAGGTTGTGTTTCGAGTTGGGACCCTCTGCCACTGAGACTACCAATTGGGTGTCATCAGCATAAGATACGATTGACAGCCCAAATTCCTGGACAATATCGGCCAGAGGTTGCATATATAGAGTGAACAGAGTAGGACTGAGGGCGGAGCCCTGTGGTACTCCGCATGTAACCCTTAGGGTGTCCGAGTAGTGTCCGCATTCTGTGGTCTGAAAAGTTCTGTTCTTCAGAAATGACACTATCCATCTTAGAGCGCTGTCTTGTATACCTGCTATCTCTAATCTAAGAATAAGGGTTTTGTGATCCACTGTATCAAAGGCTGCACTTAGGTTGAGCAGCAGGATGGCAGCAGTACCTCCTTGGTCGAGGATTTCCTTAAGTTCCTCTGTGACCAGTAGTAAGGCAGATTCGGTGCTATGTGATGGTCTGAAACCCATTTGAGTCTGGTGTAGCACCTCGTTCTCCTCTAGGAACTGGGACAGCGTATGATTGACATGTTTTTCTGCAGTCTTTCCTAGGATGGATAGGAGTGAAATGGGATGGAAGTTTCCTAGGTCTGTTGGGTCTAGCTGTGGCTTTTTCAGCAATGGCCGGACTATGGCATGTTTCCAGGTTTTTGGCACTTTCCCTTGCGTGAGAGATAGTGTGAGTAACTCTGTGGCGGTAGTCAGAATAGTGTCGTCGTGCCCCCCCCCGGATCAAAATATGTGGTGGTGTCGGGTCTTTAGGGGAACCTGCATTAATGCCTTGTAGAATCTTAATCGTGGTGTCTTTATTTAACGCTGGAAATTGCGTTAATGTGGGTCTCGCCATGTGCCCTGTGGGAACCTTGGTACTTTGAGGGTCTGGGTTATCTCTACTCCCTAGCATGGAGTTGTAAATATTTTCAACTTTGTTTTTGAAAAAGACTGCTAGTTCATTACATCTCTCCTTAGATGAAGATTGCTGAGAGGCATCAGGTTCTATTGACGTGAGGGATTTAACCACCTTGAAAAGTTCTCTGGAAGAGTGGGTGGTGAGTTTATTTTTTCCTGGAAATATCTGGCTTGGGCTATTTTAATTTCATCGTGATAGTGTCTAATCACCTTCTTATATTGTTCCTTGATAGTGGTATCATATGATTTCTGCCAGGTCCTTTCAATTTTTTTTACATGCTCTTTTCAGGGATGCAGGATGGCTATTAAACCAGGTTGTTTTCCTTTGTGTCCGATTAGTCCCTGTCCTCTCTTTCTTACTGCAGTGTTCTGTCACGTCAATGAGCCATTTGTCCCAGAGCGAATCTGCTTTCTCTACATCCCCTGACATTTTCGGGTATGCCTTTCTAATGACTTGATCAATTTTTCTGGAATGGTTCTAGTCCATTTCCTGCCTAATTTAGGCGCAGTGCTCCATGTGTTTTGTAGATGCGTATTGGTCAGTGATAGAGGGATGTAGAAATGGTCTGACCAGGACACTGGTATGGGGGTGGCTATTTTTAATTTAGGGTCGTTGGTAAAGATTGCATCTAAAATTTTCCCTTTTTCATCTGTTGCTGAATGCACCAGCTGACTAAGCAGCATGGCATCCATGTCTTGGGTAAATCTGTTGGTGGTGGGGTCATTTTGTTTTTCTAGGTGGATATTAAATTCGCCTAGTACACTTTTGGTAGTGATACTTTCTGCTATAAGGTCGGGGAAATGCTCCAGAAAGGTATTACAGGGTCCATGTGGTCGATAGATAAGCATTCCTGAAAAGGTTTGGGTGGGGGATAGCCTAATGCTGAACAGTATGGTATCGCAGTTGAGAAGGGGCTTGGGTGAGACATTGCAGCTGTAGATATCTTTGTACATGATGGCTACTCCCCACCCCCCCCCCCAACTTTTCCCTCTCTATCCTGTCTACTAATGTTAAATCCTGTAGGGAGGGCCAGTACTAGGCTAGGTCTGGACCATTCTTTGAGCCATGTCTCAGTCACAAATAAGACGTCTAGTTGTTCTTCCTCAATTAGAAGTCTGATCTCTGTTTTGTGTGCTGGGATGGATCTGCAGTTTATTAGCCCCATTTTCCATCTTACTTACCCATTTATTTCTGCTGGGGACCCCTTTAGACGAGAGATCTCCTCACTCACCGTGCATTTGCAGTGGGTGCACGTGATCTTTCTTCCTGCCATGCATTGTGGTGCGACAGAGTAGGCACATTGTAGGGTGACATCCGGTCTCAGTTGTATGAGTTCTTTTGCACTGTATCTTATCCCTCCTTGTGTGTCAGAGTCGTAACGAGCAGGGTTCCTGGCCCCGGCTGGATGCGGACGGGCGCAGACGGGCTTGCCTTTGGCGCGCCAGCGGTGCGCCCGCTGCGCGCGTCCGCTGCGTGTCCATGCTGCCATGCCGCTTTGATGTAAGCCCCCGGAAGTATGAGTGCCAAGCTCCGCTCCTTCACCCCTGCTCTCTCCAGGCAATCAGAAAGACCGTGGTGGATCGGAGAGCAGAGCGGAGAAGGCGGTGACGCGAAGATTAGAGGTGAGTTAGTGCAAATACAATGGCAATACAGATTAAGAATCCTATTTAAAACATTAAAATCATTAAGATATTTAAAATTGAAAGGGAGAAAATCACGCTGCTTACGGGTGCCAGAAAACCCCCTGTCAACCGCTGCGCGTCCGCGCTGCCATGCAGCTTTAATGTAAGCCCCCGGAAGTATGAGTGCCAAGCTCCGCCCCTTTACCCCTGCTCTCTCCACGCAATCGGAAAGTCCGTGGTGGACCGGAGAGCATAGCGGAGAAAGGGGCGACACGAAAATTAGAGGTGAGTTAGTGCAATACAATGGCAATTACAGATTAAGAATCCTGTTTAAAACATTAAAATCATTAAGATATTTAAAATTGAAAGGAAGAAAATCACGCTGCTTCCCTGTCAGCCGCTGCGCGTCCTCGCTGCCCTGCAGCTTTAATGTAAGCCCCCGGAAGCTCCGCCTCTTCACCCCTGCTCTCTCCACGCAATCGGAAAGTCTGTGGTGCAGCGGAGAGCAGAGCGGAGAAGGCGGCGACGCGAATATTAGAGGTGAGTTAGTGCAATACAATGGCAAATACAGATTAAGAATCCTGTTTAAAACATTAAAATCATTAAGATATTTAAAATTGAAAGGGAGAAAATCACGCTGCTTACGGGTGCCAGAAAACCCCCTGTCAGCCGCAACTTTTGAATACCTGACATACTATGTTCTGGTATATAGCGAAATTGTGAGAAACAAAATTGGAGAGGTATACAACATTCCTTAAATGCAAAGAAAATAGTTCTTCCCAATCCTAATATGAGTATAAATTAGGTGGAACAAGAGAATCATTGCTTATACCAAAAGCTCAGATACACTTGTAAATGTCAGCAACTGCACAAATTTAGTATGAACGGTTAAATCGGTACATTCATTCATATGACGGATCTTCACATTCACTCTTGCGCCTACTTACAGCTAACTACCAGGTTTACTGCGTCATGGTACCTGGCAGTGTTTACTGCCACTGTTAAAAGTTCCAGACTGCATGACGTGCATCGGAGATGAAGCAGTAACCGATACAAAAACGTTGGCCTGCGACTCCTAACATAATGAGCCCTCAGTACAGGCAATAAGGTTTTGGAACTTTTGGGGGGAAAAAACTGCAGAAATGCAAGAGGTGCATCCGTCCGTTCCGCGCACGCGTGGAATTCTCCCGCACAGCGGGGGAATTCCAGCCGCGTAGAAGGGGTTAATAGACATCCATGCAGTTTTTCAAACGGCATAGTGAGTAAGCATTGATTCCAGAGACATTGTAAATGAGCATATCATTTTTTTACTATGTGAAATGACCGTAGAAAAAATCAGGGGTGAAGGAAACTGGGGTGAAAGAATTGGCATAAAATAGGCACTGGAAGGTGGGCAAATAGGGGGCTGTTACTAGTGGAAGGGTCAGGGTGCGACATGGGCAAGGGGGAGCAGTATGGGCAGTGCTGTTTGGTCTGCGCAAATAAGAGGACGCAGGGTCAAATGCTGGCTGAGGGCGAAGGTGGGGCGCTAGGGTGCTGGAGACCAGTATGGGGTTGTCAGGAGTAGGGTCAGTAGGACTGGGGCTATGTGAAGTTACGTTCTCATTTTTTATTTTTTTATTTTATAATTTCTTTATTTGCATTTTTTGTTACATACAAGTACATCGTCTTCAGGATATATATTACAGTTTAAATGTCAACACTTGGCATTCCTTTGTTGTATTACATTATGCGGGCTTAGCAGGTCTGATAATTTACTATTTCTAGGCAGCTTTCGAATACCTGACATACTATGTTCTGGTATATAGCGAAATTGTGAGAAACAAAATTGGAGCGGCATACAGCATTTCTGTAGTATCTCTAAAATATAATGAGCATACCTGGCAACTAATAGTCAATAGGTTCCACTGACCATGTTTTGCCCTTATTATTCGGATTGGAACAATGCAACGCTGACATAAATTAAATATAAATCAACAACTCAACACACCTAAACCAATCAGATCCATCTCGGTATCTGCATCATGGGATTGCCCGGCCACACCCCCACTGTGTCCTTCAAATGTGAGTCGACGTATCAACCGCTTTTATGTGTTTGTACCCCCGGTTTGCTTTTGAATGCAACGTCAGATCAGCGGCGTTAGTCTATTCGTATCCACTTCCTGGGTTATGCTCTAATCCGGAGTGAAGTTATGCTCTCATGACAGGTGGGAGTCATCCTTAATAATGCTTTGAAGGTAGATCAACATGGTATCCTGTTCCATTGATTGGGATGTTTGCGGAGGCCTCTCGCCTCCTACCCTCAAATTGCCTTACTTTTGGGTTCCGCCCTGCGGGCCTGCGCATTTCACCAGGAGGACGCCAGAGGGGGCAGCTGTGCAAGACGTTTCACAGTTATTGAACTTTTAGCTAAAAGGAGTGCCGGTCAGCAAACCTTAAGACATTTGTATATGTTGAGGACGACAGCTTCCCAGAATTCCAATCCTTTACAGTGAGTGACTTCGGTTACAGTGGTCAGGACTGCTTGCTACTATTGAGTTAGGTATGGGCATGACCATAGGAGAGGTGAAGGTCTGCATTGTCAGTTTGGCAGAGGGGGTAGTAAAGTTGAGCATCTGGGAGGATCTGATTAAGTTTAGTAGGGTTAAGGTACACTCTGTGCAAAATGGGGAATTGGATATTCTTGAACCTGGCATTCCTGGAGAATAGGTGGGGATATTCTAGTGCGAGTATCCACTCTGAGTCATGAAGCCCCCTTCCAAAGTCTGTTTTCCTTCACTTGCGAAGCTGTGTAAGAGGGGTTAGGGTGTGTTCCCATAGGGTCTTCTACAGCCAAGTGACTTTAGTGCCGGCCCATACCCATTAATAGCAAACCAAGTTTGCAGTTGCTGCCGGGTGATTCCACACATCGTATAGCAGATCCGCTGGAATTGGCCTGTGCATTAGAAACTGTCCCTGGGTGATATCGTGTTTTGCAATGTGTTGGTCTAAAGATAGGAAGTGGCCATCTAAGAAAAGATCCCCAAGGGTGGATATGTTTTTGTCAAGCCAATAACACAAGTCCTGTACTTCCGGGTAGACCCTGTAGTGGTATTTCAGGGGCATACAGAAGAACATCTACCTGAGATGAAAAGCCCTGCAGATGCATCTTTAGATAATCACCGATTTAGGAGAGTCAGGTTGTAATTTTGCTTTGGCAAGGAGGAGCTGAAGCTCATCCTCCGGTTTTGGTGTGCCTTGACCAGAAGCGGTGTCTCCAAGGAAGCAACTATCTAGCCAGTGGGAGAACCATTGGAGTTCGCCAGCTAGATAATATTGTTCGAGCTCACAAAAGAATTTCCTAGGGGGAATGGCAGGCATGTTCACAAAGTAGTATAGGAAACACAGGAGCATTACCGTCTTTGATAGAGCTATTTTACCTGTTGTGGTCAGAATTCAATCTGGGCTTGCAGCGCAGATTGGGCACGAACCAAGTTACCCTCATAAAGGTCAGTTTTAGTATGGTATATTTTGATTGCTAAGTACCTGAAAGCACGTTCTTCCCAAAGGACCGGATCTCGTCTGAGGTCCGTAGATAGACAAGGGGCATCTCTTCTTAACAGAAAATGCACAATTTCCCCCAGTTGGCTTGCAAGCCGGCAACGCCACAGAATTCCTGCAGTGGCAATCCAACAGCAGGAAGCCCATGCCAGATTTCCTTCAGAAAAAGCAGCATATGATCCGCATACAAGGACATTGCATGCTTAGTGCCGTCCAGGGGGATACCTCATGACATAGCCCCCTTCTGGAAATGTATTGCGAGGGGTTCCATTGCTATGTAAAGAGCAAGGGAAAGAGGGGGCATCCGTGCCTAGTGCCCCTGTGTACAGGAAAGGAAGGCGAGATCAACTCACCCACTCAAACACGTGAGGAGCAGTGTATAATAGCCGGGTTGGGTTTAATAGCCGGTTACTGCCACCTATTCTAGTGAGAACCTGGAAGAGGTAGTCTCAATCAAATATATCGAACACCTTCTCCAGGTCCAGCACCAGGCAGGCCGAGTGATGATATTGAGAAGGTCCTCTGTCCGTGATGTGAAGTAACCTGCTAATATTAAGAAGAGTATAGCATCTAGGTAGAAAACCATTTTGGTCTGAGTGGATGAGGCCTGGGAGTATTTGTAGATATCAGTCCATGCCCAATATCACTAGTGGTCTGTAGGAAGACAGAAAAGATGTATCACAGGTTGCTTTGAGGATTGAAACTAGGAGTGACTCTCAAAGGGAGGGGGCAGATTTCCCACCTGCATAGCTTCGGTGAACATCATGCCTAGGCAGGGGACTAGGTTAGTAGAGAACGTTTTTTAGTATTCAAGAGGGCGCCCATCAAGGCCAGGGGTTTCCCTGTTGCCATGTTATTAATGGCAGATTGGGCAGATTTCCCACCTGCATAGCTTCGGTGTACATCATGCCTAGGCAGGGGACTAGGTTAGTAGAGAACATTTTTTAGTATTCAAGAGGGCGCCCATCAAGGCCAGGGGTTTCCCTGTTGCCATGTTATTAATGGTAGATTTGATTTCTTGCTCAGTTATCAGGCTGTCAAGCTCTTGCCAGCCATCCATGGGATTCGTGGAAGGGTGATGGGCAACAAGAACTGGGCAGCACCACCTGTGGAAGGCCTGTGGGTGCTGTTGTATAAATTCGAGCAATAGTTATGGAATGCATCTAAGATGTCATTTTGGGTGTATAGGATCTTGTCAGGTACACTGTGTATGGATACAATCTTGGCTGCTTGGATATCCTGCCATATGAGCCAGGCTAGTAGCTTACCAGCTTTGTCCCCCTCTCCGTGTGTCTTGAAGGCGTATGCAGCATAATTCAAGCACCGAAGCTGTTCCATCGAGGCAGCGTGCTGATCATGCGCAGTTAACGTAGCAGCCTCTGGTGTCACTCACCAGATTTTTTTCCAGTTGCGTCAGGGTCTTTTGTGTGTCTGCTATGCTCTACTTGAGCTCAATGCGCACTCCTACTATTGTGCGGATACACAAGCCCCTAGTCACCATCTTGAAGGATTCCCATTCCACCGCTCATGACGAGACAGTGTCTTGATTCTCTTCAAGTTACCGGATGATGTGGTCTGACAGCATGGCTGGGAAAACAGGGTCCTCCACCATCTCTCAATGAAGTTGCATGGTCTCAACTGAAGGGATTGTCTTGTCCCAGAGGAAGTCAGCTATTTGTGCATTATGGTCTGATAACACTCGTGTGGGGTAGTCAGTACGAGCTGTGAGGGTGACTGTAGCGCTCAAACAGACTATGCAGCCGAGACAGATGTATAGGTTGTGGGGCACCGAGTAGTGTGAGAAAACCCATGCAGCGAGGTTCTGCCATCTTGAAACATGCGTGAGTGACCAATATGTAGGCCATCACGCCACGTGTGCTGCGGTGTGAGTCGTAAGGGCGGGAGGGGATGTGATAGTCTAAATTAACATTGAGGATGCAATTGAAGGGCCCCCCCCCCAAAAAAAAAACAGGGTATGCTGAGCCAGTGTGTCTGACGGTAGAGAGAAAGCTAGGTTGGTCAGTGTTTGGGGCATAAATTCTACCCAGGAGAACAAACGTGCAGTCAAGTCACCCTCCACAAATGCGAACTGCCCATTCCTTTCGATAACTGTATTGAGCAGATGAAAGGGGACTCCCACCCGCACCCAAACCAGAGCACATCTAGCAAAAGCGGGCAGCTGGAGGAATAAAAGGAACCTCATCAGTGTTTTTGCTGTTTGAGGGTCTCAGTTGTTACCATTTGCGCTTCTTGAAGGAAGATGTTGTGTGCCCCCTGCCACTTTATGTAGGCTTATGCGCCACATGCATTCCACGCATATTCCAGGTAAGGAAGCGAAGTTTAGTTGAGTGGCCCTGATGATGTAAGAGGTTATGTGGTCTCCAACTGTTCAAAGTGAGATTTTGGTGTACTATACGGTCCCTCCACTCCCCTGGACTATGCGCAGCATGCCTCTAGGCCGTACAGTGTTTCTTGGTCACGGCTCATGACAGTAGGGGTATTTACAAACAAGCCCAATACTAGGGACCTGCAGCAAAGGGCTGCACATCCAGGTTGCAAATCTTAAACATATGCATGGAGGAAGGCTCAAGTTCAGTTCTGTAGGGCATGGAGTTTTGACCCATGGCTGCAACTCATTGGATCATCAGCAGATTGATGGCCTCTTGTGAGGAATGTGGGCAGCGGGTGGTGCAGGCGAGTGCTTTCAGGACCCGTCTGAGGCACCTGTTGGAGGTCTGAAGGGGTCTCTGGGTACCACCACCCCAGCAGCATGTGTACTTCCAAAGTGAATAAAGGGATCTCAGGACGCATTGTTGACAGGCTACAGGGGGCAGCAGATCATTTTTTTTTTCTTTCTTTAACTTTTTTGGTGTCACAGGAGCTCGTCCGCAGTTGATGGGGTCATGTGGTGTCTCGAAATAAGGCAGCAAATGTCAGAGCAGCCTGGCGTTCATCATTTGCTTGGCATAGAGACAGGACCGTGCTAGGGCCAGCCATATGGCCAGGCTGGCGTTTAGTACACTGGCAATGTCTGTCTTGAAGTGTGGACTGGTCAGGGCGACTAGAGCCATCAAGTCCATCCTGGCTATTTTTCCAGGCCGAGGAAGGGTCATAAAAGAAAGAGGCGAGAGACTGCACAGGTGTGAATGTTTTTATCCAGCTCTCTAAAAATCCCGCCATGTCTGATCCTTCGGCGCCCTCGGGTAAGCTCAACACCCTGATGATGTTAGGACGGGCTCGTCCTTCAGTGTCCTCCGGCCTACAGTTGAGGAAGCACAGCCGGTTCAAGACCTCGCTGAGTTGCACCTGATGTTGTGTTGCCTTCGGTCGTAGCTCCTGCAGGGTGCGCTCTCTCTTAATTACCCTGCCGGTGAGCTTCCTGTCGTCATACCTGAGGAGACCTAGGTCACTCGCCACCGAGTTGATTTTCGCTCCACCGAGGGGTGAGAGGTCTCCATGACCTGCAGGATCAACTCCAGTTTGTCCGTAGGAACAGCAGGACCTGGAGGAGGGGCACGGTCCCTGTAGTCAGCCAGGGCTTCATCGAGGTTTGGTGTTAATGTATGTGTAGGGATCTTAGCAACTCTATGATGACCCATTTTTGGCGCACAGAAGCGTAAGTATCCTGATAATGATTACCTAGTGGACAGGTGCCAGCTCAAGAGGCACAATCTCAAGGCAGCCAGATGAAGCAGGGATCCTCCAGTCGATAGTTGCAGTGGTCAAAAGCGCAGAGGTGCAAGGGAGAATAGGCGTTGTCCCTCCAATTGCACCAGACAGCACGCTGAGGTGCCAGTGCAAGCTTGGTGGCCCTCCATGCAGCCCAGGGCTTCCTAGGCTGGGTGTGCCCTGTGTACTGGAGGATACAGAGGTGAGAAGGTCCAAGGTGATGCTGCCCTTGGAGAGATCAGGGGCTAAGGAGCATAGGCAATGTCCAATGAGGCAGCCCGCGCTAAGGGACATGGCAGGTGAAAGCAGTTATGAGGAGGGTGATGTCCACGGTGAACAGGCCCATATGACGGGCGGTACAATGTTAAGGGTTCAGCAGTCTGCACAGGTTCCAGATAGGTGTGGTGGACCACCACAGCAGGAGGCTGTCGGGTTCCAGGGCGAGGAGAGACTGTGCAGCAGCATCCTGGCCCTTGATATCGGGCAGTCTGTTGGCTAGGTAGGCCACAGAGGTAAGGGTCGTCGTTAGCAACCTGGAGCAGTGCTAGGCCACAGACTTGGTCACCAAGCGAGAGGTGGGCTCCTGTGCACCTCTGTGCACCAGGGGAGTCGCCACACTTGGAGTAGTAGAGGGATGGTCTGCCTCCCCCAGGTAGTAGGCGCCACCCGGTGGTGTATGGCTTGGCATCTGCTGCGGCTCTGACACCTCAGTGGTGCCCCATCGAAATCACTGCAGCACAGGGTCCAGGGCGGATGGGGCCATGGTCCAGTGGCAAGCGGGGTGTGGCGACTGGAACCGGAGAGCAGGGAGGGCAGGCTCATCTCCAACGCACCGCTCGCTGGAGCCATCACAGAACAGTAGATCTTACTGGTGCGCCCACCAGGTACTACCGCCTCTGACTGGAACCCGCTGAAGGTGGACGGCAGCTAGCATGGCACGCTGGATACGGATATTCTGAGGAGTTGGGCCGTTGGGTCCAGATCTCTCCCAGTGTGCGTTCACCATCTTGGACGACCTTGCTACACACCCCTCAGTACATCAACTTACAGCTGCAGAATGCATAAAGCATACTTTTCTGTTGAAAACTCCTAGTTTAAGTGATTGGTTTTCGAAGCTGCAAAATATATTATACCAGAGTTTACTAAATATAAATGTCAGTGTAACTGATCCTAGTTATTGGTCTGCGAAGCCGGAAAATATAGTGTTACTGCATACACTGTTTATGTACCTACATGCTAGGGTAACCGATTCAGGCTACCACGTGCATGCACATCTATGTGGATAAAAGACATAAACCAAAAATGGTGCACCTCAAGTAGTATAAACCTCAGTTATGCCATACTGCCTGGTCACCCACTGCGATTGTAAAGATTTATTCCGTTGGCCATAGGACTCTGTGCTCTTTACCCCTGCTAACCAGTAGTAAAGTGCTTGTCCTGTCCCTTTTAATCATGATAAAATTGGCATACACGATTGGCACCTTTAATTTACTTTTAAGTTCCTAGCATATGGTACTACAGGTACTCAAGGCCTGTAAATTAAATGCAACCAGTGGGCTGCAGCACCTATAGTGTAGCACTATAAGGCCTGTCATTGTAGCCTGATTGTGCATTTTGTTTTGATACATTTTTGTTGAAATGTTGTTGTCTTGTTTAACTAGCCATCGTACAATAAACATAGGTACATCTGGACCTGTAGTGAACAACATGCCATCCCCAACTAACCCCCTGCCTCCTTCAGCTGTCTCCAAAATGCAGTTTAAAACTTCCATTTTGACCTGGAAAAATAAACCTTTTGCCAGGCCTAAATCTTCCCTTTTAATACTTATAAGACACCCCTAAGGTAGACTTAAAAAGTAGGATTTGTATAATTAATAATTTACATGTCCTAGCAGTGAAAAAGCTCCAAAGTCATTTTTCACTGTGGCAAGTCTCCCATAGACTAACAATAGTTTATCCAATTGCATTTATTAAAGGCTAAATTAAGTTTGGGGGTAGCTATAGGAATATTTCAACGACTCATTTTAATAGTAATTTAAAGTTGGAATTTATATTACTATTTTGGAAATTAAACCTATGGAAAGTTGCCATTTTCCTGCATAAACCTGAAAGGCTTTACTGGCAGTGACCAATGTCACCAGTCACCTGACCTTTAATGGCTCCCTTGAGGTGTATGTGTATTGCTCCCAGACGGAGGACAAAGGGCTTGGGTGTAGGCAAATGCTGGGCTTCCCTTGATAGGATCGCCTGGCAGCTGGGCTCCAGGACTAGTTACATTTCAAAGGAGGACTCTCCTATCACAGGCAGATGCAGCTAACACCTAGGCCTGCCCCCTCCTTTTTGTCTAGCTAGCCAGTCCGGTTCCAATCACAGTGCCCACTTTTTTAACATTACAGTGACAGGTCAGCTAGAGGTTTACATATTGCACTTGGTGCCCACTTCAAAGGGGCGAAGACAGGATTCTAAAACAGCACTTGTATATTCACTGTCTGGCTGCTGAAAGGCTAGCTTCTGTTCTACCAGACTGCTGTCCCCGAGTTTCTAGGGGTTACAAGGACTGCCCCAAACTGGATTTTGGTTTTAGATGTGGGAGGACACAAGGACACTCACCACACACACCCCCAGCCAGTGCTTAATGTGAGCTGGTGAAGCCCACCAGCACTCATTTTTGGGGACTGGGTAGTATTTTTCCTCATTAGACATTAACTGCGAGCAAGAGACACACAAAGGGGGAGGAAGTAAGAAGAGAAGGGCTGAAAAACCACACAAAGCGGGAAAGCAGGAGCCTGCTTGAGTGAGATAAAGGGGCAGGGAGCGTCTGCTTATTGATGGAAGAGCTATGAGGTCGAACCAAGGCTGCCCAGCCTTGACATTCGTTGCGCTGACATTTAAAAGCACAGTCAGTGGGTTTCTGAGCAGAGCTTTGGGTATACACACTCATTCTGTTACGAATTAAGCACTGCCCTCGGGCCTCAGAGCCCACTTTTAGTGCGACCGAAGTTTTCCGCCTTCTTGAAAATGCCCAAAGTGGGCAAAGCTAGCTTGGGAACCTTTACCCCATTTGTAAGGGTGTTACTAGGGGTCATTCCCACACATTAGCTTGTGCCAGACATTACTGTGGCACCTCCAGGCAATCACTTCAGAACACTCTCTGGACCTCAGAAGAACATAAGGAGGACTGCCCTGCTGTCTGTGACCTGGGAAGAGCCCTGAAGACTGGACTTGCGCTTCATTTTGTACCCAGAACAAAGAAGTGGACTCCAAGTGTCATAAGACTGACCTCCTGTTAAGGCTACATGGACACAACAAGAGGCCTTTTTCTGCAACTGCCCAGCTGACCAGTGGCAACTAAACCAAGACAGGACCCTGTTGTGGCCATTGCCTGCCACCCTCTGAGTCTCTTAGTACCTTTCATAGGGTCTTGTGTACTCCTGTGGTGGATTGGGACTTAAAGGACTAAAGTCATATGGTACAATCTTTGGCCAAGACAAACCTGGTTAGTGTCAACAGTGATGTCATTTGAGATGTCATCAGTGATGTCACTGACCATGTCATGAGTGATGTAATATGTGAAGTCATAAGCAGTACATTGCGGGGGAGTAAGTTATAGTTAGCTTAGCTAACTGTAACTGCTGAATTTCACTGGTTTTGTACGAGTGAAATCTAAACCTAACTAGAACGTCCCTGTAACCTTTGTTTTTTCAGTGAATTTCTAAGGTTTTTTAAATTCGATTTCCTAACTATAACGTCCCTGTGACCTTTATTATTTTCAGTGAATTTCTAAGGTTTTTTTTATTTATCCTAACTATAACGTCCATGTAACCTATGGTTCTTTAAGTGAATATATATATGTATGTATATATATTTACAAACATCCAAAGAGGGGCTTTGGAGCGGTCCTCTTTATCCATAGGTATGTTCAAAAATCATATTTTGCATCTGCGTGCCACAGCATACATCATAGGGCAATGTTCCAGCTCTCTTCAGCCATTGACTCTCTTACCCTGTATGTTTGCACTATGTCTTCATTTTATAGTATTTTAAAGCCAATAGTACTAATTTACACTGATAAGAATCCTATTTCCCTGTGACGTGCATTAAAACTTAAAAATGTTTCTATACCTTCTCTAAGTATGCCTGCTTGTTAGGAAGACCCCATACTGATTAATTATATCTGATTTGTTAATTATTATTTTTTATTTGAAGTGGGTGCATATTGTTATTTCGTCCAAAAATGCGTTTTTCTCCATGCAATTTTCCATAGGAAAATTAAAAAGCGATTAAGAAATAAATGGCTCAACGGAATTACACCAAATTTAGCAGGAAGCTAGATCTATACCCAGAAAGCGTGCTTTTGTGATTTGGTGTAAATCTGTTCAGTAGTTTCTGAGAAATTAAGGTACAAAATGTATGTATATTCAATGCTGCGGATCCACCACAGAATCTGTGGTTCCATGAACTACCCTATTTGATTGGGAGGCTGTAACCTGAAGAAAACGTTGTGTCCTCCATTTTAGGACTCAGGCACTCAGACTGTGTCCTAGGAAATAAAAAACCTACAAGGGGGTAGGGTAGGGCTACATTACCCCCTCCCCCCCCAGTGCCTGGTGGGGGAAGGGTATTCAAGGGACCCTACGGCCCCAGGGATCAAATAAAAATAAAAATAAATTCTGCAATTCCGTTAGACCACGGATCCACCGCAACACCCAGTGCAGCCCCCATGTAAATTTGCAGAAGAACTGCGGATCCACGGTGTCTATGGGGAATGGAAATCTGACTTGCGGCCACTACATTAGCAATGATGTGGTGACAGCAATCTAAGGACTTGGGCTACAGTCCCAAGTCCTAGAAAAAAGGTTAGAAAACAATATAGGGGGTTACATCACTTATGACATCTTCTGATATCATTGGTAACATCACTACAACATCTAAAATGACATTTATGGCAAAACTGTGCATGGCAGGGGCACGAGTTATAGTTACTTAAGGGAACGGGTTATAGTTACTTGACATAACTGTAACTGGTGAATTTCAGTGGCTTTGTTAATTTAAAACAGTATGTTTTAACTGACATTTTCACCTAACTACAACATCTCTTTAACCTCTGCTTTATAATAAATATATATATATATATATATATATATATATATATATATATATATATATATATATATATATATATTGTATATATATTTAAAAAAACAAAGGTTATAGGGATGTTCTAGTTAGACTCAAATTTCACTCTTCTAAAACCATTGAAATTCACAAGTTACAAGTACGCTAGCTAACTCTCACTCACGCCCCCGCAGTGCACTGCTTATGACCTCACATATTACATCACTCCTGAATTTCTAAGTTTTTTTAATTCCATTTCCTAACTATAACGTCCAATGTAACCTTTGTTTTTTTCAGTGACTTTCTATGGTTTTGTAATGTTATTTTCTAACCATAACGTCCCTGTTACCTTTGTTTTTTTAAAGTGAATTTCTAAAGTTAAAAAAAATAAATCCTAACCGTAACCTTTAACCTTTGAGTGTGAGTGAGTGCATGAATGCCTGAGTGGGTCTGTCAGTGGGTGTGTGAGTGTCTGAGTGGGTCTGGGAGTGGCTGCATAAGTGTCTCAGTGGGTGCTTGAGTCGGCCTGTGACTGGGTGTCGGAGTGGGTTTGCGAGTGCCTCCATGAGTTTGCCAGTCAGTCTGTGAGCGGGTGCATGACTCCCTGTGAGTGGGTGTGTGAGTCTCTGAGTGAGTGTGTGAGTCTGAGTGGGTATGTAAGTGGATGCGTGAGTCTGAGTGGGTCTGTTAGTGGGTGCATGAATGTCTGCGTGGAAGTGTGAATATGAGTGGGTCTGTGAGTCGGTTTGTGGGTGCCCTCTGTTTTGCCCTCTTCTGCTCTGTTTTGCCTTTTCTGCTTGTTAATCTGCCCTTTGTTTTGCCTTTTCTACTCATTTTTCTGCCTTCTGTTTTTCCCTCTTCTGCTAGTTTTTCTGCCCTAGTTTTGCCTTTTTTACTCGTTTTTCTGCCATCTATTTTTCCCTCTTCTGCTCTGTTTTGCCTTTTTCTGCTCGTTTATCTGCCCTCTGGTTTCCCTATTTCAATAGGGGAGAGGTCAACGCAAGCCCCCCCTCCCCCCGCCGATTTGGGCCCCGGGGACTCCTTCCTGTATTGCTTGCCATAATTTCATGGGGACGGGGGGGCTGAACCCCCTGCATACCTCGGCCGGTTTTGTCCCCGGGGACCCCATCTCCAGGGGCCCGGCCATGTGTCCTTGGGTGCCCTGGTCCCAGCCAAGGCACCCAGTGTTCTGGATCGGGACTGTGGGGGGGAGCCTCGAGGCCTCTGCTGTCTCAGCCACTTCCTGCGGGAGACGGCATTGCTATTGCACACAGGGAACTGCTGGAAATGCAGCTCCCTGTGTGCAAGAGCAATAGTTTCATCTTTTTTCCTGCCCTCATGTCTACAGACAGGGAAATAGATGATAGCTCCGCTTCCAGCAAGCGGGAGCAATTTGACAGCTCCTACTTGCTGGAAGAGGAGTGTGTGCTTATGTTTGGCGGGAGCACCAGCTTGCCCAGGCCAGACTTATTGGCTTTGCCAAAGCACATTTTTATTTGGGCTCAATACATACATACATTTGGTAAGTAATCGAACAAAGCAGCAGTCACAGGAGGTAAAGATGATTGCAGTGTATTGCTACCCATAAACTGGCACGATGAACGGAAAGGAGCTGCACAATGAAGTATATAACTGTAGCAACGTTTGTAATGGAACTGTATTACACTTATTGTATTTAAAGAAAAAAATGCAACATATGAAGCGATTTCACAAGGGTGTTGTATTTAACAGCATAATACACGTTTTTCATTGCTGGCATATAATACCACCTATATGCCATCCCTAGGGTCACACTGTTGAAATGGCACAGCTCAGCAATCCTGTCAGTGCTTAATTTGAGCTGGTGGTTGCAGGTGGGGCTGCCCAAATCTCATTTTGTGGAGACCGGCGCATATTTCTTCCCATCAGACTTTCACCCAGAATAAGAGAGAAAAAGACAAAAGAGGGAATGGAAGAGGAAGAGAAGACGGAAAACAGTGACAAAGGGAGAATGCCTTCTACGGGCAACCCAAGAAAGATAAAATATGGTTCCAGGACATATCCAACCTTGACACTGAAGCCATTGCCATCATGCGCTGTCCTACCCTAATTTCAATTATACTTCACCTAAATATTAATGAGGCCACCAACAAGCACAACTCCTGCATGGAATCCCTTACCAACAAATGTGCACCCATGAAGTGCAAATTATCCAGACCAAACCCTCTAGGCCTTGGTTCTCCAAAAAACTTTATGAAGAAAGAAAGCTCATCAAAGTGTGAGAGAGAATGGAGACTAGCACCCTCTTGACTGGGTATGAACAAAGCGCGAAAACAATACAAAGACCGAATCCTCAGAGCCAAATCCTCCCATATCCGAGCACTCGTGAATTCTGCAAAGAACAGACCAAAGCGCGTGTTCGAGATTCTCGCACAGACTTCAAACCCCTTCACCACTTTAGTTCCTGAGTCGTCAGTGGCCCGCTGCAACAACTTTGTGGAGTTCTTTGATAGAAAAAAAGTTAGAGACATCCATATCTTGTACGCACCAGCGACTCCCCAAAAACAGAGATTCTGACATGAAGGGCACTGCATTTATGGTCTTCATTCTACCCAATTTCAGAACGGGACCTACAGCGAACAATCTCCAAAGTGAAACCCTCAAACCACCTTTAGGATGCCATTCCATGTTCTATTAGCAAATCTCTTGCCATACACCTACTCCCCATATGGACCAACATGGTCAACTCATCTCTCCAACAGGGCCTATTTCCAGAATGACTAAAAGTAGGTCAAGTCTCTCCTCTCTTGAAAAAAATAATCTCTTGATCCAGAGTACTTGAAAAGCTACCACCCAGTCTCCACATTCCCACTTTTAGGCACAGTCTTTAGGAAAGTTGTGTAGCATCCCAACTTTCTTCACACATTCGAACAAGCAACCTCCAATCAGTTTTACACCAGGGCAACAGTACAGAAATTGGGATCCTCCAAATAGTCGATGACTCCCTTAGAATCCTCGACTTCGGTAACTCTTGCCTCCTAGTCCTCCTGGACTTGTCTGCTGCATTCGACACTGCCAACCATCTGGACCTCCTTCGCACTCTTGAACAACGCATGCTATATTAAGGCACAGTCCTCAACTGGTTCTCCTCATACCTAACCAACCGTTCCCAAATTGTGAAAAGGGGCAACTTGATCTCGAGACAAGTCTGTGTACTTCAAGAGTCCCTCAAGGCTCGATCCTCTCCCCAGCACTCTTCAACCTCTACCTAGAACCATTATGTGTGATTCGCAGAAACTCTGGGAATCTCTTCCACCACTATGCCGATGACACTCAAATATTCATGAAAATCTCATCCCCTGAAGACGTTGCCTTCCTTTCAATCACGCTCCTAAAGATTCAAAACTGGATGTCTAACCAACATCTAAAACTCAGCCCAACTAAAGCAGAACTTCTCTTGATTTCTCTTATGAAAGCAAATACCCCATTACAGAAATGGTCAGCTAACTTTCCTGCCCTGGATGGCTGCTCTGCAATTGCCCAGAGTGCTAGATCACTTGGTATCACCCTTTACATTAGTCTCAATCTTCACAGACACATCACAGAAATGGCCAAAACCGCACAACACCAACTTGGGCAGCTTTGAGGCATCAGACAATTGATCCTGGAACAAGACTTAAAAACAGTGATGCAGTCTATCGTTCTCTCCAGACTAGCATATTGAATTGCCCTTCTCTGAGGCATTTCCAAAGTTCACCTAGGACCACTGAGAGCAACACTACATGCAGCAGCTCGATTCGTTTTAGGTCTCAAGAAATTTGACCACATTTCCCCTGCCCTGCCAACCCTCCAATGGCTTCCCATTGAAGCACAGGCCCAATTCAAAACCGCCTGCATTACCCACAGAGCACTGCATTCCTCTTCACCCTCCTATCTAAACAAGAAACTGAAAATCTCTGGAGCAAATAGGGGTTCCAGAAATGCTCAATCTCTGCTCCAGGAACCCCTCACCTTCAGTCATGAATGGTACATGCGCCAGTCATTTTCCTGCAGTGCCACGAGATTCTGGAACTCTGTACCTCCCTCTCTCTGCCTAACTACCTGCCTCATCACCTTCAAGAAGGACCTCAAGCTCCTCCTATTTCACAGAGAACTTGGTTAATCGCCCTCGACCATACTTAAATACTCTCTCCACCAGGATACGAACTACCTTCGGTATGTGACCTCACCATCTTAATCGATGCTTGAACTGTGTACGACCTCTGACCAATCTGCTGCAATTGACCTGGTTGCATCTACTGAGGGAAATGTCTAAATGTAATTATTGTAGCTGTAACTTGTTGTATACTTGTAACCTGCTACTGTTGTGAACCGCTCTAATGCCTTAGGGCCATGTCCGCGCTATATAAAATTGCAAAATTAAATAATAATTAACGGGCAGAGAGTATCTTGTTGTGGATGAAAGTCAGGACTAAGCAGCTTTGCTCTTTGGCACTCCCAAAATTCTTTAGTGCCAGCTGCAGGCCTCTAAGCAAAACTTTGGGCGCTAGCACTTACTCTTTTACAAATTGAGCATTGAATCCTGCCGCAAATACAATATTGTCTTACCATTTATTAAGGAGGATATTAGACCGTGTTTTAAATGAGCAGGTACTGTCCGATACTGAGTACCTGCACTTCTTTCATTTGAAAGGGAGAGTACCTGCACTTCTCACCACTGCTACAATAAATTTAATAAAAGAGTACCAGCACTTTTCAGGAGCAAACAGATACTCCGGACAGTGAGTACCAGCACTTCTACATTTCCATTTAAAGCACTGATATTAGATATACTGACTGACTAGTTTGCCGCACTTAAAAAGACCACATTACTTCATTAGGTTGTGTGGCATATTAAAGTGAAGCTGTGAAAGAAACATAAATCAATTAAGGGCTTGGCTGGGGGGCACATTTTGAGAGGAACGTGACACTTCAGTGACTGCTGTAAAGTAACTTCAGAATAAAAACGCAGACAGGCCTAAATGCACTGTCTCAGCCCTTCGAATGCAGCGTGGGATGGGTACTCCCAGAAGCTGTGATAAACTGCCAAAGGGGCTTCGCAGTGATGCATTTTGGACCATCGCCTAATCACCCCCAGGCGCCATCTTGAGAAGGGAAGCCCACTGCTTGGCGAAGATGGAGGCCGGTTAGCAAATCATAGACTTTTATTTCAGCCTGTTCCGTTTCTGTCTCATTTAACAAGCCATGAACAGCCTCGCAAGCGACAGTTCATTAGCCAAGAAGTCATTAGGTGCTGGCGGGCACCGGTAGCCAGTGCCCTGCTGTGAACCTCAACCCAGCGGGCTATTCACACAGTGATTAGCATGTGAAGTGCAAGGATTTATGGTGGTTGTAAAGCATAATGGTACTCCAACTTACTAGCGCCTTACTAACTAGAACCAGCTTTGAATCTCATGTCTCCTGTGTAAAGGGCAGCGCGCGGTGTCATTATCACGAGGAATGTTTGCTGTTCTATTGCTGTTGTGGAAACAGGACTCACTGGAATGTCTTAAGACACACTTTCAATAACAAATAAATACAGTGTGACCAGTGCAAACAAGAACTCTGTTCAAAAGTCAGCATCAGTGGGAAAAAGTTTAAGAAACATTGTGTAAATTCAGATCTCCTGACAGTGGCACCTTGCGTGTAATTCTTTCTCTTCTATATCGGGAGACTAGAAATCATGTTTAACTGTGGTCCATACCTTCCCCATCACCAAAGACGGCCTTGAATTGTAGTTTGTCCACCCTGTTTTAACCACTAGTTTTGGTTTCATTGTCTCAAAATGTGCTTGTGCGAAAGGGATATGTGACTATGCATGAGTTTCTACAGTGCTTCTTTGTTTATGTAACCGTGCACGTATCTCTTGCTGAGCTCCACCTCTTGGTATATAGGAGTTCTTTAAATGGAAATACAGAAGTGCAGGTAGTCACTCTTTAGGGTACCTGTTTGCTCCTGAGATGTGCTGGTCCTGTTCCATTAAATGTATTCCAACAGTGCTGAGAAATGTATGTACTTCTTTTCAGATTAAAGAAGTGCAGGTCAACCGTACCGGACAGTACCTACACTTTTAAAGCATGGGTCTATAGGAAAGAGGTAAAGCCAACTGGGTGTGGTTGTTAGGAAAAAAATACCATTCCAGTGCCCCTTTTAATAGATCCGATAGCCAAACTGAAGTAAACTTGACAGACACTCAAATCAGAACACCAAGCACAGGATTGTATAAATGTATTGAATACACGAGGTGCCCAAACTAAGACTTGGTGCAGGAACTGGCAACCAGAGTATTTCATGGAAACAACGATCAGAGGATGAATAGAGAGTTTCTTCTTGCTATTGGCATTGAGCGCGAGAGTACTCCGGCCACTGTTCTCATTTTGAAGGTACACTGTAGCCGAGGATGTGTGGGATGTTCAAAAGATGACTGATTAAAGTATTTTTGATTTGGTGAAAATTGGCGTGATTTGTGATAGAAACTCAGCTGCTGTTGTCTTTTGAAAGAACATCTTCATGAAAGACGGTACAAACCATCTTTTAACATTTGAAGAGCAATCTCTAAACCATACAAAACTAAACTTCATACTGAGGCTTACTTAAAATGTTTTAAAATTTTCAAAACATTCTTGAAATCATAACACTGAGAGCCTTAAAATAGTTTAAAATCTTCTAATGCAATACTCTTGACTTAATAATAATCATTTTTTTTAAAGGGACCTGATTACAATAAAAAACCCACTCAGCCCCTATGTCCGAAAGGAGTAATTGTGCAATTGTGTTCTAGCTGTGGGTGGTTTGTGATGACCAGAGTCAATCAGGCCTGACCCCCAAAAGGAAAATAGCTCCACACGAAAACTGACATGCGCTCATTTTGCATATCTTTTTATTCTTATTTTTGTTTGGATTTTTATATATAAAAAAACAATAACACAATTTTATAAGCAATAATAAATACAAAACATAGTATAGATGGAGACCTTAAAGGTTAATATGAAATCGTGGATTACATATCTGAAAGTAGATGTATATAAAATTGAAACTGAATGGGAGCAATTGAGTCAATCTAGAAAGCCTCATTGCATCACCAACACTCTTTGTGCCAAAAATTGTAGGATTTTGCAAAAACTATTTCTAGGTCAAAGGAGCATACAAAGGATAAAATGTAAAATGGGTTTCAGTTTCGTAAAACTGATTACTTGACAATACAGTACAATCTGGTGGCTGTCACTGAGCCAAGGCTAGTTAGTACTCCTAGAAAAGCTAAGCCTAAACAGAGCTTAACATGTTGGGTAGGCTAAATCCCATTACAGCTCTGTATAAGGCATTATTTTATATGGCAATTATGAAATCTTTATGGTAAAAACTTGCTGTACACAGCCATTTTTTTATGCAATATGGACTAATTATTTTATCAGAATACCTGCCCTGGGTGTTCTATTGGGTGATTCATACTCACACCATTTTAATTAAAGTTTTAAATCCTAAAGAGATTTCACAATATAAACTACCTAGGAATGATGACGAGCATCCCGGTCACCCAGTAATTTACTTGCAATATCCATGCACACAGTTCTATGAGCATTAGTTCAAATACAGTCTGAGAACATGAATGGTCCTAGGGCTGCTATAATATTCAGTCTTCTAAGCCCCAGCTCGTATTGTTACTTAGAAGCAGGAGTTGGCAAATCCATCAATTGTATTTAGAATACATTTCCTACAACTCTCAAGCCCTTTAGCTTAATAGAGACCTAACCTTCAGTCCTGTATAGGGCTGCAATACACCATTTTTACCTGATCTGTTTGTAACAGAATTTTTAAGGTGTCAGCTAATGAGTTAATGACCATGAGCAACAGCACTTAATTTAACCATTAAAGCAACCTTTGATTTCTACACTTGATGTTGCCATTGCCTGTTATTTAATCTAAGACCCAAATAATCAAAGTGGCCCAAAGTGGGCAATAAAGGTTTGCACAAAATGGAATGCCGAATATGGCTCTCAAGCTACTTGAGGACTAAAGCATTGCACTCTTCTCCATTATTCTAGTGACACCCTTAACTGTCAAAACTTTCCAAATGCAGAAGACAATTTAGCAAGATCTATAATTGTTGAAAGTATTAGATCTGTGTCATCTACATATAGCAGTAAAGGAGAGGATGTTACCGTGCAAAGAACCCTGCAGGAAAATATTAGCAGTTAACACCCAAGCCATTTGTGAACAAATTATGAAGGGTCGAGCCAGAACAAACCCTTGCCATACTCAGTTATTTATTGATATTTCCTTCAGAAGTTGCCTGTTGAACCCTAAATATACAGTCAGAAGAGTGCCGGGGTGTAAATGGCTTGGCAAGGTTGTCATTGAACCTACTGTGAGGAAGGAAAGAAAATAGGAGCGCAAACCCTTAAAACAATGACATCAGTAACTTATCCACCTCAGGCCTATGGATTCTGGTTAACTTTGAAATTAGCAGGACATAAATATCCTACACAAAACACATAGTGGCAGAAGTGAGTGAGTCGGCTCAGCTCCCCAGGAAATAATTAAATAAAAAGGGCTAAAAGTTGCATTCTAGTATATATTAATTCAAAATGGTTAACAAGTGATACCATATTAACTTTTCCTTTAAATAACGCTGCATGCAAACGTTTTACCATCTCAAAGTGCTAAAAATAACCAGTATTAAAGTTACCCAACCTCAGAAGACTGCCAGGCTGAGTGGAATTTGAAATTATGACCACAGAAGCTAGATAATGCCCTCCACAACTAAGTGGAAGGGGTTATATTTCTTACATGACATGGCTGTATTTTTAATATTTGCTGTGTAGTTAAAAGTAAAATAAGCTCCTACTCGATGGAAAATTGTATTCAATATGTGAGAAGTTGGCCTGGCATATGCTGTCCACTAATTATAGTGGGCACCGTGCACCAGTCCAAATCGACTCTTATGGTAGGTAGGTTAAAGACAACCTTATTGAAAGCTATCCTAGTGGTAGCTATGGAGAGCAGCCTTCAGGCTAAGTCTTGAAGAAATGTAAAGCAGCTTGTTTTACCAGTCTATAATCTCTTGAGTGACCAAATGAAAGAGCACCACACCAGGTATATATTCAAAATATATGTATTTATTACTAAACACACCCCTCTAGTCTCTTTATGAGGCTAGAGTTCGAAGTACATAGGTTATAAGATCTTAAATCACAGTAATAGCACAAATACACGTTTGGGCCCTAGGGGCGTACCAAACCATATACCAATAAAGTGGTATGCGAACCACGACTGAACTAGACACTAGGCCTAGAGCCTCTAGAAGTGCTTGGACCACAAGGAACCACCCAAGGTAGTGACACAGGGGACCCACGGGAGACGCGTGCAGTGTAAATACACAACCGCGATACGCCGTTAACTTCTATGGAGAAAGTCGGGATCGGGAAAATAGAGGAAAGGGACACTTAAAAGAGGACTAGGACAAAACCCTTTGAGATCTAGGACTTTGAAGAGTCTCTACCCACGGGAGCACCGGAGTACTCGTGTTACCTCACCCAGGGAAGCCGGGTGCATAGGTGCCTTTCGGGGTCGGGTTTCGTCGTCGGTTCTTATGGCGATCTGCTGCAAAGTGCTGCTGGCGACCAGGAGAAAAGTGTCCGGGCGGATCCAAGAGTGGATCGGAGTTCTGAAGAACCTGAAAGCAGAGGGGACAGAGTCTGGGTCACTAGCCAGTGACCAGGGAGGCGATGGACAGATGCCCACCGATGTCGAGTGCTTCAGGTTCGATGACGGTCGTCTTGACTCTTCAGCCACGAGGTCCGGGAGGCGTTGTCGGCGACCAGGAGCAGGATTCGGGCTGTTGCTCGATGTCTGTCGAGTGCAGAGGTGTCGGCGACCAGATTGGACCCAACAAGCCTTGGCAACGGCAAGTCTCGAGTAAGATGGAGATCGTCGATGATGCAGACCAGCAAGGTCTGGGGAACTCACCCAGCGAGGGTAAGTGAGGGCAGGCCTGGAGCAACCAGACTGCCAAGTAAAGAAAAGATTGGCCTTCGTTAAGGGCTACTAGCCAACGGGCTAGCGACCGCGAAGGAGCCTCGTGACGCCGCACGTGGAGCTGGCTTACAGGACACTCGTGGAGTGGGGGCCAGTGATCTTCGGTGCAGGTGGTGCTGGAGGCTAGGGCTACTCGGAGCCCAAAGCACGACTTCTTGGGAGACCCAGAAGATGGTGCACTTGCAAGTGTGCTCGGTGTCCAGGGGTCACGGTCTCAAGTCACCCACGATAGCCACGGGCCTCAGCTTTGCTGGGGACTCAGGGTAGCCTCGGGAAGTCTGAGAATCCACCTCTGGTGATGCGATGACTTCGGCGTCCGACGGGAGCTTCAGTGATGCGAACCGGACAGATGCTTCTTTGGTGCCTGCCAAGCAGGGGAGTCACTCCTTGACCCCAAGGGAGATTCTTCAGTCCTCTAATCGTGAGTAGAGCGTCGAAGGTCCAGGATTCAGTTTCAGAGTTTCGTCCAGGTATATCTAAAGTCCTAAGGACTGGGTTCCTACCTTTATTCTAAAAATAGGGGATGGACTACTCTGTGGCCCCACCTATGGGTGGGTCAGGGCAGAGGGGTGGCTACACCCCTTTCCCTTTGTCCAGTTCGCGCCAAAGCAGGGGCTGCAAGCCCCTGATCCGGTTTGAACTGGGGTATGCACAGGGACACCAAATGTGCCCCCAGTGCAGGACTTCAAAGCACCCGAAAGTGCTCCCGCCCAGCCCCAATACACATTGTCCTGTCTGGGGAGGTGGTCACACCTCCCTGGGACAGGAAACCTATTGTCCAGGCCTCCCCTGCCGGAGTTTCGTCCATCAGCAGGAGGCCAGACTCGTGTCTGTGGCAGCAGCATCCATTTTGTGATGCCAGGGCTCTGGAAAGAAGTTACCGGACTCGTCAGAGTTAACATGCCTTTCCCTCTAGAAGGGTGGAATGCTACCCCCGCCGCCAGGATTGGCGGGGGGTAGTATTCCAAGATGTTTGACACCAAACACGACATGTTTAGGTGCAGCCATTCCATAGTTAGCATTTTACCGCGAGGATATAATGCGTTTAAGAGTATATGGTCAGGCTGCACTACAAACAGCATCAGAGATGGTCTCCGAACGCTGCAGAGGGGCCCTGCTCATGCAGGGGCACCTTCTCACATAGGAACCATGCACTCTGCCTTTAGGATTGATAAGGCCTGCCTTAGGAGTGACTTATAGGTTTATATGTGTGTATGCATTTAGTGATATAGGTAACCTATACCACAGCAAGGGGTGCATGCACCACCTTACCCAGGCTGCAGTAGCAGACCTGTGGTGTCAGTTTGGATGGCCTACCAGGGGTGGCATAATACATGCTGCAGCCCCTGGCAGGCCTCTGAGGTACCTATGCCCTTGGTACATAGTATACCATATACTAGGGACTTACAAGGGCACTCCAGATCCCAATCAGTGATGTGCCTAAGGCACATGGAGACCCTTTTAAAGAGGAAACAGCTAGGCTGGGGTTCTGAATAGCAGGGCCCCAGCCAGACTAATGTCGAAAACCAGTGAAGTATCAGCAAAAGTGGGGGTACCCCTGTGAAGCAGATCCTACTCTCCTACACAACCCCCCCAAACGTAGGGACATTAAACTAACCTTGCCCAGTTAAGTCTTCATGTTCTAAGTGGAAATACCTAGAGAGTCCATCTGCATTCGCATGGTTACTCCCAGGCCTATGTTCCACTGTAAAGTCCATCCCCTGTAGGGAAATGGACCACCTAAGCAGTTTGGGGTTTTCACCCTTCATTTGTTTTAGCCATAAGAGGGGCTTATGGTCTGTCTGAACCAGGAAGTGTGTACCAAACAAGTATGGCCTCAACTTCTTCAGAGCCCAGACCACAGCAAAGGCCTCCCTCTCTATGGCTGACCAACGTTTCTCTCTAGGGGTCAGCCTTCTGCTAATAAAAGCTACTGGCTGATCCTGACCTTCTTCATTCAATTGTGACAGCACAGCCCCTACCCCCAATTCAGATGCATCTGTTTGAACAATGAACTTCTTGGAGTAATCAGGACTCTGCAGAATTGGAGCAGTGCACATGGCCTGCTTGAGGTCATCAAATGCCTTTTGACAGCTAGCTGTCCACTGAACCTTTTTGGGCATTTTCTTAGAAGTTAAGTCATTCAAGGGTGTCACTATTGATCCATACCCCTTGACAAATCTCCTATAGTACCCAGTCAGGCCTAAGAAGGCTCTCACCTGAGTCTGGGTAGTGGGAGCAGTCCAGTCCATGATGGTCTGGATCTTGCTCTGCAAAGGTTGAACCTGGCCTCCACCCACAAGGTGGCCCAGGTACACAACCTGACTCTGCCCTATCTGGCACTTAGTGGCCTTGATAGTCAGGCCTGCCTTTTGCAGGGCCTGTAAAACATTCCTGAGGTGGACCAGGTGATCCTCCCAGGTGGAGCTAAAGACAGCAATATCATCTAGATAAGCTGCACTATAGGCTTCCAGTCCTGTGAGAACTGTGTTCACCAACCTCTGGAAAGTGGCAGGTGCATTTTTCAGACCAAAGGGCATTACCACAAATTGATAATGTCCACTAGGGGTTGAAAATGCTGTTTTGGGCTTTGCAGTATCAGCTAGTCTGATCTGCCAGTAGCCAGCTGTTAGGTCAAATGTGCTGAGATATTTGGCAGAGGCCAAAGTATCTATGAGCTCATCTGCCCTGGGTATTGGATGGGCATCAGTCCTAGTGACTGCATTGAGACCCCTGTAGTCTACACAAAACCTCATCTCTCTTTTCCCACCACTGGTGTGAGGTTTAGGTACTAGGACTACTGGACTAGCCCAAGGGCTATCTGAGGGCTCAATCACTCCCAATTCCAACATCTTCTGGACTTCAGTCCTGATACAGTCCCTGACATGGTCAGGTTGCCTATAAATCTTGTTTTTAATAGGCAGACTGTCCCCAGTGTCCACTTCATGAGTGCACCAGGTGGTCTGACTGGGTGTCAGGGAAAACATATGTCTAAACTGATTGAGGACTTGCCTGCAATCAGTTTGTTGCTGGGTAGTGAGGCTGCCTGCCAAGGCTACACCATCAACTGACCCATCGTCAGGGTTCTGTGAGAGCAGGTCAGGGAGTGGGTCACTCTCTTCCTCCTGCCCTTCATCAGTAGCCATGAGCAAGCCCATGTCTGCCCTGTCCACATATGGCTTAAGTCTGTTGACATGGAGAACCCTTTGGGGACTCCTGGGTGTTCCCAGGTCCACTAAGTAAGTGACCTCACCCTTCTGCTCAACAATAGTGTGGGGTCCACTCCATTTGTCTTGGAGAGCTGCTGGGGCCACTGGCTCCAACACCCACACCTTCTGTCCTGGCTGGTAAACAGTCAGAACAGCCTTTTGGTCATGCCAGGCCTTTTGAAGTTCCTGGCTAGCCTCAAGGTTTTTGGTTGCCTTTTTCATGTACTCAGCCATCCTGGAGCGGAGACCAAGTACATAGTCCACTATATCTTGCTTTGGGGGCTTGAGAGGTAACTCCCATCCTTCCTTCACCAAGCACAGTGGACCCCTCACAGGGTGGCCAAACAGAAGTTCAAAAGGGCTGTAACCAACTCCCTTCTGAGGCACCTCCCTATATGCGAATAAAAGGCAGGGCAAGAGTATGTCCCATCTACGCCTAAGCTTTTTTGGGAGCCCTTTAATCATGCCCTTCAAGGTTTTGTTGAATCTCTCAACTAAACCATTGCATTGTGGGTGATAGGGGGTGGTGAACTTATAAGTAACCCCACACTCCTTCCACATTGCTTTTAAGTACCCAGACATGAAGTTAGCACCTCTGTCTGATACTACCTCCTTAGGAAAGCCCACTCTTGAGAAAATTCCCAGGAGGGCCCTTGCCACCACAGGTGCTGTAGTGGTCCTGAGGGGAATAGCTTCTGGGTACCTGGTGGCATGATCCACTACCACCAGGATAAACCTGTGCCCAGAGGCTGTTTGGGGATCCATGGGACCAACAATGTCAATCCCTACCCTCTCAAAGGGCACCCCCACCACAGGTAGTGGTATCAGGGGGGCCTTTGTAGTGCCACCTGCTTTGCCACTGGCTTGGCAGGTCACACAGGAGCGACAAAACTCCTTACTGTCTTCAGACATGTGGGGCCAGTGAAAGTGAGGGACAATTCTGTCCCAAGTCTTGTTCTGGCCCAGGTGTCCTGCTAAGGGAATATCATGGGCTAGGGTCAATAGGAAGCCCCTGAACTTCAAAGGTATTACCAACCTCCTGGTAGCACCAGGCTTGGGGTCTCTACTCTCTGAGTACAGGAGTCCATCATCCCAATACACTGTATGGGGACCACTAGCTTTCCCAGCAGCCTCAGCAGCAGCTTGCTGTCTGAGGGGTTCAAGGGAGGGGCAGCTCTGCTGCTCCTGGCTCAGATCTGCCCTAGAAGGTCCCCCTGTCCCCAAGAACTCAACCTGGTCAGGTTCAAGTTCCTCTGGGACAGTTCCTTCTTCAGGGCTGAGATCATCCCCCTCAAGGGACTGATCCTCCTCCTGAGCCAAGGGGGAAGGCACTGCCTTAACCCTACTACTCCTCCTCTTGGAAGGCCCTTGGTCCTTTCTTCCAGAATCCAAGGCCTGTTCAGTGCTAGACATTTTGGCTTGTGACCTGGTCACAGCAAACACATCTGCAGGGATCCCCAGCATTTCTGCATGGGTCCTGAGCTCCACTTCTGCCCAAGCAGAAGTCTCTAAGTCATTGCCAAGCAAGCATTCGACTGGTAGGTTTGCACTTACCACAACCTTCTTAAGGCCAGTTACCCCTCCCCAGGAGAAGTTAACAACTGCCAGAGTATGGTCTGTTCTGACATTGCTAGCATTGGTCACTTGGTACATTTCACCAAGCATAACTTGCCCAGGTAGCACAAGGTCTTGTGTCACCATTGTGACACTTGCCCCTGTGTCCCTAAATGCCAAAGCCTCTCGTCCATTGATTAAAGGCTGTTGTCTGTACTTGCCCAGATTACTGGGACTCATAGAGGAGGGCACATCCATGCCTCCATCACAGACCAACACAGCCTGAGTCAGTTCTCTAACTAGGTCAGAGCCCAACTCAGTTCCCAGGGTGAACCCTACTAAACCCTTTGCTGGAGCACTTCCACCAACTGTACTAGGGGGAACAGGTGCCTTAGGGGCATTGGTGGGTGCTGGACTGGAGTCTTTGGACTTGGTGCAATCACTGGTCCAGTGGGTCTTTTGCTTACAGACCTTGCACCATGGTTTTCTTTGGCCTTTACCCTTGGTAGACTGGGAATCCCCACCAGAAGAAGATTTTTGGGGGCCTGATGAAGACTTTTGATCTTTACCCTTCTCCCCACCCTTGTCAGAGTTCTTAGCATCTTGCTTCTTGGTTTCCCCACCTTGGTTCTGTACCTTCTGCTTCACCCTGGTTCTGACCCATTTGTCTGCCTTCTTTCCCAATTCTTGGGGAGAGGTCAGATCAGAGTCAACCAGGTACTGATGCAACAGCTGATTTTGACAGTTATTAAGAATCTGCTCCCTCATTATCAGATTATACAATCCTGAGAAGTCACACACCTTACTGCCCATCAACCAGCCTTCCAGAGCCTTGGCAGAACAATCCACATAGTCTACCCAGTCTTGAGTCTGTGCTTTTTGGGTGTCTCTGAACTTCAACCTGTACTGTTCAGTGGTTAGGCCAAACCCATCAATAAGAGCACTCTTCAAGACCTTGTAATTGTCAGCATCCTCCTCTCTAACAGTGAGGAGCTTGTCTCTACCTTTGTCAGCAAAGGAGAGCCACAAGATTGCTGCCCACTGCTCCTGAGGGACCTTCTGTACTTTACAGGCCCTCTCTAAAGCAGTTATCCATTTGTGGATATCATCCCCACTCTGGTAGGGAGGGACAATCTTGCTCAGGTTCCTATGGTCATAGGACCTTTCCCTATCTCTAGGGACATGGCTGCCACCATGGGACTCTAGTCCCAACTTTCTTCTCTCTCTAAGGAGATCTAGGGATTCTCTATCTAAAGCCAATTGCTTCTTCCTGATCTCCAGTTGAGTTTCCTCATACTGGACCAGTCTCTTTCTTCTCTCATGAGAGGATTCCCTCCTGTGAGAAGAAACAGAGCTCCCTATGGAGGTGCCAGAGTGGTTAGACTCCTGAGAAGGAGACCTAGACTTTCTGAGCACACTCATAATCCTTCCTGGGGGGACAAAGGTGTGGTTCTCCAGATCCTCATCTTCATCTTCCCCAGAAGGGATTGGGTTTTCCAGGTCAGGGTCATTGTCACCCTCCTGGTCAGTTTCAGAGGGGGGCTGGGGGTTGTTGTACCCCTGGTCCCTTCCTCATCTGCTGGCCCACCCTCTGCTCCTACCCCTTCAGTCTCTGAAGACTTACTAAGATCATAAGCCACCAACAACTCCTGGAGGTGTTGGGTGGTGGGACTTTGGCCTGTCCTTAATTTCCTCACGTTACACAAAGCTCTCAGTTCCAAGAATGGGAGTGTGTCATACTTGGAGGGGGAAGCTCAATGGCTTCCTGCAGGGTATCTTTGGATCCTGCTTTTAAAGACATTACTAGTGTGGTGTGGTGTATGCACTACCTACTCTAGTGTGGCCTACTAAACTCTCTTGAGTTGTAGAAAGGGTTGTGCTATCCCTTAACACACAACTCTAAGTTCAGTAGAACTTACTGATATTCTAAGCTTAAATTATATGTACCTTAGGTACCTTTAGTGGTTTTCAGTTGATCAATTCAATTGAGATTATCTGGTAAAACAATAGCAAGCTGGAATCCCACACGCTGCACACCAATGTGAGAAGTTGGCCTGGCATATGCTGTCCACTAATTATAGTGGGCACCGTGCACCAGTCCAAATCGACTCTTATGGTAGGTAGGTTAAAGACAACCTTATTGAAAGCTATCCTAGTGGTAGCTATGGAGAGCAGCCTTCAGGCTAAGTCTTGAAGGAATGTAAAGCAGCTTGTTTTACCAGTCTATAATCTCTTGAGTGACCAAATGAAAGAGCACCACACCAGGTATATATTCAAAATATATGTATTTATTACTAAACACACCCCTCTAGTCTCTTTATGAGGCTAGAGTTCGAAGTACATAGGTTATAAGATCTTAAATCACAATAATAGCACAAATACACGTTTGGGCCCTAGGGGCGTACCAAACCATATACCAATAAAGTGGTATGCGAACCACGACTGAACTAGACACTAGGCCTAGAGCCTCTAGAAGTGCTTGGACCACAAGGAACCACCCAAGGTAGTGACACAGGGGACCCACGGGAGACGCGTGCAGTGTAAATACACAACCGCGATACGCCGTTAACTTCTATGGAGAAAGTCGGGATCGGGAAAATAGAGGAAAGGGACACTTAAAAGAGGACTAGGACAAAACCCTTTGAGATCTAGGACTTTGAAGAGTCTCTACCCACGGGAGCACCGGAGTACTCGTGTTACCTCACCCAGGGAAGCCGGGTGCATAGGTGCCTTTCGGGGTCGGGTTTCGTCGTCGGTTCTTATGGCGATCTGCTGCAAAGTGCTGCTGGCGACCAGGAGAAAAGTGTCCGGGCGGATCCAAGAGTGGATCGGAGTTCTGAAGAACCTGAAAGCAGAGGGGACAGAGTCTGGGTCACTAGCCAGTGACCAGGGAGGCGATGGACAGATGCCCACCGATGTCGAGTGCTTCAGGTTCGATGACGGTCGTCTTGACTCTTCAGCCACGAGGTCCGGGAGGCGTTGTCGGCGACCAGGAGCAGGATTCGGGCTGTTGCTCGATGTCTGTCGAGTGCAGAGGTGTCGGCGACCAGATTGGAACCAACAAGCCTTGGCAACGGCAAGTCTCGAGTAAGATGGAGATCGTCGATGATGCAGACCAGCAAGGTCTGGGGAACTCACCCAGCGAGGGTAAGTGAGGGCAGGCCTGGAGCAACCAGACTGCCAAGTAAAGAAAAGATTGGCCTTCGTTAAGGGCTACTAGCCAACGGGCTAGCGACCGCGAAGGAGCCTCGTGACGCCGCACGTGGAGCTGGCTTACAGGACACTCGTGGAGTGGGGGCCAGTGATCTTCGGTGCAGGTGGTGCTGGAGGCTAGGGCTACTCGGAGCCCAAAGCACGACTTCTTGGGAGACCCAGAAGATGGTGCACTTGCAAGTGTGCTCGGTGTCCAGGGGTCACGGTCTCAAGTCACCCACGATAGCCACGGGCCTCAGCTTTGCTGGGGACTCAGGGTAGCCTCGGGAAGTCTGAGAATCCACCTCTGGTGATGCGATGACTTCGGCGTCCGACGGGAGCTTCAGTGATGCGAACCGGACAGATGCTTCTTTGGTGCCTGCCAAGCAGGGGAGTCACTCCTTGACCCCAAGGGAGATTCTTCAGTCCTCTAATCGTGAGTAGAGCGTCGAAGGTCCAGGATTCAGTTTCAGAGTTTCGTCCAGGTATATCTAAAGTCCTAAGGACTGGGTTCCTACCTTTATTCTAAAAATAGGGGATGGACTACTCTGTGGCCCCACCTATGGGTGGGTCAGGGCAGAGGGGTGGCTACACCCCTTTCCCTTTGTCCAGTTCGCGCCAAAGCAGGGGCTGCAAGCCCCTGATCCGGTTTGAACTGGGGTATGCACAGGGACACCAAATGTGCCCCCAGTGCAGGACTTCAAAGCACCCGAAAGTGCTCCCGCCCAGCCCCAATACACATTGTCCTGTCTGGGGAGGTGGTCACACCTCCCTGGGACAGGAAACCTATTGTCCAGGCCTCCCCTGCCGGAGTTTCGTCCATCAGCAGGAGGCCAGACTCGTGTCTGTGGCAGCAGCATCCATTTTGTGATGCCAGGGCTCTGGAAAGAAGTTACCGGACTCGTCAGAGTTAACATGCCTTTCCCTCTAGAAGGGTGGAATGCTACCCCCGCCGCCAGGATTGGCGGGGGGGTAGTATTCCAAGATGTTTGACACCAAACACGACATGTTTAGGTGCAGCCATTCCATAGTTAGCATTTTACCGCGAGGATATAATGCGTTTAAGAGTATATGGTCAGGCTGCACTACAAACAGCATCAGAGATGGTCTCCGAACGCTGCAGAGGGGCCCTGCTCATGCAGGGGCACCTTCTCACATAGGAACCATGCACTCTGCCTTTAGGATTGATAAGGCCTGCCTTAGGAGTGACTTATAGGTTTATATGTGTGTATGCATTTAGTGATATAGGTAACCTATACCACAGCAAGGGGTGCATGCACCACCTTACCCAGGCTGCAGTAGCAGACCTGTGGTGTCAGTTTGGATGGCCTACCAGGGGTGGCATAATACATGCTGCAGCCCCTGGCAGGCCTCTGAGGTACCTATGCCCTTGGTACATAGTATACCATATACTAGGGACTTACAAGGGCACTCCAGATCCCAATCAGTGATGTGCCTAAGGCACATGGAGACCCTTTTAAAGAGGAAACAGCTAGGCTGGGGTTCTGAATAGCAGGGCCCCAGCCAGACTAATGTCGAAAACCAGTGAAGTATCAGCAAAAAGTGGGGGTACCCCTGTGAAGCAGATCCTACTCTCCTACACAATATCTTATCCAAACTGAAAGACCTGAGAGTTAAAAATGAAATGCAATGCAAGAAATGTAGAGTAGATGACCTATGTGCTGAGGTTATAAAGAGGGGGTAGGTGGCCCAGTTGCTTTCATATTGCAGACCCTCCTCCCTAATCTACCCCCTCAATATAGTTGGATGGTGCCATATCCCGTCATATCCCTTTTACAGGAATGGCTGTTCAGTAATAGCCCTTGCATATTATTTTGTTTTACTTTGTGGTCATGATACCGTGTTGTTTAATGTACAGCTTTTTTGTTCGCAAAGTAAAAACATGATCGAACAAAGGCTTTTATAGATATGGATTAAAAATACTGGCCCCTTGTCAAAAATATCTGTTTTACAATAGTTTGCTTTGCATGCCTTTTGGGTCACTGCTTACAAGACAAACTTCTTCAGACTCCTTTTCATAGCGCCCTTCTTTGTGAGTACAGCTTACCTCTACTAATGCAGAGGGATCATTTGTAGCATCTGGCTACAGACAGCATCAGCTCTCTGCTGCAAGCGCTCATTTGTGCAAAAACACAGCGACGGCATTTTGTGGATGGTGACCCTGTGCCATTGACGTTATATTATGGCGTTATTGATGTGACAAAATAGTTACTTATTACACTTACAACCAGTGCAGATCTCTGAGTAGCAGAGGCAGCGTCTCTAGTCCTGCAAGGAGCTTCACACCAGAGGCTAGCAGACCCGTTATCTGCATTCCCCTGGACTCCTCTCTGCTGAAAGAGCTCTCTCCATGTGACCCTTAGTAGAGCTTTTCACACAGTGCAAGCCAGATGTGTTGACTTTGTCACTTCATAATAATATTAATAATACATAATGTTATTAGTGTTCATTATAATCGCACTAATAGTAAAAGCACATATACGCAAATGGATTATTACACCCTGCTTTCTACTTCTACTTGACTGGATTTTTTTATATTTGAGGCTGTGAATTTGTCACAATACGTAACGGCGCACTGACCAACCTGTCTTTTTGCTGAGCTGTTTATTAATGTGCAGGATTGATGTCAGCAGTGCTTAATTTGTAGAAAAATAAGTGCCAGGGCACTCGTCAGGCGACCACCCCAGCTTGCACCACCTATTGCCCCTGCCAGCGCTGTCGATGACAGTACATACACAACTACTAGCTATCACACTGATATACGTGTGACACTTCATACTGTTCCAGACCACCCCCAAAAGCTTTAGAATGGCTTGGGAGGCAGGTATTCGTAGTTTTATGTCTATTTGGTTAATTAACTACTGTTGCTGTGCTCATATCTATAATACACAACCAGCACCACCATGTGGCAGCTGTGATAAGTTCCAGTGTTGACATTTAAATGACGGTTCCGAACACCGTAAACCACCGGCTCAAATTAAGCACGGACTGATGTGGAACCCCAGAACCATCTGTTCACCTCTAGGCCCTCTGAAATCTTTAGGGAAAGGTGGGTCTGTAAAGCAGGTCACGGGAAGAGGAGGAGGGAAAAGTGAATTTGCTTCTATCTTTGGTGTTGTGGTAGAGGGTGGTAGTTTGTTATGATGGAAGATGAGGAACCTAAACACGACACAGAATACAATTTGCATCATAAACCCTCAATTGAGTGTGATTTCTTCTACCCACCACTTGGTAGCCCACACTCATCTGATCACCTTTGTCCTTAGATCCTATTCCTCTGTGTATGATTTCTTTTTTCAAAGAGTCAGCTAGTTCTAGAGTTGATGGCAAATGGATCAATGGGAAGTTATTGAATTTGAGAGAGACAGATTTAGTCTTTTACTTTTCTCAATAAAACTAAAAATACTAATTCACCTTTATTGAGGACACTCACTGTGAATGCAAGTCTGCCAGTAAGCAAAATCTGGAAGGATTTGTTTTAGTAAATAGGAAGTTGACTTGTCCCTTTAAAAAGTGCATATACAGACGTAATCCGGAGGTATATGATCTGTTCTCAGTCAACACAGCACCAGTTCTTCCAACAACTGTTCTTTCAACACATTAATATTTTTCCTATTCCAATTGAAATCTCTTGCTGTTTGACACAGAACAGACCTCAAATTCAAAATCTACGTTTTACCTTACTTTACCCAACTACTTGATCAAATAGGTCAACCAAGCTTACTCCAAAATACAGCTTTTACCAAGTGTTCAGAGCCTGTTTTTTTCTGCTTAGTGCGAGGACAGAAGACAAAATTTGGGTTCACTTAAAAAGGGAATAACTGCAATGTTGCATTTAAGCATCCTTCCTGGAACAGGATGTCCAGCAGTGAGCGTCTTGACTCCAGAATACCTACTGAGGCAAACTGAGTGCAGCCCAGTGGGCGGGGTCTTTTATGCCTGACTGCACCCAACAATGCCTCTGGGATTTGAAAATCTCACAGGATCTGAGGGTTTTAACTTTTGAGAACATGTGATGAGTCAGACGAAGATAGGAGCTTGCACTGAAGAGTTCATTACGTAGAGTCTGGTCCTCGCAAAGAAGGCTTGATCTCAGTATAAAGGGAAAAAGCAGCTCTCGAGGGTCTACTGAATGAAGGTCAATGAGATCTGCTACGAGGAGGTTCCTGACAGAATTGCAAGCAAAAAGCATTGATTGACATTATTGAATATTATAGAACTACACAGGATACCACCAGTGCCACTATCCTCTCCGCACCATCATTACCAAAGTAGATACATCTAACCTAAATTTGCTACTGTGTGGAAATACATTTCTGCATGCCAGTGTTATAATGCTTTGTCACATTAAAGCCAAACCTCTTATGTATTTGCTTTTTCAATTGTCACCCTTATATTTTACTCTTCCTTTAAATCATCCATTACGATTTGCATTTAGCAGTGTCTCCCTGAGTGTACTTAGACCGCATGTGTATACAACTCAAAGGACTGACTCACGGACTAAAGTATGATTCTAAACAACATTTGCCTGACATTATGGCCATTAGAAGGCATACTAATAAGCTGAGTGGACTCCTACATTTGGAGTTTTCTACAAAATCAAGACTTCTCAAGTCTATTATGGATATTAATTTCTTTATTAAAACAGATGAGAGTGCTAGTTGCATCTTTAATACATAGCCTTACAACTGTACAACCAGAAGAGTATATGCAGCTCGAGCGAAGGCTGTACCCCATCATTCTGACCAAAAAGCAGTTCCAGCCTACCTGTGGACTATAGACACTTTCTTTCACACAGTTTATACATTGGGCCTTAGAGGGTTGAATGAGCTTCATGTGTATGGTCAAAGTGAGTGTTCTGGAGAAGAAGCAGTGTTTGTACTTTCCAGTGCATGTACATAGATTGTAAAATGTCTGCAGTTCTGTATTCTTTTTATTTATATAACAGTGATCTAGCTACAGGAAACTTACAGTGCTGTACCAGATGGCTGTAGTGGTGTCCTTGGAGTGGGAGGAGGCTGATTCAAAGACCATGTGCATATTGAGAAAAAGTGATAGCATGGACTCGCTGTAGTGGAGACTTCGTCCCAGTCTTAATTAGGCCAGTGGAACCGTCACAGCTAGGAAGTATTTGGGAGAAATGAGGAAGCAGCTGCTTGAAGAGTTTGCATTTGAGCTGATCCTGAATTACAGGAGTTCTGCAGTTAAGCTCGTGATCTGGTGGAAAAGCATACATGATCACAGAGCATACACTGAAAAGGCTTGCATCTGCCTTTTTTCTTATTTGCATTTTTTAAGCCAGCGTTTGACTATACTTTGGCTACTAGTGTTGCATTTACCTCCAGTGAAGGTCATCTTCTCTGCAGGTATCATTGAAGAATTTGTCATACATGCTTTGTAGCTCTTAAAAATTGGTTGTCAATGAGTAATGCATGGCTACCATCTATATATACATAAACAATAGCGTGTACCTGCACTCACAGCTGAGATGTAGTACATTGACGCGGTTTCCCCCTTTGGTGCTAATTGTATGTACCTAACAACAGTGTATGCTTGACGCGATATGGTTTACGAAAATCAAAGTATGTTATAAAAAAACAATAGCTTATACCTTTACTCAGAAATCGGCTGCTGGCATGTATGATTGTGCTTTAGAGAACAGTAATAGGTGATAAAGTGCTATCTCATTTTTCATAATAACATGGAGAAGCTGATGGACTTAGCATGGGATCTGTGCATGGCTTTTAATCCTCTGAATGCGTCATATACAGCAAGGAGAAATCACTGTACTCCTGTATCTTGAGGCCACAGCTCTTGGATGTCATAACTTGTTTGCTGCGAAAGTGTCAATAGTGCTTGGTGTCAAACCAATTGGTAAGTGATCTTTTTTGTCCAGTGCATAAGAATACCACACACATCATCTGATCTTCCCCCAATATTAATTGATGATGAGCCATAGCCTGGTCTTTATACCCTACAGATTTAGAAGGCACTTCTACTTCCCTCTGAAAGTTCCTGCAGACCTGAGTGTAAGAAAAGGAGCAAACGTGCTGTAATAAGTTTCAAAATTGTGCTGCCTTGTCCATCCCTCACTATGATACCTCTGTTGAGCAAATTGAACAGTATAGTTTGGTGATGCACTCAGTCATCAGCAGCATTGCCTCAAGCTGCTGTATCCCATGTAACTTAAGACTCTGGGCACAGCATTTGGCTGGTCAACACATGATAGTAGAAGTTTAAGCTATGAGGTGATACCCTATAAAATCACAGACTAGGTAAAGGGCAAATTTGCAAGTATAATTAGGCTAATGGACATCATGTTTCATTTTATCCACGCAGCTCTCAATGTGTTGTGTGAAACACTGAAGAGGTTTGAAAAATGTTTTGGTTACTAGATTGATTAGTCTAGATTGTTGAATGTTCTGGCAGTTATTTATTCCAATATCCAAGTAATTCTGGAAGGCCATTAGGAGATGTGCACTCAAGTGTTCTCAAGATATTTAAAAATAAAAACACCTGGAGGATACTCTGATCCTGCATAATTTTTAAGGAATGCTAGGTAAAGCAACCAATATCCGGTCAGAGGTTTGTTGAGGATTCCCAGTTAGAATTCAGCTTGGTGACATAGATAATCAGATCAATGCCTATTGGTTGCTCCCCTCTTGTCTGATAATTATTCTAGATGAAAATGAATTTCCAAGGTCTTAGCCCTCTAGCTAAGGCTGTCTGCCTTTGCCATTTAGGCTGCAAGAAATCCACAATAAGGAATTCCCAAGGTCATGGCTGGCCTTTCGGGTTAGTGCTGCCTGCCTTTGCTATTTAGGTTACAAGAAATGCTCAATACAGGTCACTACCTCCTCAAATGCTTTTTCTTTATCTAATTGTTACTGCTCCTTTTGTCCAGTGTGGGCAGTGTGTCAAGCCAGTACCAACGTTTGTACTGTATAAGTGCTCCTGCCCACTCCTTGAGATTAGGCTAAGGACATGATTGCTGGACTCAAATGGTCAATCTAACAGAGAATGAGTATCCCACCCCCTTTCTTTGTGGACATTGTCTTTTACCACTCACGAAAGCATGCAGTTTAAAAGTGGCTTTTGACAACCTCCTCAATTGGCAGGTAGTGGTAGCATCCGAATAGGTTTACTCTATGATTTGAGGCCACATTTCCATATATTGTATCTAATGCGTTAGTGCATGCTGGTATCTCATATTTGGAATAAATTAATACTTTCTACTCGAGAAGTTTATCTGGATGAAGAATCTTCAACTAGTACAGCACACTGGGGTGTAAATAATACAATATACTGACTGCTTAGAGTACGTACCACCAGCAGACCATAATATTCATTTGCTACTGGTAAGCACAGTCCTCTAGTACGAGGGTAACAGTAGTGATCTTTAAAGACATCACATTTGGCTCTTGCTTATTTAGCAGAACCATCTTATCCTTTTGTTTTCTGAGCAGCAATTACTTTAACCAACATTGTTGGTACTTCTTGGTCATCCTAGGATACCTCACTCAATCTTGTATTGTTGCACCTTTTCACATTTTGTGAGCCTGGATCCGCGCACACTGGTGCCACAAATAAAGATTGCACAATGTTGAGTGCTTCTACAGAAATATCTCCCTATGTTTGACTTTCTTTTTGTGCAGACATTGTTTTTCCATTTAGTTTGTCTAATGATTTCAGTATAGTGTGAATACATTCTAGTGTTCATCTACTTTGTGATGCTTTTCCTTTTAAAAGGAATGGTTGAAATTGTGGGAGTCTGTCTGTTCTGCTCAAAGATCCTGTGTCACGGCTTCAGGAGGTCGAGGATTCTCTAATCATCTCCGGAGTTGTCTTCTCCCATTAAGGTCTTTACTAAATACCGAATTGTAGCGTACCAGATGTCAAATGTGCATTTTCTATTTTTCTTTTTCCACAAATATATATCCCTGTTAATATGCTCCAAAAGGGGCCGTGACCATTTGGGGGACAGGGCGTAGTGCGTGAAACTGGAGGTGCATACCTGTTTCACAATCGGGAACAGAAACAGTGTACACACACACACACAGAATCGAACTGCAGTGCAAAAAACAAGTTTATTTCCAAAGCATCTCTTGACGCGTTTCGGCCAAAAAAATGGCCTTGATCACATAAAGAAACATGGCCAACTATTCCCAGCATAATTAATAGTGATGTAGAGAAAGGGCTAAGTGATCTCAATGGTGCATATAGAACCTTCAGGGCAACGCCATCTTTAGATGGTTGAAATCCACATATCAAAGTGTACAAAATATGTAACAAGAGAACCAATATTGTGTTAAATAGGAATCTCCTACATTTATAATCCAAATTGAATGAAATATCCCATGGGAAGGCAGGCGCAACTGCAAAATAGAGTCTCAAATTACAAATCAATCATAAATTAATAAATCATTAAAGAGTTTTCTAATAGCATGATGTCAAGGCACCTCCCATCTATAAGAAACATTGCATATAAAGTCTTATTATACAGAAGGTGGTGGAACAGTTCAAATCAAGTTGTGCACTTTAGTCAAGTGACACGAGCCTGCGTTTGCTGAAATGTTCATAGCACCGGTAATCGCTATGAGTTAACATCATATAATATATGCAAAAAGTGAATTTTTAGTTATCTACTTATTTAGCAATCACTTAGTATGACATACAACAAAAATGTGCATGGTTAGAGACTGAGGATTCACTCAACAGTCCTGCAATGCGACAGAAATGCAGCGAGCAAGGAAAGAAAGGGAAAAGGGTCAGCACTTGAGGGGCAGTCTGTGCATTTTTCTTTATAAAGCTAATCACAATGAGCCTATTAATGTCTGTTACTTTGCCTTTAAAGGTCTACTGTTTACTTCTACATTTAAACGAGTACTATGTATGTATGAAAGTGTTTCTTCTGTACACACAAATGGGAACTATTTGAATAAACTTTAAAACATTTTAGTGACTAAATCACAAGTCAAAACAGAAAAAGCAATATGTTTGACTCATGGCTGCAGAGATCATTGAAAATAGTTGTTGCATGTTTTAAAGGAAATAAAATGAGGAAGCCAAAAATGCAACTTGTTTGTATCAGATTCCTTCTTTAGAATATTTTTCCTTCTTTCTTGCAGGTCATTGTCTGCCAGGTGAATATTCTCTTGATGGTTTTAAACCATGTCATCTCTGTCCTCTTGGGACCTACCAACCAGAGAAAGGCAGAACATCATGTTTTTCTTGTGGAGGTGGCCTTGGAACTAAGCACATAGGTGCCACATCATTTCAGGACTGTGAAACTAAAGGTAAGACCGAAAAAGTGCCTCAGTGTAGTATTACGGCGTTAAATAGTCCTTAATAAATGTCGATTGTTCCTGGGCCTTTAACATCACTTGCAAATCAGTAGCCAAGATTGGGTCTGATCAGAATCACAATACACCACTGGCACATAATGGACCATTTTCATAAACAATGCAAAGCAGCTAATCTAGTAGATTTGGTGTAGCACTCTTACAAATTGAATGTGTACGGCTACATAGTGCTCATTTGATTCTTCTTAGAAGCATGCAAGGCTTAGCAGGCGCTAAAAACAACCACTCCCAAGACTTGCATAATGGAAATAGAGCTGAAGGGATTTGTTTAGTGGTGAACATTGATAAACTAGTAACAAATTAACCAAACACCACACGTACTACCTACTCGGATAGGAATTAGAATGCTCCTGCTGAATGGAATATTTTGATGAGCTTCCAATAAGTTGTATATACAGATATTGTGCAGCTGTGGGATTAAAGTAACATCTTTTCACACACTGTCTGGCTTGGGAATGTCCTAACCAGGAAATATTTCTCCATCGGAGGTCAGGGTCGATAGTGATGACCATGAAATCATCATCTCCTCTTTGGAGATCAGATCTTTATTTACTACATTGGCGGGTGGATATTTGGTCACCATGCTTCATACTGGCCTCCAGGCAAAGCACTTCTTAACAGACATCTTCTCTCAAAGAATGCTTCAGTTAATGAGTTAAGTTCAGTGGGACAGACGGGTGGCACACGTACTATCAATGGAAGCAAGGATTTGGCATTTGCACGGATAGACCGATCTGTCAGGTGTTCTACTTGGACACTGTTTCTTATGATAATTGGCTGTAAGTCTGGTACTACATTCCTCAGTAGCATGACTGCAGTTCTTGTTTAGTTTATAAGTACAAGTGGAAACCTTGGTGTGGCACAATAGCTGTGGTAAAGACTAAGAACTTAGAATGGTTTTCAACCATTCCAATTCTGGTTGATTTATTTTGGGAGTGGCGTTTACTGTCCTTGTCAGAGTCGATGCCAGTCTTGTTACCGGTAATGGATGCCAGCTTATGACTACTGATTGCATCATCCAGGAAAAGGAGTGAGGCTGGCTGTGTTCAGTATATCCCGTCGCTTCTGCTCTGGGGAAATTGGAGAATTTGTATTCCTTGGCCTCACATCAAATCAAGCCAGCTTAGCCCATCCCTCCAAACATTATTATTCTTACAATAGGGTGTATTGTGTGACGAGGAAAAGGTTGAAGATTTTGTGTGCATCTTACTCTTAAATTACCAGATGAAGCCAGGTAATCAGGTTCACCGTGTTTCTGTTTTTGGTTTTCATTTAACAGTCCAGGGCATTATGGGATTTGTGGTGTTTCTTACCTCAATTGGAGCAACGTTACACTTTACAGAAGGAATATGGACTGGAATGTGATGTCTCCAATGACTTGGAGTCATCTAGCGACTTATTTTATCTCCAAGTATATCAGTGAGCCCAATATACTTGATATATAGTTTTTAAACAATTACGTACACTGTCAAATTGTGTATTTGATCTTTGTAAGCATATTAACTGTTTTCTAACTGCTCCAGTTCAGTGTTCACCTGGGCATTTCTACAACAGTTCAACTCACAGATGTATCCGCTGTTCGATGGGGATGTACCAGCCGGAGTTTGGACAGAGCTACTGCATTTCATGCCCAGGAAATACCACCACGGATTACGATGGTTCGACAAATATAACGCACTGTAAAAGTAAGTACAGATTTATCCATGTGCAAGCCAGTGGGAAGAAAGAGGAGTATTTATTTATCTGTGATATCAGCAGTATGGAACCCACGTCACTTATGTACAAAGCAACCCACATGAGACTGCATGCCTGAAGGCATTCTGAATCAGACTGTGATATTTGCACAGGCCTACAAAACCAGGCCTAAAACAGGATACTTTTAAAGATGAATGTCCAAGCTTCCACCAAGTCTCCACTTTACATGTAGGAAGTTAGAATACTGTGAGGCCCCCCATCTCTCCATACTCCACAGTCTCTGGTGCTCATCCAAGCTGGCAGGCCGGTATGTTTATTCTCCCTGTTTGCTGAAAGTATGGAAAGGCACATGTGCATCACTTTCCTTAAATATTCGAGAACTGGAGTTGAATAGTAAATCATTCTCTCCTCAAATACCCAATTCCGCATCATATACTTGGATATTTCCAGGCCTCTCTTGCAGGTATTGGGGGATGGAGAGAAATGCAGGTTCTTCCGTGAGGCGTAGAGCAGACAGGGTTGAACATGAGTGTTTATATCTCTCACATGTTGAGCAGCTTGTACCTGTGGGTGGTGAATGCAGGGGTACTGGCAGACTCTCTAGATTCAGTGTGTTTGAGTGTATCCCAGGAGCCCCGTTCTTCCTCGAAAGGGATTCACATGAATCCCATCCTCATCTCTAACCTTGTGCCCTGATTACACCCCAGAGAGGGAGGCTGGTGTAGGCCTGCCTCCCGCCTCCTTGTCCAGTCGCCTAAGGATTGTTGTGTGTAATACACTATGAGCCTGATTACAAGTTGGGGAGGTTAATTCCGTCCCATGCGTAAACACATGGGACAGAATAGAAGAAGTTTCGTTTTATTTATTGAATTCGGTAATGATTGGAATGCGCTAAATAACCCAACATTCTTTAAGTTTCGTAAGGTCAATTTAACGTATCATGTGGATTTTGGTACGTTAAACCCCCAAAATCCCCAAATCTTCCCCATAAACTCATAATAGGTGTTATTTATCGCACCTCGTGGTAATGTTATTTATCGGGGACAAAAAATAACGCCTCAACTTGTAATTAAGCCCTATGACAGGGAGGTAAGGGTTTTAGGGAAGCTCTTCAGTTCCTACCGATCTGGCCTGTCCTCACTTCTCCTCCATTTTTTCCATCTCTCCTGGCCACCAGCAACCTCCCAGTGCCTGATGGCAGCCTCAGCCTGCTTTAGGAGCGTCCATCAAGAGACAGTGTGCAGGGGTTATGATGAGAGCAAATATCAGATCTGTTGGGGCGTGTGGTGCCTTGTTGGAGGCGCATGGAAACTCTGTGGGTCTAACAGGTATGCAGCAGTGCCATCTAGGGGTCAGTGTATTGAATCACATGAGGTCCACCAAACAACACGCTTCGACGCGGCTGGAATTCCCCCGCTGTGCGGGAAAATTCCACGCGTGCGCGGAACGGACTGCCCCCGGCCGTCCTCCGCACACGCCCACCGTGACGTCGGACGCATGGAAGAGGTTAAGCCCTATGGGGTATCCACAGCTGTGTCGGTCAAAGGGCAGGTGGAAAACAAAACCTTTACCAAAGAATGTCATGAGAAAACATGAATTCTCACAGCATAATCTAGTGTAAGAAAGATTATAATGTGCATGATTTATTGAACTCTCCTAGATTACCCTCCCCCTCACAGTATCCCCACTCCTATTTTTACCCTTGCAGTATTACTTTCACTTTCTTATAAAAACTAAGTTAGAAGGGAGTGTTCGGCACCGTACCTGTTAGGAATCAACGAGACCCACTTGTCTGTACCCACAGCCGGGGCGGCGCCCAGGGCTTTAAGTGGGATGGGTCTCTCCTGGTCTCAGATCCAGTAGTATTTAAACACGAACATTGAAACGTGTCCCTGTCTGGCCCTATATTTATGTCCTTAACTTCACTGGCAAAAACACTGATCGATTTCTGAACAATAACGTTTTTACATTCAAAGCAATCCACGTCAGCGATTTAGTTCCTGTTTACGTTTCACATGTTAAGCACTCTTAGGGAATGCAAGATTAAGTAAGCGATTATCAGGACATTGTGTTTCTGTATTTTTTCCTGTAGCATATTGCTCTTGTATAGTGCATATTCGGAATTAAGTTGCCTGCAGGTGTTTGTAAGGGGCCACGATTGAGAGCTCTGGCATTGAGACTGAAGGCAGTGTGAGTTTCTCACAGTGGGTCAAAAAGGCGTTCAGAATACATGGCCATCCGATCCTTGGCCTCTCTGCAGAGAGCACAGAGCAACGGTCCCGTATTTCAGTTGCAGTTGTGATTTTGCACAAATGTGTATGAAGGAGGTATTGAGATGTCAAAATATTGACAAGGGGAGAGTAACGGAAAGGCAGTGCTTCCAAGTGAGTGCGTGCCTTGTGTGTTTGCAGGGTGGTGAAGGAGATAGTGTATTCAGGAAAGAATGAAATAGAGTGCAGAAGAGGAAAGAGATAAAGTGTAATGTATGCAGATGGACAAGATGTGGAGAGAAAAAGGGCATAAATGCCTAACACAGAGTGAAGCTAACGGGAATGAGTGAGACCCCCATCCACGTGATGTTCAGTTTACAGTCTCAATTTAAGAACTGAAACATTTCCAATATTAATTATTTACAACAAAATCATTGCGGTTACTCATTCATCTTAAACAGCTAACAACCATTAGCAAATCCAATAATACTTTCTGGTTTAATGTGTATGTCAGTTGTTGTGTTATATATCTGGTTGCGATCACAGAAAGCTCAGTGGCGAACCAAAAGGCCAGTTGAGTGGCACACTAGGGAAGCCGAAGAAATTTAGCTTGTCTTCAAGCCACCCCCTTAATTGGAGACTCACCCCCCGCCCCTATTTTTTTCATCCCACTTAAAGCCCTGGCTGCACCCACACCATTCAGGCCCATTTTCACCTGAAGAGGCCGACATGCGCTGATTCAAGATGTGCCAGGAAGTACCATGTGGCATTGCCCTAATCTTTATTCAGAGTACAGTTTGTTATGAGTATATATCAGTGTACTAGATTTGCCTTACCTCTGTGTTATTACAAACTCAACATATTGCCGGTCACTCCAGAATAAGGCTAAAATGGCATTTACCACTTGAAGTGAGGTTTATAGAACAGAGGCTGAAGACCTCTCCCATCCCCACCACCACCAGCAACAGTAGCCACTCGCCTTCTTTTTTACGTCAGTAAGACTACCGGGTCTAATGGAAAAAGTTCGAAATTCCTCATGCAACTTAAATGACACACATTGAGAAATGCATTTGCTTTTAGTTTCTTAGTCTATGTGGTTTTAACTTCCAAAGGAAATCTCTGCTTTGGCTGAGCCGGTTACCTTTACTCTCGCTGTGTAGATACAAGAAGGACGTTTCTCTTGCTTGTGTGGTATAAAATAGAGTGGGAGAAGGCATAGCCGGGGTGTATGCTTTAGGCTGTATTTTTAACAGGGAGGCGCCAGACAAAAAAGGGGTAGAGATGTCAAAGGGTCCAGGCATCTACCCTATAAGCAGGGCCACTGGAACTATGTGGCATGGGAATAAAATATGCGTCAGGGTTGGCTACATTATGTGGCAAGAAGAGGACAATGCAGCGTGATGCAACATATATTGTCACTATTTTGTCATGTTTAGACGTTTTAACACAGGCTCAGCAAAGGTCTCACCTCATTAGTATCAGTTTAACTCCTAAATACAGCAATCAGCTGAATGGTGACCTGCTACTGGCCAGCAAAGGGCCTGTCACTGCACTGCAAAACGTGTGCAGCGTTTTCAATAACTTCTGAGTGAATTGTGGAAAATGCATAATTATGTGGAAAGCGCAGGCTCTCGTATTTCTAGTGGTCCTCCCTGTAAATCACTATAAAGTTGTGCAATGTTTCTTGAGGCAACTCTTTCAGCAGGCTGTGCTATTCAACCATTTTAATACACTAAAGAGGGTACGGATGCATAGAAGTTTGCTTTTCAGACACACCGAGTTTCCATAATATTTCCTTAGAGGAAATACCTTGGAGCCCTAGTGAGAATATCGGCTGGCTAAATCACAGGTCTCAGATGGCTGTGATATTTCGCAGTCTGCTAAGTTATGACACAGACATATCTTGTGGAGAAACACTTCAGCAAAAAAAATGTGTTGGTGATACGCTTAAAGTTTTGTGTTCTTTTTTTTTTTTTCCTTCTGCGTGGGTGTGTGGGGGTTGGGTGTATACATGCATGCACTATTCAGAATGGTTCGTTCAATTAATTTTCTAGCTCTAAGTAGTCTTATTCATCATTCAAGAACATAAAACAAAGACTGGGTGAGCTTTTAAGTTTCGTGTTTCTAAAAAAACATTTTAGTGTGCACTTTAAGTTAATTTCATACTTGAGTGCACCTTAGAGCGATCAACCCTGGAACTATGGGCCTTATTCACAAAGGTAAACTTAGACTTTTGGAGTAAGTTTACTATTTTGTTGCTATTCACAAACTACCAGGGTAGCTTTACATGTAGTATGTTTACGACTGCAGGGACTATCCTATCTTTTAATGTGCGGAGTTCTCCACATTCGTAAAGTTACTACATGTAGATCTACACTCATAGTTTGAGAATGGCAAAAATAAAATAGTAAACTTACACCAAAAGCCCAACTTTACCCTTGTGAATAATGCATCAATTACTTACCGGTAATTGCATTACTCTGAGTCCTAGTCCGTCGCTTCTATTCATTACACATACAAGGCATCCCTGCCTCACCAGACACTCATACCACGTGAACTAAAACGTTGAGTATATATCGCCCCCAGTCCCCTCCAACCTCCTGTAATACGACATAATCCGAAACCATACCAAAAGGTTGGCCTGAACTACCAGGGAGGGAGGGAGGGATGTAATGAATAGAAGCGAGGGAGTAGGACTCAGAGTAATGCAATTACCGGTAAGTAATTGATGCATTACCTCCTCGTCCCTCCCTCGCTTCCCTTCATTACACATACGAGATGTACAAAGCCAAACAGGACAACCAAAATGGATTTGGACAAAAACAGGTTTAATAGACAAACAAAGTAAACAAGGAAGCACCGCTATTCAGGAACCATAGCGGAAAGAACCTTGGAACCAAAAACCTCAGAACGGTCAACCTCCTGGTCAATACGGTAATGAGAGGCAAAGGTCAACGGAGAAGCCCAGGTGGCAGCCCGACAAATCTTGGAAATGGAAGCCCCCTGGATCTCAGCACAAGACGCCGCCATGGACCGAGTGGAACGACCCTTACCCCCATGAGAAAGGTGCCCTGCAGACTTGTAAGCCAGAGAAATCATAGAGACCGAACCCACCGAATCAAGGAAGAAGTGGAAGAACGCAAACCCCGATTCACAGACCCAAAATTCACAAAAAGGGAATCAGAAAGACGAAAAGGAGCGATACGTTCCAAATAGATCAGGAGAGCCTTCCTGACATCCGAGTGCAGCCGCACCTCAGATTCCGAGGAAGGGGAATCAAAAAAAGGAAGGGAGGATCAATTCCTGGTCCCTATAGAACTGAGAAGCCAGTTTAGGATGAAAGGAAAGGACCAGCCGCAAAATGATCCTGTCATCAAAAACCCTACAAAAAGGATGTTTGGAAGACAAGGCACCCAGCTCACTCAGATGGCGAGCAAAGGAAATAGCCACCAAAAAGGTGGTCTTAAAAGACAAGAAATGTAAATCCGCAGAAACCAGAGGCTCAAAAGGAGGCGACATCAAAGCCTCCAACACCAGAGCCAGATCCCGAGATGAAAAGTGCTGCCGAGGGGCAGGGAGAACATTACGCAACCCTTTGAAAAGGCGCCCAATCAAACCATCAGGATCTGAGAGGTTTTCCCAAGAACTCCGGAAAGCCTTAATCACAGCCCACTGAAGACGAAGGGAGGAAACCTTCAACCCCAGCGCAGCCCCATCCTGGAGAAACAACATCACCTCAAGCAAAGTAGAGGAAGCCGGGTCCAAACCCTTATCGCAACACCATCTACTGAAAGAACGCCAGTGCCGCAAGTAAGATTTGTTGGTAGAAGAGCGCCTAGCCGCCTGCAGAGTTGAGGTCAAACCAGCTGGAACCCCCTTATGCAGCAGACCTAAGCGTTCAACCTCCAGGCCGCCAAGCGCATCCGGGACAGAACATCCTGCTGCAACACAGGAAACAACAAAGGCGACGGAGTCAGTGGCAGCAACCACTCCAACTCTGACCTCATTTCCACCAGGAGAGGAAACCAAGTGGCTCGAGGCTAAGCCGGAGCAATTAGAACCACAGGTGCTCCCAATGACCGGGCCCGCAGAAGGAACCGGAGAAGCAGGGAAAAGGGAGGAAAGGTATATATAGAAGACCGTGAGGCCAGGGGAAGGAGAGAGCATCCACCGCCCAAGCCGAACTCTCCTGACCGTGGGAGCAAAACCTGGCCACCTTGGCATTGCCCACACTCGCAAAAAGGTCCACCACCGGAACACCCCAGCGCACTGTCAGTTCCACAAAAAACTCCAGACGGAGGCAAAAATCCACTGAGGACGGGATGGCCCTGCTGAGACCATCTGCCAGAGAATTGGATACCCCCTGAATATGAATTGCTGAGATCGCCAACTGACGGGATTCCACCAAACTGAACAACTTCTCCGCCACCAGAGACAGACGAGGACCTGGTCCCCCCCTGCCTGTTCACATAAGCCATGGTCGTGATGTTGTCAGTCCTCATCAGAACAACCAAACCCCTCAGTAACCATGAGAAGGCCCTCAGAGCCAAGCGAACAAACTCCAACTCCCTCCAATTCGAGGTCTTCCTGCTCTGCGAGTGGGACTAGAAGCCCCTGGTCTGATGATCCCCCATCCAGGCCCCCCACCCCGAGATGCTGGCGTCTGTGGTGACCACCAAAGGCACCCGGAGCAGAGAGAGACACCCCCCACATCAGATGACCCTGAACCAGCCACCAACCCAGTTCCTCCCTGATCTGAGCGGACAACAGAATCGGAGAAGAGAGGGGGAGACAATGGGGAGACCAATGTGCCAGAATGTGAGCCATCAGTTTGTGCAAATGAAACTGGGCCCACGGAACCAGAAAAACTGTGTGGTTGCCAGATCCCCTTGGACCTGGAGCCAACGAGCCACCACCTGGACCTGATTGGACAACAAAGTCAAAATGTGAGAATTGATTTTGGGCACTCAAACCTCTGGCAGTGTGACCACCCCCAAATCTGTATATAATCTTGCCCCAATAAAGAGACGATCCTGGGATGGAACAAGGTAGGATTTTCCCACATTGATAAGAAAACCGTGTACCCCCAGAACCACCCCCGTGTGACTAAGAGCCAACTGGAACGAGGGAGCGTGAACCAACCAATCGTCCAAGTAGGGATGGAGAAAAATCCCTGGACTGTGAACCAAAGCCACCAATGGAGCCAATAGCTTCGTGAAGACCAGTGGAGCGGACTTCAGCCCAAATGACAGTACTGCAAACTGGAAGTGGCATTCTCCTATTGCAAAACGTAGAAACCTCTGATGCTCCCGTGCCATGGGAACATGCAGATAAGTCTTGAAGGTCTATAGAAGTCATGAAGTCCTGGACCCCCACCAACGGAATTATTGACTGTAAAGTCACCATCTTGAAATGAATGGTCCTGACCCACCCATTCACTCTTTTGAGGTCCAGAATCGGCCTGAACCCCCCTGACACCTTTTGAACAAGAAACAGAATGGAATAGCAACCCAGTCCCTGTTCCTCCAGGGGGACAGGCATGATCGCCTTCTTTTACAGAAGAGCCTTCCTCTTCACCGGAACCCTGGAGACAGGAGTATGGACGGTGCCACAGCCGGGACGCTGAGCGACAAAGTCTATATGATAACCGCTCCTGACGATGTATAAAGCCCAATGATCCCTCACATCCAGATACCAAGCCTCCAGAAAATACAACCTCCTCCCGCCCTCAGGCCTCGAAGCTGTCTCGCAATCGTTGTCAGGACTTCCACTTGAAGGAATCCGGCTGACCCTGGGCGCCTGTCAAGGAAGAGGCCTTCTTGGGCTGGAACTTACGCCGACGGTCCGAAAAGGGCTTGGAGGACTGACGGGAGGAATGAAAAGAAGATGAGGAAGAAGGAGGATTCCAGAAACGACGGAAGTGGGAAGACAAATTCTTCCCCTTGTAGGGCAGAGCATGCTTCCGATCTTTGAAAGCCTTTGTGATCATGCTGTCCAGCTGATCACCAAACAGCATTTTGCCCCCAAACGGAATTTTACGGAGAGAAGATTTTTCGGAGAAATCTGCCTTCCAGTCTCATCCACAGGTTCCTTTGAGCCAGAATCATGGAACCAGAGGCCATAGCAGAAGATTTAAGAACATCCGAAGAGATGTCAGCCAATAATTTGGCCTGTTGCTCCATGTGGACCAGTAAGTCAGAGCAGTCAGTCTCCTCCTGAATAGCCGTGGCTAGTTTTTCAAAGTCAGATACCAAGGATTTAGCAGCATAAGCAGAGTAGATGCCTGCTTTCAAAGTTAAATTCTCAGCAGAGAAAGCCTTCTTAAGAGCCCCATCCACTTTCTTGTCCGTAGCATCCGCAGGGGAACAATCCTCCGGATTGATCGCCATACGACCAATCAGAGTGGCCAACAAGGCATCCACCCTCACAGAGTGAGGAAGAGTCATCCCCCTCCTCCAGAGAGTATAGCTTCTGCACAAAGTGTGGAACCGAAGAGCGTTCCAGATTGCGCCATTCACCAGCTATCAAGTCTTTGATGCGACCATGAAAAGGCATTGCAAAAACAGGGGGTTTAATATACCGGGAAAAAATGCCCTCTGACCCCTCGGAAGAAGAAAAAGGCGAAAATCCCAAGTTCTCTCGGATATGTTGAAGAATAACCGGGACCTCCTCTCTACAAACAAATTTCCCAGAAGAGGTAGAAGGCCAGCTATTTTCTGAAGCCGAGGAGTCATCAGAGGGTGAATCCACCGGACCCACCGCAAAACGAGAGACCCTGCGCTTGGATGGAACCCTGGAATCCAGAGCACGAGCCACAGCAGCCTCAATCATATCCTGTACCTCAGAAGCCGACAGTAGGGCAGAAGAATCCACCAGACCCCTGGACTTACTCCGGTGAGCTGGAATGGGCTCATCATCGACAGAAGAAGAGGATAGCACATGTTTGCGCTTGGTTGCACGTTTCCCCACCATAATGACATACTTTCAGAATTCCAGCAGGGAGACACCTAGATATAGGCGACACTCCCAACACAAAGGACCAACCAGAATAGTCGACATAAACTGGGAGGTAACCCCAGACTTACAATAAAAAATGTGCCAAAATTAGTGTAAAAGTTAATATCCAATCATAAAATAACAGGCAGGCAAGAGAAATGATAAAAAACGGCCTTTTTCGAGGCCCTTACTGTGTACAGGAACGTAAACCAGCCAGCCGAGGATCCCTGCAGTCCCGACTGCTGCCGCTTCCCTTTCCGGCCTTCAACCCGGAAGGATAGCCCCAGCCACGCAGAGCTGGTGACTCCATCAACCAGACCCCACCCGCTCTGCCGCCAAGAGCGAACCGCGACTCCAGACACGGTGAGGGAAGGCACACCGCTGTTCAGGCCGGCCCCGCCATGCCCAAACAATCGAGGATCGGAGGCAACACCCAACAAGTTGCCAAATGAAACGAAAACGAAAGAAGCTCGGGATACACCGCAGCACCACAAATGGCCTGGGCGTCGTACGTGCGTCTCATCAGTTGAGACAAAGAAACACATGAGGTTGGAGGGGCGTGGGGGCGATATATACTCAACGTTTTAGGTCACGTGGTATGAGTGTCTGGTGAGGCAGGGATTCCTCGTATGTGTAATGAATAGAAGCGAGGGAGGGACGAGGAGGTAATGCCCTATGTGTTTCTCTTGTCATTGTAGATAAACGTCTCTTACAGTTGATCTTATTTCAGCAGTAAATGTGGTTTGTAAATCAAATTTTAAACGATGCAAAGAAGCTTCGTGTGAATGAAAAACAGCTCCTGACAGTGCATGTGCGACTGTTACTTTTCCCCATGTTGAGTAATCTATTCAGACCTTAAAGAAGTGATAATCACTCTGCAGTCACTGATATAAGACATGGGAGACCTCTTCTTGATGAGTATCTATCATGTGATGCGTCTATCGTGTGATGCGTCTATCGTGTGATGCTGGTCTGTCGTGTGATGCTGGTCTGTCGTGTGATGCTGGTCTGTCGTGTGATGCTGGTCTGTCGTGTGATGCGGGTCAGTCGTGTGATGCGGGTCTGTCTTGTGATGCGGGTCTATCGTGTGATGCGGGTCTATCGTGTGATGCGGGTCTATCGTGTGATGCGGGTCTATCGTGTGATGCGGGTCTATCGTGTGATGCGGGTCTATCGTGTGATGCGGGTCTATCGTGTGATGCGGGTCTATCGTGTGATGCGGGTCTATCGTGTGATGCGGGTCTATCGTGTGATGCGGGTCTATCGTGTGATGCGGGTCTATCGTGTGATGCGGGTCTATCGTGTGATGCGTGTCTATCGTGTGATGCGTGTCCATCGTGTTAGTGGTCCTAAGGAACTCCTTGATGGATTGGAAGAAGCGCTTTGTATTTTCCACAACATTGGCAAAAAATCAAAATATTACGGAGGGTAGAGGGAATACTGATTCATTCTCTGTAATGAAACAGGAATTATTCTTACTTTTTAATCTTATTTCAATGCCAGTATCAAGCAGATAAGATTTTAGTAAATGAATAACATATTTACTCTATGGGCAGAATAATAGAGTTGTGCTATGCAGAGTGTGCATTAATTTTTGTATTTTCCAGTGTTTTACACAAAAAAGTTTATTTCAACCAGAGCAATCTTGTTAAAGAAAATATTAAATGCACATCAACAACGTGATCAAATTGAAATGATCATATATCACTTGCAGCCTCATCTCCAGTTCAACAACCATCATGTGCCTCGATACAGGTTCACCTATTAAGGTAGTGCGGCATGAAGCCTTATTTCCCCATGTGCAGCCTCCGTGATCCTGGTACTGCCAGAAACATGGCAGAAGCAATAAATGTCCATCCATAACAAAAGTATTAAGAGGCTTGGACCAGCCTCCTATTCTCAGCTCCCTCTTCACTTGCACAGGTACTGATGTGGCAGCAGGAATAAATGCCCATCCACAGGCATGGCATGCCAAAGTCCATTCTCCTTTAACTAGCTCCCTCTTCATGTGCCCAGGTACTATTATCATATGCCAGGTACCGCCAATATGATAGGTACCCCTTCAACCTTTGTATTTCTGCTTTGCTTTCAATTAATTTAAATCATCTTCTCTTCCTATTTCCCCTTCAGTGGTCACGTCTTCAGTTTCTTTGATTTTGTATTCTTAAATCTTACACGAAGCCTGAGTCGGCCATCTCCCTGTGTCAACTGAGGCATTCGGTGTGAAGACCTTAAAAAAATCATACTCCCAAAGACACCTGTGACAGTAGGAGACATCATTTTCAATTTAATGCCTTGATTCTGAGCTCACCAGGGCATACTCGCCTAAATCAGGGTATGTGCAGGTTCATTAGCAGCATCTTCCCTTCAGTATTGAAACTTCTGTCAGACTGGGCTTTGGTGGTTCAATCTACATGCATCATGCCTTCACAAGTAGAACATGTCTACTGGACCCTCAGATAAAGGAGTCCTCACTTATACTCTTACATTAAAGAATACATTTCTATACCAGAGGAAAGGATAGATTGATAACAGGGAATGTACTACATCTCCCAAAAGTCACTGTTCTGATGGGACTTATTGGTGGACACTTTAATCACAACTTTCTCATATCATTGATTTGTATTGAGGATTCAGGGAAGAGAGTTTTGTGTGAGGTCCAAAGCTTATCCCTGCAAACAGAGATTCACAGTCCATAAATTGGAAAGTATCTGAAAGACTAAAGATGAGTGGAGAAATAAATGACCCTGGAGAATCTACTGAGCAGGCATTCTATAGATTGAAAGTGATTTATCATGAGATCCCGATGGGCTCCTCTCGGAGTCTGGCAGGAACAGGGTAGCATTGGTACAGTAGAGTTTCTTATGATACAGACCTCAGAACTGCGATGAAGACATTAAACTCAATGCATATGCAAAATTATATCATACATGAGCAGGGCCGGACTGGGAACCGAAACTGGCCCTGGCACACTGCTCGTACGGCCCCCTGGGGATGAGGAGGGGGGTGCGGCCGAGCTGTGTGCTAGGGCTGGTTTCGGCCGATTTTGTTACAGGGGCCGATATTGCCGGCCCCCGAAACAAAAACAGCCCCCTCGGGGCCTAAAACTGGCCCCCACCATGGCGGCCCACCGGGGAAACGCCCGGTGCCCGCCACGGCCAGTCGGCCCTGTACATGAGTCATTTATAGGCCAATATCTTTTGAGGAAGTGTGTCCATCATGCAGATTTGAAAACAAAGTATCACTGTGAGGTACAAGGCCCTGTTCAGTCAGACCCTTACCCAGTTTTGCTTTTTCTCCAACCACCGACATACTTAATTCATCATACAAGTGCTTTCTCCTGACGTGTGTCTAAACGCAGGCAGGACAGAAACACCCTACTGCGGTAAGTAGGGTCGCTTTCAGTCATTAATTTAACAGTACGCAAAGTATGTGGAAGGCAACCGGTCACTTAATCTGGAGTCGGTGCAGTGGGTTAGGTCCGGGGCTGTGGTGCCAGACTGCCTTAAGTCAAAGGTAAGGCGGGCTTCACAATTCTCAGGACAGTGTTGATCATTTTCCATCTTGTCTGGCAGCTTGGTGCAGATGTAATTACATTAGTAAAGACAGGACAATAAAACATGCAGTAGGCACAGATGCTAAAAATTGATTTATTTTTTTTAGACACCCCGCCATTGTGGTTTTGGTGCATTGAACATGACTCTAAAGTTACCTGTTTCCAAAGAGGGAGAACATGGGTTTGTTTGCGTGGTTGATCGCCAGTCAGATGTAAGCGAAGTGTGATCTGCAGGGTCCAGAAACAATGTCTCATCCTTGAAGCCTTTAGGCGGAGAGATTTTTTAAGTTTCTGTTTGTGGATGTGTATAATAGACCACGACATGCCCGCTCCTGTCCTTTGAGATGCGACTGGGTGCCTTTGGTTTACATGTCTTAACCTAGATTGTAGCCATCAAATGTGCTGATCATGTACCCATTGTAATGTGACTGACATCAATAAAAGGAATAATCCTTTCCGTTCTCCACTAATGATGTTAATTTTGGAGTGGAATGGCAATAGTTTTAGCGCTTTGTCAAACGGAATGAGATTCATTCTGGCTTTATCCTGTTATCCGCTTGAGCACACTTAGGTGTTTGGCAAGGAGATCCAGAAATCAAGTGCAATACTATAGGGAGGCCGACATACTTGTCATTCACCCTTCAGATTCCAACTATGGTTGAGTTGGGGGGTGGGGTGGAGAGTTAAAACCAGGAATAGAGTTATTTGATCCATGTCTTATACCTTACTGGTTTGCAATGCCACTGGAAGCCTTTGCGAAGCTACCAAATACATAAATGAATGGAATCTGAAGAGTTTCCACCCTTATTGGTCCTTGAGCAAGCATGTGTAAGGTATATACCTCATAATTAAATCTGGATTCGTCACATACTACATGTATGTAAAGTTGATACATCCGTAACTACAGCATGTGTTCATGATTCTCTCCCACATCACCTGTTAAAGCAATTGTTGCAGTTCTGAAATCATTACCTTTGTTCACGAGCTGCAGGGCTGAAAACAGTAGCTAGAATAGGATATGCCATTCAGGTGTTGCCCTCTGGGTCATGCTTGCTCATTGAAGAGGACATGAGTGCATTGTCTCTTTTACAGTGCAACCCTTTAAAGCTCGGGGCTGAAGTGTGGGTGATTTGTTGTAGTGCATTATTGTCAATTGAATGTATTCTCTCTGTGTGCTTGCCTCTGACCTAGTGTCTTCTAACAGGACTCTTCACTCGTGCATCGGCGGTGTGCATTCACTTGCCCTTGGTTCATACCCTTTAAGTGTCCTTTCTGGATACACACTGCATGCTGCTACTGCAGGTGGAAACTTTCAAGCTACCCAAATCCTCTGATATGTTTGGTTCAGTTCATAGTTTTGCCTTAAAATGTTTTAATGGTGAACTTAGCCAGTGTGTTTCTGAAGAGCAAGGGTAAGGCTGAAAGCGATTAACAGCTCACAAGCACTCTTACAGCTTTTTCATCTTAGTGCACACTGATAACAATTACTTCGAGTTTGAAATCGTCATGTTTATATCCAGATGCCATTTCTCATTTGAACCTTGGCTACCAAAATGGAATTCAGCCATTATTATTAGTATTTTGTTTTATTGTTCATGTTTCTGACCTTGTTAAATTGCATGGCTGTAAAGCTCTGCTAAGCCCCTTTTAGTCTGGGCACGTTTTAAACTCAAAGCAAGGGTTGATGGGTGATTGATGGCAGCAGCTTAAGCTGTCTAGCCAACATGGAGCCTTTTGATTATACGTAGAATGATCCACTGCATGCTACAGTTAATAAGGCTGTGAAGCGTCTTGAGGGCTTTGGTCTTGTGGCCACATTGTGGTTGCCCTGTGTGATACTCCGAGGTGACTATTTGTGGTGTGAAAAGCTTCCAATAAAAAGGTCGAAGCATCTGAGTTCAGGAGGATGCTTTCTGTAACCTGCTGGATTACAGATCTGCATGTACAGTCGCTGCTCAACTCATAACCTGAAACTGGTTCCTGTCTTTTATTGCATCCCCATCCTCTATCCTCCTGTACCGCAACTCCGCTTACCGTCACTATTTTCTGCTGGTAGTTCGAGAATTTCACTCCGTGCCGTATGACAGGCTGTCTAGCATGTCATATTGGAGTAAACCTAAATTAAAGTAAATATCTGAACGCTGGAGCCTATTTTGTTTATGTGGCTCAGTGCACTAATGCACTACAAGACCAGTGCACAAGAGTGTAGTCACAGGTTCGAATCATGACCCTTGAGCCCCACTCTATTCAATCTGTATGTGGTGGCCCTTTGGTGGGCTCATTCGGGTTCCAAGTACTATCGTACACTGACGATATTCAAATTATCGTCTCGGATAATCTGACCTTAGTGGGGGAGAGGTTCAACCAGTGTATGTCTAGCATCAGCAGCTGGATGAGAGACAACTCTTTGAAGTTGAATACAGACAAGATGGATGTCCTTCTGTTTGGGTCCCGGGTATCCATCTGGTCTAACATTTGGTGGCCGGAAGTCTGTGGACCTCTTCCTCCCCCCCCCCCCCTCCATTAAAGGCAGCAAAAAATCTTGGTGTTGTATTTGACAATGCCTTGTGCTTTGACACACAGGTCAGTTGTACTGCTAGTACTTGTTTCTACAACAAAAGGATTTTGAACAAGATCTTTCCTTTCATCCCGACAGAATTGCATCAATCAGTCATTATCGCCTTAGGCACCTCGCGGTTTGGTTATTGTAATGCACTATACTTCAACCTTAACAGTTCTTCCCTGAACAAACTTCAGGTTGTTCAACATGCAGCTGCTCGCCTTATTCTAAACATTCCCAAGAGGTATCTCTTCGAGTTAGGAAGCGAATTTCCTACAAAGCTCTGTGTTGTGTTTTATTGGCTTTGCATCAGAACGCTCTATTTTATTGGTACACACCCAGTAGGTGTCTCAGATCAGCTCACCTTAAAAGAGTTCTGATGCTCAGATTCAGAAAGGAAAGATGGCGTGGGCGCTCTTTTTCATTTGTGGCTGCTAAGTCGTGAAACACTCTGCCCACCCATATCTCTGAAGCGGACTCCCTTAGGCCCTTTAAAAACATTTGAAAACCTGGCTCTCTTCAGTATAGTTCCCTGTTTCTTGGTTGATCTGACCCAGTTGATTAGTCTGTCCTGCAATAGCATTTTGGCACCTGAGGGTATTCGTGCGCTTTATAAAATGTTATCATATATCATATTATATCATATGAAGAGTCCACTCAGCCACGCCTCCTTCCACGGCTGATAAAATAAGCACTCGTCAGTTGGGGCACAGTAAACATCTGTATCAGTGCCAAGAAACGTTTTGGTGGTGAAGCAGAGCTTTATGAAATAGGCTTATGTTATATCCCTGCAATCCTGACCAGGAAGTGGCAATGTGACGCTCATCAAAGATGACGGTTCACAAGTTGAGCAGTCTGGGCGATCAGACGTCACCTGCTTTTTATGACATCTTAACACTGATGTTAGAAACCTAAGTGGGAGGAATAATTAAAACTGTTACATTGTTGGTATGGTCTAGCGCTTACCCTTACTGTTGCATCTTAATCTAGCTGCCCTTTCGTGTGGACCTAAGAACGCCTACAAATGATTTTGTTTCTTTCCTATTAGTTTGACTGTGTGAAGCTCGTAGAGTGTGTGCTTGATGTTTAGTTTAGAGGTGCTTTGAGTAGATTAGTGTGCTGTAATGTTAGTACAGATGAGTTACCATGTCACAATGCATGTTACTAGAGACGGACACTGAGGTTTAAACAATAAAAGGAAGCACTAGCCTTTCAGTTCTTTTGAACTATCTTCCCTAAAATGAAGCACAGGGGAGATATTTATGTTGGTATATGTTTTGTTTTTGATCTACTAAAGTTGATTGCACAAAAGCAGTAATCTATTTTGCCGTTAGCAAACTTTCTGGACTACAGCCATTTTTTTAAGTGACCTACATTACACTGCTTTTTTGTTTTTGCAATAAAATACAAGCTACATATTAGTGTGTTTATTTCATACTACAGATTCCCTGTATTTTTAACACAGCAGACACCATACTATCAGTTTCATAATAAACAGCAAAACACAAAGGAATTAAACTATTGTGGGAAAGGATTATGTTGCGATCTTGGATTATACGGCATAAAATACTCCCTCTTCCACCCCCCCACACATTAAAAAAATATTGCAAGTTATCTCGGAGTTACAAAGGGCTCTACCTTTGGCCTTCCTTCTCTGTATCATAACGAAACCCCTCAGTTATTTGGAATATCCTTATAATGTACAATAAAGGGTACATCATCACATATATGTTGGGTCAATAGCTATAGAGACCTCAGGCAAACTTTTGACGTTGAGGGAATATTGGATAATCACATCAGCATTGTCTTAAGAAAAGAGCCCCTCACATACTCACCCCACTCCATGCTTGAAGTAAGTAATGATTATTTTCTATTTCAGGGGCATTGCACATTAGATGAAAGCTAAAAATAATATACGGTACTAGGACCATTTATTTTATTTACATTGTGTCTAGAGTATGAAAGAATAGTGATAGTATGTACCACAAGGCGTTTTTTAGAAGCATGGCTGAGTAAACATTCACTGGATGGTATAGTATCGAAATATGGTGTCACCTTATTGTAATGCCTGAACACTGTTTACAGATTTACAGTATGAGCGATACCGAAAATGCAAGTGATTGGCATCTTTATTTCTTGCTTACTGATTAGATTTATCCTGTATTATTTGTATGGATGGTATTTGTTTTAACCTTTTAGAGTTGGACAGTATTGTTGGGTCATAATGGTTTTAAAAGTATATTTTTAAAAAGGTACTTGTTCTAATTCTTGCACGCGTTCTTGATTTTTTTTTTTTAAACTAAATAGTAGCTGGCTGTTGATTTGACTATATATGACAAGGGTATTTATTGTGTTACACGGTGTAGGCCCAAAAGACAGCAGGTTCTACCTCAGCCTGCCTGTAAGGGTCAGGTCCTGGTGGGGCCTACGCTATGTAATATCACGTAAGTCACAGGTACTATTGTATTGTACACTAAAGCAATCAGTAAATTAATGTTTATGGTCCACCACTTTTTTGAGCATGGTAGAAGAGACAAAGCAGCTTTCTAATGCTTCTCAGCAAAGAGCAGAGACATCTCCCTGGGGTTAGATTGCCTTTGTGCTACAGAAGATTATGATTCCTCTAAAACCATGCAAGTCTAGTCAGAGCAGAAACTTCATTTTTCTCACAGGGAATTATATGCATTTTCTCTCTGTTAAGCAAGAACATCTTTGCCTCTCCCTGCCGCCCCTCCCCCTCCGGAGCTGGAGCCATGTTGTGAATTTTACTGGAACCGCTTGAGCTTTGTGGCTGTTGTATAAATAATTTCCTTTTTATGGCATAACACTCATGGGGACACAACCACTTTTTTACTGTTTTTTTTTTTTACTGTTTCAGACAGGCAGTGTGGAGGAGAGCTGGGAGATTTCACTGGGTACATAGAGTCTCCGAATTATCCCGGAAATTACCCAGCAAACGTGGAATGCACGTGGAACATCAATCCGCCGTCGAAGCGCCGCATCCTCATTGTGGTGCCAGAAATCTTTCTCCCAATAGAAGATGAATGTGGCGACTATCTGGTGATGCGAAAAAGTTGTAAGTTCATTGGTTGGCGGTAGATTGCAGGATTCCATGGACAATGTTAGTAAATGTGGACATGACGTCTACTCAAAGAAGGGAGGGATACAAACCTAAGTCAGTTAAGTAGTCAGCCTTAGGAGCCTTTGTGGGTCCCAGCCTTCCAGACCACAGCTTCAGCACTGGGTACCATGCTAGAGTAAACAACCCGCTAAGTGTGACGTCAGCCAACATTTACTTAACCTTCCCATCAGACATATTTGCATTAAAGAAGTAATTCACGCGGAAAACTGTGTCATATGACACATCTACATCGTGAAAAACAAATACCGCCCATTTACTCTACCATTGGCACATATTTATTGATTATAGTCCAATCACTCTATGAAATGCAGTCAGAGCTATTGCATATAAAAGGCACTATATGCATTTTAAATTCACACTATGCATGTTGCTAAGATGCTTTCTTAAATTATTCAAATGTTTCAGGCAGTCGATGGCTGGAGTGAACCTTAAATGGGGATATTGTGCAACTGGGGGTAGAGGTGGGGTTCTGTATTTGGGACATTAGTGATGTGTGCCTGTGAACAATGGTGTTCATGTCCCTGCCTTTAACATATGAAACTGTATGACTCTTTGTGGCGGACCCTCCACAAGTAGGTTGTTTTCCTCCGAGCCCGGCCCAGATACATCAGACACATTAGAATATGGAAATCAATGCGTGGTCGCCATCCACTCATATACTATATAGCCTAGAGTGATGTCCGTTTCTATTCATCCTGTGAGCCCTGAGCAACTGATTTTAAGCACTGCAGAAGTATTTGACACACAGAGACACACACACACTTTACTTTTGTACTTGATGCTGTTATGTCCCATGTCCTACCAGATGGTTTCCTGACTTTTTTTCTCTAGCAACCATTTGGGCTTCTTCCCCCAGCTCAATGGGGAAGTGGTGACCTTCATTACTAGTGCTTTTGCTGGGTGTGAAGATGCGGCTACACTTCAGCCAATCTGGGTGGCTCCAAGTTTACAGATTGCTTTCTTTTGTCAATCTCGGAGTTGAGCAAAGAGGTAAAAGTGGAATTCCCAAGAAGGACAAATTATATTGTGCCTTAAAAATGGAAAATCCTAGCACTGTTCTTCAAAGAGATGCGCTGAACACATTAGAAATGTCTTTTGTCTCAACCCTAACCATAGCTTGTTGAAGTTTATTTTAACCAACATTTTATTAAAATAGTATAAATCAATACACTCCACAAACTGCTAAATGGCATAACATAGTGTTTAGTGCCATACTTTCCCAAACATTAAATGTCCGCTTCGGAGACCAATAACACGTAGAAAGACCTAGTTTTTATACACTACTTATGAACATGTTTCTGACGCATTACGGCTGCATATGAAAAGAAATACAATAAGTTGTGTACAAGATACTATATCAGCGCTAATGTAAACTTTGGGGTGGGCTGACTCTCCTAACAGTCTGCACTTCTGGACTCATGGTTTTTGGCACTAGAAGGCGGAAAACTGCCAATATCTGGATCTTCCCATGAGCGCTTTATAGTAATCTCTATATCTGACATTATAGTACTCATGTCTTGACCTGTCAGGGGTCAGTCCAAGAAGTTGACTCCGACAATGGGACAAAGAGGGTACTGAATTCATGTTGACATGCTGCTGTATTCTAGGGTTACTTAGAAATATTTCTGAAGAATCACTGTCCTGCTTAAAGATAACATAATAACATACAATATCACTCATGGTAATTTCTAGGGCCCTTATATAGTTACTTATAATCAAGGAGCCTGTCCTCTGTTTCAGCAGAGCTAGGGAACATCTGGATCACTCCAGAAGTCTGAGGCACACCCTCTAGTTCTGATCTGGGTGCCTAGAGAAGGACATACAAGTTTGAACTATGAAGGAATTGAATGGTGCTGAGTGGCCTTGTCTTACAGGTGATATCAAGTCCACCAATCCCTTGGATTGAAAATCAACAGTACCCAGAACATGATCATAGATGAGAGTGATGTAAATAAAGGAAAATATCCCGCTGTTGAATACTCTGATTGCTAATAAATTATAGAGGGGATGTATCAGAGATATAGGTAGAGCATGAGAGCAGAAAGAATTCAGCAAGTTTTTGATTTGACTACAATTGTTTTTTTTCCATATATTCACCTATAGCATATCTTCAGTATTGTCATGTATACTATCTCCTCACAGATTCCCATCTTTTGAATTATCCCCCATCACCAGACAAGACTTTGAAACTTAAGACTATTCAGCCCAGGTGCCAGGGAGGCATCGTTGAGCCTGGTAAGATCTTAAGGAGGGATGTAAGCCTTTGTCGATCTTCCCCCTTAGTTCATCCTTTCTTTAGGGATTTTTGAACTTCAAAGAACAAGATAGTTTGGGGTGGAGCACAGGTCGATTGTTTTTCTCTTTCAGGTCCAGTTAGTCATGACTGCCACCAAAATGTAAACTGTGAGACGAACCCAAAGCATTAGTTTTGGTGTCCTAGACCGGCTGCTCAGTATGTTCACACCGGATCTTCCATCCAAATTATAACACCACAATAAATATTCTATCGTATATTGGAGTTCCATCTAATTATAATGCCACTTTTTTCATCCTGTAAATAAAATAAGTTCCGATGTCATTACTTGCGAGACTTCGAAAGTATGAAAAAGTGGAAAGAGAAAGTATGCGAAGAAAATATGTGGGGGCTCGATCATAGCACTGATAGGTGGGAGGAAATTGGTTATGCGTAAATAACTGCACGAAAACCTCACACTTTCCTTCTAGTATGGAACTTCAATTACATCAACTTCAATGACACCAAGAGTGGTTATACCATCTTTGTGCTGCTTTGTTATGAAAATAAAGTTTAGTTTATTCTTCAGGAAACCAGTGCCCATTGCCAAATATGACAAATTATTTATTTTATTGCCAAGACGTTTTGTGTAGCACTACAAATTCCCAATTCCAATTTAAGAGCATTCAGGAGGTCAAAAGAACATGTTGATGAAAAGGAAAATTAGAGTTGAATACAACTGAATACAGATATTGATCCACGGTCCAGCATTCCTTAGTTGCTCTCATTACTGTAATGAGCGCTCAGCACAAACCTACTTTGAACATAAAATGGCAAGGTTAGCCCATAGCTCAAAAACAGTTAAACGACTGATCGAATGCAACTGTCATTCCTCAGGTGTTCTCTAACTTCACTGCATATTAAGCATTGTTCTGCCCCTCTCTCCTGATAGGTACAGATAATGAACATACTAAAGTTGACAGTCGGGTAAGATTCTGTAGTTTGAATCAAAGACAATGGCCAGGTTTTATGTCTGTTTTTCAAAGTCTGGGATAGCTTGCAGATTTGGTGTTTCGTAAAGCCATTGCTGTTGTCCCATAATATACAATTTGATTCTGGGCTTCAGCAAACTTTATCCTAATCTGCACCGGAAACTACCCCACTTACATTCTAACTTGACTTTATGCTGAGTTAGAGGATCAAAATTCAATATGCGCAACTTTATCCTTGACTTGGAGAAGTGTGCGACAGTAAATACCATTTAAGCACTACTGATGAACCAGTCTGCATTTCATGTTTCAGTAAGACACCAGTTGCTACGGTTCTTCACCCAGCAAGTAAAATCCATCACATACTACTTGGTGACTTAGAACAGAATCTCTAGTGTCACAATATTGTTGCAGTAAATTATATACCACGTATGGTTCTTCACATCTGGCTTTTGATCAAAGCTGAAAGTCTTTGCATCTTGTTTTGCCTACTTCTGCAGATGTTGTCTGAAGTCGGTGTCCGCTATCTTGGTCAGGACTCCAGAGTACCTATATTACGGTAGTGAAATCTACATGTCTCACCTTTCTCTGCATTCTCCAGGCCATGCAGACTCTGGAGTACAGATTCCGCTATTCATGGAAGCTTGGCAAGATGCCATCATGTGTCTGTGCTTCTTGAGAAAACTCGGTAATACTTGCGTATGAGGAATTCCACAGTATTACTTTGTCTAGCAGCACAAACTCTAGTAGACCAGATGTGATGTAGCAGAAACCTTCAGCCCCTGTTTTTTCCACATCCCCTTTTTGCTAATCCCTGCAGCTTGCTATTTGGAGTATATCGTATTTTAAGTCTCCTTGGCATCCTTATTGGCCGTCTCAACAAGTTTTGGTTAAAGTAAGCATAGACATTTTTCTGCATACCGGTACATAGTCCGCTTTGAGCAGAACATAAAATCCACTAAGTTAATGGTGCTTGTCTGCCACATGGTCCATTGAATTTAACATCCCCTTCCTCTATTTAGCAAGAGCCTTTAAAACAATTTCCTTTGAGTATATTCTTTCACACAGTGAATAAATTCATGTCCTTTTTGCTTCCTGAATCAGACATCACAGCTAGGTAAAAGGGAAACTCAACATTTCCAGTCCTTATGGAGAGGAGGGGTTTTATACAAATGCCATATGCCCTTCTAAGTGGAACCATTCGCCAAATATTGAGGTTTATCTGTTCTTTGGGAACGTCTGTCATTTTCTTTTATGGTGTGCAACTAAAGCTGCTTTGTGTAGTTTAGGGCAACCTATCTGTCCTTTTGTGCTTTAAAAGTGGCAAAGTGCAGGATTCCCATTCTGTCTTGGTAGCTCTTGCGCCTCTTTTCAGGTCCCCACAAAAACCCACAATTTTTTATTATGCGTGTGCGATGATGCCTTCATAGGCGCCATGTTTAGCTAAAGTTTTTCATTCGTTATAAGATTCTCAGACTTGGTGAAATGTGTGTGTTTGGGTGGCCCAAGCACCGCACACGTTCCCCAGATAGAAAGTCTGAACAGATCACCAGCTTTTACTCTTTGACAAAGGTAGCTTAGTTTTCTCTGTCCCCCTTAGTCCTGCAGAGCAAGACCCTAGTTGTGTATTTTTGTCATGAGATTCACTCGTATTACTTTGTGGATGGAGTAACTCAGCATCTTTTAACATAACAACTTGCCGTCTATTTGACCAGGGCAAAGACACCGATGGTGCCATTGCTGAAGCACTCGCCCAGAAGAGGTGCAAGCTGGCTAGGTTGCCTTCATTGCATCCCTTTGTCACAACTGTCTGTTATGAAATACCCCCAAAGCCTATTCTGTGCATTTTGTCTGGCTTTAGAGAGAATGGTGCTTCCGCTGCTCTTTCATAAAACGTTCTTGAAAGCTGGGAATCTGTGAATAGTTGGTATTGAAGAATATGACAACCATACCCTCTGTTTAAACGTAGTCACTTTTTCAATCAGTTTATGTCGGTCCTTCCTCACCTCATAAGTCTTCATTCTTCCCCATGATTTCCCCTTGCCTTCAGACGGATACTCCGCTGTGATTGCCTGAGGAACTGTCGGACAGTGTACACTGTAATTTTTATACTGTCCTATTGTGCCCTGGCATGCGGGGGTTTTAACGAGCATGTTGTTACTGTCAGCATTGTTGAATCACAACATTCCTTCTGGCGTTAAAGAATTTCAAATCTTTTGGAACAGCATCCTTCTGCTTTTTGTATTTTCTTACTTTTGGGTTAATTTATACAAAAACCAAGAGTTAATTATGCCCATCAAATCTCGATGAAATGTGCATTCCGTTTAGTGGATATTTTATCTAATTTATCTCTAAAGCACTAACTCGTAACTGCCTCGTGCATTGCAAAGTCCTCCCCAAGAATGAATATACAATAAGACAAGTATTGACATGCATCAGAAGTTTTATTTTTGATTTTAACAAATCAACAATTTCAGTTTTGTATTGAAAATATCCATAGTAAGACAATTCCCTGCAAAGAGCAATAAAACATTTATATTATCGATGATGTCCTGCCAACATGCAAAACTTCATCAGGGACTCTTAAAACCCTTCACACAGGCTACAACACTATTAAGAGGGAAATGTTTAAATGGGAAAATTTTATTTTACAAGTGATTATAAAAAGAAGCAATTGAAATTGTGACAATGCAGGCCAAGCTAAATCATAATTTCTGGGTGGAAGCCATATCTCACTGGAGGGGAAAGCTAAAACAAATCTTCTAGACTGGCTAATATGTTGTATAGCATTAATGTCAGTATATACCTGTCTCCACTACCCCACCCCGTTTTGTTTACTAATGTAACATCTGTCTTTCCCCAAAAGCATCCTCCAATTCGGTGACTACATATGAGACCTGTCAAACTTATGAACGCCCCATTGCTTTCACGTCAAGATCGAAAAAGTTGTGGATCCAGTTCAGATCAAACGAAGGAAACAGTGCCAAGGGATTCCAAGTCCCATATGTCACCTATGACGGTAAGAGAGCAGTTCATAGGCAAAACCCAGGATGTCGAGGGCAGGAGATCTGTACCTTAGTACATGCTGATAAGCTGATTTAGTATTGGGACATTGAGTTCATGTTTTGATCAACATAAGGATCGTATGTAACGAAAACATGTTTTTTAATCAATCTAGAGTGTGTTGTGAGTTTTATTTTTTACAATTTTTTTTTCCAATAATTTCCTTAGTTTTTTGCATATTTGTATTGGGTTTTGATATTGGACAGTTATTATGCAAATATGTTTCCCTACTTTTGCTCTTTTGAGGACGCTCTAATTGCCTTTGTCGTAAAATGCCTGTAAAATTACATCAATCAATCATGTCATTTATAAAGCGCACTACATACCCGCGAGGGTCTCAAGGCGCTGGGGGAAGAGGGGGGTGGTGCTGCTACTGATCGAAGAGCCAGGTCTTGAGGAGTCTTCTGAAGGCCAGTAGGTCTTGGGTCTGTCGGAGGTTGGTGGGGAGGGTGTTCCAGGTCTTGGCGGCGAGGTGGGAGAAGGATCTGCCGCCGGCGGTCGTTTTCCGGATGCGGGAGACTGTGGCGAGGGCGAGGCTGGTCGAGCGGAGCTGGCGGGTGGGGGTGTAGAAGCTGAGTCGTCTGTTGAGGTAGGCTGGTCCGGAGTTGTGGAGTGCTTTGTGTGCGTGGGTGAGGAGCTTGAAGGTTATCCTCTTGTTGACAGGGAGCCAGTGCAGGTCTCTCAGGTGGGGTGTGATGTGGCTGCGTCGGGGGATGTCGAGGATAAGACGTGCAGAGGCGTTCTGGATGCGTTGCAGCCGTCTCAGGAGCTTAGCCGTCGTTCCTGCATAGAGGGCGTTTCCGTAGTCCAGCCTGCTGGTGACGAGGGCCTGGGTGACTGTTTTTCTTGTTTCGGTGGGGATCCACTTGAAGATCCTGCGGAGCATTCGGAGGATGTTGAAGCAGGATGAGGAAACGGCGTTGACCTGCTTAGTCATGGAGAGGGTGGGGTCGAGGATGACCCCTAGGTTGCGTACGTGGTCGGTGGGTGGCGGGGCTGTTCCCAGTGATGTTGGCCACCAGGAGTCGTCCCAGGCTGAAGGGTTGGAACCAAGGATGAGGACCTCCGTCTTGTCCGAGTTCAGCTTCAGGCGGCTGGTCCTCATCCATTCGGCGACGGCCTTCATTCCTTCGTGGAGGTGGGCTTTGGCGGTGTGAGGGTCTTTGGTGAGGGAGAGGATCAGCTGGGTGTCGTCGGCGTAGGAGTACCAATAGAATAAGAGTTAGGCAAACACCTAATTGAAAGCTGTTTAGGTTTCAGAATTTGGCAGGGTGTTGTCTTTCAAGCTTTGTGGTAAGAGATTCAAGACAGCATCTCTTCTTACTAAAAACCTGTGGCCACTGATAAATGGGCGTCTGAGGGAGGCCAGTCAGCTGTCATCCTGTTGCGGGCAGTGTGTTCTGGAAATTACTCATACAAAGTGTTTCCCTGCTGCTCTATGCACTGTCGCAATTGGCCCAATCTTTATGCTGGGTTTTGAAGGCCTTATATTTTTCTCCTAGCATGGTACATTGAAAGTATCTGGCAACGAAGGGCTGAAGCGCAGTACTGTACATTAACGGAGAGGTTAGAAGGTAGCTGTCTCAATCTGCAAATCAAGAAGCAATGTGTATATATATGTGTATATATATGTGTATATATATATATAATGTGTGTGTGTATATATATATATATATATATATATATGTATGTATACACACACATATACATCTTGAATATGTATATATCTACACACATATATATATATATATATATATATATATATATATATATATATATATATATATATATATATAGAGAGAGAGAGATATTAGTATTTCGGTTATGTTAATGGATGTCGTGGTTAAGTAAAAAAAAAATAATAATAATGCCATTGCTGTTGGCTAGTTACGATAAAGAGGACAACCACGAACCATGGGCCCCTCCATGCAATGTTCTTGCAATCATGAGCAATGAAAAAGACTGGTACAATTACACCACCAATCAATCCGTGTGTATAGATATGAAATACAGTTACCCACTTACACATTCATGAGGATCCCACTCATGCACTCTAACTAAAGAATTCTGTATTTGCAATACATCAGAGTCACCCATCCAAGAAGTATCCATTATTTGTGCTTACTCAAGTCATGGAAGTTGTGGTGTGCCCATTGCATTGGAAGGTGTTGTGGTTATTGTTACTTAACAAAAGTTTTCGGTTTCTATGAACATAAAACAAACAAGGGCGTTATTCAAGATGCCAAAAAGTAATCTTTCAATGAAAAGTGGAAAGGTGTGCTATTGCGGGCATTGTCATACAGGGAAGCTCAGCTACAAAACATAGTAGTGCCACAATATGTGAAAATATGGGGGTCTACTAGAACGTCAATGGTCTAAATAATGTGGGAAAAGGAGCAGAATAACGTATACTGCTTAAGAAGTGAGGCCCTATATTAAACTCTACAAGAGAATTGATTAAACTGAAAGGAAAACAGGGTGACAAAATAGTGAGCTCTGGTATTTACCTGGACAGCCTTTAACAAATCAAACAATGAGAGCGGGGAGTCAGTGCAACAAGCCTCTTGTCTGCTTGAAACATCTTGATCGATTTTTCCAATGTCTTAACACACAGAAAATAGCAATCTACAAATCAAATGGTGTATGTAGGATTCAATTAAAAATGGCTTCCTAAATTGCAACACCTATCCAAACACCTCTTTGCACACCTGTGCAAGAATGATAGGATTGGAATTTTCCTCACCCCTCTGATTTTCCCCCAGGTAAGTATCGGCAGGGTGAACCTGCCTATATTTACGTTGGGGGAAAGAACAAGAAAATACTGGGACGTGGATTTAGGTACAAAAAACACCAAAAGCCACATTACTCCCTATTTTACTGGGGAAACTCGAAATGGGTGCTATTTATTGCACCAGTTAAATACCAAACCCCACTGTATCGGTTTTTAATGGGTGCAGTGAATATTACACTGATCCCACAGCTCTTGTGATCGAGACCATAGTCTTAAGTTGTTTGAAATATAATCACTTGAACAAACGTGGCAAAACACTTTTCTTCATAGTGATACACTTTACATTTGGAAATCATTTATGTAGTCCCTGCTCACAATAAGTCATGCAACTCTCTTTTTAAGTAAGCAGATCTGCAGTTCGTATTTGAGCATCATTGTTCATACAATTTTGTAGGATTCGTTTTTGAGTTGCTCTCCCTTATCTGAAAGAGACACGTTAGTGACAGATTCCTTACCTTAGAATATCCCCAGGCGTCAGGCTGGATCCGGAAAGTTTTTTGCGTAGCAGTACCCTTGCGCGTCGGTAGGCGGCGTCGTACGGCTCCGCGTCCGTCGTCGGCATCGTGATCGCCGGGATGACGTCGCGGGCAGTACTTAGGCGCCGCCCCTGCGCGCTGACGTCAGTTCTTCTTTTTCCGCGCCAGCAAGCGCAGATCCGGGAAGAGCAGTGCCCTGGTCATTTTTTGACCATACTTTTTGGTGAATTTTTCACTGTTTTTCGAACAAGGTGTCGTAGGGATGCCCGGTTTCAAACGTTGCGGCGCCTGTGCTCGGATGATGTCCGTCACCGACCCGCATTGGGAGTGTCTCTTCTGCCTCGGCCGAGGCCACGACACGGAGTCTTGTGCCGACTGCCAGGCCCTCCACCCGAAAGCTTTGCGAGAGCGGTCTCGAAAGCTCCTCGAGGCCCGGCATTCGGCTCCGCGGAAGCCCCGGTCGCGTGAGAGGTCCAGGGGTCGATCGCGGAGTCCACACCGGTCGTCGGCATCGAAGTCTTCTTCGTCCGGTAAGTCGAAACACAAAAAGTCCAAAAAGCATCATCGCTCTAGGACTTCGCCTCGCCGGTCTCGCGACTCGGCACCGTCCCCGCCCCCGCGGCCCCGGACATGCCTGTGGAGTCGCCCCCGCCATACCCGCCCTTCCCGGGTTCGGGGGCGGATCCGGCCAAAGTGCAGGAATTCCTGTCGGCCATGGCCCGCCTCTTCGGGCCTCAAGGTCCCTCCGGTGCGCCTTCGGGCCCCGCGGGCCCTGATGGGGTTGCTCCGGCGTCGCCGACGGCTCCGGCCCCGGCGTCGCCCGTGCCTCCAGCCTCGATCCCGGCTCCGGCCCCGGCCTCGATCCCGGCTCCACAACCCCCATCGACGCCGGTCGACCTAACGACACCTCCGCCGGCGCCGATGTCTCCGGTGCCGTTCTCGACGCCGCCTGGGGCTCCGAGCGGCGTCGTTCCCCAGTTCCTTCCGGCTCCGGACATGGACCCGGACCGACGTCGCTCGGCGCCGATGGGACCTTGGATCCCAAATGTCCCTCCTCCCCCTTATTTTGAACCTGAGGAGGACCAGGAGGACTGGGAGGGGTCTGATGACCCTCTGACACGACAGTGTCAGTACGATGAGGACTGGACAGAGGGTCTAGGGGATGCTAGTGGTCTAGATACTTCCCCTGACACTGGCATGCTATCTCCTCCCGTGGCTACGGAGGAGGGAGCCAATTTTGCAACGGTGTAGCGTAGGGCGGCTGGGGCTTTACGTCTCCAACTCCCTACTGTGGCGGTCAAGACTAATATCTTGACAGAGGTGCTTCAGCCGGCAGCCTCCTCTTCGGAGACTGTGCTGCCGTTTAACGACGCCCTCACTGACGTTCTTTTGGGCGCCTGGTCCAAGCCCAACACAGGGGCTCCTGTGGATAGGAACGTGTCCCGACGCCATCGCCCAGCTCCGGGCGACCCCTGTTTCTCTCTGTCCACCCCACCCCTGAGAGCTTGGTTGTCCAAGCCTCCGCTTCCCAAACCGCCTTCCCTACCGCCCCTCCGGATAGGGAATCCAAACGACTGGATCAATTTGGGAAGAAGGGTTTTTCTTCCTCCAGTGCTGGCTTGCGGTCTGTCAACACCGCTTGCCTTTTGGGCCGATATACCCACTCCTTGTGGGATTCGGTGGCGGATGTTTTGCCCCAGTGTTCTGAGGAGGTCCAGACACTGCTTTCCCGCGCCATTGCGGAAGGAAGGGATGCGGCCAAATATACAATTCGATGTGGCCTTGATACCGCCGACTCGCTGGGCAGGTCTATTGCAACGACGGTGGCGCTACGACGCCACGCCTGGCTGAGAACCACTGGTTTTTCAGGGGATGTCCAGAATACTCTCATGGACATGCCCTTTGATGGAGTCGGTCTTTTGGGTCCAAAGCAGACCATGCGTTGGAGCGCTTTAAGGACTCACGGGCTACTGCAAAGTCCCTGGGCCTTTCTGCTACACGCCCTCCGCTGACTTCTGCTTTTCGCCCCTATCGTGGCCACGGTAGGGGCGCCCCTTCACGTCAGCAGCCCAGCCACCGGCCCGCGCAGCAGGCGTCTTCGCGTGGCCGAGGACGTGGATTCCGCCGTGGCGGATCGGGCAACCAGCGTGCGGGTCAGGCCACCACCTCCAACCCGTCCGCGGCCTCCAAACCCTCCTAGTCCCTCCTTTCAGGTGCACAGCACGCCAGTAGGGGGCAGGGTCCGCCATCACCTTCCCCACTGGCGTACCATCACCTCGGACAGGTGGGTCTTGGACATTGTCCGAAGGGGCTACTCCCTCCCCTTAGAGTCCACCCCCCCAGCCATGCCACCTCAAATCCACCGCTTGTCAGGGGATCACTTGGTGCTTCTGCAGAAGGAAGTCACGGCCCTCTTGGCCAAGAGGGCCATCGAGCATGTTCCGACCCCAGAAGTAGGGCGTGGTTGCTACTCCCACTACTTCCTGGTGCCCAAAAGGACAAGGAGGACATGCGTCCTATCTTGGACCTCCGGAACGTCAATCGCTTCCTCCGGAAGGAGAAGTTCAAGATGCTCACCCTAGCTCAGGTCTTGACTGCCCTCGACCCTGGAGACTGGTTGGTAGCGTTGGACTTGCAGGACGCATATTTCCACATCCCCGTCCTGCCGGCCCACCGGCGTTACCTTCGGTTCACGGTAGGCCCCGAGCATTTTCAGTTCACCGTGCTCCCCTTTGGCCTTACCAGTGCCCCTCGGGTGTTCACGAAAGTGTTGGCGGTGGTCGCGGCTCATCTGCGCCGGGCAGGGGTTTCAGTCTTCCCCTACCTCGACGACTGGCTGCTGAAGGCGGGCTCGTCCCAGGCAGTCGTCTCCCACCTCCAGACTACGGCCGAACTCCTGCACTCGCTGGGGTTCTCCATCAATGTGCCGAAGTCGCATCTGATTCCTTCTCCACAGCTCCTTTTCATCGGAGCAGTTCTGGACACGACGCAGTTTCGGGCCTATCCTCCCGAACGGCGAGTCCGGGATATTCAGGCTATGATTCCAATCTTTCAGCCTTTATCCTGGGTTTCGGTACGGATGACCCTGAGGCTGCTGGGCCTCATGGCCTCCTGCATCCTGCTGGTCAATCATGCCAGATGGCATATGCGGGCTCTGCAGTGGGACCTGAAGTTCCAGTGGGCGCAGCACCAGGGCAACCTGTCCGATCACGTCCAGATCTCGGAGGGGACTGCAAAACAGTTGCAGTGGTGGCTCTCGAACCGGCAATGGGTCATGGGCAGATCCCTCTCCCTTCCCCAGCCAGAGCACACAGTTGTGACGGACGCGTCCCTTCTGGGATGGGGCGGTCACATGGGAGAGGCGGAGATCAGAGGCCACTGGTCTCCGGCGGAGTCCCGGCTCCATATCAACCTTCTGGAGCTCCGGGCGATCCGACTTGCACTCAAGGCATTCCTTCCCCCTGTCAAAGGGAAGGAAGTGCAGGTGTTCACAGACAACACCACCGCCATGTGGTACTGCAACAAACAAGGCGGAGTGGGGTCGTGGACCCTCTGTCAGGAGGCTCTGCGCCTCTGGACATGGCTGGAACATCAGGGCATGTTCCTGATGGTTCAACACCTGGCAGGTTCGCTGAACGCCAGGGCGGACGAACTCAGCCGCAGGTGCATGATGGATCACGAATGGCGTCTTCACTCGGAAGTGGCGCAAGGACTCTTTCTACAGTGGGGAGAGCCTTGGTTAGATCTATTCGCCACCGAAGAGAACGCGCAATGTCATCAGTTCTGCGCGTTGGAATTTCCAAGGCGGCACTCGCTCGGCGACGCTTTTCGTCACGAGTGGAGTTGCGGTCTATTGTACGCCTTTCTGCCTATACCACTTCAACCCAGAGTGTTGAAGAAGATTCGGCACGACCGGGCCCAAGTCATTCTTGTGGCTCCGGACTGGGCTCGAAGAGTTTGGTATCCCGAGCTACTCAATATGAGCATAGATCCCCCGATCCGTCTGCCTCTTCGGGAGGATCTTCTGTCGCAGCAGCAGGGGACGGTCCTCCACCCGAACCTGTCCAGTCTACACCTGCTTGCGTGGAGATTGAGCGGCGGCAGTTGATTCCTTTCGACTTGCCTCCCGAAGTTTGTGATGTGATTCTGGCAGCCAGGCGTCCCTCCACCAAGGTGGTATACGCCTGCAGGTGGAACAAATTTGTGGCATGGTGCACAGCAAAGGCTGTGAATCCCCTTTCTGCCCCTCTTTCTGAGGTCCTTCTGTTCCTTCTCTCTCTGGCCCAACAGGGTTCTGCCCTGGGTACCATCAAGGGTTATCTTTGTGCTATCTCGGCCTTCCTCAGGCTCCCTGATCAGCCCTCCCTTTTCAAGTCCCCTGTTGTTAACAGGTTCTTAAAAGGCATTACACACCTCTTCCCTCCTGTTCCGTTTGTGATGCCTCAGTGGGACTTGAACTTGGTTCTTACCTTTTAATGTGCGCTCCCTTTGAGCCTCTACATAACTGTCCTCTTCGTCTTCTGACTCTAAAGACAGCCTTTCTGGTGGCCATCACCTCCGCTCGGCGGGTGAGTGAGCTCCAGGCTCTATCTTGCAAACCTCCCTTTCTGTCTGTTCATCCAGACAAGGTTGTTCTTCGGACGCGTCCGTCCTTCTTGCCAAAGGTGGTTACTGCTTTCCATATTGGGCAGACCATCACTTTGCCCACCTTCTTTCCGCCTCCGCATCCTTCCAGAGAGGAAGAGAGGCTCCACCGTCTGGACCCAAAACGTGCGCTCTCCTTCTATATTGACCGCACAAAACACTTCCGGGTGGATGACCAGCTCTTTGTTGGCTACGTGGGCGCCAAAAAGGTCGGGCGGTGCACAAGAGGACCATCTCCCGCTGGGTTACCTTGTGCATCAAGACCTGCTATTCTTTGGCTAAGAAGGAGCCTCCTGTTGGGCTGCGTGCCCATTCCACCAGGGCGACGGCTGCTACCACGGCCTTAGGCCGCGGTGTTCCGCTGCCGGTTATCTGTCAGGCAGCTACGTGGGCCTCGCTGCACACGTTTACAAAGCATTACTGCCTTCACAGTCAGGTCCGGAGGGACGGCTTCTTTGGCCGTTCTGTCCTCCAGGACTTCCTTGTCTGATCTTTGTTCGCAGACCCACCACCGGGGTTGGTATTGCTGGGGTATCTGTTCTAAGGTAAAGAATCTGTCACTAACGTGTCTCTTTCAGATGCACAAGTTACTAACTTGTGTAACGATATATCTGTAAGAGACAGTAGTTAGTGACAGATTCCTTACCGCCCACCCATCCTCCCCGTTCTGCGAACTGATTTCTAGGGTTAAGGACATCCCTTTCAGGGCCCTAGTATTTTTCAGACACCTGTGTCAGCTTCTTGCATGGCTCTGCGTTCCTGGCGCGGAAAGTCGTGTACAGAACTGACGTCAGCGCGCAGGGCGGCGCCTAAGTACTGCCCGCGACGTCATCCCGGCGATCACGACGCCGACGACGGACGCGGAGCCGCACGACGCCGCCTACCGACGCGCAAGGGTACTGCTACGCAAAAAACTTTCCGGATCCAGCCTGACGCCTGGGGATATTCTAAGGTAAGGAATCTGTCACTAACTACTGTCTCTTACAGATATATCGTTACACAAGTTAGTAACTTGTGCATCAAAACCCCTTTATACCTTACTGTATCGATTCCAACTATTGGCTCATTATATGACGATAAATGAGAAATTAAAGTCAACAGCTTTCAGAATGACTTTCTACCAGTTCAGTCTGACAAGTGTTTAGCTTTTGTCAATGCCAGATATATTTTAAGTCAAAGTCAGTAAGTTATTTTGTTGTGTCTTGGATCTAAATAGAACGTATTAATGATATGTCTTAAAAATAAAAGTTGGACACCAACAGCCTGTCTCCAGACAGGAAAATCCACCCTTGAGAAACACAAAAGAAGGGGAGAGAAGGATATGCAGGTTTGCTAAAAAATCCTCCTAAGATTAACACCTACCGCCAAAATTGCAGCAAATTATGAAATAAGAAAACTCAAATCAATAGTGAGACAAACTAGACGCCGATCATTCTTTGTTTGCACATAAAACTTCACCTACATGTTTTGGCATGCGTCATCATCGGGTCCTACAACAATCAGGACATCTGCATGGATTCAACCTAAGTTGGGAGCCTTTATATATCACATATAGGGTGTTGCAAGGGTTCTGAATATAGGAAAATAAAATTATCTAGGCGATCACCAAAGTCCTACTTTAATAAGGGGTAAGAAAATGAATGTGATAGAATGGTAATTTATCCTGCATTCTTCAGTCGACATGTTTCGGCCAACAATTAAGTCTAATTGGGTCTGTGACCTTCATTGGAATATGAGATTTTCAAAGTTAACTCGCTCTAGCTAACGTGTGTCTGATGTAAAGTGTTGGGGACACAACACACAAGTGTATTCGCAAAGATTAGTGATGAGCCATAGGTACTTCCCAATGGTAGAAAATCAAAAACTGCCAGTTAAAGTCACACAAAAGCTCATTTTGCTAAAAAGACTTACTAATCCTGAAATTGTAAGGTGTGAAGAGCCATTGTCGAGTCCAGTGAGCTACCAGGGATCCAGTAACCATTACCCAGTAAGAACAAAGAAAGTAAAGAAACAAGTAACTGATCCTAGGGTTTTTTAATGGGAGAGAGGGAAGAAGATGGGTCGGCATCCAGTATGTTTTCCCATGGGAGTCAGACCTTTCAAAATGGTTAGTTGGGGTCAAGATTTTCTGGTGACAAGGGCACCCACAGAATTGCGGTCATCCATTGGATTTCAAGGCTTCAGAATCTTAAGACAAACCAAAGACTTTTCAACTGAAACAAACTGCCTTCATTGAGAGAGTATCCTCTTTAGCTGTTAAGGACAATTTAGCCAATGGCCTTGTATAGGCATACATTCAGACTCACTTTATTGCATTTTGTAGCTCACTGGTATATTTTTTCTTTCTCAGCACCTATGAAGGTTGGATGGTCGTCACTTAGCCAATTTAAATAGCTATTCAAGACATATTGGAAGCCCTCACGTGTATTTTCTCAATTTACTGAACACAAACATATGTTGGAAATGTAAGGTCAGGCCTTTCTAAGAAAATGTCTTAACCATAGCGGATTGATTTTTAAATGCAAGCCTGATATTAAGCCTGGCTTGTAGTTTTGGGCATCAGTGGATTAACCGAATTAAGCAAAATCTGACAAAGGTCAATATGTCACAGTAATACGCATTTTAAGGATGAGCAACTGACCAATCCTGACAATGGTGTTTCAACACTCGCTAAAGCAGTTATGATTGCATACAAAATTTGCTAAAGGCAAAATAGCTTTCGGAATGTGGGCTTTTTTATCTTAGATTTTTCCAACCAAAACAGTGGCAGACATGCAGAAGCTAACCATTACATGATGTGTGCTTCCCTTTCTCACCTAATATCATTATATTTTACACATTTCAGTTTATATTCAAATTTAAATCTGAATTATCCCCTGCTCTCTTCAGCTAATGGCATGGTGCTAGTAAGGTTTAACTTAGAGAGATGGATGGCTTTTACTAGGGCATGTATGCTTGTGGGCTGCATTGAACATCATCCTATGAAATAGTAATTGTGACTGATGCCATCCTCTCTGGCTGTTAAGTTCAGAAAACTCAAAATGTATATTTTTGTTCTGTAAAAGGCAGCCTTCTGCTTTTGTAACACAATAAGACAGATACTAAAAAGTATAACTACTTTGAATTTTTCATTTTGTACATGGAGCCTTGTCATAGACTTTAACTTCAGTCCTACCCTGTAAGAAAGAACCTCCATTTTGAGGGTGTCTTCAGTTTGTGCATTTGCGAGAAGGGTCTGCTTCCAACTTTAATCGCAGGGTTTTAGTTAGTTATTTTGTGAGAGCAAGATTTTGAACCTCAACCCCCAAATATTAATAGTAGTAAAGCTAATCGCCCCTGCCTTGTTTTTGCTTTAGATAGAGAAAGCAAGGCAACCCCTGTTTTGAAAAACAAATGACTATACACAGGTTAATGAACCAGTGGGGTTTACACGTACAAATCAAAATTCAGGTCAGCAACGTTGGTACACTTTTTCTCCTACCAGAGTATGGCAACCTTTGCTTATGGACAATCCTCTATTTGAGATCTGCAGACCAAGTTGGTTCTGCTCAAAAGTGTTAAGGTGTATTCTGTCAGGGATTCTTCAGATGTAGTCCATCTGCTTCCTTTCTTCAAAGTGATAGAGAAAGAACACCCTCTTGAGATTGTATGGGTTTACTTATTAAGAGATATCTGGCATTCAACTAGTCGGCACCAAGTCTCAACTGTATAGATCTAATCTTATGCCATCTTGTTTTATGACATCCTCTTCTTAACCATATGAGGTAGCTGGAGTCCAAAATGAGGTCAAGATAAAACTGATACTTATCTAGAAATCATAGGTCTGGTTTTCCGATAGCTAATCCTGCCATCATTGTAAAGTATTGGGTAGAAAATGAAAGCTATTTAGTAGTGCTTTGCCACAAGAATTGATCATTACGGTTTTATAAGAATGAATATCATCAACAAGTTTGTTTTAACATTATGGAAATATTGTGGTTTGTGTTTTTTATTGTGCCCCTTTCATTGCGGTGAATGGTTAACAGCCCTGTATCAAGGATGAAGCCTGCAGCTGTACACTACTCTGTGGGAACTGTCCCACCGAATCCTGGCAGATCTCGGATCTAATTTGGTGTGCCAGTGAAGCTCCCTGTTGGATTCACAGTGCAGTGCTCAGTGTGTGGCAAGTTACAGCATAGACAAAATTAAAACAAGGTTTTAGGGTGAACTGCAGACTGCTACCTACTTGATTCATCTGCTCTAGGTTCCATTATTGCTGTTTGGCCTCAGTCCTCCTCTGATGAGAAATCCCAGCAGAAACTTGGCACTAAGATTCTCTGTGGATACCAGGCTCTTGGAACTTTGCCACCACAATCGGCAAATACTCTTGTAGACCAACAGCCCTTGAAATGCTAGTTTCTAAAGAAAACTTGACTTGTCTCGAAGATTTCAGAGCATAATAAAAGACAAAAATGGGGGAAACATTGTTCAAACACAGATTAGTTTGAAGGTGCCCAGAACTCATAGGCTCTAAAATTTGCCAGCCAATAAAGCCTGTAGCATAAAATAATTCTTGCAGGGCTCAAAACTAGATCCCATAGCAAATAGGGTGAGTGATAGTGACTGAAGGTGGAATTTAAAACACATCATTTCAAATGGAATTCTGTCTCCAGTTCTTGTTGCTGAAAATTATTTTGTTCTTGGCAAGTAAAGTACTTATTCTAATTTACATTCAGGAGTCTCTTTGTTTCGTCCGTGTGAGAATAAATTTTTTTGCAAACACCAGACAGTTTGAAAGACATTTTTTAAACATTAAGGTTCACCTCAGGCTATGGATCGGGGGTGAATTTAGAGGTTGGCGTTCAGGTCTGTCTGACAGGAGAGAGGTGTGTCTAGAGCAGCAGGCGCTAGTCGCAATTGGCACTGAATACAATTTTATTCTGTTTGACCAAGTTCTATGTAATGTGAGCACGCATAAACTGTGTCTTAAGCATAATATCCATTGATATTTCAACTGTATGCTTTTTCATCAAGGTCCTTAACTTCATGTCAAAAAAATTAACATATAGGTTGAGTTTATCTTGCTTTTTATAAAATATCATAAGAAAGCTTAGACTAGGGGTATTCACAGAAGAACGGGGGCAGGATTTAAACTCGTTTTAGGGCTGGCTGGCGTTGCTAGCCTCATAAGCGTTCCCGAAAAAATAATTATTATATATATATGTGTATATATGTGTGTGTGTGTGTGTGTGTGTGTATATATATATATAGATATATATATATATATATTCACTGAAAAAAACAAAGGTAACAGGGATATTATAGTTAGGATAGAATTTAAAAAAAACTTAGAAATTCATTAAAAAACACAAAGGTTACAGTGACGTTATAGCTAGATTCTGATTTTACACACTAAAAACACAAAAAATTCAGCAGTTATAGTTATTTCAAGTAACTATGACTCTTGCCCTAAGGTAACTGTAACTCATGCGCTCGCCATGCACAGTTTTCTCATCAATACTTTTACAGCAAATGTTGCAGTGATATTATCAATGATGTCATAGAAGATGTCATGACTGATGTAATAAGTGGGGTAACTAACAGTGCATGGCAAGGGCTGAGTTATAGTTACCTTTAGGCACGAGTTATAGTTACTTGAGATAACTTTAACTATAACTGCTGAATTTCAGTAGTTTTGTGTGTAAAATGTGAACCCAACTATAATGTCCCTGTAACCTTTGGTTTTTTAGTAAATTTCTAATGGCTTTTAAAATTCTATTTCCTAACTGTAATGTTCCTGTAACCTTTGGGTTTTACAGTGAATTTCAAGTTTTTTTAAAATTTAAATAAAGTAACATTTCATCACCATACGTTAATCCAATCACCACTGTGCACTGCAGCCAACCCCACTCCTCTCACATTCAGGTTGGCCACAGGATCTTGCTTCAATTCAGCACTCTCTCTCCTGTGATGTCACTGCTGTAGCTTGTATCTGCAGGTCGAAGAAAACCTCGCCCGGCTGGTGCTTGCGCAGTAGGACATCTGCAAAGTTCATTAGAGTTCATCCAGGAGATTCAGCATACCACCTCAGAGCAGTAATTTGTTTTCAGCTGCTCTGTGTTTATTTTCCCTGTTCTTGCCTCTTCCCCGAAGGTGGCAGGGCAATGACCCTTTTGCCCATGAACACCAGTCCCCCTTGGCTAGGCCCCTTCAGCCGTGTGCAGCGTGGTGTTGGCTGTAAGGGGGAGGGTGTTGGCTGCAGGGCCTGGCCACAGGACAAGCCCTGCAGCAAATCCCCCACCCCACACGACCTTTGGAGAGTTACATTTACTTATGGTAATTAAGTATTCAATCAATCAATCAAAATATCTTTATTCGAATATAAAATATCCATAAAAGCACAATAAAAACAATTCATAGATGGCAACATATTCAAGACAAAAGATACAATACATTTATAACCGTGACTAAAATGGATCATAAATAGCATAATATATCATATATTAACAATCAATGGTGGAGTTTTAATAACAATACAATAAAATACATTTCTAACGACCTTCATTGGGCACACATAGTTCTACGTGACCGTACGGCCGACTTCAGGAATGATCAGACACGGAAAATTAATTCATCATCCACCAATTTAAGCACTTACGTGTAGGCTATCCTGAAGTCGGAAATAGCACGTGATTTAAAAAAAGGTATCAAAAATCCTTTTGCAAATTTAAAATAAAAACCGCAAAAGAATAAAAAGTGCAACATTGTTTGATTACTGTGTGCGTTACATGGACAAGGCGATGCATCAAGATCAGTATTGTAGCCCAAGGGGAAGCATAATAAATATTTCATAGTGCCTGCTCGTAAACGAAATAACAACCCTCTTTCCCAATATCCTAAGGGTTTTAAAAGATATCTAGCAGGCAAATAAGAACAATTCTCTATGGACATATACCTTACAACTGAGGTTTTCTTGGTCTCTCTCCAGTGCCTTTCATTGCTATATTTTTTGTACAATGCCTCTTGTATTGCTTTTTTATTAATTAGCTCGGATTGAATTGGATTTAAAAAGATGCGTAAATAATTTACGCCTTTTAGGCTCTCTTTTACAGCAGCGAGCCATGGTATATCCCCGCCCCTCTCACATCTAAGGCAATCCGTTATTATATCTCTAGTGAGGGTTGCCGCAGTGTTTTTCCAAATTGCAACCCAGAACAGTACCGGACGAGCCCTAATGTAATCTTCGATGTAGGGCAAGTTCAGTTCTTTGTGGCACACATATACCGATGAAGAAATCGGTGCTCCCAAGAGTTTTCTACATAGTCTATTTTCTTCAGATTGGATACTACTACATTTGGTAAAGCCCCAGATTTCTGCTCCATAGGTTGCGATGGGAGCACACTGTAGTTTAAAAATTTTCTTAAAAGCTAGAACGGTTTCAGACCTTTTGGGTTGGGGTAATCCCAGAAGTGTATTAATGCTTCTTGACAGTTTACTTCTGCTGTATGCCACATGTTCAGACCAAGAGCCATTTGTAGCGTAAAGTAACCCAAGATAAGAAAAAGTGCAAGTGCTTTGTAAACTTTCTGAGTTAACAATAATTTTATTAATGGGGCGCTTTTTAGGACCGCATGCCATTAAAAATGATTTTTAAAATTAGTCCTCAAATCTAAAACAGCCATAAAATCTACAAAACCTCGTACTAAAATGCGTAAAGCATTTGGGGTGCGTGCCATTAAAACCGCATCATCGGCATACAATAGTGCAGGCAGTGTATTGCCATTTATACTCGGTACGTCGTGGGTAAGTCTTACTAGTGAGTCATGCAAATCATTAATGTATAAAATAAAAGAAGGGGTGCCAGAACGCACCCCTGTCTGACACCTCTATCAATTTTAATATCACTTGATACGTCCCCATCCTGACTAATCCTCACTCGCGCATGCAAATCTCTGTGCAAATATGCTAAAAAATGAACTAAAACTTCATCCAAGCCTTGTTTTAAAAAAATAGACCATAAGCGTGACCTATTAACGAGGTCAAACGCAGAGGTGAGGTCCATGAAGGCGAGATATATGGGAGATTTTTTTGCAACAGTATACTTGCCAATAATCAAATTTAAGTTCAGACACTGTTCTACTGTGCCTACTTTACTTCCAAACCCCAGTTGACACGGCCTTAAAATATTGTCACCCTCAGCCCATGACCTTATCTTATTATAGAGAATCCTTCCCAGGATTTTCAAGGTATTGTCGATGAGGGAAATAGGTCTGTAGCAACTGGGGTTAGAACGATCGCCCTTTTTAAAAATCGGTACAATGATACTCATGGACCACGTGCTCGGGATTGTATCATAGGTTAAATTGTTAAAAATGTTCAATAAAAGGGGTGCCCAAAAATCTGGATTATTTTTAATAAGATCGATGGGCAGCCCATCAGGGCCCGGCGCTTTGTTACCCAAACTTTGTTGGATTGCATCCTCCACTTCCAACAGAGTTATATCTATTGGGGTAGGCGCATAATATTCATATAAGTCCTCTGTACCAATTGGGGCCGAGTAGATTTTAGAGAAATGGGCCACCCATAAGTCGCTGGTTATATTACAACTGATAGCAGTTAGGGGATGTCCTAATGTCCTAATGTTTTTAACTGCCGCCCAAAAACCATTTCCCTTTTTAAGGATGCACTGCATGCTAAGCTCTCCCAGTGATTTTTAGGATTTCATCTTTCCTTTGTGTAGTTACTGTCTTATAATGGAGCCTCAAGGTTTTAACGAGTACCCGGTCTCTAGGGGTCATTGACAGTGCCTTGCGAAGCTTTCTATTTGCTAAGGAGCAGTCTTTATTAAACCATCTCGGTCCCGTTCTAACTTTCGTAATAGGCCTTGACAACAACCATTTTGTGCCCACACACAATTGAGTGAATGCACCAATCACATCGGGATTATGATCCTTAAATGACAGGCAGGTATCGACAAGTGGCGAGAAAGCAGTTAACATATTAACAAATAACTTGTTGATATCAATTCCTCGCCAGACTAATCTCAAATTATCTGTAGAGGGTAACAGATTCCTAGCACCACACTCCTTGTTGTTTACAGATTTGGGGGCAATTTCCAATAATATTTTAATGGGGTTGTGGTCTCCATTATGGGTCGGTATAACCTCTGCACTTAGCAAACTATCTTCTAAGATTGAAGAGATAAAAACATAATCAATAGTGGAGGCACAACCCCTGCCTCTATATGTTGGTTCAATACGATTATCTTTATCGGGGATAGCAGCAATATCCATAGTATTAATTAGATTATGATTGCATAAATAATCTAATAGTTCTATACCCCTCGTACACTGAGATAAACAAGTGGTCGGAAATATTGGTATGTTATTACTCATTGGAATCCTTGCATTAAAATCTCCCCCCACACAAATGCCGACAATATTAGTAAAAGCCTTAAGGTTTTGTAGAGTTAAAATAAAGTTAAACAAATTATTAAACATGATATTTGGCGCCGAGTAAAAATCATTGTTATAAAAGTTAATTAAACATATGGAAATACCCCTCGTAAAAATCAAAGCCTGTATGTTATCATTTCTTGTATCTAAAACATTCACATTACCACCCTTTAGTAATTAAGTATTACTTTACGTTAAAAAAAAAAAAAACCTTAGAAATTCACTGAAAAAAAATAAAGGTTAAAGTAACGTTATAGTTAGGTGAATTTGTTAGTGACAACATTAACATTTTGAACTAAAAAAAGAACAGATATTCACCTATTATGTGCGCCCTCGCCATGCACTGCTTATGACCTCACACATGACATGTTCTATGACATCCTTTATGACATCTCAAATGACATCATTGAATATCACTGATGACATCATCCATGCTTCTTTTGTACACATTGCTCTATAAACGGGGATATCATTAGAGCTATGAAAATAAGTGCAGAATAGCTTACCAGAATATGAAGCATCTTTACTGCTATCATACATACAACCACCATAGGTAAAGCAAGCTGGTGTTATTTGCAACATTAACCCTATACCATACACTTCATGGGTAGCCAAGTTCATGTTGACTATTAACAATAGCTGAAAGGATAACCTATCCGGCACACAGTGTTCAGCCTGTATACAACTGTTCAGTGACAATCAAGTTCCTCCATACACTCAAGCCCTACCTAGAGGCCACTATTGACAGTCTTTGCCTGTATCAAACCCCTGACAGTCACCGAACCTACATTGAGAAATGAAATGGATACAAGTAGAAAAGTAGGTACTCTTAACACTGTTTACTATAGGAAGAGAGTTTACTCTGTACCAAAATGTTTGCAGACAGTATGAGAAATTCACCACAGAGTATTTAAAAGTATCTACTAAGAATTGTTTATACTCTGTGCAAAACTTGTCCAAAGAGTGACTATTTTCTTAAAATAACCAAGATCTGAATGCGCTAAAGATCATACTACTTACAGCCTTCATACTGTGGTGAAAACTTTACAGATAGCCCATCTTCTGAAGCAACACAAGCATGGGTACACAGTCATTTTTGTTAAGTAGAAATTGGCATGCTGAGACGATTCTGTCCAATAACTTAAGGCTGCTTTCAATAGTTAGGGCCTGATTTAGATCTTGGTGGATGGGTTACTCCGTCACAACGGTGCTGGATATCCCGTCCACTGAAATATGAATCCCATTATATCCTATAGGATTTATATTTTGGCGGATGGGATATCCGTCACCGTTGTGACAGAGTAACCTGTCTGCCAAGATCTAAGGCCCTTAGTTTGTAGTATGTAGAATCTTTGCCCTGCTGGAAACATTTTCTACATGGCCAAATAACTTGTGTGGAACATAAGTCAACTGTCACCTGCACACAGAGTTAATTTTCAATACAAATATTTATAACGTGTTCAATACCTCTACACACCTATGGTGTATTAGGAGCAGATGCATTTTGTAAACACTTATATCGATAAGCTGGACACAGGCTGTAGAAAATTAGATAGAACAGTAATATGGTAGTTCCCCACCACTATGTAAACTATAAAACAAACTAACACCCTCATCATGTCTCTGTCATTTGAGATGTCATCAGTGATGTCATAAATGATGTCATAGAACATGGTATGAGTGATGTCATATGTGAGGTAATAAGCAGTGCATGGTGGTGCGCAAGTTACAGTTAGCATTGCTAACTAGAACTGGTGAATTTGTGTTTTGTTTTTTTTAGTTCAAAACATTAATGTTGTCACTGACAAATTCACCTAACTAGAACGTTACCTTAAACGTTGTTTTTAAAAAAAATATATATATATATATTTATGTATATGTCAGAAAGAAACTGGAACATAGGGCAAAGTCCAGGCAGACTCGGACTCCTCAGTTCTGGATTTCACAAGAAATATTTATTGGTAACGCCTTTCACCCTCACTCGGGCTTCATCACGGCCATATAAAAAACACAGAGTGCCCCATCACCTTTAAACACAATAGGTTTGGCCATTTCATGAACATAGAAAACATATTCCATCACAAGTTTTCAGGTTTCCAATTCAGTAATGAAACTGACATAATATGAATATCAATGTCACAGCACAATATTTGATAGATTAAATATGGACTAAAATAAAATGAATACAGTCACAGAACCAGCCAAATGGCTGAAGATCAGTCACTGATAATTACTCCAAAGTATCATTATTGACAACGGCTTTGTCGGATCATTTGTGAAAACTTCAATTGCCAAGTGGCAAAATATTCATTGCTGTGCATCCTGTAAACAAATTATTATTGTATGTTCAAATAATACATGAAAACCCCTCCATTGAAAAATAATAATATTGGGGACCACAAACCCTCATCACTATGGTGTATCAACCACGATGACATTGTTCATATAATAAATGCCATCTCATATCCACTACGTAATATTGAAAAACGCATACATGTGTTCTCATTCAATATTGAGAAACAAATATTTAGGTGCTACTTGAATAATACAGTGAACAAGTAATGGATTTGCAAAATAAAAATTATTAAAATATTCAGGTAAACAAATTCATTTTCAAAAAGGTTGCATCCAGCAATCTTAAAATATCACTATACAGACCGGGCAGGAAAACCACCGACAATTGCATCAATGTAGTTGCATTAGAAAATATAAGAGGAGAGAAAAAATAATATACCTATATATGAGAGATATATGAGACACTCATCCTATGTCTGATCAACCGATGTGTACAAAACGTTTCTCGTCCTCATTGAGTTTCCTTTCGCCTTCTCTGCCACGGACATTTTGCAGGATCCTGTCAATACCAAAATAGGATAATAAGTCAGCATTTTGGTCATGGAATTTGACCCAATGTCTTGCTACTGGGAAGTTTGTGTTACAGTTCTTAATTACTCTGTGGTGCTTCAAAACCCTCTTCTTTACAGGGCAGCTACTACTCCCCACATATTGAAGACCACATGGACATTGCAGTACATATATCACATAGTCAATCCCACATGTAATGAATTTGTTAATGTGTCTTGTCGGTCCAGTGGGTAAAGTATATTCTTTCCTGTTCTTACTGCCCACATTTGTGGAAATCCTGCTTTTCTTGTAACCAGCCCCTCCTGTTAGTGTCAATGTGGCTATGTAGCAGGTAGTCTCTCAAAGATTTAGATTTTCGATAAGTTACTAAGGGATGTGGTGGAATGGCTTTCCCAATAATCAGATTTGTTTTTACTAGGTGCCAATGTTTCTTGAGAATTTTCCTAAAGGCATTTGATTTGCAGTTGAATGTAGTAATGAGCCTAACCACATTAGGGTCCTGCGGCCCCCTCTTCTTTTGTATTAGTAGGTGTTCTCTAGAAACAAGGGCAGCCTTGCTACTAGCCTCCTTCAAAATCTTATAAGGGTACCCTCTGGCTCTAAACCTGGATATCACCCTGCCTTCCTCTTCCCGAAGGTTTGTTGGAGTGCTGCATGCCTGTTTGGCCCTCAGAAACTCACCATATGGGATATTCCACTTCAATTGTTGTGGGTGGTGGCTGTTAGCATGTAGAATACTGTTACCAGCTGTTTCTTTGCGATACAAACTGGTATGTATGTTCCAATCTACCTCTGTTACTGAAACATCCAGAAAGTCCATTTGAGTCTTGTCAATTTTGTGTGTAAAAGCAGATTCAAAGTATTTTGGGAAATGTGTGTCAGAAACTCTAACAGTGTATCTTCAGGGTCCTCCCACACCATGAACAAATCATCTATGTAACGGGTCCAGAAACCTACGTGATTAGTCCACATTTCATTCTTGTCTGTCCATACATGTCTCCCCACCATCCCATAAAAATGCAGGCATAGCTTGGAGCAAAGCAGCTTCCCATGGCAGTCCCCATGAGCTGACGGTACCATTCATCCTTAAACATGAAGTTATTTTCTAAGCAAAACCGTAACATTTCAAATAACATCATGGAGTGGTCATACCTATTTAACGGTTTGTCTCAGAAGAAATGATTACTTGCCTGTATACCTAAATGGTGATCAATACATGAATACAGAGAGACCACATCTCATTGTCACAAATATATACCTGGGTTGCCATGGTATTTCAGAAATTATAGTGATGAAATCAGTACTGTCTCTGCAGTATGATGGTAAGGCAAGTACGTAAGGGAGAAGGTGGAAATCTAGGTAGATGGATGTCTGTTCTAGGAGACTGCCATTGGCAGAAATTATGGGTCTCCCCGGAGGATTCGTCTTATTCTTGTGGACCTTGGGCAGTATGTAAAAACAGGGGGCCACATGTTTCTTTATCAGTAAAAACTGATATTCTTCCACAGTTAGTAGTTTTCTAGCCTTCCACTCATGTAGCCTACCATGAAAATTTCTTATCGAGGTGTTATAAGAGAGGTTAGTGCTTTGTTCATAGCTGTTAGAGTGAAGCTGTCTATGTGCTTCTTTTTGGTATTTATTGATATCCCAAAGGACCACATTTCCCCCTTTAACAGAGGGCTTGATAATGATATTCTGGTCCTTTGATAAAGACAATAATGTCTCCCTTTGTCCCTTGGTTAGGTTGGAAGCAAAATTGTTAGTTGATTTTTTCCATAGGCACATGAGGTCTCGAATTACTATCTCATGAAATTAATCCATCAAATCATGTGGGGTATTGGGGTTGCACAGAGATTTCAGTTTGAAACTGTTCCAGCTAGTATTGTCTAATTCTAAATTCAAAGACATCAGAAAATCTCTCTCTGGGACCCCCCGATCCCCTCAATTCGGCAAGGGCCATAAGACTAGTGATACAGAAGCTCAGTAAAATTGAATGAAACAATTTGCATTTTGCTTGAGGTAAGGATATATACACTGAAACTGCCAAGCTTGGATGCATAGCACTACATCACTGACATTGCCCTTGCCAGATCATCAGTTGTAATGACGAGTACATCTTCGAAAAAAAGGATGTGAAAACATTCACCCACAACTGAGAATCCCGAGCCAAATCCCAGATTGTACATAACCTCAGCCATTTTTTCTAGTCTCTTTTTCAACAGCTACTATTTGACAACTTGATATAATGGTGGATTTGTCATCACTGAGCTAATTAGAATAAAACAAAACTCATTGTAATTATTTCATCTTGTAATTGGAACGCAAGTGGCGGATTTCGCTGTGCGAAGTGGTGATTGTGATGAAGTCTGCACACTACACATTTTCAATTAATTCTTCCATTAAAAGAAGCTGACCATTTTTTTAGGTTTATGTACAAACTCTAGAAAAAAAAGAGGGATAATTTCAAGATCCTATTTTTTAATATTTTCTTTTTAGATAAGTCTTCTATTTATTTCAGGATTGGTACTGTAATTGCTCTTTTGGGTGGGCCATTGGGGAGACTCTCCCCTACCCCTTGATCCATTCCCCTTTCAGCACTGGGTTACTAATGGCAGACAATGCGAGGGTAGCTTGCTGTGCATAAGGCATGGTTCTAATAAAACAAAATATTGCAATAAAACAAATCGCAGAAAAAATATCGACTTTACATGCAAAAAAAAGTAAAATCTCAGAATAATGACAACAAAAATATAGCAGGCTAAAGTATCAACATTACAAAGGTAACTATATCTAATTAAATTATTGTGACCTTAAAAAGTTATTTAAAAAAGTAAAAATTTAGTTCTATAAATACATTTAACTTTAAAATGACTAACAAATAATATACAATATTATAATAAATGATAAATTTAAATACATTTTTTATACTGGGAACAATAAATAGAAATGTAATGAAATATAATATTGAAAATAATAAAACATAATATTACACAATAAAACACAATATAAATGTATGTGCTTTATTAAAAAGTATAAACATATTAAATCATTAAAGAAATACATAAAAAACATATTACTGATAGTATTTATCAAGTACTAAAAGACATAAAATGGACAAAATTGTAAAAACAAAACTTAATTTAAAAATTAAAGGGGATATAATTATTTTATAAATATACAAAATTCCAAACATTAAGAAAAATGTAAACATTTTTTTTGGGGGAGGGGTTAGATTTACTATTGTAAAACCATTCTAACAAATGTTAGAGACCTTACATACGTAGGGGATCAACTATACTATTCGAAATCCAGTTCAGCAAACTTTAGGAAAACTGCAAACATTAGAAGGGGGTCAGTTTCTGACTCCATGCTGGACAAAGTGTATTCTTTGCGGGGAGTTGACATGTACTATTCGAACGCCGATCATTCAAACACTGGGGGAAGTGTAAACACTAAGGTCAGATTTACCAGTCTGCATCCCATCTAACAAACACTGGGGGAAAGAGCATACATTGGGAAGGGATAAAGCTTGCTATTCTAACTACAGTGTAACAAACATTGGAGAAAGTGTCAAAAAAATGGGGCTGTTTAATTGTACTATTTTAACTCCAAGCCAACAAAAGTTGGAGAAAGTGTATAAATTAAAGGGGAAGACAGTCAGATTTACTATTTTACCTCCAGTCTAAGGAACATTAAGGAAATTGCATACATTGGGAGGGGTTTAAATTTATTATTCTATATCCATCCCAAATAAAGTTGGTAGAGTATACATTATGGGGGCAGATTTACTATTTGACTTCAGTCTAACAAACATTGAGGAAAATGCATATATTTGGGGGGCCAGATGGTCAAATTCACTACACCCATATATATTAATTACGCATTTGAAAAAATATCCAACAATTTTTACAAATATTTTTTTAATTTAATTCAAATGTAATTTAAAAGAAACATTTTTTAAATCAATAGTGAAGCTCAAACTCACTCATATATACACACCTAAACATTCATAACAGAATAATCTACAAAACATTTTTTTAATATCACTTATATAAAGTTTTACTTAATTACAGAATAATCTTTCAATTAAAAACAGACTCAAACAGACAATATGCCCCCACAATCTTTAAAATAAAATACGTTTTAAAAATGGTATTGAATCTTTTCAAAACAAAATATTAATTAAAATACAATTACTTAATTGCCATTTTCAAAACTGGCATAATTAGTATAGTAATTAGTTGATCTAAATGTATAAATGATTTAATTAGTAATTAAAAATGACTTCTCCCATCCCTTAATAAACCTACCAACCGGAAATTAAAATTCAATACATGATTTAGAAATGTAACCCTACAACCCAAAACTATCTATTACAATGATATTTAAAATTTGAAAAAGTATTGCAATGCAATAAGTACCATAAAGAAGGTGTTCAACTAAGCAATCTTTGAATCTTCGATATTATAGAAAAACACTTAAAAAAAGATGTATTTACCTTTGATATTTTGGTCCACAATATTTTTGTAGTCATGATATTATGGTCAGATAATTTTTTCAATCAATATTTGGCAGCGGCAGCTGGTGATCCTTTAAAGTGATGAGACAAAATACTGGTTTGCAGTTGTAACATAGAGCACACGAGTGAATCTGTCTGTCACAGCTGGAGATCCTGCGCCCCCACAAGCCATTTTAAAAGAATTGGCTTAATTTGTGCATTCCAATACACGTTTTTCACTTACACTTATTAAAATTCCATAGGTTGTGAAAGGGCACTAATAAAATGTTCTAGTATGCTGTTTGTGTGCCAACTAAGCCTGACCGTCCCTAGGAGTGTTGCAGGTTCGTCTGCCTTACGATATTTTTGAGGATTTAGGAAGTTGAGCATTTAAAAAAAATAATTTTTCAACATGCATTCACAAACTGTGAATAGTCTGCACTGCTGTGAAAGACATTAGTCTCTCGCTTCCACACCCTTTTGCTTTTAAAGGTTCAAAAACTAAGATGCAGTGCAACTCTCACTGTATACCAGATGAAAAATGTAATCTTTTGTTTGAGATTATATGCTTACGCAGGTCGTAAAAAATTAGAAATGCCCAGTGTGCTGCAATTGAAACTAGCGAGTGTGAACCCCAGAGTCTGTTGCTCACGAAGAACCAGCCTATCTAACATCTAGGCAAAGATGTGTTGCTGGACCTAGGAAATTACAGAGGAAATGGATGGCAAAGTGTAGGGTTTTATCTAGTTGTTGTAAAGCACATGGTAAAGGTTTTTGAAAGAGCCTTGGCAGTTGTCTAACTAGGGTTTTAATTAGGATCTTGGAAGAATTGAAGGCAGGAAAATATTCATTTTACAAAGGCTGACCAGGTTGTTGGTTGAGGTGCCAGCATTCGTTCGTCATAATAATAAGTTGATTTTTATCAATCCGTCTATACTGTGCTTCTGTAATCACTGTATTTTTAGCATAAACATATTATATTCATTTTTCAAAATAGCACATTGATGAAATCAGAATCTTGGTCTGCATAGTAGATACCGCTTTTCAATATTACTGCAGAGAGAATTCTTTCTTTCTCTCCCTGATACATAACTTGCAGTGGCCACAGTTTTGGCACAATTCATTGAGGATCTGAGGAGCAGACAAGCATTATACTCAATACAAATTATATATCCATTAAAAGGAAAACAACATTATAACTTAAAAGGAAAATAAATCAGATTACAACTATGATCAATTAGTTTCCATTGGAGACCCATCTCAATTATTTCTTAACAATGACAGTGCTGAGAGACGGTTGCACCGAGCAGCAAAGTAGCAAATCCAATAAAACCGTTACCCGCTACAGTGCAAGAGACTACCTTGATGGCAAGTCATGTGCCTTGATTGGCCCTCATTTTCAACTTCCTCAAGAACGAGAAATATCTGCATTTCCATCCAAGAGGTGGCAGTCCTCGAACATCATGTTCCATGCCTGCGCGAAGTCCTGTTTTCTCAGCCCACATTTTACTTCCCTTCTCAGAACCACTACTTCATATTCTACCCACTTGATCAGTTCCTTTCTCCATCCCCATAGGCGAAGTCTGTCCAGGGCTTTCCAACACTTGAATTTGATGTTGTGCCAATATTTTTTTATCTCACAACAATGTCCCAAGGAGCATCATTAAAAACATCAATTTGTCAATCCTGCAATACTTGAACCAATGTATTGTGATTGCAAATGAATTATAAAACTCGATATGACCAAAATATAAAGCAATGAATGATTTAATCCACTACTAATTCTTCAGTAGCAGCATTAATTATGATTCATAAACCAAAAAGAGCTCATTGTGCAAAGTGAACATGCACTGCTCGTGAGATTTGTGTTGATGGCGCAAAGTGAAACACAAAAGGGTACAAAAACGGCAAAAAGTCAAGATAGTCAAGTACTGTGCATGAGTAAATAAAAGGATCAAGAGTTTATGTATGTATCATTGCACAATGAGTATTTGTTTTCAGCCAGAAAACTGTAGATAGCGTTTCAGTCATCATCAGGACAAAAAAGAACACAAAAAGAATTGATTGCTGTACAAGTTCCACAAGCAGCGGCAGCTCCTCCGCAAGGGTGGAGGAGGGACGCCCCACTGCTTTTCAGCAGAGGAAAAATGGAAAAATAAAATGATCACACCACGGCTGCTGCCAGTGAGATAGACACAAGCCTGGAAAAGCACCAGGATATTGAGAGGGATCATGAGCAGATAGGAGGACAACCAGAAGAGTGCACAAGAGTGACATGATTGTGAAGAGTTCCTTGTGTTCCACTGTGTCGAAGGTGACTACGAGGCTGAAAAAGCTGTTGGTGATGGAAGAGGGCAGGTTTGTGGTGTGAGGAAGCTACACAAGCATTTGTACACACAACAGCCAGTGCTGGCTTTTTGTCTCGTGCGCAGCCTCCAGAGCATGGGTTGGGAGTGAATAAAAGGAGTTCAGGCTTGCAAATACCACGAGTGGCCAGTCCGGCCCTGGCTTCACTCAAGACGCTGCCTAATATGAACCTTGGGTTCTCTGCTACAACAAATATGACGTTTAAAGAAGGACAAGGGGACCCAATTAGGTAGGCAAGGACCTTGGGTAACAGTTTTTACGGAGGACAGTGGTCCTTGTTGCGAGAAAATTAGAGCAAAACAATGAATATAGAACAGAATCAGCTCTATATGGTTGCTATCCAGCCGGCTAGTAAGATTTAAGCAAGCTTATTAGTAGGTATCAAAACAAACGCACAATATACAGTGGGATACAATCCTGTATCCAATAGCGCAAAAGTGAACCAAGTAGTGACAAAGTGTCAAAATACAAAAAACAACACAATCAGGCGAAACAAAGGTGTGCTTGTTCTAAGATAAGAAAAATGAAACCAGCGTGATAACTGACACAGCCGTTACACATGGTATATAAATAGTTTGTGTGCACGGTGTTTAAAAGGTCGACGACGTTTCGATCCCATTTACATAATTACTGGGATCATCATCAGGACAAAAATACTGTTTGCCTGAACGACATATGAATTAAACAACACAATGGAGTGAGCCTCGAGGGCTGTGGTCGCAATGACTGAGGAGGTGCAGTCTCAGGAGACCGGGGGAATATGACGATGTCTAAATTAGTGTGCACCGGTAGGATTCATGTAGGACAAGGATAGTCTGGTGGGAGCACGGGCTCACTGAATGAGCTGGTGCGGGTAGTTCGTTGCCTTTGATCATTATTAGTGGAGTGATGCCGTTGGCACGGGGTCCGTGGACGGGAACCAGCTAAACAGGAGCACGGTGGCTCACTTTTTAGGCGGATGCTGGCGTTGGCAATTTGCCTTAAGTTACTATTGTGGAATCGGTGCCGGGTGGCCAGGGGTCCAGAGGCGGTGGAATACAGTCTACGAAGGGCTCAATGGCTCGAGCCCTTCATGAATCCTACCGGTGCACACTACTTTAGACATCGTCATATTCCCCCGGTCTCCAGAGACCGCACCTCCTCAGTCATTGCGACCCCAGCCCTCGAGGCTCACTCCATTGTGTTGTTTAATTCATATGTCGTTCAGGCAAACAGTATTTTTGTCCTGATGATGATCCCAGTAATTATGTAAATGGAATCGAAACGTCATCGACCTTTTAAACACCGTGCACACAAACTATTTATATACCATGTGTAACGGCAGTGTCAGTTATCACGCTTGTTTCATTTTTCTTATCTTAGAACAAGCACCCCTTTGTTTCGCCTCATTGTGTTGTTTTTTGTATTTTGACACTTTGTCACTACTTGGTTCACTTTTGCGCTATTGGATACAGGATTCTATCCCACTGTATATTGTTTGTTTTGATACCTACTAATAAGCTTGATTAAATCTTACTATCCGCTGGATAGCAACCATATAGAGCTGATTCTGTTCTATATTCATTGTTTTGCTCTAATTTTCTCGCAACAAGTACCACTGTCCTCCGTAACAACAAATATGACGTCATAATCTGAGAAATAAGTGGCGGTGGTGGTTGGCCTCTCAGGGCTGGGGTGTACTTTTAACCCCTTCCTCTTTATCCAAGCAGTCAAGGGCACTGGGGTAAAAGTTCTTTGTTGGTTGTAGATCTCTCCTCAACCCGTTTGGTCAGACTGGGTAGAGTTCTACGTAAGTGGACTGGGCGAAGGTCCGCCCGCTTATGTTTTTTGCAGCTCCTGCTCCCCCTGCTGTGCATTTTGTTTTTAATCTCCATTTCCTCTGAATTTTCACAAACACGGGGTGGTGGGTAGGTGTCTATTGTACATGTATAGGTTTGTGCTATCACTTTGTTTGCAAAGGATTTTCCGTAATTCTTCCAAGATAATAAACATTTTACAGCCTATACAACACTGGCCAATGGGTGCACTGGACACTCGCATTTGTGCTTGTATCTCCAAAACAGCTGGGAAAAAATAAATCAACAAAAGGCACGTAAAGTGAGAAACACCACAGTGCCACTATTATTTCGTGGACTTTCAGTGGTTTCAGACTTAATCTCTGACAAAGTTGCCTATAGTAGAGCACATTTGAATGTGAAAACTCGCACTTATTAGAGCTGCGCTTCCAACCTTTGAACCGTTTCACCAATCTGTACCAAATGTAGCACACTTAAAAGTTGAATTTTTTATACTGTCTCGCCCATAGATGACGCAAATCGGTCAGGATGAAAGAAAGATAAAAAAGGGTACAAAATGTGAGTTCTTATGGAATGAAAAGACGCCCTTAACTACCAAGGTGTAACGGTGCCGCTGAGATGTATAAACACATTCACACAGAAGTGTGGGTGCAGTCTTTTGATATCACTAGCCTGAGAGACTCCGAATATGAGTCAAGATTTGGATGTAAACTTGGCAAACATTCGTACCGAACACTTGGTATCCTGCCTCCTCTTCTGGCTTTGTTATATTGTGTGTGAATGAAGCTGAAATGCTCTGAAGTGGATTCAACTCGAGTTGGGGCGTTCTGTAAATACTTCCGTGCAGAGGCGTTGTGGTGGCTTTGAACTCAGGCCGGATGTGTATCATGAAAGATGTGTGTTTAGACTTCTTTTATTTCTGCGTGATTTAAACGGCTAATTCCTTTGTCCTTTGTTCACAACAGAGGATTACCAAGAGCTCATAGAGGACATTGTTCGCGATGGGAGACTTTATGCCTCTGAAAATCACCAGGAAATATTGAAGGTAAATTCCCTCATTGGATGTAATTTTCTTTTGAGAATCTAGTGCAAGTCGTTTTATTATGATTGTTTCCTGAATTAATATATCTGTATACTTAGCATTAGATTTTTTTTACAGAGCTGGAATATATGCATGTATTCGCACAATTCTGCTTTAAAGCTCTGTTTTTAGAGACATACCAAAATATTGCTACGTCTTGGGTTATTTTGTATTAGTTAATGTGAACTAATTAATACAACATATCAGCCCAGCAAAATTATTGCATTGGTTTCCCTAAGTATATCTATACGCTCAGAACATTGACTCCCATGGCCTAGAGAAAAAAAAATGCATACAATATATCCGTACAAGGAGTGGCTTGGTTCAGCTCTTTTATTCATTGACCAGTTAGTCTGTAATTTACATTTTGTTTTTACCCACCATAGTATATATTATAGGGCAGTGGGTCAAACCACTTAAGCCAGAGGCCTAACGCACAATACCCCCCCCCCCACATAGTTTAATGAGGGTACCTCGAGTCTCCAACATCTAACAGAGATTCATTGGCCTTAGGCATAATAGGAGTCCCTTAGAGAGTTGGTGGCCCCCTGAAGGGTTGAACCCCCGCAGCCCCACGTGCTGGCTGGTCCAGCATTATGCATCTCACTTCAGCCACTGTCTCCCCTGCTTTGTGTGTGTCGGCATTTTGTCTTATTACATGTATATATCCACCTAAAAAGAAGTGCTCTTCAGTTCCAGGGCTGGTGGGTTAATACTTTACTTTGCCAATGTTTTTCTTTCTATTCTTTATCGTTTATATTTTCTTTTAGTCATCTTTCAGTGTTTAATCTATGTTTTCAGGTTACAATAATTCTAAACCATCAGTACCTTTTGTTTATTCTAATGATAATCATATTTTCTTTTGAAGTGCATTAAAACTAAAAAGATTTTCTTCTCCTGTCTGCTAGGAAGCACCCATACAGTTCAATTTTAAAATTATTTTCAATGGTTCTTTTTTTAGAATAAAACAATTTGTAAGCACAGGACTGCCAACTGGTGGTATTTCTCTTTTTGTTTGTGAAATATGCTGCAAATAAAAAAATTAAAAAATCAATTATGGCATCCGCTTTCCAAAGCCATGCGAAGACTTGTTGCTTTACAGTTTCCTTTCAGGGAGGCCTGTTTTTCAAAACTGCACCACTAGCCTCTAGCTTCTTTAGAAATGAACAACAGATTTCATCATGCTTAAACTCACCAGGGTGATGTAGTTGATCTGCCTCACTGAGGAATAAGCATCTATCAGAGATTACTCAGAAACCAGCTGGATAGTAGTGTGAACTGAGAACAGTTCAGAATATATCAAATTTGTTTGGCATCCCGTACAGGGCGCCATGCACCACACTAGGTTATCTTCTATCCGCCAATGTTATGTCTGCCAATTGCTCTGTTGTGCTCCATCAATGTGGGTTAGTACTGGTTGTGGATTTTCTTCTGTCCGCTACTTTTAGTCAGTGCCCTTATGAAGCTTTAGAAATGTGGACCCAAACTTTCTTTGCCTCCTACTTTGGAACCAGTGATGTGGATTACTGAATATCTGATATGTGTTTTCACCCTGCAAACCTCTTAGGCAGTTTTTATGTCAATCCTCAACACCGTCGTGATCTTTCGCTCTAGAATGCGTCCTTTCCCCTCTTGTTTGATTAGCCTTTAGGGCCCTCTTTTTATTTTGCCCATTATATTGAGCTATATACGCTTGGTGTATATCTGAAAATGGTCGTTCTTGACAGATTGTGATATCTGTAAAAGTTTGTAAGGAAGTGCACAGGATCTGTCCATGCCTGTGGACCTGGAAAAGGCACAAATGAGCCTCTCTGGAAACATTTGGCAAGGGGTGAAGGTGTTTGAGCAGCACAGGGATGTAATGCTAGATTCCTCTGAAATCCTAGATGTTTGAAAGCTGCTTTTCCAGGATTGAACCTTTGAGCAGAAGCATGCTCTGCATACAGTTAGTAAACCAGTGATTAGACTAGACGGTTAACCTGCTTCTGGTAAACTCTTGAAATTTCTTTCAGGGGCAGACCTTGGGTTCACCAATGCATCACATTCTTCAGAAGACCAGTCTGTTTTTTTCTAACTACATCAACCCTGTCCTGTGCCCACCAGCACTTTGTTAGAACATCTCCTTGATGGGTTGGAATGCTACTCAGTGCGATTTCTAGTGGTTTAGACTATTTTCAAGCATTACTCCCATCACCTTTTCTGTGTTTGTTGTCCTAGCATTGTAGAACATGCAGTTGCTAATTTGTTTGACTTGAGGCTGCATAAAGGTCACTTAAATACCAGTCCTAAGGAAAGAATCTGGGAGCTAGCGGATCAAGTGCCTGATCATCATTTTCACCTTTGCTTTCTTCAAGCCTGGTTGTGCAGCACCTTGTGAGGTTTTGATATTGTTCAGTGGGTGCTGTATGACCAAGTGCATAGTCCTCAATTACTGCATTTCATTAAGGATTTCCTTCCTTTGAAGCTTAATTGTGCAGCACCTTTGCATGCCTTTTATAGAGGAAGTGCTGGTGTTTGGTAAGGCATTGCCGCCATTATCGATCTCTACTAAGTTACATTTCTCTAGATACAGGTCATGCCTCAAACAGCATTCGTTCCTCGGGCCATGGCATTACACTGCTGGTACTGTATGTCTTTTTTCCTCACTTGATCTTTACTTGGAGTTGTGGTACTACATGATGTAAACAGCACTGCAGCATTTGCACTGTGGAGACATCTGTATGCTTCTCCACTCAACTGTGAGCTCACCGCAGGTTTCCCCATAGACATTCTGAAATGAGTCTTGAGCATCTCAGCATTGTTGTGAGCACTGGTTGTAATTCTTTGGAGTTGCGTCTGTGCTGTGCATAATTGGCTCTGGAGCTCTATTACCATTATTTATGCTAATGAAGCTCAGGATATTATTTATTATGGGAGTCATCTTAGATGACAAACACAACATGGCTTTTTTAACAAAAGGGGGGACAAGAAGCCGAGTTTAGAGGTCCTGCACACGGGCTCCACAGAAAGCTCAAGTCTAAAGGGAGTATGCAGTTCCTATCTGGATGTGGGGGAAAGACAGGTCTTTCTTCATGATGCCCTCACACACCCCGAGAGGTGTCATGCTTCATCATTGGGCTGGTTGCCCCTCGTCAGGCCGGCGCTGCAATGCCTGACGGGCTCCCGAAATCGGGGCTCTTTGTCGGGGATCTTTAGAAGAAGCCGTTAGGTGCGTGCGGGTGTGGGGGCTGGGTAGTGCACGGGGAGTGAAATAAGTAAAAGAGGTCAAGAGCAGTCCTAGTAGAATCAAATTTTAATGTATTAGGTAGCTCTAGCCTAGTTAAAAACTGTGCGTGTGCCCATATGTGGGAATAATGTTCCTAAAGGGCTGTCAAATTAGTGAAGGGTCAACATGTTTCGTGCCTAATCTGCCCCTAAAGGGTCAATTGGCACTTCGTCAGGACCGAGAAAGCTGAGTATAAAAAGTGCACTACCGTCTGGTATTAAGATTCTGTATCAAAGATTACCAGATACGGTAGGAATTCCCTAGTAGACTTGTACTGGGGAGTACTGTAGACCTGTGGGAAATGGGAGAAAGAGGGAAAGGTACAACCAAGGGAAAATGCAAGTAAAATGAAAATCATTATAAGTCAAAACATAAGCCAACAATGTGGCTACATGGTTATGAGAATACGGTAAATATTGCTAGCAAACAACCTGGCACTTACATGATTACACGTGAGTAGTGGTTAAAGCATAATTAGTGCCTAAACTCATGTGCCTGGCAAGTGACGAATAAAATAACCGTACGCGGAGTAGCGTGAGCATTCATACTTGAACGGCTTGAAGGAGATACTGAATCTCTCCTCGTTGCAGTGCGATAAATTATACTTTAAAAGGTGCCTCAAATGTCAATAGATCCCCAACTATGGAACAGCGCTAAGTGGGGGACATGCGTAGCCGGGCGAAAACATTATCGTAATATTCGGATACGAGAATTGAGGTCCGAATTGTATCGCAAATGCAGGTTGATGACATGAACTAATCGTAATCAAGTGGGGAAGTGCCGTGTATAAATGATGTAGGAAAATTGCCGACAACATGAAGCCAAAAAATTGGATACAATGAACAGGGAAGCTTAGGTTAGAAAAATGTGCGCGGTGATGGCCGAGCGTAACCTGGACTGCCAGCGCGGGGCAATCGTATTTAGCTGATGTTAGTGAGCATACTTTGGCAACCGACCGGATTCACCATCTACAGATACAGGCTTACGCAAACCCTCCACTTTCACGCCTAATACCAGCATGGTGCCGCCAGAAGTATTGACCTTCGAGAAAGCTGTTCTAAAAACAATAACAGAGAAACGCTCTCAGGTTAGGTTTTCCAACATCACGAATTCTGAAAATGAAGCTATAAAAGCTCTATCAAATGACCCCACCATAACTATAAAAGAGGCAGACAAAGGGGAGCAATCGTCATTATGGCGACCGTTGACTACCGGACGGAATGTCTACGCCAGCTGGAGAATAACAATTACTACACTCCCCTCACCCAAGATCCCACTTCACGTTTACAAACCAGAATAAATTCCATGGTTACAGCGGCTCTCAACCAAGGTTGGGTTACTAAGAACGAGGCTGATTTTTTGGTAAATCAGAATCCTAGGCTACCCTACTTTTACATCTTGCCCAAAATCCATAAAGGGGTCACTCCACCACCTGGGAGACCTATTGTCTCGGGCATAGGGTCGGTCCTTGAACCTCTATCTAAGTTCTGCGACCATTTTTTCCAACCCTTAGTTTGCAGAACACCCTCCTTTCTTCAAGACACTAGGGATGTCTTAAGACTCATTGAGACTACCAACTCAGAGGGCCCTCTTCCAGATGTACTACTTACACTGGACGTTGAGGCCCTCTACACTAACATTCCTCAACTTAGCACTCTTGAGGTAGTGGAGGAGATACTTCACAGTATTCCCTGGTCTTCATCCACTCCGATTAGCTTTGTCATGGAATGCGCCTACATTGCTCTTACTGAGAACTTTTTTCAGTTTGAAGAGCAATTGTTCCATCAGACGCAGGGCACGTCTATGGGCAGTACCTTTGCCCCGAGTCTGGCATGTCTCTACATGTCAGACTTTGAGGCAAGGTATGTGCTCACGGACTCCAACCCCTTCTCGAATAACGTTCTCCTATGGAGACGTTATATCGATGATATTCTCATATTCTGGAAGGGCCACATAGACGAGATTCCCAGGTTCCTAATATGGATTAATAACCTCAATCCCTACCTCAAATTCACAGCTAACTGCTCTGAACAGGAACTCCCTTTCCTTGATCTCATGATCATTAAGAAACTGGACAAACTGGATACCATCACATATAAGAAACCCACCGACAGCCATTGCCCTCTTTTATACCAAAGTTTCCACCCCAAGGCCCTTAGAGAGAATCTACCCTACGGCCAGTTTCTACGTATTCGTAGGAACTGTAGCAACATTGAGGACTATAAAAAACAAGCCTCAGAACTAAGTAACCATTTGGCTAGGAGACAATACCCTCCTCGCATTATAACTAACGCACAGAAAAGAGCACGCAATGACAACAGGTTAAGCCTCCTTGAAATACAGACCAAACCTGAGAATGACCTCATTACATGTGTTACGACCTACACCCCCGAGTCTAATATGTTAAAAAGGGTCATTAATAAACATTGGAGAATTCTGGGGACAGGAGACCTGACACTTAGCAAACCACGATTTGCCTTTAAAAGAACAGCTAATGTCAAAGATCTTTTGATCAACACTCGACCAAAAAAACCTACATCAATGGCGCCCAATACATTGTGGAATTTACCACCAGTGACCGGACACTATCCTTGTGGTCAATGTGTAGTTTGTCCCTTTACACGAGCCACTAAGACAATCCCACTAACTGATAACTGGACATGGACCCAAAACAGGCACACAAATTGCAATTCACGTAATTGTATTTACCTCATAACATGCCCTTGTCCTCGTCAATACATAGGGATGACCACTCGTGCGGTGAAGACAAGAATCACTGAACATAGGAGTAATTTTCGTTGTAAAAAAACGAACACTAAAATGTGTGCTCACTATGTAGAACAAAATCACACTCCCAATGATCTACAATGGACGGTCCTGGAAGCTTTTTCCACCATCACTAATGAAGCTCTATTCAGGAAGGAACAACGTTGGGTGTTTAAATTGGTAGGACACATTAGGGGACTCAATGATGAAATTCCGTGGGCAGAACTGAACCACTAGGGCCCACGCCCTTGTTGCCCAATCCTGATAGTGCCCTATCATTCGGAACACTTTACTGTTATCACTATGACAGGACACCATTGGGTCCGTAAGAGGAATTTTCATACGTAAGCCCCCGTTGCTATCCTTGACATTTGACCGCCTGGTCTGTGATGACATCTCTCCCTTAACTAATTCTTACTTGCACTGCAAGTCATAACCTTGGTCATTTTAGTTTTTAATTCTCTAGATACCCAGCAGTCCTTACTAGCATGCTCCACTCATGTATTTTACCTATCCACTAGCTGGCGATAACACTCTGCCGCATGGTGTAACCTACCAACCAAATGTTGAGCCCACTAGAAGTAATTTCACACCTTACCAGTGTCCATTGATTAGTAATATACACTAGCGGTTGTCACCTTAATAAAGTTTTTTAACAACCCCGTTCCAAGATGGCCCCCACGCTTCCACACGCTAGACCTCACTATAAAAAGCCGACTACCGGAAGTTGTCCTCACGGGGCCCGGAGCAAGGGTAGGACGATTGTCAGTTGACTGCCTACACCTGTGAGTATATGCTGCACTTCCATGTTCAACATGACCGGTAAGCATTTGCTACTGTTACCGTTGTCTGATCCCGCTGCCTGTTCCTTTCAGCTATCGGAGCAACGACGTGCTCTGATCATCCCCGTCAGCCTTAGACTTTGTACCTAGGGGTGAGTTTTTCACCACTTCTTGTTTGCATGTGTGATCAAGTAGCTTGCTGTTTGTCGTGCACCTTACCGCTCGCTGCCAATGCCAATTGGGCCTTTTGCCTCACTAACATCAGCTAAATACGATTGCCCCGCGCTGGCAGTCCAGATTACGCTCGGCCATCACCGCGCACATTTTTCTAACCTAAGCTTCCCTGTTCATTGTATCCAATTTTTTGGCTTCATGTTGTCGGCAATTTTCCTACATCATTTATACACGGCACTTCCCCACTTGATTACGATTAGTTCATGTCATCAACCTGCATTTGCGATACAATTCGGACCTCAATTCTCGTATCCGAATATTACGATAATGTTTTCGCCCGGCTACGCATGTCCCCCACTTAGCGCTGTTCCATAGTTGGGGATCTATTGACATTTGAGTTTGAGGCACCTTTTAAAGTATAATTTATCGCACTGCAACGAGGAGAGATTCAGTATCTCCTTCAAGCCGTTCAAGTATGAATGCTCACGCTACTCCGCGTACGGTTATTTTATTCGTCACTTGCCAGGCACATGAGTTTAGGCACTAATTATGCTTTAACCACTACTCACGTGTAATCATGTAAGTGCCAGGTTGTTTGCTAGCAATATTTACCGTATTCTCATAACCATGTAGCCACATTGTTGGCTTATGTTTTGACTTATAATGATTTTCATTTTACTTGCATTTTCCCTTGGTTGTACCTTTCCCTCTTTTCTCCCTTTTCCCACAGGTCTACAGTACTCCCCAGTACAAGTCTACTAGGGAATTCCTACCGTATCTGGTAATCTTTGATACAGAATCTTAATACCAGACGGTAGTGCACTTTTTATACTCAGCTTTCTCGGTCCTGACGAAGTGCCAATTGACCCTTTAGGGGCAGATTAGGCACGAAACATGTTGACCCTTCACTAATTTGACAGCCCTTTAGGAACATTATTCCCACATATGGGCACACGCACAGTTTTTAACTAGGCTAGAGCTACCTAATACATTAAAATTTGATTCTACTAGGACTGCTCTTGACCTCTTTTACTTATTTCACTCCCCGTGCACTACCCAGCCCCCACACCCACACGCACCTAACGGCTTCTTCTAAAGATCCCCGACAAAGAGCCCCGATTTCGGGAGCCCGTCAGGCATTGCAGCGCCGGCCTGACGAGGGGCAACCAGCCCAATGATGAAGCATGACACCTCTCGGGGTGTGTGAGGGCATCATGAAGAAAGACCTGTCTTTCCCCCACATCCAGATAGGAACTGCATACTCCCTTTAGACTTAAACACAACATGGCCTCACAGGTGAACGCACTCAGCTCCTTCTGCTTCCACATACCAATCTTCAAATGGATCTCCAAGAGTCCAGATGTACTGTCACTCAAGCCCTATTCACTAGCAGACTAGACTACGGTGATGCACCCTGCCGGAATCTCCAACCACCTCCTCCACCAACTTCAGACCATCCAGAACACCGCACCTAGACTCATCCTGGACCTCCTACTTCGCACACAAATCACGCCACACCTCAGAGAACTTCACTGGATGCCCATACACAGAGTTGCCAATTCAAACTCCTCACACATGCGTACAAGGCACTGCACAACATAGGACCAGCATACCTTAACTGCCACCTTCACTTCCACCAGACTCCTATGCTCAGGCTTGCACTCTCTCTCACATACCCCTGTATCTGCAAAATCAGAATGGGTGGCCTAGCCTTCTCCTACATCGCAACCAAAACAAGGAACAATTTTACTTCCCACATCAGTGCCTCCTTATTGCTTCTTGAATTACACAAGAGGGTGAATACCTGCCTCTTCAATGAACCCCTTGTAGATGACCTTCACACCTGCTTCAGCGCGTGGATACCCTTCAGGTGATGAGTCACACTCTACAATCCACATAAAATACCATTATTGTCAATCAATCAATAGCTTTATTTCGATAGCAATGTATCATAAAAGCATCGTCCGACAGTTATACAATTAATAAAATATATATACAAGCACAACATTTTCAGCATTCTGTTAGAAAACAACACGTAAGAATTGATTATAATAAAAAGCAGTGATTTAAAAATATGTATCCACAATTCATCATTATTGTTTCATAGAAAGGGACAACAGTCTAAAAAGAAATATAAAAGAGCAGTAAGAGATTTGCAGTTCCTATGTAACACAACAAGTGGAGAATTGTGATAGCTGAATATTTTTCTTTCTCCAGTAACAATCTTGGCCTAGACTTTGGTCATCCCACGCACGGCTTTGTGCCAAATTAACCAAGCACAGCTCAAAAACTTGGCGACTCCACAAGAAAATAAGGTGCGTGGATCGGATTTCAAAATGCGTAGAGCAACCCGGTGGTTTCGGGTGCCCATGTCTCTGCAAATTGGTTTTAACCATTTCGATCTTGCATTGCTATAAGATGGACAGGCAAACATGACATGGGCAACACACTCCACCGGGGCTCCACAACAGGGAGAGCTTTTTGATGTGATCTTGGCAGAGTGCCATTTTGATGTTAGGGCATTAACAGGGAGCGTACCGTACCTAAACTGGATATACAGAGCCCTATCCTGTGGGACCTGGATTACGTCCAGAAAAGGCTCAAGGCTTCTAGTTTGCTTAAAGCTAAAGAATTCCTCTGTTAATCTCCCCCAGTTCGATTTGCTGTGCTCCTGATTGTCAATCCAATTCCAGTAATGGCGTTTAAGTTCCACCTTACTTGGGGGCTTCTGATTTTCCCACGCTTCTTTAAGCCCAAGTGAGATCATTGTTTTCTTGACATTTAAAATCCACTTGACCCTGTGGTCCACATCTAAATTCATCATCTCTGTTAAGGCTGTGGCATAGTTTTCAAGCTCTGCAGTACGCCTTAGGCGAGCCCAGAAAAGCAATGGGCGAAACCTGGCGATATCCCTAAATGGCCGCCTACCCATATCGTGCATTAAAGGAGTTAGCGGAGTGTTGCGGGGGAGCATCGCCAGGTCCCTTAAAAACTTGTGCTCAGATCTACTGATTTCGTCAACACTGTCGAACCCCCATTGCTCTGCTCCATAGAGCGCAGAGCTTAATACCTTGGCATCATAAACCACAAGAGCCGGGGCAACTGGTCTACTAATTGAAGATTGATGTTCCTTAATGAGCGCACCCGCCACACGTTTGTGGTTAATAAGCATTTTGGCTATATGAGGCCTCCAAAGCATCTTATCAGAGAGGCGGATGCCAAGATATTCAAAGGTGTTGACTCTTTCCAAAATAACGCAATTTAATGTGAGATTGTTTCTAAAAGATTTGTGGGGGTTGAAGGCCATAAGCTTGGTCTTTAAAGTATTAATGACCAGGCCTCGGGAGTCACAAAAGGATTGGTATCTATTCATTAACTTTTGTAGCCCAGCCGGAGTCTTTGACACCAACAAGGTGTCGTCGGCGAACAGGAGTGTTGGCACTTTATCGCCCGCCAGGGTTGGGGCGTCAGCAGGATCTTCTTGTAGGTACCTCACCACCCCGTTCACATACAAGGAGAACAGGGTGAGGGCTATGACGCAGCCCTGGCGGACTCCCTTTCCCACTGGAATCTGTTCGGTTAACTGGCCTTGGGCCCCCATCTCACCTGGGCGTAATTTCCCTCATGGAGGCGGATTAGTAGGTTTAAGATTAAGGGTGGAATACCCATGTCATTAAGGACATGCCATAGTCTTGTCCTGGGTACCAGGTCGAAGGCAGTCCTTAGATCTATGAAAGCGAGATAAAGACTGCCCCTTCCCACAACCACAACTTTCCAGTATATGAGCATTAACCTAAATGCCTGGTCAATTGTACCAATGCCCGCCCGAAAGCCGGCCTGGTATTGAGAGAGAATATCCTCTTCTTCGCACCACGCTTGAATCCTCTGTAAGAGGACTCTGCCTAGCACCTTCTGCATTACATCGATTAGGCTTATGGGCCTATAGTTCGCAGGATCTTCCCTATCCCCTTTTTTTTTGTAAATCGGAAAACCACAGCACCTTTCCAGGATTCTGGGACTGGACAGCCTGCAGCTAGAGCGTTGAATAACAACTGAAAATAGCGCGACCAACCCCTTGGATCTGCCAAAAAGAGGTCTCCTGGAAGGCCGTCTGAACCTGGGGCTTTAGCAGGGACTAACTTCTTGATGGCTGCCTCTATTTCAGGTAATCGAAAATGGGTTATCAGTATTCCCCACTAGAGGGACGTCTATGGGGCCGCATGGCTCCTCCAGACGTCCATCTTCTGTGGTGGAATACAGATTCCCAAATACCATTATTTGATTTTGAATTTAAAGTACCCTTTTATAGTCTTAACTTTGCTTTGAGTTTATGGGTGCAAAAGGAACAAATGATGGACAGAATGCTGAACAATGCAAACATTCACCCCCAGCCACAAAGATCTGGGTTAAATCTATCGTTCTTTTGCTCACCACACCACCCCCGTTTGGACCCAGCCATATACAAATCAGTCTTGACCTTGTTCCTCATGGGAACAGTCCAGCCCAAACTGCCAAGCCAGGTCCTCCATGGACCGGAAACAAGCATCCTGGGACCGGTTTCGGGGCATCACCCCCTCATCAGCCAGGCTAGCTTGAATGCAGTCGCGCAGTGAGCACGGGACCCACGTCTGGGCATACCCTTCCCACTTAGGGCGACAAATGCAAAAGGAAAAAATGATGGACAGAATGCCGAACAATGCAAACATTCACTCCAGTCACAAAGAACTGGGTTTAATCAATGGTTCTTTTGCTCACCACGCCACCCCAGTTTGGACCCAGCCATATGCAAATCAGTCTTTACCCTGTTCCTTATGGGAACAGTCCAGCCCGAACTGCCAAGCCAGGTCCTCCCTGGACCAGAAACAAGCGTCCTGCGACCGGTTTCAGGGCTTCACCCCTCATCAGCCAGGCTAGCTTGAATTCAGTGGCGCAGTGAGCACTGGACCCACATCTGGGCATACCCTTCCCAATTAGGGTGACAAATGCAAAAGGAACAAATGATGGACGGAATGCCGAACAATGCAAACATTCACTCCAGTCACAAAGATCTGGGTTTAATCCATCGTTCTTTTGCTCACCACGCCACCCCAGTTTGTGCCCAGCTATATGCAAATCAGTTTGAGTTTATGGGGCCAGGCCTCCAGGCAGATTTCGAACTGATTTGACTTAGCTGTGTTAATTATTATTCTTAGTTATTTATATAGCTCACAGCTTTACAGAAATGGTTGGGAAGCTTTATTGTTTTGTTAACATATTTCTTTCACTTCCTGCTTGTTTAGCCTTTTGACCACTCCCTATCATTGGGTGATGCACAGTTATGTAGTACCTGTATTGGGGCATGTCTCTGAACATGTTAGTATAGTATTTGCCTCTTTCATGAAGTCCTGGTACTCTAGCACCAGGCTCCAAACTCAATCCTGCAGAGTATGCAGTCACTAACGTGAGTTCAGCCGGTCTTTTTTGTATAACTATCATCCATGGAGCTGTCCAGTCATTGATTTTATTTGACTCTGTGAATGTTCACAGGTGTCACCTTTTACATGAAGGAATATCACAGGGATAGTTCCGAAATTATGATTTTATCAGTGTTAAATAAGAAAAAGTCAATTTGAAGCTATGAATAAATTGCATGTGGACATGCAACTCTTTTTATGGTTTAAACACATAAAATGTTGTCGTTCTGCACATGCTGCTACTTTTCAAAACTATTAGGTTTTCAAAATGTTCTTTAACAAATTAGCACCGTTGAACTGTCCATCTCATAATACAATACAAATAGAAACAAAGCACCAAGTCTGGACTAAGTTTGAGCATATAAAATTGGTAGTACCAACCAGTGGACTTTATGCTCGCTTGGCCAGCGTTGCCAATGCATTTTCAGCAGAAAAGGACTTTTTACTCCTCTCTACTTTTGCTTCATCTGAATGTTTTTTTAATTAGCTTAGAAAACCTTTAAAACATGAAAATCACATAATCAAATCACTTATAAAAATCCACAGAATATCAATACAATCAATTAATGAATCTATAAAAAATTATAACAAGACTAAACATTTTTCAAATTGTCTAGGAAAAAGCCAAGTGCATTGCATGACTCATAACTTGTAGTGCAGGGCAGAGAATTTAAAAATGCCAAGAGTTTGAGTAAATAGTCTTGGTGCCAATGATTGGAATGTGTACAATTAAAATAAAAAAAAAAAATGGTTTAAAGGTTCTTGCTCAGATTGACATAATAACTATACTAACAACCTATTTAATTGTTGGTCTTGTCCAGTGTTGGAATATATCCAAAGCGAAACCGCATTATGGACATTATATTTGAACGATCAACTAGATAATAATAAAGCTCAGTAAATGGTACCTGTCTCTACAAAGAAACAGAACAATTTGGAGTATAAACTGGAAAAGACCGCTAGAAGAGAAGCCTGCTTGATGATGAGTATCAATTTCATTTGTAATGTCAATCTCGGGTATTCAGAGTCAGCATTGCCAAGCCTATCAATTTCTGAACTACTTTTGTAAGTGAATGACTCAGAATGTCTAGCTCTGCCGTCCATATAGAGCAAAGTAATATTTTTTCTTCCATAATCTGAAAACGCATTTGTATACTCCTGTACTCTGAATGAGTTAAATGATTAATTAATTATATTGTTTATAGAGCCCATTGCCATGCATAAGACTTCATCATGGATCTCTCTGCATCTTAGGGAGGCTATTAATAAACACTGCAGTACCCATGCCCCATATTTTATCCATATCATGAAGGTCCTGACATTACAGCCCTAATGCTGCAATGCAGGAAGTCATGTCACTGAGATGAAAGTGCAGCTTCTATTTATGGCTGGGAAAAGTGTTTGCTTTCATGGTTGATTTCTAATTATATTTGTTCACCTCATCATAATCAGGCAAGAACAAATTCCATACACTAATGTGATAATCATTGTGGATAAAATACTGTTGTCCATATTTTTGAAATCCTACTGTTAAGTAACATTGCTCATTTGGACTATACATAATTATGTTGTTGCTTAACTTAAAAGCAGTTTTTTTCTTTGTGGTTGTTTGAGTGTAAAATGTTTTGCTTACTTTTTTCAGGACAAGAAGCTTATAAAGGCTTTGTTTGATGTCTTGGCGCACCCACAGAATTATTTTAAGTATACGGCTCAAGAGTCAAGAGAGATGTTCCCGAGGTCTTTTATCCGACTCTTACGTTCAAAAGTTTCCAGATTTTTGAGGCCTTACAAATAACTACTGTGAACTGTACCTTGGCACGAACAATGAGGAGTACATGCTCTGTGTGCAAAATATGGTTTCAGCATTCAACGAGGCCCTGCGTTTTCTTTTTTTTGCTCATGAAATTAAATCTGGAAATTGGTCCCCCGGATCATTTATTAGACTTTTGGAAGGTGCTGTACATATTTTTGTAAACAAAATGTTATTTTATTATTTTTCTAGAATGCCTGAGGTCATTATTTTGTGTAGATGCTAAATGAGGTAGTCTGTGTTGCATAATATTAAGACTGGTTGTTTTGGACCCTTCTTTATAAGCTTGAGGAGCAGCAATGGACAAATGCAGGATTAAGAGGAATATTGACAAGATTAGAATTGCTTCAGCCCATCAGATTGGAGTTCTGAACAGCAATCATCAAGCTGTTTCTCTTTATACCTTCAACCAAGGACTTCCCAACTGAAAAAAGAGTTAAGAGCATATGCACTGTATTTGGTTTTTGAATCTACACCCTGAGACAGGCATTTAAAAAAAAAAAGAAATACTCTGATGTTGCCAGACCTGTGAGTCCAAGAGTTAAACCACCATATTTTTTTTTTTTATCTTGAAAAGAGGCTGACAACCATATTTGAAAATTATGCTTCATTTATTTTGGTTTCCATTGTTTTTCTTTTTAACAAAACCAGTTCTTAATGCACCTGTAACAATGCAAAACTAGTTACTTAGGATGGCAAATAGATGCATAGAAAGTTTTTAAATATGCATGCTGGTGATTCATTCTTGGTGGACTTTGGCTTGCTGGCAGCCTGCATTGTTGGTAGAATAACCTGTAAATTGTTGCTTAACAAATCCATAGAACCCTCCATGTTTGCAGGAATTGCACAACATAGCATTTGCATCGTTATTTTGCTCACCATTCTCTTTGCAACAGGTTTCCTAGCGTGCAAACAAAAACTAGTCTAAGTGAGTGCACACTGTTTTCTGTTGGCAAGAATCTCTATTGTTAACTGTTTGCATCCATATAAGTTGGCAAATGCTGCACAATAGGAAGCATCCTATTTGTGCAACATGTCAAAAACTAAATGTAAATGGGGGCATGTATGTTTATTAATTTCCTGTATGCTGGAATTGCAGTCATGAAATCGTAGTTAGAACTTTTCAAACACACATTTAACATGATTTTGATTCTGAATCTGGTATATGGATAGTGAAATGATATAGTTCAGACCTGCACAGCCCTCATCAATTGGGTATCTTCTAACTGACTTCAAAATAGTGGTCATTTCAGTTTTGTAACAAAGAATATGAAGGTGTTTTAAAGCTTTGGAAAATGTCAATTACATTAATTTTCAGAAAGACTTGTAGGAATACATTAGCATCACTCTGCAAGATTTTGAATTACCCATGGCATTGGCATCAGTCATCCTTCTCATGGTGCAAGCCATTCAAAATATTGTGCACTTTGTCGCTTCTTCATAATCATAATGTGCCTCTCATCTTCTGCAAGAGTTTTAAACATTTGAAATTAATTGAATGTCTCTCTGATCTTTCTGCTTAGCAGTGTAAGCTGAAAGTTATTCACACTTGTAATGCCATTGGATGAATATTGTGTTCATCACTGTAGTGCCCTTTATATATTCTAGTTCAAATAAAGTTGACTGTTCACTCTGTGTAGATTTGAGCTAAACTCTTTAAGGTCACTTTGTCAAAACCATTGTGTCCTGTCTTGAAAATGTCCATGTGTACAAGCTAGACAATACATCATTTTGAAGATCATACCCATTCTCATGTAGTTTCTGAAATAAGTTGAGAAACGTATTCAGCTCTATACATTTACTCATTTTGTATGGCTGTATTAAATTTCATCCTAATGAAATGTATAGTTATAGGTGTCTTTTAACTGGATATGTTTAAAAATGAATGCTCTAGTAGATTATCTTAAGTTACAGGTGATTTTTAAGGTACACCTATGTACAGTATAATGGTGAGAAGTAAACCGTTGTTGTGACCGCCACTGTGCTGTAAAACACCAGGGCTACCTTATTCAATATGCAGAGTTAATTATATTTTTTCTTATAAATCCAATATTGAGGAGATGGGAACAACACTTCTGTTTAGATAAATTAAAATTGTTGACAGGATTAGAGACTTTCCTCCCCTTTTATCCATCTCTAGCCATTGGCAGCATTGACAGCCTACTGGTCCACTTACACGCTTCAAATACTGTCACTTAAGATCTCTGCTATCAACGTAATACACTACTTTCAGTGCAACCATGACGTCCATGTGCTGTGAGCACACAACATTTTACCATCACACCTCAACTATTGTTGAATAAACGTCCATCCCTTCAGCTTGACATAAAAGGGAGAAACACTTGGGCAATGCCACAAACCAGTGTTGAAATATAGTAGAAAATTGCTTTCTCCATTAGAATTTATTGGAGAAACTAATTCTAGAACATAATAAATTTTTGATTGCACTTACTGTTTAAGTCACAGATCATGAAAAGGTGTGCATTCAATAGCAAATATTGAATTGCAGAGAATGATAGCATAGTGAAATGTGACATTGCAGCTCTTCTTCATCTGAATAAAAATACCCAGAGTTTTCTTTAAGTGGATGGTTTAAGTATTCAGGTGAATAAGGCAGTTTTCCTCAAAAATTGTAGCTGTGCTGTTGTTGTGTTCTTTTTTTATTTACATTGGATTTTAAAATTGTTAAGCTATGTAGCTGGTGGTTCAACATAGCATCAGCGTGGGATTTTGATGCTTCTCATTGAACAGCGGCTTAAATATTAAATGTATTTATTCAAACACAAACATTGAAACTCAGCTTCATTTAACAGGAAACCACCCAAAATATTTGTTTTTCAAAATGTGAAAATCGTCTGTTATTGTCAAAGATTGCAATATTTCACATTTAGAAAACTATTAACCTCCATAACTGCCTCTTTAGTGGAAGGACTGGACTGTATGGATTGTTTTCAGATATAGATGTATTGATTTTTTAATGTAAATGGATGCTTGTAAATAAAGTAACTGAAATAAATACAGATGTAAATTTTGCTTGGGAGATCTTGGTGTTTCTTTTAACATTCTAGATTTCCTATGTTCCTATTTGAGAATAGCTCTTTCAGACTGTCTCCTTACCACTGGGATCTTGCTTGATTGATTTTACTCTTCTCATTATTAATCAGTCGTGATTTATTCTTGTTATGCCATTTTTCCTTTTGTTGATACCCAACATGATATTCCAGAATGAAGAAAATTGGTTTGAGTAAACAAACTTGCCTGCAACAGAACACGAAAGTAGAGGTGATCGTATTGCTGATGTAAAGCTTCTTTCCCTCATGATGTAGTTCACTCTGCCAAAACCCTGAATACTGCATTTTGTGCCGGTGATCAAAGGTCTCAGAGACACTAGAAGGATCAGATGAATAATATGGGATTACTGAAGTAAAATATAGTAGCATGTTGTCAATTTCTTGCAGCCAAATTCCTCTGGCATTCAAGCACTGGCAGTCGGTAATTTGAGCAGGCAGGAGAGCAGGCGGGCTGCATACTCACACTCACCCATCTACATGCACTTATTCATACATTCACAAGCATGCACACCTACATTCACTATTCACAAGCACCTACACATGCGCATACATTCACAGCACGCATGCACTAATATACATACATTCATAAATACAGGCACACAACAAACATTAAGAAAAACTTACTGGGCTGCAGTGGAATCTTGGGTAGAGTAGGGAAGCCTCAGTGGTTCCTGGAGGGTTTGGACTGCCGCTGCCTCTCATTGGCTGACCTTGAGTCCGCCAATGAGAGGAAGTGGCCGTCTCTTATGCGTCACAGTGTAGAATGGAGTCAGTGAGTGTTACTCACCCCATCCCACTCTGCTACAAGTCATCACTGATGTACACTCGGCCCTGGGCACTTCAGAGCTTAAAACTGAAGAAACCAGGTCCAAGTCGATCAGTGACGCACCCCCTCATTATGAGGGGAAGGACCTCCATGTACTTTGCCAGGCTGAGGTCACGCCCATAGGGCTGTGCAATCCACAACCCAGCACAGTTCAACTCAGGCAGCCAGGTGCCTGCACATTTAGAGCATGTACAGCACCTCGCTGCCTGACCTGAACATGAAGAATGTCTGTCACGTTGACCTTTTCTCAGTCTGACAGACACCCTTTTTACTTGCAGGAAGGTGGGGGGGTGGCTTCCACTCTTAAGGACCAGCCGCACCGGCATTCAAGTGAACTGTCTCACAGTGGTGGTATATTTGTATTTAGGCTGAATAGTAAAGGAAAGAAGAGCCTCTGTGTAGGTTAATTACAGCTCTAATACAGAATGAAGGCCTGAATTTAGGTTGTGTAGATGAACTTAAGGAGGCTCAATGAAAGAACACTTTGGATTTGGAAATGAAGGGCCTTAATAGTAATTTTAATAAGCTACTCTGAAGGATAGAGAAGTTAATCAAATGTAGTGAGAAGTCAGCCTTCCACATCAGCACCACAGTAGATGTTCTTCATAGCTCCCCAAGGTGAAAGGTATGAAACGTCATGTGTCTCTGAAAGTCCCTTGATTTATAAACTGCACAATCTTTCAGTGCCTAAAACTGTTACTGCCTTGTCCAATACACTTCCCTTTGTCTCACTGTGATAGCAGAGAGAACTCAATCCGGTTCTTGTAGAGCGCGACTACTCACCCGTTAGGGTCTTAAGGCGCTGAGTGGGGGGCGGGAGGGAATCTGCGGTTCAGTCGAAGAGCCAGGTCTTGAGGTCCTTCCTGAATTGAGGCAGTGGCGGTGATTGCCTGAGATGTAGAGGCAGGGAGTTTCAGGTCTTCGCAGCAAGGTAGGAGAAGGATCTTCCTCCAACCGTGGTCTTGCGGATCCGTGGAATGGTGGCCAGGGTTAGTTGGGCGGAGCAGAGATGTCTGGTGGGTGTGTAGGAGATGCGGTAGTTGAGGTATGCAGGTCCAACATTGTGGAGGGCTTTGTAGGCGTGTGAGGAGCTTGAAGGTGATTCTTTTGTTGATCGGGAGCCAGTGGAGATCTCTAAGGTAACCGGTGATGTTGCTGCTTCGGGGAATGTTCAGGATGAGTCTGGTGTTCTGGATGTTCTGCAGTTTATTTAGGAGTTTATGGGGGGTGCCGGCGTGGAGTGCGTTGCCGTAGTCTAGTCTGCTGCTGACGAGTGCATGGGTGACCGTTTTCCTGGACTCGGTGGGGATCCACTTGAAAATCTTCCAAAGCAGGTGGAGCATGTGGAAGCAGGACGACGAGACGGCGTTGATTTGGCAGTTCATTGAGAGCGAGGAGTCCAGGATGATGTTGAGGTTTCATGCGTGGTCTGTGGGTGTTGGGGGGAGGGGGGGGGTGATTTACTGCGCTGCGGGCCTCCAGGAGTCGTCCCAGGTGGAGGGAGTGGAGCCCAGGATGAGGTCTTTGGTCTTGTCTGAGTTGAGCTTGAGGCAGCTGTCAACCAGGTGGCGACTGCCTTCATCCCGTTGTGGAAGTTGCACCAGAACTGTCAGTGATCTGGTGGAGCAGCCATTTGGGTACAACTTAAGGTGTAAATAAGTAAAATCTTTGGGTTGATGCCACTGCAAAATGAATTAAAGCTGGAGGTGAGAATGAAGTCACTCCAAGCAGATAAGATTAATAAAATAACCATTAGTGGAAGTTAGATAAACCATGAGTCAGACTGGTGGTTTATTTTGATAGTATATTTAGGTCAATCAAAATATGGGAGGGAGTCTAATGTGATAATTAGAGGTCTGGCTGCTTGAATTGTAGAAAGGAAATTACTGGCTTGAATATTGTTGAGGTAAAATGGCAGGCATGTGAAAAAGCAAATATTTGGAAAAGATGGACAAGCAACAGTCAAAGATGATGGAGAGATTTTGGGCACACGAAAAGGAGCAATGATGTTGGGCGAACATAGGGGTGATAAGCAGCAAAGTAAAGGGTACAGAGGTACGCAGCTATCATTTGAGCAGCAGTTCAGTGGAACCAGGGGCGAGAGCGCTGAGGGGCCACTGCACCTCGGTTACGACTGTCTTACGAAATCAACACAGGTAGAGAGGCACATTTTCTTTGCCGGCAGTAGGACGTTTTTGCTGTACGGTGATATGATCTCAGTTTTACCAGGGATAAGACGAAGACACATGCAGGTTAATTGTGGAAATAGAGATAAAGTGCATGGGGAAAAATGAAACTATCAATATTTGGCAGCCTTCCACATAGAAATGGGATGGGGTTATGAAGCAAATGAAAACTTAAGAATCTGTGTAATCAGAGGATTGGAGGAGTCTTGTGACCGTCCCCTGAAGGAGCCAATAGCAAGGAAGATACAGTTTACCAGAATAAGAGACCAAGAAAACCTGTTCAAGGTAAGAACATGATGACGGTTGAACAGAACCCCAGCTAAACTGGGAATAAAGCGTGGCTTAGAAAATAGGTCACTTTTAAAACTGGTGTAGCTTTATGGTTGATTGTTGTATTAATCGTCTGAAAAATAGAACAATTCTTTAAATAATACATAGGAGGGTGGAAGACCGAGGACCGTCTTAATAGAACAGAGTTGTTTAAAGGGAAAAAGACAATTGCCTTACGAGAGGAGGAGATGCAGAAGTTTGATATTAGCGGTGAAGGTGAAAGCACGAGAGGGAAGTAATTTTGAAGCAACAGTGATCAGGAAGAAAGGTGATTAATATGTAGTTGAATGCAATGGTGAGAAAGATAGGTAGAGCGATGTGAGGAGGTTCTGGAAATGGATGTCTTTCAGACTCTGAAAATGTAGAGCTGGAAGCGTGTAATATAGTAAATCAGCTGAGGATTTTCTCATAATTTACTCGGGAAAGGCATAAGTGGAGGAATCCTTAAACTAATCTTGATCCCTGTATTGATCATACAAATTTTTGTAGCATTTGTTTTCCTTTTCTTTAGAGGCTGTAGAATAATTTCATCAAAGGGTGGGATAAAACTTCAGAAAAGGAAGCTGTCAGCGATGAGCGGAAGAAAAAGAAAACGGGGTGATGTAAAACTGGAGGAAATGCAAAGTGACTTGTACATGGAAATAACAGATCTGGAGGAAACCAGACGGAAAAATTCAAAACTGATGACGACTGTCCTGTGAATTTCCAGAGAACATGTACATGATGATTCAAGGTGGGGAGGAGGGTTGAGAAAGCTGTTTTTCTGAATTAATGTTTTACTAGTTTTAATAGAAACTTGTACTTGAGCTAATTTTAGACAGACTAGGTTAAATACAGTTGATCTTCCGTTCCAAGTGCCAGTTTTTTCAAGCTCTGTTATTTTGTGTGCAATATTGGTAGTATGCATAACAAAGGTGTTAATGTGGTTATCTATTCTAGGGATGTAACCATGTCATTCTCAGGCACATGTTAACTCCGCCTTCCTATGCAAGAAGCATGTCTAAAGCAAGCCTATTCTGAATTATCAGAGCTCGCTTTGCAAGAAGCTCTTTGTTAATTACTGTTAGCGCACCAGCTGTATTAGTGGCTCATCTGCCCACCAGAGTTAACAGCTTTCTAATCTTCACATCATTTAAGGCTAGTCCTACTTAAGCAAACACAAGGAGATGATGGACGGAGTGCTGAAACTTTTCAGACACACACCCCCAGTCACAGATCTGGGTTGAATCCATCATCGTTCTTTAGCTCACTTCGCCACCCCAGTTCAGACACAGCTATATGCAAATCAGTCTTGACCCTGTGCCTCATGGGAACAGTCCAGCCCGAACTGCCAAGCCATGTCTTCCCTGGACCGGAAACAAGCATCCTGGGACCGGTTTCGGGCTAACTGCCCTCATCAGCCAGGCTAGCTTGAATCCAGTGGCAAAGTGAGCAAGGGACCCACGTCTGGGCATACCCTGCCAACTTAGGGCAAACAAAGCAAACACAAGGAGATGATGGACGGAGCGCTGAATCTTTTCAGACACTCACCCCCAGTCACAGATCTGGGTTGAATCCATCATCGTTCTTTAGCTCACTTCGCCACCCCAGTTCAGACACAGCTATATGCAAATCAGTCTTGACCCTGTGCCTCATGGGAACAGTCCAGCCCGAACTGCCAAGCCATGTCTTCCCTGGACCGGAAACAAGCATCCTGGGACCGGTTTCGGGCTAACAGCCCTCATCAGCCAGGCTAGCTTGAATCCAGTGGCAAAGTGAGCAAGGGACCCACGTCTGGGCATACCCTGCCAACTTAAGGCAAACAAAGCAAACACAAGGAGATGATGGACGGAGCGCTGAAACTTTTCAGACACTCCCAAAATCTGTGCAAAGCTGTATTTGCTTCTTCTCAGATATGTCATTTCGTGCTACTAGGTCTTAGTATGATAAATTCTTGGAAGGACTTCGGGCCTGATTATGAGTTTGACGGTGTGGCAGTGCGGCAGCACAGCACCACCCCGCTCCCACACCGCTAAACCTCACCACCGGCCGCCCATCAGATTGAGTTTTCTCATGCTGTCCATGCCGTGCAGGAAAGGGGGTGAAGAAGAGGGGGTGCATGCAGACGGGGGCACACCATGTGCCCCGCTGCAGGCATCCTCAGGCCATGAGGGAACAGGGGGTCCTGTTGGGCCCCCTTAGTTTCCTCACAGCCACAGGTTTCATGGCGGGCTCACCGCCATGAAATCTGTGGTGGTGAGGAAACTCATAATATGCTTGGCGGTGCCGCAGCAGCACCGCCGGCGTATTGCAGCTCTCAGACCGCCGCGCCACCGCTCGGGATCGCGGATCGCTGGTGGTAGACGGAATTCGGCAGTCGGACCACTGGTGCGACGGTCTCCGACCGCCACCACACCTCCACCACAGGACCGCCAAACTCTTAATTAGGCCTTAAGGATGCATAGCAACTATCTACTGGCAACCTGAAAATAAGCAGATTTACAACACACATAGTATGTTCCCCTTTCATGTCCTGTTAACACCTTGTTCTTTACTAGGTACTTCTGGTTGCATTCACTCCAACTCACCATTTCTACTGTCTCCTTTCCTTCTTACTCACGTACAATGCATAGTTTCCCTTTCTGCACCACGTCCAAATGTATCTTTGGATGTAAATCTTTCTTTCCATCTTTCTCCCTTTCTTCCTTTGATCCTTCCTTGACTCTTTTCACTGCAGCTTCTTTCGCCTTTTTATTCTTTCACTCAGTTCAACTATAAAGGTTCTCTCACCATGGGTAATTTTGCACGAAAGCTCATGTGCACCTACATTAGGTTAGAACATACAAAAGGAGAGAAAAATTTCACTACTCCATTTTAGTCACTCACTTATGATTTTTTGAAATTTTTTAGATGTGATTTCTCATCCGTATGTACGTTTGAAGCGTTAGTAACAGGCAATTTCTCTAAAGGCAACTCGTAATCAGAATAATACAACTTGATTGAGTCTTGATGATAAAATAGATTCAGGAACACATTGCAAGAGAATGCATAAAACAATGGAAGATGAAAGTAGAGTCCCCTGCTGCACAAGTAGGAAGATAAGAGCACACAAAGCAATTCTCTACGTTCATCAACTTTATATATTTAGTGAGCTTCTGATAATATTAATTATAGCCTAACATATTTTCAGAATTTGAACCATGTGAAATTCTACCTCCTGATTTTTTACGATTTAATCACTATTGTTTGATTTACTCTCCTATGATTAAGTGAGGTATCTCCCTCTAACACATAGCAATCCAGGAGTAAGCCAACTACAGAAATTACTATGGCAACATCCAAGATTATAAGGACAAATTTGCAGCTGTTCTGCACCATGTTAGTCTTGTTACAGATTAAGGCAAGAATAAATATTAGTCTTTTGTTTCAGTTCAGTTCTTGTTAGTTACTTTACCTAACCTACTGTCTCTACCCTCTGAAGGGTACTGTGATTATTGACTAAGTCAACTGGATGCCTATGGGCTCTACGGTCCAATAACCGTTGGCCTAATGGAAATAGTCTCAAATCTTTCTTCAGCAATGTTCTACAGTTTTGTCTCCTTTGTTTCCTCAAATATTGTCCTGCTTCATGGAGGCTCATCAATGTCAGCCTGGAAATTTCTTGAGTCAGCGTCACTGTTCAGGAAGTAAGTCCAGTCAGGACCTGAGTACTTTCAGTTTGGCTTTCTAAGTCTTTTTGAACTCTGTTACTGGTTGTTCCAAGTCACTGTCACTAAGTTCTCCTGGTTCTTGGTGGTCTCTTTCCTCTAGCTCTCTATCCTCTCAAATAGTCTCTTGCTTTCGGTCTTTGGCCACTTGCTTCATAAAGCACCTTTTCTTTTGAGGTACTGGTTACTTCAGACTCATGAGACAGTTTCTTATTCGGATTCAGAGGTTTCTCCAACTGCTTCTTCTATATCGTTGTTGGTCAGCTAGGCACTTGTACCTGCTTGATCTGTCTCTGTTCTCCAGGTATCACCGGAGTCTCAGACTTGATCCTCGGGTTTTGTTTTGCATTGAGGACTCTGTGTTTCCGCTCAGATTTTGTTCTGGCTGTGGTTCAGGGGAATAGTGCTGAGAAACCTCAGGTCAGGCCTCATCGGTGTCTTCTTCTGATGCTTTAGACACCTCAAATCGAGCTGCCCTCGAAGAATTAATGGATGTTTTCTCCACCTCTTCCTCTGCTCTCCTCACTCTGTGTGTGTAAGGTATGGATCCATTTTAGAAGCCTGCACGCTTAACAATGGTGTTGGTCACGAGGATGACCTTGTACAGACCTCTCCAACGTTCCTCCAAGCATGACTTGCGGATGTGCCTTTTCATATGAACCCAGTCTCCAGGGCTCAGTTCATGACGCTGGGCAAAACTCACAGATGGCGTTGCCAAGTCGACCTGGTGAGGGATAGAACACGTCAATACTGCCGAAGATGATGATTCTTTGGACCCCACGAGCACTGCGAAGGAATATATCACAAAAATTAAACCACCATAATCATTACTTTCACTTGATGCAAAACTTTATCCTCTTCAAATTTTAAACCATGAGACAAATGTTATTTGCTACTGTAATACATAGACCACTCCTGTAGTCTACAACTTTACTGCTAATTACATCATGATTACTGGATACAACATTTTTCCATTCAATACATCATGAATTGTTTTAATTACAATCATTTCAAAATTGAATTGCCCAATGCATTTCGGGATGCACTCCCTTCTTCAGGGGCTGATGATTGTAACTGAAATAAAACCAGACATAAACATAAAATGGCAAATAGGTCCACTGCCTACGTAACAAACAGCTTTTGAATGTTTCTTAATATAATTCCATTAGTGTTATGTGTCATGAAAAAATGAGTTGCTGTGTACACAATAGAAATAGAGAAGGACCTACCTAGGAAGTGTGATTAGAAAGACAAGTGTACGTGCTGTAGATCAATCAGAACCAAGTGTGCTCATGCTCATTGAGAAAACAATTAACCAGAAAAACGAATCTTCCATTTTACAAGACGCTAAACTCTCCTCTGTATGCAAAGTGAAAGATGTTCCCTCGGATACATGCCCTAATTACACCCAGTGACTCGTGATAACGAAGTCTCTTTTAAGTTGTAAACTTACTGACTCCTTAGAATCTGAGTGCACTCTGTGCTCTCGATGGCTACATAAACGGTAACCAAATAATATCAATTAGAACTTCCCTCTGTAATTTCGTTTTATAAAGACTATCAAGCAATACTGAAATGCTAGCCTACACGTCCAAAATTAAGCTGAAAATCAACTGGATACTGGGACCCGCTCAATGAGCAGTCCTCTCACCGCCAGCACCGTTAGTTTCACTCCACCTAGTACGTAACAGAGAAACACTACATAAGCAGCATGCCAATTTGGGAGATAAAACTTTAAGTTCTATGTTTAACTTTAGAACGCCTATCCAGTACCTCTGCTTGTACGAAGTACGTCCATGAACCAAAACACTTCTGTATTGTGGAATTCAACCACGTTGTACCGCATCTCCGTTTAAACCATTGTAGCATAAACATGGAAATGGGACTGAAACCAACTTGATTCGTGAACGATAGACTTCCATGTCCGCCGTATGAAATCAGACGATTCTAACAAACCACAGATCGTTATATAGACAAAACGCGATTGAAATTAAATAAACACTGTTATTACGTGTTATAGAACACACACATCAGCTAGTACTTTGCAATATTTGAGAATCTTATCTGTGATATTCACAAGTGCAGCTGTGGGAGCAGAAGCAATTCTCAATGCTCTCTCTATCAGTACCATGTGGGAGGTAAGTCCTGTTCTCCTGGATGAAGTACTTCAGGTGCTCATGACTGAGTGAAGTGCATCTGGCCATTTGAGGGATGTAGAAGCACATGTCTTGGCTAATTTGCTTTTATCTTCCTGTTTATCCTCGCAACAACTCCTGATGTTTCCAGTCTGTAACTGTAGTGAAATTGCTGGTCAATGCCCAAGGCTTTGCACAGTAATTGCATCACCTCGTTCTTAAAGTAACGTCCTTGATCTGATTTGAGATAAACTGGCATGCCGAACCTGGAAATCAATTCCTGCAAGTGAAGTTTGGCCACTGTTCGACTGTCTCATCTACTAGGGCCACATGTATCAAAAAAGCATTTTGCGATTGCCAAATAGCGATTTTTACTGAATCGCTATTTGGTAATCGCAAAATGCTATGTATGTAAGGAATCGCCAAAGATTTCGCGATTCCTTAATATTACCAAATAGCGATTCGGTAAATAGGTAATCTCTATTAGGTAATACTAGTAAATTCGTTCCTATGGGCCTAAAGGCCCATAGGTGCGAATGGTTTTGCATTAGCTAATTTGCGATTACCTAATTGGTCATGGCAAATTAGGTAATGCAAAGCCAAGGGTGGCCAGGGAGCTAAGGCCTACCTGAAGCACCCCCCCAAAAAATGTGGTCATGTAAAGCGCACACATGCCCTAGAGCAGTGGTCTTCAAACTGTGGGGCTCGCCCCCCTGGGGGGCAGGGAGTCTTGAGAAGGGGGGCGCAGCTCCACACTCCCCCCCCACCCCCTAGTGATTTACGAGTCCCATACGTTCGCTGCAGCTTTGTCCGAAATATTTTATAGCCTATTCCTGTCGTTTGGTATTTTATGGCCTTATTTTGAAAGGCAGTTGGGCTTCTAATACAATTGCTCCTGTTCGATGTAAAGCCCATTGCAGAACCCTGGAAGTTGGGTAAGAAAACAAGGGTGGGCAAGGAGAATGAGCAGTGTGGAAAGAAAGCACTTTGCAGTCGTTTTTAAGCAATCTGGAGACATTTATAGTCTGTAGTAAGTAAAAACAAGATTAATTTTGGTGTTTACATTTTATCATATTTGCCACCCCTACAGTTTTAAATCAGGATACACTACTATTGAGACATGTAGCTGTAGTTTTCCATCAAGTACTGGTATTTTTGTGCGATAAAACATATTTTTACTCAGCTTTGTTTTAATGTACTATTTGCTTGGCGTTTTTGTTTTCTAGCTGCCAATGCATGCATTTCCTTTGTTTCTGTGTTGGTTGTAGTGAAAGGAGAAACATGCATAAATGTGTAAAGCCAGCAGCCCTGCCAAGTTTCCCAGGTCCATACTTGATGTGCTGCTCCAGTCTAGGTTTTTTCCTTTTAATTCTGGAACCTATAGTCTTGTTTGGTTCATTATAAAATGGGACTAAAAGTCCCAGAATTGAAAAGAAAAAACCTTGCCTGGAGCACCACATCACACATGGACCTTTGAAACTTAGCAGCTATGCGCTGTAAATGGGCTGGTACTGAGTGCCTGCTCTTCTCTATTTGAGAGGGAGAGTACCAGCACTTCTCAGTAGAGGTGCAATAGTTTTAATTGGAGAGTATCGGCACTTCTTAAAAGCAAGTAGGTACTCTGGTATAGGGTACCTGCACTTGTATATTTCTATTTTAAGCACTCTGTAAAGCTTAAGTCAGTCCTCCATGAATGTGTTTGCCATTCACAGTGGGTCAATGTGCATGTTCTGTGTCATTTACATGTTTTGGTAAGAGGTTATGCCACTCACAAGGCTTATCCCTGTGGTCGTGCCTCTGCCATGAATTCTACTCTATAAAAGCACCAAATAATAACTGGGCAAACCTTTATGCCATTAAAACTGAGGTCATTATATTTCATCCTAATCTCAGAATTATGACCTTCGTTTAATAGAGAAATCTGTCCAAACGATTAATTGTATATAAAAATAAATGTTTTGCTTGCATATTCGATTCCCAGTTATTGCAAGCTCCACAGGTTGCTGAGGTGTTAAATTTTGTTTTTACCATACGAGACTCAGGAACACTTCTTTCTGGAATTTTACTTCAGCGGTGTCTGACCTTGTTTTTTTTTACTGTAGTTTCTGTGTAGCATTCCAGCAGCCTCTGCCCTGCTTCAGTAGGGTTAGGGCAGGTACAATGGGTACTGAGAAGGTATCACTTAAGTATGGGTTAGTTTGCAGAAAGTATGCTTTCAGATATTTGCCTTACCTTCCAAAGCACACCTTGTGGTGGAGAATTCATGGCAGTGACACTACCACCATCACCTTTTATCAAAACATGTCTAGCATCATTCCAAAGGGATAACCTGCCCTGGGGCCAGTTGTCACCTTTGTTTAGACCTACTACTATCTCCTGTGAGGCCGCACATTCAGAATGCCGCTGCCCAGTTTTTACTGACACTTCGATCCCTTCTTTGGTTTCTATTGCCAAGGAAAAGTCATTTTAAGGCGCTGTGCGTTTTGCACCAAACCAAATTTCAGTGAACTCCTCTCTTCCCACATCCACTTCTTGATCTGTGAATTCATAAATGAATAGAGCTGTGAGCGCCAATCCTCAAACGACTTGTTGCTGTATGTGCCTGTGCAAAAACAAGGTGCAGACAATCCAAAGCTCTTTTTTATTTAGTAAATGAAGATTGTTTTAGATATGGAAAGGCTTTGAATACTACTAGTTGCGATTACTGCTTGACATTGTTGTTTTCTGTCAGACTTTGATGCCAAGATGCTACACTCACTGCAAAAATGCGGTAAGTGTTCTAACATAAGAAAGCCAACATCCCAGTAGCAAACAATTTGCTGCAGAGTTATCTGCACAGGCATGGGTCTGAACAAGCATGGATGCCTGCCCCCCAAAGCCTTTTACCAGTGTTTGAAAGGTTTCACAAACTATAAATCCACCCCTGTTTAGTATCGTCCTTTCCTTTTTCTCAATCTACCTCTTCAAAGGTTTGAGGGGGGCCTGGCTCCAAAACATTTTGCACAAAGTTTGAAGACCACTGCCCTAGAGGCATGTGTGCGCTACATGGCACTTTGAAAAATACATTTTTGTGCATATTTCAAAATTTGCACATGGTTACCATCGACTCCAAGTCACACACAGTTTGCTTTTAGAAAATGCTTGGTGCATGTGCTAAGGGAATTGCAAATTGCGATTCCCTATTTGTAGGCACAATTTTAGGTAATATCTAGTTCTGCGATTACCTAAAATTGCGACTACAAAGCCTTTCATACATCTTGAAAGGCTATTTTGTATTCACAAACGGCCGAATTTTGCGATTCGCACCGTTTGCGAATGCAAAATGGTTTCATACATGTGGCCCCTAGTGGGGCATGCCTCTACCCATAGGGAGAATAAGCATACAATGACTAAGATTTACCTCGGCTAGTTATAATAGGGAATCTCCGGAACGTTTATCTGGAGTCGATTGAAAGGACCATAGGATTTTCCTTTGTGACTCATGGTTACAACAATTTTCCTTCTTGCATTCATTCTTTGGCATACAATGCTGCACTGGCGCAAGTTCTCAGCCATAGTACAGAAATGAGAGTTATGCCAATAACATTTGAAGGTCTGCAGCATCCCATTACTACCAACATGGGTCCGGCCATGTGTACTTTGAACCATAGCTAGTAACATGAAGATGGGCAGAACTGGTTTTCCTTCGGCTGAAACCAAAATGTCACTGGAATCCTTCACACATCCTGATTTTTTTCCATTTTGTCTTTTCAATTTCAGGTGCTTTGTGCTTTGACTCTGTTAGTTCATTAAAGGTTTGTCCAGAGTTTACCACCATATTTGGGACTCACATTTTCCTCACTGCATGGTTCATCTAAGTAAAATGAACTGGACTCAAGCGCAATTTCTGGCTTTGTCAGCGTACCTCTTACCTGTGACAAAGTCATTGCCACTCCTGTGGGTAGTACATTTCATGAATGCTATTTCCTTTGACATGTGGAGTGCTGTCAACACATTCATTACATAGAGGCTGTTTTGAATGGAGGAACCAGAGGATGTCAGAAACCCTCTCTGTGACTACAGCTGAGCGAAGTAGTGGACCAAAACCATGCTGACTGTCAGTATAAATGATGACTTTAAACACATCAGATGCACAGCATGCCCTCGTCAGAGCTATCAATTCAGCTTATGCTTCTCTTAAAACACAGCACCAATCTCTCATGCAAGAGCCATCGACAAATAATGTGTGATCAGATTCAGAAAGGGGCACATCCAGGATAACTGGTCTCGGTTTTGTGCATTTCTCAGTTACATTGTTGCAGTTAAGGTCAAACTCGTACTCATCACCTTCATCAAGAGTGGGCAAGAGAGTTGCGGGGTTCAGAGTAAACCTCAGCAATGAGACATTTTCAGCCACCAAAATGATTCTCTCGTATTTGGTAAATCGATTATTCCTTAGGTGCTTAGAATGAGGGACCATTACAATCAGCAGGTGGCCCATTACAATGCCCTCCCTCTGCTGTATGCTTAGACTAACAGCTGCAACCAGGAAGTGTAGCGGCCACAAGGTCACGTGTGGCTGAAAAGTATGCACCTAGACGCTCCGCCTCCCCTTGTGTCTGAGTCAAAACAGACAGGCACACCCATCATATTCATGTCAAAACAGCACAAGCTTGTTGTTGTAGTCTGGCATTCCAAGAGCGGGTGAGCCACCGAGTAAACCTTTGAACTCTTAGAATGCTTCCATGCTTTCATTATCCGTTGGTGCTGGGTCATTGACATCGTTGTGTGTGAGCCTCTGTAGGGGCTTTGCCACTATGGAAAAGTTTGGAATCCACTAACGACAGTAGACCGCAATTCCCAAGAACATTGACACTTCTTTCTGTGTGGTAGGGTATTTCATCTTAGGGACTGTTGAGATGAGCTCACGTGACACTCTCAATTTGATGACCTAGATACCTGACTTCTCTCTAACAATACTGCAGTTTTCTGGGGAAACCTTATGCCCATTCTCAGCACGGTGGTTGAGTAACATGATTGGGTTGTCTCCTCATGCCTCTTCTGTCACAGATACCACAAGCAGATCATCTATGTACTGCACCAATGTCAAACTGCAAGGCAACGGTATGGTCTCTAAGTTCTTTTTCAGTATCTGGTTAAAGCAGAGGTCTTCAAACTGTGGGGCGCGCCCCCCTGGGGGTCCGTGGCTGCATTCCCAGGACGGCGCAAATGGCTCAACAAGGACTTGTAAATGAAGATGACCTGGAAGCGCGATGTGGAGCGTTTCCAGGCTGTCTTCATTTACATGCAGTCCCTGAAGTGATAAAAAAAGGTATATGGGGAAACTCATAAAATAAAAGAAATTAGCTTAATATGTATTTATTTCTCGTTAAAGGCTTCTGCATTATTTTATGTTCATTTAACTGTAAGTGGAAAAAACACTTACAAAATATTTTGTTCTTTTTAGCCACGTTTTTGACACTGCCACCACCGCACTCGGGCGGTGGTACGGTCAAAATCATAGCTGAAAAGAACAAAATATTCTTCAAGTGTTTTGGTTTTTACTTTCAGTTAATTGCATATATAATAATGCAGAAACCTTAAACGAAAAATAAATGCAAATTTAGGTAATCGGTTGGAAATACATTCTTTTACGTTATGAAATTTCATTTGGGTAATGTGACCACTGCAGATGTGGGGATTAGTGACTATAGTGCTACAAGGTCCCAGCCTGGAGCAGAAAGCGCTGTATGTAAGTCATTATTTAAAAATTGTATTATACACAGTATAAGGGAGGCTGCTGCAAAATAATTTGGTGTTTTAAGATAAAACAAGTGCTTTCGCAGCACAGGGAAACTCCTCCCCACCCTAATCCCACCCTACCTTCACTTTTACACGGAGGCCCTTCAAGGGCCACAATAACTATTCAGGGGTCGTTGCTTTTTAATAAAAAAGTATGTGAACTGCTTTTCTAAAAATTAAAAAGCATGTGGCATGTGGGGTCCCCATGGATCCCGTCCACTTCGACCTCTGTTTACATGCATATGTCCTTCAAGGTGAGTCCAGGGGGTGACGGGGATGAGGCCAGCAGGGTCACGTGCAGATGGAGCGCTCTGATCGTCCGGACCCTAGGCCTCAAGGTAATGGTCCAGGAAAGGGGAAAGTAGTGAGATTCATTGAAAGCATCAGAGATGGTCCAGAGAAAGGGGTGCTATTTGGGGGTGCGGGGAGCATTTTTAGTTTAAAAATCAGACAGCTTCTTCAGAGATGCCATGAGGAAGGTGGGGGTTGGTTTTTTAAGGGCCTGTAGTGCAGCAGTTGCAGTTGCATTGGGACCCAGGCTCACAACACCCCAATTATGGGGACTGGTGCTTTTGGTCAATTTCTGTTTTAGTTTGATATATTTGCACTTTTATAAGTCTCACATTGTGTGGATTATGAGCTACAAAAAAATACCCCATAAATGTTCTCCTAAGCGCCGTCCGGGGTCAACCCTGCCCCTCCAGCTCGTACTATTCTTGCATTATTTTTTTGGAGGGGGGCTCGACTTCAAAGCATTTTGCTTAGGGGGGCTCAGAGCAAAAAAGTTTGAAGACCTCTGGGTTAAAGTATGAGGGACTTTCTGTATACCCTTGAGGCACTTGACACCACGTGAGAGTTTTATCTTGAAATCTGGCTCTCTTTGTGGAGGTAAACGGAAAAGAAGGCCTGACACAAGTTAATGACCGTAAACCATCCAGTTGCTGGGAGAATTTGTATAAGTATTACAGTAGGATTTGGTACCGCTGGACAGCATGGAGCACCTATTTTATAAATTTTTCTTAGGTCTTGCACTATGCGCCATTCTCTGTTTGATTTCTGCAAGGTCATAATCGGAGAGTTACATGGACTTCTGATCATTTCTTTAAGAATGCCCTGTTCTATCATACTCTCAATAATTGGTGTTATGCCAGCTATTGCTTCTTGTGCAAGATTATATGGGGACATCTGAGGGAAAACTGTGTATATTCTTAGGGTAATCTTGAGTGTTTTTGCTTCTTTAATCAAGCCAATTTCTTTCCCTGCAAAGTCCCCACTTCCTCCTTTACTGTCTCTTTTAGATTGAGGGTAAATCTTCTTTAGTAAGGAGAGGGTACGGTCCAATCACGGCCTGTGTCTCCATCTCCACGCCTTTTGGTTGAGTTTGCATAGCAAATCCCTTCCCAACAAGTTCACGGGACTCGAATCGTAAATCAAAAACTGGTGATTGTTCCTAGTAGAGCATTACTGGAACGGGGGCTGAAATTTTATTTGAGCACTGATGATTTGTGATGCCTACAACTTGGATTTCTCTTTCCAAGATGGGTAGGTTCAGGACCTCATCTCTCCTGACAGTCAAGCGAGTGGTGACTGTATCAATTAAAGATTACATAGAATGACCATTTAATTCACCTTTCACCAATGGGCCACAATGATCGACTTCCAGAGTTGCGCCAAGCATGCAATTTCCTCCCCTCCCAGGCACTGTCACTGTGACTGATTGAGTCCAACTGGACTCTCAAACATCATAGGAACCTGGGGCATGTGTCCTGGAAATGAGTTTTAATGGGCTCTTGGATGGGGCTGGAAGTTATAACCACTGCTCAACATCTGTGGCTGTATCACTGGAATTTGAAACACCTTTGGTCTTGCACTCTTCTGGTTCATCATGGGGGCTGAGGCATCAGCATTACACCCTCCTGGGGGATTATATTCTGTGCAAGAGCCTCGATTTGTACTCTATCAGGATTATACCTGCACTCTCTCTTCCAATATCCGACCTTGTTGGAAATGTGGCAAGAGGTAACTTTCTTCATAGCACCAATATTCGTACCACCAATATTTCCTCTACCTCTCCCATATGGGACCACTTTTCCTCCTTGCGCGTACTGGATGGCAACTCCCTGCATGGTTACGCTTGCACCAACAGCAAGATCCAAGCCTGGAACTATCATAACTGAACCTTTCACGCCACCATTCTGCGCTAACTTGGTCTGTGCAATCATGAACTGCTACTTCAGTCTCTCCTAGTTCGCCTCTAAAGTATCAGTGCAATACTTCGTGTAATGGATCTCGTCAAGTGGTTTTGTCTGCCAACAAATTACATTCTTCTCAATTTGAGAAGCTAGACAAATGAGGAAATGCAACCTCCCATGTTCTCATCCAATGGTTCATTCATACCACTATGTTTCCTGTACACATGCATAATTCTCTCAGAGAAAGCATGCACTGATTCCTTCAGTTCCTGCAGCATTCTGAGAATTGTGGGAAAATTCACTTCCTTCTGGGGCCTTTCATTTTTAAATGAGCAATAACTGCATCATACTTGGCTTTTACCACAGGTTAAGGAGCATTTGTGTTTGGCACCCTCTGGGTTCTTGTGTCGGCCAATCCACAACTCGCTTGCGTTCAGCCAAAAAATCTTCTCGGACCACTCCCTTGAAGAACATGTCTAGATTTTCTCATAAAACCTTCCAAACAGTGACAATCTGATTTACCTGGGTGTACCATTTATCTGAGTTCTCTCTGTGTCTGGAGACTGTTACTGAAATGGAAAAAGTCTGCTCGAGTCTATGGAGCATGCACATATGCTCCTCCCAGAACCTCTCACGATGGGTATTCCCTTGCTGCTGTCTCAGTATCTTCACTCTTTCACACTTTGTAACTTCCTTCTTTTTCTTTTCACCTCCGATCTCTTTCTTAGATTATTACGCTAACTTGTCTAAGTCACTCCATTCTCTGATACATTCAATCAATTCCTTAACATGGGTTTTCAACCCTCGCAGCTTCATTGCCTTCAAGTCCTTGTCGCTTGGGACCATTCTGAAATTCTTTTGCAACTTTTTTCTTTGGGTCAAATCAAATCCACACTCCTCTGCCAACTTTTCCATCATCACATGCGCCTCACGTGCCACTCTCGCAGCCTCTTTGCTTATGCACATCAATTCATGCTCACTATAGTGTCTCAAAACCTCCAATCCTAAGTTTCCCTTCACAATCTCCTCAAACTCAGTTTTCAACTGGGTGACATTTAGGGCCTCATTACAATGTCTGTCGGAGCTGCCTCCGACCGACATCGCCGTGGAAGCAGAACAGACCGGCCTCCGGTTGGCGGTCCCGACACCGCAATTCATGTGCGGTCGCAAACTTCCATTTTACAATGTGAGCTTGTGCGGCAGTCTGATACCGCCCGCAGCACAAGCCCCCCCAGTACAATGGAAGTTTTTGCACATCCCTGCACCTTGTGGCAGGTACCTCACGGTGCTTGCCACACAGTGCAGGGATGAGAAGGGGTGCCACAACCCTAGGGCCAGTGGAGAAGGCTGTTGGATGTAATTTATTATTAGCACGCAACAAAATTTAAATGTCTGTAAATGAATTGTAGACATTTCTAAGAATGTATCAGAATTAGGAAAGCACAAACGAAGCACATTTTTTTTAGTAATTCTGAAGTGTGGTGGAAACAAATATTTTAATATGATCAAAACAAATCAGTGCATTAGTTAGCAGTCTACCCATTATTGTTTGTGAGCTGTATACTTTTATCAGTAAAACTGTATGTCTCTGCAAATGTAGTATTCATTTAAATTGAAGATGTTCTGTCTATAATGGCAGTGCACTACCACACCATGCAGACTCCACTTAATGCCACTGTACTCTACTCTGCACCACCCCACGGCACTCTACTTTGCCCCACGCCACTCTACGCCACTCCACTCTACTTTGCACCACTCAATGCCTCTCTGCTCTGCACCACTGTACTCTATGCCAATAAACTCTTCTCCACTGAACTCTTTAACATAGTTCTCTACACCTCTACACCACTCCAGACTATGCCACTCCAGTATAGGCCACTCCACTCTACTCTGCACCACTCCACTCTGCAACACTGCACTCTACACCAATGCACTCTACTCTGTACCACTCCACCCTATGCCAGTGTACTCTACACCACTCTAATCTACTCTACACAACTGCACTCTGCACCACTCTACTCTGCCACTGCACTCTGCTACTACACTCAACCCTGCCTTACTCCACTCTAGGCCCCTTCACTGCACTCTATGCCACTTTACTTCACTGCACTCTACACCCCTGCAAACTACGCTGCGCCATTCCACGCCACACTACTCTGTACCACCCTACACTATGCCACTGCACTCTCACTGTACTCTAAATACAGCAAACTATATCACTATACTCTACACCAACACACTCTACACCTCTGCACTCAATGCCACTCTATTCTACTCTGCACCACTGCTCTCTACGCCACTCTACATCACTCTAGTCTGCACCACTGCAGTCTACACAAGTGCACTCTACGCCTATCTACTGTACACCACTGAACTCTACTCTGCAACCCTGCACTCTCCGCCACTGAACTCTGCCACTCGACTCCACTGCGCTCTCTGCCACTGTGCTCTATGCCAATCTAATCTGCTCTGCACCACTGCACTCTGAGACTGCACAGTACACCACTCTACACTATGCCAATCTACTCTGACACTGCACTCTACCCTGCACCACTCCACTCTACACCACTTCATTCTACTCTGAAACAATCTACCTTATACCACTGCACTCTACCCTGCACTACTCCACTACACTCTACGCTGCACCACTCCACTCTGAGCCACTTCTACTCTACACCACTACACTCTACGCCAATCTACTCTGCACCACTGCACTCTACACCTCTGTACTCTACCCTGCAACACTCTACACTACGCCACAGCACTCTACGCTACTCTGTTCTAGTCTGCACCACTGCACTCTACGCCACTGCTCTCTATGTCACTCTACACCACTTCACTCTATGGCCCACTACTCTGTACCACTGCACTCTCCCCCACTGAACTCTATGCCACTCTACTCAGCACCACTCTAATGCCCTCTATACATCACTGCACTCTTTGCCAGAACACTGTAATCTACTCTGCACCACTGCACTCTGATACTGCACTCTACACCACTCTACTGTACACCACTGTACTCAACTCTGAAACAATCTACTCTATGCCACTGCACTCTGTCACTCCACTCCGCGCCACTCTACTCTTCACCATTCTACTCAACGCCACTGCACTCCATGCCACTCTACTCTAAACTACTGCACTCTATGCTACTTTACTCAAAACAATGCACTCTACGCCACTGCACTCCACCACTCTATGCCAATTCACTCTGCATTACTCTACAGTACACCACTGCACTCTGACACTCTACTCTGCACCACTCAACTCTACGCCAATATACTCTATGCCACTATACTCTGCATCACTCCACGCCACTGCACTCTACGCTTCTGTACTCTATGCCAATCCACTCTATGCCACTCTTATCTACTCTGCGCCACACCGCTGCACTCTATGCCACTGCACTCTATGCCACTGCACTCTATGCCACTCTACTCTTCCCACCACCACTGCACTCTGCACCACTCTACTCTTCAGCACTCTACTCTACACCACTGCACTTTACTCTAAACCACTGCACTCTACGCCAATGAACTCTAAACCACTTTACTCAAAACCAATGCACTCTAGGCCACTGCACTCTACACCACTGTACTCTACACCACTTCGCTCTAGGCCACTCTATGACTAGGCCTGGGCGGTGAGCTCCGCTCGCGGAGTTTGCAGAGTTTTCGGAACTCCGCGTTACGCGGAGGTCGCGGAGGTCCGAAAAACTCCACCCTGCGTAGCGGAGTTTTTTTCCTCGCTCGCGTTCGTCAACGTCAAGTTGGTGAGCGTGAGCGAGGAAAATCCACCTCCCGGCGAGATTTTTCCTCGTTCGCGATCGTCAACATCTAGTTGGCGAGCGTGGAAAATAAACCTCCCGGCGAGATTTCTCAACGCAGGGTGCGTCAGGTTTCTCATTGCGAGTGGTCGCGTATGCTCGCGACCACTCGAGTTGAGAAACCAATCAATCAATCACAGAATTTGTAAAGTGCACTACTTACCCGCGAGGGTCTCAAGGCGCTGGGGAGAAAAAAGGGTGGGGGGGGTGCTGCTACTGGTCGAACAACCAGGTCTTGAGTAGCCTCCTGAAGGTCAGCAGGTCTTGGGTCTGTCGTAGGCTTAGTGGAAGGGTGTTCCAGGTCTTGGCGGCGAGGTGGGAGAAGGATCTGCCGCCGGTGGTAGTTCTTCGAATGCGAGGGACGGTGCGAGGGAGAGGTCGGCGGAGCGGAGTTGGCGGTTGGGGACGTAGAAGAGGAGTCGTCTGTTGAGGTAGGCTGGGCCAGTCTTGTGGAGTGCCTTGTGTGCGTGGATGAGGAGTTTGAAGGAGATTCTCCTGTCGACGGGGAGCCAGTGCAGGTTTCTCAGGTGGGGGTGATGTGGCTGTGGCGTGGTACATCGAGGATCAGGCGTGCGGAGGCGTTTTGTATGCGTTGCAGTCGCTTGATGAGCTTGGCCGGGGCTCCCGCGTAGAGGGCGTTCCCATAGTCAAGTCTGCTACTGACGAGGGCCTGGGTGACTGTTCTTCTTGTATCTGTCGGGATCCACCTGTGGATCTTGCGAAGCATGCGGAGGGTGTTGAAGCAGGAGGAGGAGACTGCGTTGACTTGCTTGGCCATGGAGAGCGTTGAGTCGAGGATGACTCCCAGGTTGCGTGCGTGGTCGGTGGGTGTCGGGGCTGCTCCCAGCGTCGTTGGCCACCAGGAGTCGTCCCAGGCTGAGGGGTTGGAGCCGAGGATGAGGACCTCTGTCTTCTCCGTGTTCAGTTTTAGTCGGCTAATCTTCATCCAATCGGCGACGGCCTTCATTCCTTCATGGAGGTTGGATTTGGCGGCGAGGGGTCCTTGGTGAGGGAGAGGATCAGTTGAGTGTCGTCGGTGTAGGAGATTATGTTGAGGTCGTGCTGTCTGGCGATGCGTGCGGCGGGGCCATGTAGATGTTGAACAGTGTTGGGCTGAGGGATGATCCCTGGGGTACACCGCAGATGATCTCGGAGGCTTCGGATCGGAATGGTGGGAGGCGGACTCTCTGGGTTCTGCCGGCGAGGAAGGAGGTGGCCCATTCCAGAGCCTTGTCTCGGATCCCTGCGTCGTGGAGGCGTGCGCGTAGAGTGCGGTGGCAGACAGTGTCGAAGGCGGCGGAGAGGTCCAGCAGGATGAGGGCTACGGTCTCACCGTTGTCCAGCAGGATCCTGATGTCGTCGGTGGCGGCGATGAGGGCAGTCTCAGTGCTGTGGTTGCTGCGGAACCCCGATTGGGATGGGTCCAGACTGCCCGTTTGCGTTGAGAAAGCTGCCGCTCGAGTAAAAATCTACTCGAGCGGCAGAATGGAAAGCAGCGCCCACTTGCACTGTGCCGTTTGTGATGATTGCATAGTGCGGACAAGCATCCGGCACTGAAAATAACTGCGAACAGCATTTTTCTATCGCACTCCGCCCCATTGCGGAGCTCCGCGCGGCGGAGTTTTTTTCCCACTTCGCGGAGTTTCGCGTAGCGCAACTCCGCCCAGGGTTATCTATGACACACCACTCTACCACATTACACTCCCCTATACTCCATTCTATGACATTCTACTCCACAACACTCTACTCCACTGTATGATGCTCTATTCCACTCTGTGACGCTCTACGCAACTCCCTCTATGCCTCTCCATGCCACTTTACTCCACTGTCTTCTACGGCACACTATCCACTCTACGCCACTCTGCTCTACGACACTCTGCTCCACTGTATGCCACTCTGTGACACTCTATGCAACTCCCTCTATGTCTCTCCATGCCACTTTACTCCACTCTATTCTACGACACACCACTCCACTGTAATCCACTCCTCTACTCTATGCCTCCCCACTCTATGACAATCTACTCTGCTCTACGCAACTCCCTCTACACCACTCCACATTACTTTATGCCATTCCACTAGGCTTTACGCCTCTCCACTCTATGCCATTCCACTCGCCTTTACACCTCTCCACTCTGACACTTTATGCCACTCCACTCTACTCCCTTCCACTTAACGACAGGATAGTCCACTCCCTACACAATTCTCCATGCCACTCTGACACTCTGCTATTCCATGCCACTCTCCTTTACACCATTAACATTTAGCCATGCTGATCAGTAGCCATGCAGGTGTACAGCATGGCTAAAACACATTGGTAAAGCGAATAGATCTTGCATAGGTGAGACCTATTGGCTTTGTCAATGCTTGTTATAAATTTGTGTGGTCTATTTATTCTGGCAAAGACTTCTGAACTTATGAGGTCTGTTCTCTCAATATGTTTTGCCCTGAAGTACTGCACATCAGAGAGAGTAATATCTAGGCCATTTTCCATTGTCTTATTATGTTCCTTTGTTTCACCTGTTGAATGTATCCTAGGAGTGACCCCCTAATCAGTCGGCTTGAGAGCTGCATGACTTGCCATGCCCTTGAAGAGTTGGCTCTCCCATTGTCAGTGCAACCACAAACCTGAGCATTATTATACAATCACCTTACTTTGTTAAAGTCTGTTCCTATTAGTATGTCTTGATCTTACTGGGGAATTTGAAGTTGGACCACGTGCCCCCTTGTACTTGTAAGTGCTGTACAATGTCCAGGCAGAACTGGGACAAAAAATATGCCCATGCACCAATTTAAAAGTGGCCCCTTTAGCAAATCCGGGCAGTTGTGAATTGGTAAAGTGACGCTGTATTAGTGTTTTGAAGGTTTGGGAGACTGCATGCATCTATGCTTCCTGCAGGCAATGTTTGAGGTAATACCAGGCAAATCAACAGCAGAAACTGGCCCTTCATAACATAAAACAACAGGCCCCCAAACATCCCAAAAAACAGCTCGCACACTAACATGTCAGACCAACTCTTCTGGCACTGCAGATTGCCCTCCAGGCCACTCCAACCCTAACAACATTAGCTTACAACATGGCCATAAGCAGTAGGCAGAGGAATGTGGGCACACCTCTGTTATGTTTAAGAGCCCAGGCTGCAGGTCTTATGCAAGACTTCTGGGTCTCATGCAAGACGCCTGGATCTCGTGCAAGAGTTGAAATTCGTGCAAGAAAGAAGTCATGCATGGAGCATTAATCACCCCTCAAACATAAGGAGCGGGAGTAGTTGCTTCAAACCTGTTTTACAAAGCACGATAAAAAGATCTCTGTAAAGAGCTCTGTAAAGGATGTCCATCGGGGAGCAGAACCCAATAATGAACAATACTACTTTGGTGGGTAGGGGTCCCTCTATCCTCAAAATGGATGTCACTTAATTGTGGACTATCCCAAAACCCTATCCTGCCGCTAGTCTACCTAGACAGACCTACAAGTAAAATTGGAACATCATACCTTGGTTTTGGCATTTTTGTGCTATGCCTGAAGGCTTTTAGAATGGTAAATAAATTGATACAATACCTTGCACAGCTTTGCACTACGCCCAAAACCTTAGTAAATAGCCCCCTTAGTTTGTGTAATGGTTTACTTTTAAGATGAATAGTTTTTGAAAGGGATAGAAAAATCCCAAAACAGTTTGTTTCTTCTGTTTCTGCTCTAAACTGTTGTGATTTTGTGATGACTGTTTACTTGTAGCATCAAGACGTCACTTTCCAGAGTACGTACGCATGATTAAATGCTTCCTCTTATTCATTAACTTTGGATTTTATTAGTAAGTTTAGGGTATTCTCAGGATATAAAGCAATGATAATGATTTGGAAACTACACTAAAGACATCATCAGCAAGCATTAGCTATACCAAAAGGTTTGGCTTATGGGTGAAAGTGCCTTTTGTGTCATCAATGGGTTTAGGCACTCAAAACGTCATCATATATGGCCTCAATAAAAAAATAAAAAAATGTATAAAGCGCATGGCTACACTAGCTAGTGTGTCCCCGCGCTGCGGCGAAAAAGACCCTGTTGGGAGCAGTACAGTGATACAAATAAGAAGGGCAGGCCCTAGGACGGAAAGAGCCAGGTCTTGAGTATTTTCCGAAAGAGTGTCTCTGATGACTCCATCCGGAGACCCGGGGGAAGTTTGTTCCAGTGTTTAGCTGCCAGGAAACTGAATGATCGGCCACCCATTCTTTCTCTTCTGATGGCCGGGATACTAACCTGTCTCGTCCCGCTAGATCTCAACCGGCGGGTCGGAATGTAGGGGGTGAGTAAATCATGAAGATAGGTAGGCCCTTTCTTCTGTAGGATACGGTGACTAACACACACAGGGCTTTGAAGAGAATTTTTTCCCTCATCGGAAGCCAGGGCCTGGTTAGAGGGAGCTCTCCTGGGTAGCATTAGAACAAGACGAGCCGCTGCGTTCTGAATACATTGGAGTCTTTGCAAACATTTGCTACTAGCCCCCAGGTAGAGGGTGTTCCCATAATCTAAATGTGAGGTTACCAAAGCGGGGACCATGGTTTTCCTGGCTGTAACAGGTAGTACATCCAGGGTCTTCCGAAGTCCTCGCATTACCCCAAAACATTTCCCTACCACCTGCCTGGTGTGGTTCTCGAAGGATAGTTTAGTATCCAGCCACATCCCTAGGTTCTTAACCTGCTCGCTGGGGGGTGGGGTCGGTCCTAAAGTCTGAGGCCACCATGCTGACGACCAAATCGAGGGGGTTCTGCCTATCACTAACACTTCTGTTTTGTTGCCATTAAGTTTCAAACAATTGTTTGACATCCATAACGCCAGTTCTTGTAGGCAAGTCGAGAAGTTGAGGGCTGCCTCATCGTGAGCTTGTGTTAGAGACACCACCAGTTGCGTGTCATCAGCATATGACACGACACTGATGCCAAATTTTCCAATAATCTCTGCCAATGGGGTGATGTAGAGAATAAAAAGAGTGGGGCTGAGTATGGAGCCCTGCGGGACCCCTTGGGCCAGCTTAATGCTCCTGGAGTAGTATGGTTGCTGAGACACCTGAAAACTGCGGTCGTGTAAGAAAGACCCCAGCCACTCTAGGGCTCGTCCAGCCAAACCTCCTTTCCTTAGGCGCTGGAGGAGTGTTGGATGAGCTACAGTGTCAAATGCGGCACTGAGGTCTAAGAGGACTAGGGCGACCGTCTGGCCCTCATCTACATGTTTACTGATGGTTTCTGTAGATAGGAGCAGTGCTGATTCAGTGGAGTAGGTTGCACGAAAACCCTACTGAGTAGAGTGAAGTAAGTTGTGTTTATTAATATGGGCTGTCAGTTGAGTGTTGACCACCTTCTCTGTTATTTTGGCAAAGTAAGGCAGAAGTGAAATTGGACGCAAATTCTCCAATTGACTCATGCTTACATTCGGCTTCTTCTTTATGGGGAGGACAATCGCCTGCTTCCAACTTTTTAGGACCATTCCTGAGGTAAAAGAGTTCAAGGAGGTGGCTGATATAAGGCACTAGTACCTCTAGGCTCCCTCTGAACACTTTAGGAGTGGTGGGGTCTCTAGGTGAGCCCGACTTGATGCTTAAAGCTATATCTTTGAGACTGTCATAGGAGGGGACAGTAAAACCACAAAGATATTCCACCTCCGCTATATTGGGTGTCCCATCACTATCTGGGCACCCATTACGTGCTGCCTCTGGGAAGGTGGAGTAGATCTTTCCTACCTTCTCCGCAAAGAAGTCAGCCACCAAATTGCAGGAATCCACAGAGCTGATGTTAGGAGCTGTGGTCCTTGCTAGTGACGAGATCTCTTTAAAAATAGTGAAGAGTTCCTTCGAGGAGTTCTTAGCCGTCCCAATCCTGTCCCTATAGT